>CP103010.1:1460923-2191385 GCA_024752465.1 Allantophomopsis lycopodina | reverse complement strand
AGATTTTAAAGAAAATTAGCATAGTCAATTACAAATTGTAACTACTAGCAAGCATAAAAATACACTCTATATTCCACGCGTCCCTGCTAGAAGCAGCACCCGACAACGCCCGCTTTACATATTACCTAGACCTATCTTAAGAAAATGAAAACACTAAATACACTATTAAGAAAATCCTAGACTGTAAATAGGTTAGGAACGAACTCAGATATTTAGTTAAATAGGAAGGATACAACGACTTAGACAACATATAGGAACCTACTAAGAGTTTTAACCCTAAGACGTTGGAGGATTACTACTAAATACATCTAACCCCTCCTAGAATGAGGCTAGAACTGCTATAAAGAGGTCGTCCGAGTTTAAGAGGTCGGCGTTAGTAAGAAAGGCGTTCTTAACTAGAGCGCGCTGCTCTGCCTCTGCTTTCTCTTCCGCCTCTTTTCTCTCTTTCTCCTCTATAGCATCCAGTTCGTCTAAGAATTTGAGACCACGCTTTATCATCTTTTCTTTACGCTCCTAAAGAAATTGCTGTTGTTTACGTAAACGAAGAATTTTGGCTATAGCTTCTTCCTCCTACTGCTAGAGCTAAGCCTCCTGTTTCTTAATAGACTCCTAGGCGTTTATAGACGGGACGTTCTTATCCTAAGCAGAGGAAGCCCCATCGCAGACAACCTTAGCACGAATACATTTAGCGCAACGAGTAGATTCCCCATCTTTTATAATACACTTTCGGTTTTGTTTTTTATAGAAGGAGCATAGCAACATCTTAACGCCTGTCGATTCAATCTCTTAAGCTAACTTTAATCGTTGAATTCGTTTCTTATAAGTTAAGGAAGACATATTGGGGATAAAAGGCTATTACTCTCTTAAGGTAGGCATTACCCCGCTTAAGTAGTAGTAGGACTACCTAGTTACTTATATAGTTAAGGGACTTAACTAATAAGAGGGGACATAGTGTTACAGCCTAAGATCTACAATCGCAACATTATAGGAACAGGGCTATAGCACAGTTATATAAAGGAAAATTATAAGACGATACGAGTTACGTAATAGACCCTAGGGAGCCGGCAATGGGTCCCCTTAGGTCTATAGGTCTATAGGGATCTAGGAGTAGGAAGTTACTATATAGATCTCTATATTTCCTAAGTAGATAGGAGCTTCGTACTTAACGTCAATTAATACTCTATTACCTACCTTTAAACCTACACTTGCCTTAGTATTAAGTTACGTGCTTTAATACTAATAGCAACCCACCTCGTCTTACTAAAGAGCCCCTACCTCTTTATATATCGTGCTAGTATATACAATCGCTAAGAAGCCTATGCTTTGCCACCTACCTAGTAGCAAGGACGTAACAATTTGCTACAGTTATATAAGTATATTAATATTTTAATATATATATTCGCTACAGTTATATAAGTATATTAATATTTTAATATATATAATTACATAAATATTTTAGTACATATAGTTATATAAATATTTTAGTATATATAAGTAAGTAAATATTTTAATATAAATATAGAACAACTTTATATAATAAAACTTAGCTTTATAATGCATTTAATTTAGACTTATAAATATATTTTAAATTCGTCTTATTATTAATATAATTTATATAACTTATTCAATAAATTTTTTTTAGAAATTTTTTTAAAAAATCTCTAAGGCTAAGGCTATTTCTTACCATAGAGTCATATATTTCGAAGTGTATAACTCAAATACCAATTTTTGATATATGCTGCAAAGATTTGATATTGTAAGTGATAAGGAGCGATTGATGCAAAGCACTACATCTTGAACCCTTCCGCAACCATTCTCGCCAAAATATCTCCTAAGTATGTCTTACTCGGCTTGTTCGCATTCCATACATTAAACTGCAACCACAAATCAAACTCCGCAGACTCGTCGCCCGTTTCAACAATCGATAACACCCACTCATAACCTTCTGGATCTCTCATCGCGCATGTCGATACACTGCGGCTCAGAAGAATATGCTTAATCGCTGTTCTGTCTACAATACAGAGAACAAGCGGTTGTTGCTGAAAGACAATTAGAGTCTGTGGTTCTAAGTGGCTCATGTTTATAAATATCTAGATCCATCTTATCGTTCGGTATAGGTTGAGTTTTCTTCTTCTTTCTTCGTGGCTTTGAGATAATGATATTTATTCCTGGTATGAGTTGTTTGAGTCTGTTGAATGTGTTGTATATTTTACGAGAAAGAGAAACACCATAACTCTATGCGGCATTTCTGCGATTGACCATCCTAAATGCTGTGCCTGCTACAGTGGATGATAACAGCCAGGATTGTTGTAACATCCATTTACCTAGTGGAGGAAGCCTTACATCGATTCGAAGATTACCGGTACTGTATGCAGACCCTTTCAGCGTTACTGTGTGTAGTAAGCTAACGCTAAAATCTACTATAGACGGGGTAAGTAAATATGGAGTCTTAGAATCTAAAAACAGCTGACTAGGCACCAGCGAATGTAAGGCATTTGCATTGCTACATTCAGAGTACTATAACTGTATCTATGTGCTCAATTCTTCGCTCAGTGATTTGTCGCTCCTCGTTACGTTCTGCCACTGTTTTCCAGACCACATCTCCATCTACTCGTCGTCCTGTACATCGATAACCGTTTTCTTCCACTTGCGAGCCGGGATACGACGCTTGAACATGATATCGATCTCGCGGTATGATCGACCCTTCATCTCAGGCAAGTAGAAGTATGCCGTGATCAAGCAAATCAAACCAGTTGCACCCCAGACGTAGCCGCACTTACCGCCAAGGTTACCACCCTGCACTTTTGTCAGTAATGTCACCACAAAACTCGGGGGAGGAGAGTTCTACCGTGGGGTTGAGCATATAACTTCCCAGGAAGATGCAAGGAATTTCAATGATATAGTACGAAGCGCGTCCTATTCCAGTCGTCAGAGGTCTAAGGCGGATGGCCGACGTTTCTCCAATAATGACCCATGAGGCGGGCGCAGGTCCCAAGGTAAACAGGACAGAGATGATAAGACCCAAGGACGCCTGCGCCAAAGAAGCTGCAGTCGCAGCCGCTGTCCCCTTGGTAACAGGGACAGAGGCTGCAACACCGAGGGCGACCAGCAGGAGGGTATTAAAGCCCGAGCCCCAGAGATAGATAGAACGTCGACCAAAGTATGTAGTGAGGATCCAAGAAAGCATAACGAAGATCATCTGGAGAGCTGAGGTGATAAGACCTAGGGCGAAAGCAGTATTTGTCGACACTCCGGCCTCTTCGCTTAGATTAGCACATATATTCACTTGAAACAGCTATGATGACAACTCACGTTCGAAGAAGTAGACGGCTTGATTAGCGATAAGGTTACCCGTCAGGTTCTGTGCCAAGTACACACCGCACACAATGAGGGTTCGGTAGAGGTCAGTTCCCTTAAACAGTTCCAAGTGGCTAGGCTCCTTCACCGACTTCTCGAGTTCGACAACACGGCGCATCATGGCGACAGTCTCACTAGTATTCAGCTTTGTCTTGCGTCCAAGGCGCCCGATCGAATGTGCTGCTTCTTCGAGGCGTCCCTTTCGAACCAGCCACCAGGGTGACTCTGGTGCACAAAAGATGAGGATAGCGAGCGGGGTGGGGAACATCCATTGAAGCGCAATAGGAATCCTGGTTGCATTTCGTCAGTGAAGGACCAGCTTATAAAGCAGATGAGCACATACTTGTACGCGCTTGCGTGATCTATATTATTATAACGGTAGGTGACGGCACCAACGATGATACTGCCAATCGCCCAGAACATCTGCAGCATCTGGGTAGCAGGGGCTCGCAGCTTTATCGGTACAATCTCGCTGCAGTATGCCGGCGCGTTGGCAATAAAGATGCCCCATGGCAAGCCCTCGAGAAGCTGGGCCACGAAGATCACTGGAAGCGACTTGGCATAGTAAAACGCGAAAATGAAGACGTTCAAGAGCATGAGGCCGGTCAAAGTCGCCCAACGGTATCCGATACGGCTAGTAAGGGGACCAGCCAGGAAGACGCCGATAAGCGCACCAAGCTGTCCAGATACTTGAAGCGCAGACTGCCACTTGGTCACGATGACGTATGAGTTGGTTGCGTCGTCAAATACACCGTATTCTTTTCTGAACGCAGGTAGGGCGACGAAATTACCGATGAGGAAGACATCGTAGGACTCCATAATCTAAAGATGGTGTTAGCTGCGATTCTTTGTGGGAGGAAAGAAAAGATTGAGTGGAAAGGCAGCTTACAATCGTGAAGGACATGATAAACGCCCAAAAGGAAGCCATAGGGTACTCTCGAACGGCCTCCAGCACCCCCATTTTATGCTCCGCGTTCTCTGCCTCAACTGCATCCGCCTTGTAATCGGCGATTTTCGCTTTCTCGTCAAGGTCGTAGGCATGTTCGACTTGCGAGATGCCCCCGGTGGCTTCGACCTCTGTGGCATCGCCATATGATTTAGAATCGACAGTGTTACTCATGTTGACTGGTGTTTGCCTGGATGAATAGCATGTATTATAGGAGAAGACGACAGTCAGAGAGAAACAGAAACAATTGTGTGGGGAAGCCTGCTACCTTTTATGCTTTTCGTATTGTCCTACCTTTGGAGATCTGCGGGGATCCTATGCGCTATGCCTATAAAGGGTACAATTGGAAAGGAAACTGCTAGTGCCCCCTTGATTCTTGAATGTGAAGCTATATAATTATAAGAGACTACTCCATTTACCAGGTAAGCACATCTTTTAAGTTGTACTTAATACACTCTACCTCTCTTTTTCTTTTCCTTACTTTTAGATTCTTAGAAATAGGTTAATTATCATATAATTAGCTTACTTTTAATGGCGAGCCCAGTACTGATAATTACTCTTTCTTTTTTATACTCCCTAAAGAAGCTTGTGCTCCGTAAGTAGCTCGCGGCAGCATTAAGCTCTACCCAAAACCCATTGGTAATGAGTAGCGATTATTAACATTGATTGGCGCGCATGCGGAGATCGTAGTCGCGGCTAACGTTCCACGTCTCCCATAGTCTGTCTACCCCAGGACCCCCAGATTCCTCCCCAGATTCCTCCCCAGATTTCCCCACACTGTGTGGTTTGGCTGTCAATTGACCCGAACCGACCCACCTTGGAGAAATTAATCCACATATCACCCGCTCACTATTGGCAAGGAAATCTCCATCGCAAGACATAATAGTATGTATTACCCCGAGATGCGCGCAAACAAATTTCCCTTTCGTCTAACATAACAAAAGATCTCGGCCCGTTTTCAAGGACCGCGAATACGAGCCTGGTGACAGAAGTCTGTGGGCTTTAGAGGTCAGTCACCCTACCGAAAACACTACCTATCACCACCACCACCAAATGCCTACTACTCTTCCCTACACCCGGAAGACTCAACAACGATATTTTGAAAAGGGCTTAGTTTCGAATATACGACAATACCATTGGTTTTTACTAAGTGCTATGAACGTGATTTGCTACTACGCTTTTTCTGCTACAGATTACCGCCAAACTGGTATTGAGTCGTTCAGGTCTACAGTAAGGAGATACTGCCAAAACCTACCACAGAAGGTCGGTTCTCCACCTTGGTGTACACCACCCACCTGGCAGAATACGTGCATACTGTACGTAGTAAGTACGTAGTAGTAGGTTGATTTAGAGTATGTTGATTTAATATAGAGTTAGCTTACTGCTGCTGTACCGTAGCATTTGCCAGGTAGTCGCTTCGGTATAAGTTTTAAGTGGCCGCGACCGTTCAACGAACCACTATATGCCTTTACAACTAAGTAGAGGGCTCTTAGCCGTAACGCGAAAGGGTGGAAGTAAAGGTCGAATGATTTTAAGGGTGGTCTGACTATACTACCAAACTGAGCTCATTAAGCTCAGTTTCTCCATTGGTGCACACTGCTTATGCGACAGAATATAGGCCTATTGAGTTTAGTTATTTGAAGGGATGTCCCGCTCGCTGCTGCCGAGCTGTAGCAGTGGCTAGGGCACAGCTTCGGCAAAGGAATCAAGTAACCACAGCGCTTCAAATAAGCCACTCTTCAAACTCTTCGTATATAGAGATAGGACCATAACACTAAGGTTAGAAGTGAAGCCTTGATAATTTCAATGGGGTGGCCTGTACGCACCTAAGAAGCGAGTGACGGTTCTCATACTGTGGGGAGAGCGCCAGCTGAACCTTACTTGATGTGGGGACGCGGTTTCTGGAGGCGGACTTGCTATCTACTCTTTCTTAATCCTAATCGAACCCCAAACCATATTTAACCTCTTAGCTGCTCTCCTTAATATACAAGCATACTTATTATAGTGTTATTCTTGTCTACAAGCAAGTTCCCTTTCTAGATTTTCGGAGTAAGCTCCATAGTTGTGATATAGATCAAGAAACGGATCAGTCACAACTGGGACTATTTGAATCAGATATTGTGCACTTCTGGCTGTGGGACGTTGGCAATACATATGTAGTTGCTTAATTAGTTATTCAAAGATAAGCTATCAGAGTATCTGAGATGATAACTCCACTCATTGATTCACTTCGAGAAACCCGCTGGCAACTAGTTGTCGGCACTCTTCTTGAACCTGCCTATATACTTCGGGATCAAGGGGAGTCGCGCGAGATTGAGTGTTGCATTTGGGAAGACGCATAGACTCCTCAGCCAGATCCTCCAGCTGCTGGTACTCACCATGCCAGCACTTCTGTATAAGTTTGTCTAGAACATCAGTGCCCAATGACGGGAAAAGCATATGTTGGAGAAGTCCCACTTGGGCCATACCAACCTGGGGCCCGAAAGCTCCGTCATCATATGGCTCATGGCCACGTGTCATGAAATATAACACTGACCCAATAGCAAATGATTCATATCGAGCACCATTGTCTCCAAATTTCCCACATTGATCGCCCGCTTCAGGGCCTAGGCAACGAGCCCAAGGTGGCGCGCAGCCAGAGGCTTTTGTTCCAATTTTCTCCATGCTATCAAAATCTGTAAGTTTGAGGTGGTCGTCGCTGTCGAGAATTAGATTTTCCAGCCGAATATCAGTATGAGCGTATCCGAGAGATTCGAGCCATGCCACAGCACTCGAGAGCTCCATGATCCATTGCTCAACAAGCTCGGTTGGCTCCTTAGCTCTGATCTTTACTAGTCTACCTAATGGTTCATCTGGATCGCGTAGTTGATGTTGTCGTAGGCGAGTGAAAAGGTTTCCACCGCTGCATAGGGCTAAGAAATTGCCATTTGGAACTCGTAGAAAGCTTCGTGAGATGTCGGGGGAGATTGGATGTTGTGCCTCAAGAAAGTCATAGATTTCAATCTCGAACGCGAACTTTTCGCGTCTATATTTATCATGCGTGTTTCCGGTGCGAAGAGTCTTAACAGCAATACGATCGTTGACTTTGGACACGTAGCCGATTGCACCTAGAGAAATGAAGGTACCAGGAGGTTTGAGAACGGCGCGTTTTGGCATCCTATCTATCTTGTCGACATGTTCATTCAAGCTATGATTGTCGTCAAAATATATGTTTTGTAAGGAGAAAAGACTTATATGATTGAGTTCCAAGTATTAAATTACACAACGACTAAAATAAAAATATCTAACAAAGTTAGGGTGTCCGTCTGTTGAAGATAAATCAAGAGAGTAGATTAAGGTATCCATGTGACTACATGCATCAAGCCTTTTTCCACTGGCTATCGCTATCTGCAAAGGCACAGCTGGCATTTTCTTGGCAATCATCGCAAGGATGTATAGCAAATATAACAAATATATCGCGGAGAGCTTATTAGTAGTTCCTTCGAAGCCTGAGACTTTTTGGAAGAAAATACAGCATAGGGGTTGTTTAAGGACGAAAAGCAGTAAATATGACAAATAATCTAGATATATAACACTAGCTGACAAATCCCATTATCAGGAATCACCTCTTCCTTTGCCAAACATCCTTCTGATCATCGAAAGTTGCATACCTCCTTCAAAATAATACCCTTACCTCCATCATTACACCTCAGTAACAAAATTTCCTGCTTACTCTTCCATCTAGGGTACTACAATCCAAAGATCCCCAGCTCAATTTCACAGTAAAAGGCTATAGTCGAATAAGGAAATAATGAATTTATAGGACTGTCCTTGAAAGCAGAATAGATCCGACATCATAAATGGAGGGGAAGGATTTTCAGCATTGTGGGTGAATGTAGAGAGAGTGACCGAGATTCTGTTTTTGACGATAAGCGGGCGAGTGTGGGCCCCGTCGTAGCGGTGGCATTCCCGTCGATAGCGCGGAGAACTGGCTGAACATATAATCAATGGATGAGTACCACTGCATAAACAAACTGATTCGCTTATATTTAAGTATATTCAAGTTGGTGGCTTGAAATACTGAGGTTACGATCCAAATGAGCGCGTATGTGCATTACCCCTCAACTACACGCCTACGCCCTCTCGACATCCACACCCTCCCAAAATTAGTAGTCTCAACTTATCTAAGCCCGCCTACCAGTCCTCCCTCGAGTTTGGTCGTTAGGAGCGGCCCGTTGCACTTCGTAGTAATTCCGGGAGGACATATGACCGGCCTAAGGACAGCAATACGACTTATCAGCCGTCACCCAACTCAATATATGACAAGGGTTATCTTTGCCCATCCCGTATCTTGCTATACCCAATCAAAGTCATAAACATAATACAAATTTGACGACTTAAAAGACCTAGACCGTGTGCGCTCAGCCAACGATGAACTTTACCAATGGTTGACGGTATTCGCGATGCAGTTCACACCAAAATTACAATGAGAGGTGCGTCACGAACTCTGTAACCCACTAGTGTGCAACACCACGGAGTTTTAGTTTTGCTTTTTAGTCAGCAATATATGCCATTACATTTGAAAAGCAGCTAATTTGAGTCAGATTATTCCCACAGTGACTTTTATAATATACCTATAATCCATTGATAAGGCATTTGATCACCACTGTAAACCAATCCTCTTCCTCGTCCGCTGACTGCGACAATCCAACATATCAAACCTAAGTTTGCCTTATGGGTTATTTGCCGCATCCAGCTTCAAAAAATCAAAATGAAGGAAGTTATTGTCCACCCTCTTCCAACACTTACGACGGAGATAGTGGAGGTTTCGATACCCACACCGGCTCCTGACCAAGTGGTTATTAAGGTTGTAGTTGCTGGTAGCAATGTCAAGGGCAAGATATCTTTACTCAACAGTGGTAACAGCAACTAACAAGCGTAAGACTGGGCACACATTACTGCGATGAATATTTCAGTCAACAGTGGCGATGATATTGCTGGTATTATTCACGCCATGGGTGATGAAGCCAAGGCTATGGGAGACTTTCATATCGGGAACTGTGTTGCAGCATTCCATCCAATGTTGACTCCTGGAGGGGCATATGCTGAGTATGCAGTCGCGCCGGTACATACTGTGTTCAATTTACCAAGCTCAGTCAGCTTCGAAGGTATTTGTATCTTCAAGTATTTGAATGACCAACTGACACCTATAAGAAGCTGCAACTATCCCATTAGTTGCAATGACGGCTGCTATTTCTTTGTACCGTCAACAGTCTCTCCCGCCACCGTGGGATCCCCGGACATTATCTGCCAGTCCGCTTCCTCTCATAATTTATGGTGCATCTTCGGCCCTCGGATGTTTCGCTATCAAGCTTGCCAAGGTATCAAATATCCATCCTATCATCGCCATCTGTGGTGGGAGTCAGTCTTATGTCTCTAGTCTCTTGAACACCTCAAATGGTGACGCCATTATTGACTACCGCCAGGGATCAGAGGAAATGAAAGCAGCAGTAAAGAAAGCACTTGGTCCTTTGTCTGCTCTCCACGCTCTTGATGCCATTAGTTCAAATAAAACATGGATTCCTCTGTCCCAGATGCTCGTATCAGGTGGGCAGGTGTCTGTTGTCTCAGGAGCTAATAAGTACGATGAAGCTGAAATTGCTGAGGGAGTGGAGATCAAATATACTTATGTTGGATCTGCTCATTCGGGGATCTACCTTCCACATATGCCCAAGCAGCCACTGCAAAAGGATTGGGTAGCAAATACACCTGAGTTCGCATATGTCTTCTTTCGGTATGTTGCAAGGATGTTGGCTCAGGGTGTTTTCGAGGGTCATCCATACAATTTGATTCCTGGGGGGTTAGATGGAGTTGAGCTCGGTCTACAGATGCTCAAAAATGGAGAGAACAAGGGCAAAAAGTACGTCTACAGAATTGCTGAAACAAAAGATAATATAGTATAAGATATCAGCATAATTTGATATGCTAGAGTCATAGTATAGCTCAAGTGATGCAATTAAATCCTCATATATTATCATTATCGATATCGATCCGATTCTGACTCTTTCTTAGCAGTTTGTGACCTGATTTTATAAAGTTTCATGTCTTTTTCCAAACATTATTTACATTGTATAAATAAGCTATCCCAGTTTTGCTTGCATGTTTTCGCATGACTTTAATCAACAAGTGCAATTATAAACCCAGGGAGAAGCTGACCCATGTATTTCCCTCTACTACATGCATAGTTCAATACGGTACCATTTCAACGGCTGCTTCCAAGAACTAACGCTTTAATCGACCCACATGTCATGCACGCCATATATCACACTTAGGTTATCATTAATGTAAAAGATTCAGCCAGAATCCTTCAATTTATAACTACCATAGAGTGCTTACGACATTGTATCTGTCAAAGCCTTGAGGAAATGCCGCAGCTTCAGCAATCCACAATGAGTCATCGTTCCTGTAAACTTCCAGTCTCTTTTTAAATTCATCAGTCCATGAGTCTTCTTCCTCTGCCATGGCTATCAGAGCTACCAACCCAAGCCTCCTAAGCCTCTCATTCTCACTGTCACCCCACGTCCTCTCTACCTCTTCCATTGAAACCCCATCTTTACTAGCCAGAGCATATGTGAGTCTCTCTGCAAGTACTAGAGAGTCTGTTTGCAGTTCATCAATCATAGTATTCAGTTCGTCTCGAATATCATCCCAGGAGAAGTTTTCGAATATGAGTTCAAGCTGCATGGAACGTGTGATACGCTCCTTGCGCAAAACACCCAAGACAGCGCGGTTTGATTCGTCGTACCTTGTGCGATTACTTGTATTGTAAATTTTGAAAACGGCCCTCAACGTATCTGGGTTTTTCATGTGTAAGTCAAAAACTCTTGTAACTATTTCCGGGTGATCTTTGCCGTATAGATTGAAGATTGCATGCACTGCAATATGATATTCTCCAGGCGTACAGGGTTCCACGACGGAAAAGAGCGGGCCGACCAAATCCAGGTCATGATCTTCTAATGGATGCCTTTGCAAATACTTGAGCATAATCCGTCGTACGTCACGCTCAGGATGAGTGAGAATATTGCGAAGGAGAGGCATTGGCGTTTTCTTCTCTCGCCTAAGAAGTAATACTGTGGTTTCTGCAACTGCAATTGCAACAGATTTCTGAGGATTCTGAAGCGCTCGGGCAAAGATAACCCAGACTTCGTCATGCTCTGAATACAACTCCAGGCGCTTGAGCAATGTGATTCGTACGTCGACATGAAGGTCTGTATCATACATGGCAAGCAAGTATTCAAAGGCTTCATCAGTATGGATTTCTCCTATTAGTCGATAGACCTCTTTTGCCACTGTGACTTTTTTAACAGACACCTTCCGTAGTATCTCAAGAGCTTCAGAAGACGGCAGGCTCATTATGTAGGACCGCAAAGAGTAAATGGCAATGCGTGCACGATCATCACTCAGTGCTTCGAAGATAATAGGAATCCCTTCACCGGAATCAAGATGAGCCATCCTCTTAAGTGCAACATCGCGTATTGGTGGACGCGCATCATTTGCGAATGAGGTAATATTTTTGGAGTCAATGAGAGACAATCGGGCCAGCGTCCGAATACAGAGCTGAAGCTCCTTGGTATTTCTTTTCGAGTTGCGAAGATATTGAAGGAGAATATCTGTGAATATTTCCTGTTGCTTCTGAGTCCAATGGTAGAATAGTGTTTTGCATTTTGTAGTTGTCATTGCAATTGATGGTCCATTGTCTCTACCGCTGTTTTCGAAGTCTGCAGTCAAATATGGAATGAAAAGCCGTTGCATGTCGAATTGCATGTACTCGACGATGAGATTTATTGTGCTAAAAAACTTGCGGTCCTTCTCCATCAAACTCGGTAACAGATCCCTAAGGATGTTTGGGAGACGTTGGTGTAAAATTGTGATAGCACGGGTAACTTGAGAATTGTCTGTTGTATTGGCGGTGAAGTCTTTCAACATGTTGATAGCTTCGTCGGAAGAAGCGAGATAGTATTGGAAGTCTTCAAATAGATCAAGTAGATTATTCCCATCTTTTTGCTCGTAAAACCTTCGCATAAGAGGAAGAAAAGCTGGAAGCACATTTTGACGATATTTCTTGATATCACGCTCTTCATAATAAGGAATTATGGGACGTTCATCGAGAAACAAAGCTGCCTGCTCAGCAGCCCATTCGGTATGATAAGGCAGTAATTGACCTATGAAGCTTCGCAGTACAGCAATAGATTTCCGGGAAAGATCCGAGGCATCAAGAGCATTGCGGATTATCTTGCTTAATCCACTCAGATGCTCCTGTCCCCAAATCTTCGGGGACAGACCTGCCAATGAGACATACATGCTAACGCGAATAGTCTCTTGTTCGTACTGATGTTGTATGATAAGATCTATCACGTCCTGAGCGTGATTCGGGCCATACTTTGCGCATACTATATGGCTCCTCAGTGCATGTTTTCGCGTATCTACATCATTTGAGTAGATATATGGTTTTATTTTAATGGTGGCTTCATCCCATGGCAGCAATTCAATATATTCCAGCTGCCATCTTGGACCGAGATCGGCAAAACTTTCCAAAGTCAAGATTCGCCGAGTTTCTTGTGTACGAAGATCAGTTGGAAGTAATCCAACGATAAAGGAGTAAGTGGTTCCATTTGCGCAACGCCACGTAGACCCAACAGCTTCCCAGATTATACGTCGTTTATCTAATGAAAGTTTCTGCATAGCGTGTTGGGAGATAGTATTTGGAAACTCCTTGTAAAGTTTTGAGATTTGTTCGGTGGACAGCTTCTCAATAATACCATCAACATCCAGACGCCTACCCTTGTGGCCATTCTCGTCCATGAATCTTTGCGTAATTTCTCGTGGACGCCACCTTAAAATGAACTTCATGGTATCCCACGAAAGCCTTTTCCACTTCAGTACCAAATCTATGAGTTCTTGGGCAAATTTTGGAGCCACCTTAGCCATGGTGGAAATGATTTGTCTGTGATTCAGTTTTAAATCGCATTGAGAAGAGTTCGGCGTAAAAATAACTTCGCGTACTACCTCATGCACAGTTGCCGCATGGAGGCGGATGAGTGAAGGCCAGTTCTCAATCTCGTCGATGATAGATGGTAAAGTCTTCGCAACGAAGTCTTTAGATGCAGTTGGAAGAAACTTCCTCAGAAGACGTCCATGAACATCGAGAGTTTCTACATAACTATCAACGATATCAAAGCGATCCCTTTTACGTAGCCAATGGCACGCAGGATACCTCAGTATCTCTGGAATAAGGAGTAGGGCTTCCTGAGCAACCTGATCATCCCCTTTCAACATGATGAGCTTAGTAGCTCGATACTTCAAGGAAATTGAAGTGGAACTTCGCAATACATTGAATGGGATTTGCAGATCACCACTCCCCCAAGCTGTTTGCACTGCTAGAAATCCTTCATAGACAGATCCTGTGGATAATCGCTGAAGATTTTGCGCTGTGCCTGGATTGGATATTGATTTTCGACCGACTTCGACCATCCGCTTCATGCGCGCTTTATGGCTAAGAAGTTCGCATTGCTCGAGTAATACAACGTTATGTTGCTCCAAAGACTCTTCGGCTGATATAGAATCGTTCACTGTGGTGTTGAGCAGATCGTCGCTCAGCTGCTCAGGTGTGATATTGACCGTCATCATCAAAGACGAGGCGTGAATGGGTTTGAAAGCAGTAAAAGGAATAATTATTTTTGATGTGTGTATAAAAAGTAGAATATTTCCAATAGAATATATATTTACCTGAATGATCGTTTGAAAAATCTATGACTCAGCTATTGTTACTCAACATCTGTGGCTGACTGTCACTGTATGTCTGCCTGCTTGTCCATGATCCTATTGAGGCTGAATGGGAGTTGCGACAGAAGATCTGTGGGACTAGCGTGGCGTATGCTTGGCGGAGATGACCCATAAATCTGACTCAATTCCCCAATATCACGTAAATCACTGCTGAAGCCTAGACATCACCTCATGTCGGCCTATGCTCCTTCGCCTTTCAAAGAATGATATTGGAGAGATACTAGAGCTCTAGATTATCTTACTATTTAAACATCTGACAGTATTATAGACTCGACCCACTCTACGCTCTTTCAAGGAGAGCAAAGTACCAAACCTTCAACTCGATCATACAAAGAATCGTTGAATTAAATAGAGCTGCCGCCTTACATATATGATAAATTATCTGAAGGAATTGCAATTAAGAAAATTGGGTTAGTACAACTTCATCATTCTACCTCATACAACTAAGCATATTAACACATCGAGGTTACGTTTGATGGTAACATCTGAGTTCAATCAACAGTCTCTGGCATTGAAACAATTAGCTGCACTTAGGAGTGCATTCTTTCCTATCTTGTTCAAGGTGCGCCTTGGCTATTAATGGAGCGTAAAATATAGTTGGAAAATTGTGCATTCGGGAACGCACTGACTCCTCAGGAGCTGCATTGCACAGCACACTAGTTTTACATAACTCAAGAATAAATCAATCATAAACAAGGTATTGAATATCCCACTTTGGAAATCATAGCGCTTTGATGGAACTTAAATTATAATACTAATACACTAAAGCAGTACCTCAATCTTATGCAATTCCTCTTATCAACTTTATGTCATCTTCTATCAAAATGAGTTTAATCACAGAATTACCAGTCTCCAGCTCTCCTAACCTCCACCTCAGTCACCCCACACCAGAAGAATGTATCAAAATCTGGACCAACAGTTCAGCTTCGTGGAAAGACTCGTTAACCCTTCCAGAGTATCTCGCAGAATCCGAGCTCCTAACAAATGTACCACTCGCTAAGGATGGAGGCATGACTACCTGGGTTCTAGTCGATAAAACTTTGGCACCAAACCAACGTCCGATCCTCTGTTCTTGTGAGAGTTTCCGAAAGCGCTCGTTGACTAGCGACGCCGATGGCAACGTTAAAGAAAATATCGTCCACGGTATTGCCAGTGTTTTCTGCGCACCAGAATACCGAGGTCATGGCTATGCAGCTCGCCATATGAGAGAAATGGCCAAGGTGCTTCGGAATTGGCAGTGCGAGCATGGCGAATGCGTGGGGAGCATTTTGTACTCGGACATCGGCAAGGCATACTATACGAAACTTGGATGGGTTCCCAACCTCAATAACTCACATCTTGTCTTTTCGTCTGTCAAGATGAAGTGGCCAAACCTGGTGCGGCCGATTTTCGAAGAAGATCTCCCAAGTCTCTGTCTCAGGGACGAGACCATGATTCGAGCTGCCATGGCAATGCCGGATGAAACAGTCAAGAAGCGTTTGACTATTTTACCTGATCTTGACCATATGCTTTGGCACATCAAAAAGGAGGACTTTGCCTCTGAGCACATCTTTGCAAAGATACCTCGAAACAAGGGAGCAGTTATCGGTAGCCCTGGAAAAGAAGTATGGGTTATTTGGACACACCGATACTACACACACCCAGATACAGGGGCCTCAGAAAATGCCCTCTACATTCTGCGGCTCGTTATGGAAGGAGATAAAACAGCCAATAAGACTCCCTCCGACAATTGTAAAAGACTATCAAAAGCCATTGATGTCGAACAGGCTGTTTCACTCAAGTTGGTACTTCAGGCTGCTCAAGCCGAGGCTGCGGAGTGGCGGCTAGATCATATCAAGCTATGGGAACCTTCACCGCTGGTCCAGAGCTTTATTACTCATAATGGTTTAGATTATGTTGAAGTCGAACGCAAAGAAGAGAGCGTTGCAAGTGGGCTGTGGTTTGTAAAGGATGAGCAAACTTACGAGTTTCCTGTTTGGATTAATAACGAGCACTACGCATGGTGCTGATAGCAATATCGCAGTGCCTCGATATATTGATTTTGCTGTAACTTTGGCCGAGTGAGATCATATCAGATCATCTTATTCTTTTATTCTAGCCAATAATGCATGGGAGCTCATTTGAGGTATTTTTAGGGCCCCCTTCAAGCTTAATTGTCAATGCGTATTATTACCACCACACGATAGACCAACATATTCTTATCTTCCAGTGCTTCGGCAACTTTGGAGGGGTATATAAGCGAATGTTAAATTATTTCCAGTCGATGGACAGTAGCGGACACTTTTGGGACAGCATTAGCACTACTATTATGCAACTGGTGGCATTTATATAAGACGATACTTAAGTCTAGAAAAAAAAAATTCCTCGTCTCTCATTACATGAAACTAGGCAGAATTACTTTGTCCATTATTCGTTGTCAACTAGCAGCTCTGCTTATATTTTGTTCTGTTCATTCTCAGTTTCTCACTTACCAGAACACATCCGTCCATTCAATATGGAAGCTCAAATTAATGAAGACTTTGTACTCGTACACAGCCATGGGCCTGAAGAAGTGCTTGAGAATGGGTCACCCGTATGCCATCAGTCACCAGAAGTTATCTCTCAAATTCATGCATGGCTTCAGCCTACCGACTACTCTTCTGATTCCAGTGAATTCAAGAAACATTTGAGTTCCCGTGCGGCTGATACCGGACAATGGTTGCAGCAGACTGAAACCTTTCATAAATGGCACACCAATATGAACAATGGCTTTCTTTGGATCAAGGGTATGCCAGGAGCAGGGAAATCCGTCTTTGCGGCTACGATAGCAGATGAACTTGCAACGATCGAAAATGTTCCCGTATTGTTCTTCTTCTTTCGCCAGATTATCTTACTTAATCATAAGCCCCGATCTCTGGTACAAGATTGGCTCTGTCAATTCCTCAAACATGACCCAATCCTCCAGTCCAAACTGAAAACCTTCCTGGATGCAAAGCGCGGTCTAGATAGCTTTTCAACCGAGGAGCTTTGGGTCCTCCTTGTCGAAGCACTTGCATCTGTGCCGAAGGTATATTGCATTGTCGATGCTCTTGATGAGATGGACCTTGAAAAAGAATCATTCCTAGATAATTTGATCGAACTGGGCTCGCGATCTGTATCTACTATAAAAGTCATGGTCACAAGCAGACCGATACCACGAGTCGAATCAAAGCTCAAATCCAGCTCGGTACTATCGATAAGATTGGATAAAGACCAAGTTGACCTTGACATTAGAAAATATGTCAAAGATCGACTCGCTAGAACAGATTCATTCAATCTAAGTGATAGAGCAGAGATACAAATTCACGACGCTATGTGTTTGAAGAGCCAGGGATCCTTTTTGTACGTTAGGCTCATGATGGATAAGCTCTTGGATGAGATCGAAACAACTTCTAAGTTTGCTGTTAAATCGCCATCTGAAACAGGAGTGTATTCGAATGCTTTAGAAGAAGCATTACAGCAATTGCCGCCCACACTGGAAACCATGTATGATGGGATATTAGCTGACCATTCTCGACGGTCAGGAATATCAAGGAGCGTGCAACTTCAAATTCTACAACTAGTAACACATTCTTGCCGCCCACTACGTCTGATAGAGTTTGCCTCGATGTTTGAAGTCACCGGTGACGACACAGCTGATCTGAAGAACAAGGCTGTCCTGCGCACTGCTTGTGGCCCATTATTGGAGATCTTCGAAGACGAAACTGTTTCAATAATACACCACTCATTCACTGAGTATTTGATAGATGAGAGCCGGCACAGTCGAATGGTAGAGTCGTCCTTCCCAGTGGTTGACAAGATGGAGGCCCACCGGACATTAGCATCAACTTGCTTGACCTACATGACTTCAGAAAATACCGATCATAGATTTCTATGTGACAACGAAGCCTGGCAATTCAAAGCTTCCAAAAGGCTTCCTCCAGAGAAGGCTTTGCGCTTTCCCTTCGCCGAGTACGCAATCGATTTCTGGCATATACATGCTCGTATGTACGACGTAGCCGATAAAGAGATATTCGATCTACTTGATAAATTACTGGAACCTGGCAGTCACATAATTTTTTTCCTACTGGAACCGGATTTAAACGAAAAGTTTAATATCTATCCCCGAGGTAATTCAAAGCTAGCACACACAGGCAACTATATCTCCAATCTTCATCTCGCTACTTATAGTGGCCTGAATCATTATTGCGAACGCTCCTTGATCCTTGGTCAAGATCCTGACATTCGCGACAATTGGGGTCTTACACCTATGATATGGGCTGCAATGAAAGGCCATGCTAGTGTGTCGAAGATTTTATTGAAACATGGTGCGCAACCTGATCTTGAAAATGAATCAGGACGGAAGCCCCTGCACTATGCCGCAAAATTTAACCACTCTGAGGTTGTAAAAATACTTCTTGACGCTGGTGTTGATCCGTTAACGCCAAAGACGCGAGAGAACCCTGGGATGAGATGTGGAAATTCACCTAGAACTCAAGGTGAGACACCTCTTGAGTATGCTTGCAAAGGAGGATGCAACGAGGCGGTCTTTGAGATGATGCCACTTTTATCACAAAAGAGTCTCGAGCAAGCCCTGTTCTGGGCTACCCAGTTTGGACATGTTGACATCGTTCTCAAAATCTTGGAGATAGCACCATCATCCGCCCATTGCCAAGAATATGGGAACACCATTCTATTTATTGCTTCTAGAAATCCTCATCCACGTATTATTTTTGCGTTGTTAGATAATGGTGCAGATCCGCGAAAGATCTCAAGAGATTATCCTCAAAATGTGCTCTTACCCTTATCTAGTAAAAGGCTCACCCAGAGACTAACACCAATGCATGCACTGGCTGGTACTGGTAGCTCAAATCACCGACACGAAATTTTGTATCCTTTTTCCCGCAATGTCGTCGAAAGTGATATAACGAATGCATTTCAACTACTCTTAAATGCTGGTTGTAGTATCAACGATGATGATGGAAATGGTCATACTCCACTCCATTATGCCGCTAAGAGCGGATCACTTATTATTGCTCAGTTACTATTGAGTCATGGTGCTGAGAAAAACGATCAGGATGAGGACGGAAATACACCTTTGCATCTTGTCGCCGCTCAGAACGGATCGCTCAGCGTCGCTCAGTTACTATTAAGTTATGGCGCTGAAGTTAATATCCAGAATAAGAAAGGAAATACACCTCTGCATATTACCACTTCTGAGTCTTTAGAGTTGGCCAAGCTTCTTATTCGAAATGGCGCAGATATCAATGCGATACAGCTCAACACTGGCAAAACGATGCTCCATAATGCAATGAATGATACGAAATGCAGAAATAAAGAACCCAATCTTTTAGAACTGGGAGCCGATTGTAATATACAAGACTTTGATGGAAATACTCCTCTCCACATAGCTTGTAAAGCGAAAACGTTTCTTGGCAAGAGCAACAACCTCAACATCCTCAACCTCATTAACGCAGGAGCCAGCCCGAACATTCGCAACAACGATGGAAAAACTCCAATACACATAATGGCCATCAATGATTTAAAAAAGGAATTCTGGGATTCTATTATGCAGGCTGGTGGAAACCTAGAAGTAAGAGACAATTCAGGATATACTGTCTTGCTTGAAGCATTGAATACTAGAAGAATCGATTCTACCAAGTTAGAACTTCTTATAAGACTTGGCGCACGACCTGATGCTCGAAATAATGACGGAGATAGTGTTCTCCATCTTGCAGCCTATCATAAGCTACCCTTGGAAGTATACGATGTATTGATAGCAGCCGGTGCAGACCCAACGTGGCTCAATCTCAACGGTGATACAATTCTCCATAAAGTATGCGATGACTCTGAGCATGGATTTGGGCCATCGCAAGGTATGGTAATAAAGAAGATTTTGAGCCTCGGTACATCACCAGATTTACGGAATAAAATGGGACATACAGCACTGCACTTCGCTGTCGCAACTCTACCAAATGGGAGAAACACTGGAAAAGATGCTATGGATTGGTTCCTGGGTCTAGAATCTTATTTCAATGTCAATATTGTTGATCAGAAAGGATTGGCTCCGATCCACATCGCTGCAAAGATCTCTGAGTCCAGAGTTAAATGGCTTATTGAAGCAGGCGCAGATATGACACTTCTTACTCCTGATGGCCAAAGCACTCTTCATATAGCATGTAGAGCTAGGCAAAGCAATGTTGTTGGACTACTTCTCGATGAACTGTCAAGACTAGGTAGACTGGATATGATTGATTACAAAGATATCAGAGGTAGAACGGCTCTTCACGATTCTTGCATGTCTGGTAGACCCGAAAGCGTTGGGCTTCTTCTGGGGGCTGGTGCGGATCCTAATTTGAAAGATAACGATGGCCATACGACTTTGTTTGCTTGTAGCGAGTTGGAAGAGGAGCAAAGGCTTTGGTTCTTGAATGATGGGAAAAGTTCTCAAACTCAAGATCCAAAGATATCTGTTAGGACTATGCTCCTGGAGCATGAACAACCCTATATAGTCCCATTCGAGCAAGCAGGGATCCGTTGGACCTCGGAATATGCAGAACATGAGAGTACCAGAACTTTTGAGTCAATCGAATTATTGACAGACTACGGACTAGATCTGTCCTCTATTGATGACGACGAAAACCATCTCATTCCCAATAAATTAGCAAGATACATTGAACTTCTCGAGATATTACTTCCTTCGGAACTGTTGCAAGAGTTGGAGGTTTTGAAAGAGGCTCATCATGTTGCTACAAGCTTTTCCCCGTCTTACCAGGCATTTCGAGAAACATGTTCACCAGTTTTGAAAAAGGTTATGGAGACAGAAGAATTTCCCCTAATCCGTTCAAAGGTTTTGACCTTGGGACGCTATGATATTCTTGAAGATTTCTGCCATTCTGGGGCTAATTCTTTGAAGAACGATGATGGTCCTTTTCTTGAGCATCTATCAGGTTTTGGGTATTATTCTGTGATGAAGAATTATAAACTCAACGCCTATCGTTTTGGTGACCAGGAAAGTAAAGACTTGGAAAGCAATAGTCTACAATCTCTTGGACAACGTTTGCTACACATTGCTTGCAAAAGAGCTCTTCCAAACTTGGAAATGATTAAGGTCTTGATAGACAAACTCGAAGTCAGTGTTAATTCTCACGAAATTGTCTGTGTCGGTAATCAGCAGACCTTTGTACCCGGCAAAACGGCCCTTCATATATTAGCCCAAGCAGACTATTGGTGGCAACTACAAGGAATTGAGGCTTTAATTCAACGTGGTGCGGCTATTGAAGCGAAAGATGACGATGGCAAAACTCCCCTCCATTCTGCAATAGATGCTAGTTACCGGATTCCAAGCTGGCGCATGGAGGCTGTCAGGATTCTTCTCCGTCACGGTGCTAATCCAAACGCCATCGACAATAGCGGCGTGACATGTTTACACTTAGCAGCATATGATTCAAGTCTAACGCATATGCTAATAGATGCCGGTGCCGATGTTTTGCTGGGCTCCCGATCCCTTATTCTCTCTGCTATCGATTGTAATAATATTGGGGTAGTCTCTGTCTATATCGAGAATGGCATAGACATTAATTCGCCTTTAAAGTATCCTGAGAGGCTCAAAGGTAACCATCCTAGGTCCGTGGAAGAGGTCCACTATGCTCTCCATTATGTGGCGTCAAAAAAAGGTTATGGAGGAAACTTTGACGCTGCATATATTCCAATGACCGAGTACCTACTTGATTGTGGGGCCGATCCTTACAAAGTTTTCGCCAATGGAAAAGTCATTGTCCACCAGATTTTTAGGAAAAGAGGTATTATTCAGCCGTTTCTGGACTTACCTGGGCTTGACCTAGAGTTTCGAGACGAGTATGGTAAGAATCTTCTGCATGTAGCATGTGAACTATCTGGACACGTACCATTTGACAGAAAAGGTAAACTCATCTGCCAGAAATTTTGTGAATATTGGCTAATTCAAACGAAGACAAAGTCACTACAAATGCGGAAAAGTCTCTCCTCGAGGTTCTCTTGGACAAGGGCGGAGACTTATCAACTGTTGATAGAAATGGTAGAACTTGTCTACATAATGTCCTAAACAACTATGGTTATCAAGGGAAATATGAACGTTTAGTCTTTCCAAAGAATGACATTGATCAGTCAACAGTGAAGATCCTTATCAATGCTAATAGCTCTCCAATCACTACCAAAGACTCTAATGGGTTCACACCGATGCACATTGCATTAAAGAATCATTTAATATGGGCCATTGAGCTTCTTCTAGAGTCAGGAGCTTCTTTGTCTGACTCTGACCCCGAAGGCAATACCGCATTGCACCTCCTCTCTCGTGGAATCATCAAAGGCATTGGGAATTCTGCGAGGGTTGTTTCCCTTTTCAAAACGGCTCTCGAAGAAGGAGTTGATATTAATGCCAAGAATCAAAAAGGCGAAACGGCTTTATTTATTTATCTTGCAAATATACCATATTTTAGCGAGTCTGATCAAATTCCACGTCACTTCGAACTTTTCAGGGATTCTGGCGCTGATATATTTACCAGAGATTCGAGGGGTCAGACACTTCTGCATGCTATCCCTCAGAAAGTCACAGACCATATTTTGAGTCAATTGCGCAGGAAGGAGCATGAGTTCAAATGTTTCCAGTTCTTTATGGCTTTGGGCTTAGATGCAGGGGCTGAGGATAACTCGCAGAGGACTTGTCTCGATGCTGCGGCTGCATGCAGGAACGATGAAATTCTGGCTTTGTTCAAAAGATGAGGTTTCTGCTCATAGTCTCATGGTCCTTTAGGAAATATTTGGATTTCGAAGTTCCTTAGCGTTGCCCTTCAATTCTACTTAATTATTAAACAAAGAAATTTTGTATCACTGTTTTAGAAGGTGTTGACATACGTATAAATCAATAAGTGAGGTTGGCAGCAGTAGTGAAATCACTGCGACTCTCACCTTTGTACATGAGTAATTCTTAATTAGTAATTGTGCAGCCCCCACTCGCACACCATGTAGTTTAGAGTCGTAGCAACACCAGAGCGTTTACCCATAACAATTCATCAACTATGAGTCGAATACCTAGTCTGATCTGTTGGCCCCCAAATTCTTTGTGTTGCGAGGCAGGGTTTATAACGTGTATATATTTCTTGGGCTTCAAAGTTCCTTGAATGGGCTCTATACATTAGACTTACATAGCCTCCCATTCTCATCATTGAGGGTATCTATCGTCTCAATATTATAGACATCACTACCAACCGCGTTCTTCGCCCAGAAAACATTGTGAGGGTCCCATTCTTGCTTAATGGCCAGCAGCTGCCTATAATTCGATCCGTAAAACGATTGCCGAAAGTTAGGCTCGTTGCGGTCACCCTCGCCCAAGTAGGCACCAGCGCCAATAGAGACATTTCTCCATGCATCCATTCTCTCTGTAAGTTGGGATCGCTTGGCGAGAATTGCAGAAGAATTGGCGTCTACATCCCAAATGACAGACTGTAGAGTATGCATGAGTGTATTCCTCCAGGCCGGATTAACAGCATTCTCGGAGTTCCCAGCTTTCAGCTTTGGGGCCAAGCTAAAGGCTGTAACAGACAAGCCAAGTTCAATAGATTCTCGATAGGCATCAAATGTGGCGTTGAGAGAGGTAGTATTTTCCCAATTCGATCGAGGAAATAATCTAGAACCAATTGCGTCATTGGGATAAGCTACACTTTCAAGTGGGAACTCAGCTACCCATGCATCGTGAAAGTTCGTGTACTCGGTAACAACCGGAGTGAATGAGATACCAAGATCAGACAGTCGAGTGAACCAAGGGTCAAGAAGATTCAACGTCTGTGTCTTATTGAGTCCTGGCGCGAAGAGTGGTACCATATTGAAACTTGTGCTTGAGGAAACAGTGTAGCTTTGGAAATAACAGTATATACCAGCCTCAGTAAGCGAGATGTGAGAATCGAAGAAGGCTCGGATGCCTGCGTAGAGAATATCGGTTGTGACGTTTTCTCCACTGGCGAATGAGAAGGTAAGGGTTGTCACAGGCATGGTGGGATACGCTTTGACGACAATAGATGTCACAATACCGAACGTACTACCACCTCCACCTCGAAGTGCCCAAAAAAGGTCGCTGTTCTCTGTCTCAGATGCACTGACAAAGCTACCGTCAGCTGTCACAACCTCCATAGAAAGTACAGAGTCAGCGGCCATGCCATAAACAGAGCTCAACGGCGAATGCCCTCCTCCCAAAATGTATCCTCCAAATACCCCAACAGTCTGGAATGAATCATGTTAGCTCTTGATCTTCGAAGTGAGTTTCCGAGATGAATACCCTGCCTTCTCCTCCGACGACAACGAGATCCCGCTCTGCAGCTGCCTCATATATTTCCCAAGCTTGAATTCCAGAAGCAACTTTGAAAGCTGGTCCAGAGTAGTTGGTACTTCCATTATATGCCTCGAAGAAAGTCAAATCTTTCAGATGATGTGTCCAGACACTGAGAGATCCAGCACCACCAGATTTTCCCATGAAATCGTGACCTGTGTTCTTTATTACTAGCCGTATATTAGAATTTCTTGCCATATTGACTGTAGCTTGAATATTGGAAACCGTAGTAACATTGACAACGTATGTTGGGAATCCTCCAATGGTGCAGGTGCCTGTAACATTTATTGTAGGCTCACAGGTCAACCCCTGATACAGCGGCGACATCATAGATGAAGGGTGCTCCATACTATAGAGATTAGGCATGCACAGTCAATAATGCAGCGATGGATTTGGAACTCACTGTAAGGTAGAGTTGTTCCATTCATCTACAACATAGGCGCATCGATCTGCGTCATAATAGGCTCCAGAGAAGCACACGGCTCCAATCGGTATAGTACTAATAAGTGCACCGCCCACAGTGCTATTGAACTCGTTCCATGAAGACTTAGATGGCCAAGATACATCCCCAGGGAAAGTTTTGCATGTCGAATTCTCTACTAAGCTTGTTTTGTTGAATGAGACCAAAGATGCAGCGGCTGGACTCAATGACTGCAGAACTGACTTGTCAAGCTGGATCTTTTCGAAATCGAATAGCGTAGAGTTTGAGCTCGAGTACTTCAAAGTCGTTGAAGTTGCGGAGACAATTGCTATTGGCAACGCGGCCAAGGTAAAAATTGAAGACCACGACATTTCCAGTCACGCAAATCGTACTTACAAGTCAATAGGAGGAGAAGTTGGCAGAGGAATGGCTTCCTTTTATGTGGAGTAGATGCTGGCGTAATGGCATGGTTCTAGACGAAGCATTGCAAAATAATTATTAGGTCTTACTACTCTATAAAGCACTGCCAGGTATGCAAGTGTATTCAAATCTAAATGTTATATGTAGGGATTCGTGGACTTAACGAAAGCACGCAGGGTGTAATAGAGGGATACTGGCACAATGTGAAGATATTATGAATAGAGACGTCCACCAGACCTATAATTCAAGGGTTTCCCATCTTCTCATACTCCAAATTTCCCAACATCGTATCACTCGACAATCCTGAGAACAGTAAATAGCCCGAACATTTATATTTACGCTGGCCCTCTTTCACAGAGCCCTGTTCCGGTGAACCCAGCATTCTCTCTACGGGACAGAATACCATGTCTTCCGAGGTGCCGAGGTCCCCGAATCCACTGCAAAACACAAGGGACACACTTCCGCGAGGGTTAGTCCACCACAGTATCATCCAGATCCTTAGTCCATAATGTTTTCAAGCCAGCTTCCGTAGTCAAAATACGTAGTAGTATTGTAATGCTGCATCACATAGGAACATACCAATAGTATTAATGTTATGTCGCAAAAATAAGGCAAGGTACAAACCCTCATTACATCAGAGGGATCTATGCCTGAAAGACTTTTATACAGCTCTTGACGCATTCGCACTAGCTCTCGGTGCGATATATGTATGTACATGCATGCGTATGGTGATATGTACGTACCTTATGTAATTATGTTGCATATTTGCACTGAGTCTAGCTGCATACTCCCATTGTAATCTGGACTTATTGCATTTAGGAGGGCAATGCGCATGTATTATTGCGAAAGAAAAGAAAGCGAAAAAAAAGAAGAAAGAAAAAGAAAAAAATCGTGCTATGGACTCCTACAGAATATACAAGTACATTGCACTCGGAGAAGGACCATATTCGGACTGGCTTTGCGTGTCTACTGCCGGGAGTGTGTTTTTGTGGTGGTGTATAGTGCACAATTGTGCTGCACAAGTATTTGAACTCTGCACTAAACTTGGGAGCCGTCTTTGCACTGTGTTAGAGAGCACACTCGAGCGCACTACTGTGTACAATGGGAGCCGCACTCTAATTGAGAGCCGCACTATAACTATGAACGTGCCATTGCAAGTATATTACCGGGATTTGGAGTGCGCTCCTACTGGAATTGAGAGTGCATTGTAGTTGAGAGCACATTTCCACTCACTATGCAATTCGACTGCATTCTGGCGTTTGTATGTAATACATAGTGTAGCATTTCTGCCACTACTACGTCGGTTTAAGGGCCATCCAAACGATTGAAGCGAGGGAAACAGGACACGAAGCACTCCACTCTTGGAACTCGCGGGCCATTGACTACGCGTAGACCATATTATCGCACCCTAGCTTTCACATCAAAGCACAGTAGGCTGGACTTTTAGGTAGGCTCAATTTCGTGTCTACTGGTGTAGAATATGACGGCGGGAAGGGCTCTCTGGGTGTGTCAAGTCTTCTACATCCATCCCCATATCTCCACGGCGGGTGGCCCGCTGCCGCCACGACGACTGTGGACCCTGGTCAACTTTCAAAAATCAACGTACTGGTAGCCCCACCATATCAACGTACCGTGGACCAAGTGCTCACCGACCGAAAAACTAATGTATATCCATATAGGTAGGTTGATTTGTGGTATAGCTATACGGGTGCTCCTTTTTGTGGTTGAACAGAATAGAATTATATTTTATAGTTTAGATTTGTATAATTCTTGTATTCAATGGTAAGTGATATAACCCGTTTCTGTTCAACAATGTAAAAACTTGATAACTGTCAACAAGATTTTGTGCCTAGAACAACCTGCTCTGGGTTTCTATTGTTTCGTTTGTACTAGTACCAGGGCGCTGTATCCGGTGCTCCGTACGTATCACCGGGGCTTAGCTTGCTCATCATTTTAGATATGGTTGCCTATGTACACAGTAGGTACCTATGTTGGCACAATTATCTTGTTGATCTTGTCCTATTATCTTACGATATATTGAACGTGGAACAGGGTCTAATTGTCCGCCCCCAATATTCTGTGACTAGATAGACAGGTTCAAACAACATGGATTACGTTAGCCGATCATATTGCCGTATTTCACCCTAAACTCTACGAAACGGTGAGATTTGCTCATATTGTATCCTCACCAGGCCTCGTTCGGAAACTCGGGGCCTAGCGGGATAGAATGATCTTTCCCTGATAGACCTATGATTACGGCACTGTTGTCTCCCTGGTTATCGTGCCAAAATGAATCGCCGATTTTAAGCCCGAACATTGTCCTACGTATATTTATTCTTGCTCCCGTCTTGTAGTTCCCCCTTCATCTATCATCTCTGTTCCATACATAAGCCAAAATTAATGACCATGTCAAATCATCCACCTCGTTCAGCGGAATTTTTGGAAACAGAAACCTTCGATTTTGTTGTAGTTGGTGGTGGAACATCTGGACTTGTTGTAGCAACCCGCCTTACTGAAGACCCAAATGTAAAGGTCTTGGTTTTGGAAGCAGGCTCCAATCGCCTTGATGACCCTCGAATCGTGATTCCAGGTCTTGCTGCAAGTCTATACGATGATCCGGACTTCGACTGGGCCTTCATGAGCACCCCTCAGGTATTTTATCCTTTTTTTATTGGGAAGAAGCTCCCATGATTGACACAAGAGTAGAAACACTTAAAGGGTCGTCAAATTGCACAACCAAAAGGTCGAACCCTCGGTGGTTCGACGGCCATCAACCTAGGCATGGTCATATTTCCTTCCAAGTCTGGAATCGATGCTTGGGAGAAGCTCGGGAACAAAGGTTGGAATTGGGAGATGTTGTCTCCCTATTTTCGAAAGTTCCATACATTGACCATGCCAACACAGAAGTCCCAGGACGAATTGGGATTGAGTTACATTGAACAGGAAAACCATGGAACTACTGGTCCAATTCAGATCTCATTTGGTGAAAGCGACAATTATACCCCGTATAACAAGGCTTGGCCGAAAGTGTTCTCGAACCTGGGTCACAATCTAACGGGAGATCCAATTTCAGGAGTGGCAACTGGTGCATTTACAAATCCTGCTATTGTCGACCCTAAGTCAAAGCAGCGAAGCCATGCAGGCTCTGCTTACTACAATGCTGAAGCTGCTTCTCGACCGAATCTTTTTGTTTTGACTGAAGTTTTGGTTGAGAAGCTTATAATCGCAAAGAACGATGATGGATCTCTATACACTACTGGAGTTCAGGCAACTACAAATGACGGAGTGCAAAGAGATATCCTAGCTCGGAAAGAAGTTATTCTAGCTGCCGGATCAATCAAGTCCCCTCAAATACTTGAGCTTTCTGGGATTGGCAACAATTCACTTCTTACTCAGCACGGTATTCCGACTCTTGTCGATAATTCCAACGTTGGCGAGAACTTTCAGGATCACGGATATGTGCCTTTCAGTTGGGAAATAGCGGAGGGGCAAGTGTCAGGGGATATTTTGAGAGACCCGAAGGTGGCGGAAGCTGCTATGGCTGCTTACCAGGCGGGGGCAGGACCTTTATCCGCAGTTCCAATAGTTTCATCCTTCATGAGACTAGATGACTTGCCTGAAACAGATCTTGATCAGCTGTTGACTACACATCTCAATTCATATGAGTACGAAAGTTTGCCATCTCAAAAGGAACAATTCGACGTTATACGCGAACTTATCCGTGATGCTAAAGACCCATCTGGCCAATATACACTGGCCCCATTCCAAATTGTGCCAAAGGCTGGACCAGAGTTGAAAGGGGTTTATGGAATGGGAATGGAAGGCAATTATATCAGCATTGTTGCAGTGCTAAATCATCCTTTCTCTCGTGGGTTCGTTCACATCAATTCTGCCAGGGCTACAGATCATCCGACCATCAATCCACGTTATCTTTCCCATCCACTTGATCTAGAGCTGCATGGAAGGCATGCCCAGTATCTGGAGACTCTTGCTGCGACAGAGCCGTTAGCTTCATTGTTGAAGAAAGACGGGCGCAGGATCCACTTCCATAAGAGGGTCGAAAATCTCGAAGAAGCAAAAGAAATTGTGGAGGAAACATTTGTTTCGCATTACCATGTTGTCGGCACATGTGCAATGCTGCCAGAGAAGCTGGGCGGTGTAGTAAATGACAGGCTCTTGGTTTATGGTATCTCAAATTTAAGAATTGTGGATGCAAGTATTATTCCAATGATCCCACGAGGAAATATCCAGACAACTGTATATGCTGTCGCCGAAAGGGCGGCAGACATCATAAGGGAAGATCATTCCTTAGCAGGATTAAAGTAGCCTAGAGATTTAGTTCTTTTACACCTAAGTTTAACCTCATGGCCCTGTGTAACCAATATTCTGCGGTGATAACATATCCGAAACTATCATGATTGGCCACCTACAAAGATTTGCAGACGACTTACGGACCTCCGTCGCTTAGCTGCTGCCAAAACCTCAGTGGTGTTACACCACATTGCGACTTATGAAGCACCAAATTTATGATTTAATAGCTTTCAAGGTCATCACAATACTACAAATTGTATTACTTTCTGGAATCTTGGAACTAATCGAGACTTCGAAACAACTAAAATAGCTGAATATTTGGACACCAATCTTCTCAACTTAAGATCGACAGTATCATGCCTCTCAAAATCATTATAATCGGTGCTGGTATTGCTGGTTTAAGCGCCGCCATATCACTACGTCAGGCCGGGCATGATGTTGAGGTATATTCACTTTTTTCTTTGCTCGAGTTCTAAGCACTACGTCTCGTTCGGCATTGGGTTTTTCTTTTCAAATCTTGAAGTATCGTACTTGAGAGACTGCATCCAAAGCTAACGAAGCAATAGATATTTGAAAAGTCGCAATTTGCGACTGAGACTGGTGCCGCCTTTTCACTAGCCCCCAATGCTGCTCGAGTGTTGGCCCAGCTAGGCTTTTCTTTTCACAGAGCCAGAGCAGTCAAACTTGACACCTGGAGCACCATGCATGGAGATACTATGAACCTAATCACGACAGTAGATCTTAGTACTGCTGAGAAGATGTATGGTGCTGCGTGTTGGGCTGCCCATCGGGTGGATGCTCATAATGAACTCCTTCATTTGGCAACCACGGATACACTACCTGGAAAGCCGGTGCAGATACACTTGGCTTCAGAAGTAGTTTCTGCAGCTACAGACGGTTCTATTATGTTAAAAGATGGGACGAAATACGTAGGGGATCTTATAGTAGCTGCTGATGGCCTCCACTCAGCCTTGAAACCTGTGGTGTTGGAGGCTGAAGCCACAAGTCCAACGCCCACTGGACTCAGCGCATTCCGGTTTCTTATCGAAACTGTAGAATTGGAAAAGGATCCAAGGCTCTCGGCAGTCCTGAGAAAGAAAGGCTCAGGTGCTACGATCCTCGCAGATACAAAGGACACCACTAAGGAGCGTCATATGGCATGGTACTCTTGCCGAAGGTACGTTGCTTATATTACAGAGTGAACTTCGACTTTTACAGTGAAATTAATAGATTTCACAGTGGTGAGACACAGAATTTGGTTGGTATACATCCGACACGAAGTGAAGACTTCAACAAAGGCATAGCATGTAAGTCCATTCATAAAAGATTCCTACATAGCATTTAACACTAACAATCTCAGCTACGAAAGCTGCTATGCTTGAGGAATTTAGCCACTTTCACCCTGATATTGTGGAGATAATTACGTAAGATCTGTGGGATATTATAAATGTTTGATGATTGACAACTAAGCACAGGAGGTCATCTGATATAAAATGTTGGCCTTTGTCCATCCACGAGCCACTTCGGACGTGGTTTAATGGACGATTAGTTCTTATTGGTGATGCAGCTCATCCGGTAAGTCAATAATTGACAAGCTTAAATTTAATAGAAAATAACGACACAGATGCTTCCTTTTAGTGGACAAGGCGCAAATCAAGCAATAGAAGACGGGGCAGCGCTTGGATATCTCTTGAAAGATGTTGAGGTTACAGATGAAATCACAAAGCGGCTCGGATTATTCGAGCTTGTAAGGAAAAATCGTGCATCACGGATCCAAGTGCTCTCAAAAGTTAGGGTTGGCAGGGAAATGGAGGTTCAAGAAGAGCTTCGGCAATACCTTGATCCTCTAATTCCAAGTGAGACTCCCTTTCTGAAACCCTACTGATCTACTTTTAACGTGTAAGCACCAGTTCCAACTACTATGCAAGAACGCACTATGCACGACTATGGGTATTACTCCTTATGTGCTAAGCAGAATGAAACTAACAATATATCACAGATTCGACTTATTCGGGAAATGTAAAGCAGTACTGCAAGCGTATAAGGAATGTTCTCTACATTAATTCACGAGTGCTCTATTATTAGAATTAAAAGTATTGCTCTGATATTGATTATAGTTGAAATGTGATACATAACTAATCAAGAAGCTACTTGGTAAGATAACGACGAGTATTGGCACTTGATACAACATTTTGAATAGAAATAATCAAAAATTCCAAAAGTGCTTGTTTTGGGGTTACAGTTAAAAATTTTAATCTTGACACACTAATAAGTCACAGAAGTGTATTTGACCAATACCTAACTTCTTCATACAGCTAATTAGGCTATCGACTATCATTGAAAGCTCTTCAACAACTGGCTTGGTGCTATGACACGCAGCGAAAATAAACACATCATGGTGGACCTGACATGCTGCTACCGTTGGTTCTTGAACTTGTAGCTTATAATCATTCAGTGGCGTATATAGAATACTAAATCGTCTGTAGGGGCAGTCAAGTTATAGGTGGTGCTCTCTGATCCCATAGCTGTTGAGACGCTCCGATCTGATTGGAAGCAAGTTGTGACGTGGAGATGAATAATTGGCACATTGGCGTATAACAGGAAGTAACTTGAGACTAGAATCAGACCGCAATAAGACATTGTGGACTATTAGATATGTGAAGCACCAACTTGTTGATTTGAACTGACACATAAGAACCAGGGATAAGACTTGAATGAAAGAACAATTTTATATCTAGCTGCCTCTTAAAACTCCCCATAGCACTATAGATATATACGCACAACATAGAGATGGCCTACTACTATCTATCCGCATAATACCGAACTCAATGCCCACGACTCACCATGAATTTCTCTACCATGAATCCTTTCTGCTTGAGCAGTATTTGGCAGTTTGCGCAAGGATTTCTCAAACAACTATCAATCTCTTCTCCAGGGAAATCCCCTTCCCTATATTTATCAAATGCCGCCCGAAGATCCTTTGTGGATAGGGCAATGCCTCGGGCGGTCTTTAAGTACTCCTCTCCACTAGGATTCTTTAGTATATTCCATACAAGGTGGATTCAAATCAACCTACTGTCCTAGGAGATATAACAGTGGAAGAGTTTCGGCGCAGTGGCCATATTCTTGCATCACCGTCTTAGCCTTTTGGCTGGTATCATAATCATATTCTTCCAAGGCCGCCTTCCCCAGAGCTTGTTGTTCGTTTCTTAGAGAGCTGGTTGTGCCTCGGTCAGTCTCCTTGCTGCCGGTCATTCCCGTTGCTGACCAGGTAGTTCCGGCTTCGAACTCTTGGAATTCAGATACATCTGTGGGATAATCTCCAGCGGTAAGTAGATACTGCTGCTTTTCTTCTGATGAGAGCTGAGTCACCCAAGAAAGATGGCCCATCTGAGGATATCGGATGCCTTTGCCCTCGGTACCTGCTCTTGTACGAATATCGTCCGCAAGACTCAGACACATTTGGGTGTACATGTAAAGTAAATACCGATGAAATTCTGACTCATTTGCGCTGGGGTCGGCCTTTGAGGCATTTGATAGCACATAACCTAGTAGATCATACACTGTCGAATGAGGAGTCTCAACTCCACTAAATTTAAGTTTTACGGGGTCTAATTGTAGCTTTTCTCCTTCTTGCTTGACCAGATAAGTTGATTTTCCTGTGGCTCTGTTCTCAATCAGTCTAGCTTCTTTATCCAATAGAGACAATTATGGAAGAAGATTTGCTTACGTGAAGGGCTTAATAAGCTTTACAGCCTTTTGAACGTCAGCCCTGTTTTCCCGTCTAACGCTATATCTATCAGGGTTTCCTGCAATATCATCGATGGTCCTAAGCATCTATAAATTCTCAGTAAATGTTCAGCATATTCAGTCATCCTGAGCTTACAAGTTGGAGAAAGTTTTTCTCCCTGGTAATTCCTGTGACTACTCTGAACATTTTGAGGACTGGGTTCGATGGGTACAAATGATATATAGAGAAGGCGAGAGAACTTGATAATACTTGAACTATGTTGAAGGTACAACTATGAATAAGTGTGCAGATTGGATTCAATGGAGATTAATAGAGGATGGAAAAGGTCAAGAAAACGATATAAGTCTTAATATGTGTTGAAATATATCTGCGGATAGATATTTCTAATAGGGATAGAACTGCTTCATATATTGACAAGCTCATGAGCAGAAGTGGTGGCCATCATGGAATATCTGATATTCCTTGTTTATCGTCAGATCTATAATCATACACACAGTCAGAATTGCGTAAGCTGCGTCAGTACCTCAGGATCATCAATTTTCAGGTTCGCTGAAAATCAAGGAAGCCATTGGCAAGTTATCGAGTTCACATGTTTCTCGAATCTCAGGTCTTCGATATAATTCAGCCAATCCTTATGAAATGAAATCTGACATCATCCCAAGAAGAAATACTGACAATCGATTTTAACTTCTACCCTATCCGCCATAATCCTATGATTATTAAGAGCACAACATCAGCCTTGCTTAGACGCTACTTCCGCCTTCTCATCCTAATTTTACCCATTCTGGGGTACCTAACGGCATCTAAATATCATGCATAAGCGATACTTCTTATTTGGTACACACACTAAAAATCCCTCGCCGGCATTTTTTGGGGTTTGTTTCAGCGACACAGTCATTGGGGCTGCTGATGCGGCGCCACTATAAGCCATATGGCTGTCAGCGTTACACATTGCCACGTGATTAGAGCTAATGTGAATTTTCAAGTGTAAGAAAGGGATATGTCTATATTCACGTGGTCGACTCTTCATCTTCGTCTTCATAGTGCCATATTGATTATGGTTTAATCTATCTGATGTGTCCAGGCTAAACTCAATAATCACCTGTTCTTCTTTCCCTTGCCTAACAACATATCTCTTGAAGCTCCAATCTTTTTATTTTCATCAAAACTTCCGACGAGGTAGAACAGACAGCTTCCCTGTATGTAGTACTCAGGTCATAGATTGAAACCAAACCTTGGTCCTTTGTTTTTATAGACCATTGATCCTCCTTCCTAAAGGGAACTGAGATATTGTTACTACCTCCTCTATTTAATTTAGACTTTAAAGCTCTCATATGTTATAGTTAGATTGATGATAATTGGAAATGTAGAAGAGGCTAGCAACGCCTCATAAGAAAAAGAATTCGCGTGTTGCACTAAACCCATAGATTATTTGAGACTTTCATATCAGGTGCCCAGAGGTTCTTCAAAGCTCATAAATACAATACGATTTTTACTCAATTAAGAACAAGACGAGTTTGTAAATTCAAATAAATTCTACTAAAATAAAACTAACATTGTATCACGATCAATCTAAAACCTTCTCCTTCTCGCACAAAAAAACAAAATTTGCTCAAATTCCCAAAATCCATACTTCAAAACCATACAATTTCTGTCGTCTTGACAAATCATCTTGATGTGCCGCAATGCAGGTCCATCTAGCACAAGAGCAAGAATCGCTTGCGACGTCTGTTGATCTTTTCCTCCACAATCTCAGAGTGCTGTAACACCCAGCATTAGCAAAATAGAGTAAAGTTGGGAGGTCTGCTTTCAAGGGGCTTCACTTACATGTCGGTGATGGTGTCTGAAGGGGTTGCAGCATCTGAACGGCGCACAAAACACCGTGATGCATCCATGTCTCCTTTCATATCTGGGCTCTCCTCTGTTCTCTTCTATTATGACTGTGTCGACCTCTTCACGTCTGCCGCCAAACCCCTCACCGTGCCTCTGGCCGTATGTCTCGCCATGTCTCTCTCCATGCCTCTTGCACTGGCCTTCGCCGTGTCTCTCTCCGCACCTCTCGCAGTGTACCTCGCCGTGTCTCTCTCCGTTTCTCTTGCACTGTCCCTCGCCGTGTCTCTCTCCGCACCTCTCGCAGTGCACTTCACCGTGTCTATGTTCATGTCCTGCAGGCAGATGTTCATCGTGGTACATAGCCAGTCTTGATTGTTCCAAGCCGTGGTGTCCGTAGTGAGCCATTGTAGAAGATGAAAATTATATTCGCTTGGTGATAGGAAAATAAACGGGTCAGTTGAATAGTGGTTATATGATATTGAGATTGAGATTGTGATTGTGGTTGTGATTGTGATTGTGATTGAAAAATATGGAGCACCTTGACTTGAGATATTCGAGATATATATTTCCTTTCGCAAGGATTCTTACTATGTTTGTTTTTCTGTTGCTTAGTTCTATCTTTGTCCTTTCAAGCGCGAGCAATCAGTCTCATGTCAGCCTGAACGCCATGATGGTAATAAGTAAATTTTCAATCTCACTCATGGCTTGTTCAGCCCTGCAATCTGAGGATAGCTTTAGAGGCTATGAATCAGACGATTATTATATCTAGGAAAGTAGTCGCCATTTTATTCGGAGGATTTTATAAGATTTTAGCACAATAGAATTCAAAGGCTTCCCGGACAGGTGAAAATTATTTACTATTTACAGTGTGGCGTTGGCAGTTCAGCGCTAGTCCTCGAATAGAAGTCTTTGAACCGCCATCCAGCACCACACATATTTAGATATGTATCTCGCTGACCACCTCTTCTGACTCTTCATCGAAACTTTGTAACATTATTCTTTCCCTCCACATTTCGCAATGAAGAATTGTCGTGTATTGACCTCTGCCCGAACTCTTCGTCCTGTTCGGATCGTCTCAACAAGTATTGTTCGCACACATCCCCACAGCTCTTTGTCACGACGGGGTAGTTTGGCATCGCCTACACATGTGAGTTATGCAAAGCTATACCGGACTCATACTCCACGTATTAACAAAGAAAAGCTCCCCTTCAGTCTAATTCGCAGTATGTCAACAACAAACGCACCAGCCATGTCAAATGCATCGGAAAACGTTAGTATTCGCTCATTCAAAAACATCAATTCTCCTCCTGCATGCATATCAAGGCTGAATGAAAGAAGATTGTTCTCAAAAACGATCCCCAGCCTCATTACAGTGTTCCCAAGGAACTCGTACCTGAGAACTGGACCAACGATGCAGAAGCAAATTGCGAACTTCACTCTTATATCCAGAAAGAAGAATTCGGCTTGAAGAGAGTTATTCCCATCATTGTAGACAACGCGCAGACAACCTTTCTGCTTGCGGGCGACCCAGAGACACCAACGTCAGACGAAGTCACTGACTCAAATGCTGAGCCATCGAACTTCTATCGATGGGGTGCGATCAATGATGAGTTGGCACGCATTGAGTCTCCCAAGAGCTTGGTGGAAATATTGAGGATATTCTCCACAGTAGACGAGAAAGGGTTTCCTCCTGAGTGGAAGGAGGTGAATGTTGAAGAAGTTCGTGAGGTTAAATTTCCGTAGGCAATCATCACTAAATCAGCCTGTTCAAACAAATATACGCTACCTCATGTAAAGTATGTTTGACCATTGAAATGAACTTTAAATTTGACAATAAAGAAACATAGAACCACTTGATGGACATATTGTCGTGTTTGCATAAAACTAAGGAACTCAGGGAAGCTGTTCGCATCACTACAAATCTGGAGGTCTCCACCTTAGCTGTCACACAACACCTAGCAACCCGAACACAAATAGAGGCACCTCATAGGAGCACATACGTAGTATAGGAATACCTTTCAGGTATCGCCTAGATCCTCAATTGTTAATTTCACTTTATATTCACTATATGTATACAATCGCATTGTGCGCACTTCGGTGTCGGATATTTGTCTGAGTTGTTGAATTGCGCATAGGCTGTGCTCTTTTGCCGTGACAAACAAGAAGCCATAATCCTAACAAATAAACATACTTCAAATCAATACCCTCCTTCTTGGCTAGCATCACCGCCTTCATTTCTATAAAATGAAATCTATATGCAAGTGCACTGATTAAGGTTGTGTGGAGAAGTCAATTGAAATAAATTCATCTGGTTGCAACATCCTTTATTGACGAACCGTAAACAAACTTAACGCCAATGCTAGAAGTTAAGTGCTTCGGGTCTACAGCTTTTCTTGCTACATCATTTTCAAAAGGGATTTTGCTACTCTCCTCTCTGGACAGGTACAGGTTTATACTGCTTCTGTTTATCGCGCTGTGTTACTGGATTCATGTCTGAATTGAATACACGATTTATTGCTAGTCCACAAAGCTTTCAACGCCAATTTAGGATGTTCTGCACCTGGTAAATTTGCGGAACATCCTAAAATCAGTGAAAGAGCTTTGGAGCTGGCCCTAAGCGACGCTTTCAAACGGACGGCTATAATTGCCCATTTTATGTTGCTTTCTTAACGCATGATTTTATTTCAAAGGTTCATACTCTCATTTTTTGAGTCACGAAGTAGTATGTGCACCTCATAGCTTCTTATTGAATTTGTATTGTACTAGAAATCAAAGACCAAGAATAGTAAACGAAGTCCTTGGTTTTCTTTACTATCCTGAATCCTTTGTGAATTCAGAGTGTACAATGAACAGACATTGTGGGGAGCTTTCCCAGATTCTCCATGACTTTGAAGAGTACAGCGAATTGCCATCATGGGAAACTCGTAGATTGTGGAATTCTTCAAATCATTAGTACTATGTCTAGCTCATGACTATCTATAGGATACTTACTTATGAAATTTCATTTTCGCTGGCCTCGGCCTCGGCTTCCCTTTGATATTTTCCGTAATTGGCATATCCCTTAGCTTTAGCAGTTGCAGAAGATTTTGCAGCAGAAGATGATTTTGCAGCTGATGATTTCGCGGGCGATTTACTGGCTGAGGTTGGAGATGATTTGGCAACTGAAACGGATGTTGTTACTGCGGGTGACGACCCCCCATACGATCCGTATGATCCGTATCCTCCAGCCGGGGCGGGGTATGAGCCGTATCCTCCTGATGGCGCAGGGTAAGAGCCATATCCTCCAGCCGGGGCTGGGTATGAGCCATATCCTCCTGATGGAGCGGGATAGGAGCCATATCCGCCTGCTGGGGTAGGATAGGAGCCATATGAGCCGTAGTTCTGAGCTTCAGCTTCTGCCTCAGCTTCTGGAATTGGAACTGCCAAGAGAGATGGGAGTATGGAGAACAAGATGAGAATTGACTTGATGAATCTCATTGTGAATATAAATGTGAATGTTCTGGTTCAAGATAGTGAGATAATTTGTGATGCTGTGGAATGATCGCTTGAGTTGAACTGAACATAATGGAGAAAAGAACAGTGACTTTATACTTAATCCAATGCCATATCTCCTTTCGTTATGCGTCATACTTCTTCGTTTTATGCGTCATATCCTCTCTTCCATTATGTGTTGCCAATTGTTCAAATTTCTGGTTCTACTTTTCACTATGTCTCGATGGATTCTGTTCTCCATTACGGTCACGGTGTTCATTGTGTGTCTTTTCTACTTGCGTCAGCACTATTATAATATAGATAGAATAATGGTTTGAATGCATAGCCTACTATCCTGACGTAATATAAGTAGTTTCTTTGTGTGTGCTAAGCACAAGAGACCGGCTATCGAGAGACTTCATGTCTCATCTCGAAGTATCGTGAAGTGTCAAAGCACTACTGTATGGCGTGTGCTATCTGGCAAGAGTGCCTGGCAAAGATTATCATAGTTCTTGTCTGGTAATACCTCCGGTCATGAATTTCTAGCGAATGCGGCGGCTCTTGCTCTTACTATTGTCCATAGCTGACAAATTCTCGGCCTCGAGGATTATCCGAATGCACTTTTAAAGGAATATTTCTGGGTCCCATCAAAGCGTCCATACAAAATTAAAAGGTTGAGAAATTAACCAACAAAAGAAATCAAGTTGCTGTTTTCAAGCAATATCATGTTATGATATTTATACGCCATCCACTAGTCCATTGGCGGTACTCTATATTTAATTTGTTCTTTCTTTTCTTTTTCAAGCGCCGCAAGCAGAACTTCGTCGTCTCCTCTTAGTTACTTGCCGATCATATTTTACCTAAAGATATAAGATTAATGGATCGATTATGACGTTACGTTGGTAGAGTATCTTTGAGTTTTGAGCCGTGTTTCGTTTGATTTCGCTGTAGTCTAGGTATCTTTCATAGCATTCACAGCTTCTTCGGAGCCTCATATCTCAATTCTCAAGAATAGACGTCTTGTCAAACAATTGATTTCAATCTCAAATTTTCTTTTCTTACGTGTAACATGAAAATGTCTCCCTTCTCTACTCAAAATCATAATCATGGAAACGTTAGGTTCAAGGAAGTACCGCAGGTCGAAGATTGTGAGAATGTTATGAATCCAGAATCAGAACCTGATACTGCATTCTTTGGAAGAAGGGATTACAAGGGATGTAGTAGTATAATTCTATTCATTCTCGCGATGATGGCAGCACTGTTCTCTGGACTACTGATAGGAAGGAATTATCTCCAAGATCCAGATAAATTCTGTATTATCAGAACCTCGAAGTACTGTAAGTTAAATGGCAAAACCATTAAATTAAATCGACTAATATCTCAGGTAGCCCCATTGCTCAAGGATATCAAGATGAGAACAGAATGGGTCCAGTTCGAAGGGTCTTTGATGCACGAAAATATCTTTCGGCAGAATGGAAGTGTCGAAGTTGATTCTGCATGGGAGTCATTGGGCGTTAATTGTAAGTTTTTCTAGATATTATTTGTTCAAAGAATGCTGATTTGAGTCAATAAGATCGAGCTTTGATAGTGCCTCAAGACCTTGCAGAACACTCCGGATTATCAAGTTCGCAAGTACAGGTGGCTTCGAAATACGGCGGTGGTTATCCTGCCAATGTCGAAGCTTTTCATCACCTACACTGTCTAGTAAGTAATTTCAGATGTACTTCCTAGTATGCGAAATTTATTTTAATTCTAGAATCTGCTTCGCCAAAGTCTTTACTTTAACTACGATTATTATCGGGAAATGGGTGAAGGCGCCTTTGTCAATCAAGAGCCAATCCTTCGATATCACGTTAGTAAGTCAGCAGAGACTCTGTATCGTTTTTCATTGCATTAAGCTCTAAATAGCCCATTGTTTGGATACTATTCGCCAACAACTTATGTGTCTCCCAAGCATTGATGTTTTAGGCCAGGTATGGTACAATCGTCAAGCACCAGCCGCAATTCCAGATTTCAACACCAAGCATAAATGTCGGAATTTTGACGATATTCGCCAATGGGCAAAAGAACATCAAGCACCGAAGTGGGAGGATCTTCCCAATGATTTCCTTGCAATGCCTGGGCCTGGAGATGTTGCTGAAGAGATGCCGTAACAATCCGAAACAACGAAGAATAGTCGGATTGAAACATGGTTGATATTGGTAAATTAGAAATGGTTTAAATTTTGGCACTCGAATATCTGAAGCAGGGAAGGATCTTTCCAATAATCAGTCCAGTTCTAGGAATCACGATCTTGTTACCACTATTACTATTTCATTCTCAAGAGCTTCACCGTCTTCAAAGGCCGCATCCGCTAAACATTGCCTTTTTTCGATCATCGAATTATCGGCTGGATTATTTAGTGCTATGGTGCTACAACTGAGATACTATGTAACAATTACAGTGGAATTATCGGGTTCAAGCGGTTCAATGAGAGTTATACCCACATGCCTTTTCTACTAGCTAAATATATGGATAGGTGCTAAAGACGCACCTAAAGCGAACTTCACCATCTCATTCGGGTCTTGCAACAATTTTGCCTTTGATGAACTTAATTCATAAAGATATTGTAAAACAGACTATGTTTTGATGGATAGATTCTTATCCATCAAACATGCTCCATTTATACATCTTCATTCGTAAAAAATTGCCAGTCTTCTAACGCTACAACAATGTATTTCCATCAAACATATTCTATTCAGATAATTTTATTATCACCTTCTATTCTAGTTCTCTAAAACTTGAAGACTTGATCCTTCTGGTATCCGAGCTCCTTCAAGATACCATCGAGTTCGCCTTGATCAGATGGAGAAACCTTTGCACCAGAAATGGCTTTGTACATGGGTGGTGGGCCGCAAACCATGACCTTAATATCTTCAGTCTTTGGTTCTGGAAGAACAGTCTTCAAAAGCTCCTTGTCAATGAACCCCTTGTTACCTATCCATTCCTTTGGTGGGTTGTTGAGTACATAGAATGCGCGGAATCTTTGAGGGTAGGTATTCTCAAGGTGTTCAAACTCCTTCTTGAGAAGGATGTCCTCTTCGGAAACGTTGGCGAACACAAGAGTGACCTTGGTCTTATCGGCTGGGTTGTTGAAGATAGCACGTGCTATCTGGTACATTGGGGTGATTCCAGTTCCACCAGCAATGAGAGCTACATGCTTGTACTTGTTGGCCTCATATGGAAGCTTTGGGATTGGTCCCTTGAAATCGAGACGCTGCTCAGGCTCCATTGAGTGCATGTGTTCGGACATGACACCATTTGGGTAGACCTTCACCAAAAGATCGAGGTATCCCTTATCATCTGTTTCAATTAGCGTCCAGCACCTCACAAACATGGTTGAAAAACTCACTCTCGTCACTGACTGGAGTGTAAGGTCTGATAGCTGGCTTCTTCATCTCTGGGCCCTTGTACTTGGTCAAAAGTGCGGATGCAACCTTCAATCCAGAAACATCATCGCCTTCTGGAAGAGCAAAACGGAACTTCTTGGTGTTGTGATTGACATTCTCAATAGAATCCAACTTCAGACTGATCCATCCTTGATCTCCACCGGTGAAAGCAGCCTTTCCAACGGAGCCTGGTTGAGCCTGGCCAGTGAGACCCTTGGCCTTCTCTTCAGCATCCTTAGCTGCGCCCTTTATTTTCTCGGCATTATCACCTTGGTTGTAAAAGTAGTAACCTGCTCCGGCGGCGACAGCAGCTACACCGGCGTAGAGAGCTGCGTTGGAGCTACCAGTGGAAGACTCGGTCGCATATCTGCGATATTGCTGAATTTGTCAGCAAAGTCTCGCAATGGCATTGGAAACCAAATTACGGAAAACATACAGTTCTCAGTGGTTGAGCGGTTCTAAAAGCCTGTCGTGCGAACATGATGATTACAGCCTATGATGGATGATGTGCAGAGAATGAGAAGATGGAATGATGGCATTCGCGAATTGGGTGAGCAAAGCTTGGCCCATGCACTGTGACGTCTTATTAATGCTGAGGCCGAGCTTCAGCACACCAGTCGCGAAAAGTCCATTTCAACTGTCTCACCCTTGATCCTCCGGCAGCAATCTGGATCATCTCAGGCATCACGTATCACCGGTAACAGCCATGTCTAGTCGCGGGGCACGGTTCTATCGTGACGAGAATATCCGGATCACCGAGCGCCGACTTATCATAAGGAAGAAAAAGTCTTGATGGAGACACGAAGTTCTGTATTGATGCTATAGCAAGGCTACAGCTATACTGTCATGGCGGACTCTCCAGAACAAAATCGTCAGCCACTACCTGCAAGAAGAGACCATCCAAGTAATAGCTCAAGACCGCCATCCTATAGCTACTCGGCGCAAACGAACAATGAGCGGAATCGAGTTCCTAGTGACAATCAATATGAGAGCCAGGACTATCAGCGATTCTTGGGTGGATCACTGAGATCAGCCGGCGACACTGGATCCATCAGGTCTATGGATTCTAGATTCAGTATGAACGAACAATTCGCAGCATCCAGACGAGACTTCGAATTTGATATGGAGAGCGACACAGATTCCATTCTTGAGCCTGCACCCATCATTAACGAGCCTATGGATGAAGAGATTCATGAGAATAATGCAAGAAATGGCCTGGAACTTGACGATGACGACGCAATGTCAGATGTCAGTGAGGCAGAGATTCTACGGTTAATGGATGCTGATGATAATGCATTGGATTACTACACAATATTGTCACTCCCAAAAGATCCACCTCCAACAACAGCACAGATTCGAACAGCATATCATCGTCTGAGCTTGGCGTTTCATCCCGACAAACAACCTCCAGCGCTGAAGGCTGCAGCAGAGCGACATTTCTCACGAATTCAGAAGGCATATGAAACTCTAGTAGAGCCACGAAAGCGAGTCATCTATGACTTAGAAGGCGAGGAGGGTGTGGAGGAGGAATACAAGGTTGGAGGTGCGATGGGGAAAGGTGGGGAGAAAGACATGTTGGAGATTGGCGTCAAAACTCTCAGTCCTGCAGAGTTCAAGGCTTGGTTCATGAACGTTCTGAAGAAGAGGGAACAGAGGGCCGTAGAAGCGTTGGTCGGCAGCAGCGGCTCTATAGTAATACGGCTAGATGGCAGCAGCTCGTTTACGGAGAAAGTCATCAAGTATCAAGATCCAGATACGGGTGTGGTGGGGCATCTCCCTGCTCCAAGGCTTGAAGTTCGCTCATTGAACATCTCACACGATTTCATTGTTCCACTATCGGGTGCCGGTTCAGCTTATGAGCGCTCATTGCAAGCACTGAAAGATCTAGTAGGACGAGATACGGATATGCCGGTCAACGAGTTGCAAGATCGGAACTGGGAAGCTGCTGCTTATGAGAATTCCCCTACTCTCTCTATTTCTGCTGGAATTGAAGGATCCGTGGTCAAAAAAATTGAGTCTCATCATATTGAAGACGAGGTAGAGCCTGTGACTGTGCAGCATGCAGTCATGGTGTCAACAGAATTTACCATAGGCGCAGGTATCAGTCATAAGTTCCCAGATGCCGAGATAAACGATTCCAAGGGGACTTCTTTGCTGGCTGGCAGTGAAGTAAGCTTTTCAACAACATTCCTCCCACGTCAAACTTATAGACTTGGTATCTCACGGCGTTTTATACTTCTTGAAAATACCAGGCCTTTTTTTGTTGCCGTAGAAGCTAACCAAACACATAATATGGTACCGCCTGAACTCAGTGCCACAATCACCCGCCCTATCAACAATAACTCCAGTGTCTTCTGTCGACTCCACAGCGGTGGCTTCTTGTGGCCCTCCTGGATGGCGCAAATCATGGATAGCATTGCCTTGCTTCCAAAGTTCTTTGTAACAAGTGGTAATCCTTCCAGTGTACAGCTAGGTTGGCTGTATGCAGAGAACATGGGGGAACACGCTGGTCCGGATGGAACCCCTATCTTACCACCACCACATTCGAGCAATGAGAAATGGCAGGTATCCTTGAATGCTTGGTCCACAACCATGAGTATACGCGCAGGCTACGGGAGAGATTTATTTTCTCGCTCTCAAAAACCACCTGTTCGCTCACGGATAATGAACAGCGGTGAAGCATTACCCACCCAAAAACCACAGCGCAAAGATGTTACAACGGGAATACGACTTGAGGTAGAAACCAATGTTGACATAGACATGTCGCTATCTTGGAATGTTCAAGGTGTCAAGCGTATAGGGGATTTCACCGCTGTGGGTCTAGGTATTGGGGTACATTTCTCCAGTTTGCAATTTTCATTTTCCTGGAGTCGACTTGGTCAAGAAATCAAGGTTCCAATTATGATCCTCCCACCAGAATTACTCAATAGTCGTGCTGTATTCTTCTCTCTCGCCTTTCCTTGGGGTCTCTACACCGCTTACGAGTTCTTAATTCTCAGGCCCGCAGAGCGCAAGGCTCGAAGGAGATTGGTGAGACAAAAGAGAAAAGAATTGAAGGCCAGCGTGGAGAGAAAAAAGGAACAGGCTCTGCAAGCTGTTGAGTTAATGGCGGCTCAAGTGGCGTATAAGCAAGCTTTAGAGTCTGAGAACAATGGGTTGGTCATTTTAGAAGCTCGGTATGGTTCCCCCTTATCGACGACGCAAAACACAGGAATTGGCGAGTATGTACCTGGAGAGGTGGCTGATGTCACAATTCCGTTGGCTGGCTTGGTAGAAGGGGGACAACTGGTTCTGAACAAAAAGGTTGACAGGAGTGGAATTTTGGGGTTCTACGACCCAGTACCACTTGGACGGAAAGGATTGGGCGTTAGGTATTTGTTTGGAGGAAAGGTGCACGAGGTCTTTGTTAATGAGAAGGAAGGTTTGGTTTTGCCACAGAGGGAGCATGAGGTTCTGGCTGAGTAATGGAGTGTGTGACATAAGGTACGGGATGGTTTGGATATACCCCGCTCATACTTTTTAAGTAGCATCAATAGCTATAACACCGGTAGTCAAAGCAAGACCAAAACAGAAGCTGTGTTCAACCCTAAGCCCCCGCACCTCCAATCGCGTAAGTAAACTCTTGCGCTTCCAAGATTCTCAGGTACTCGGCGGCATTTCTCCACCGTTCACCCACCCTTCTCAAACAACCCCTGAGCACATCCAAAGCCATCTGGGCTCCCTCATCCCCACTTTCTCTCACAAACCAAGCCCAGTTTGCAGCCCCACAATACAAACTATCCATCACTAGAGGGGAAATACGATCGACATCAGTTGTGTATGGGGTTCTGCTGATGATTTGCTCCGCAAAATTCTTGATGTCAAGCGAGACTGCCTTGATACCATGAACAGATTGTATTTGCATGTTGACATCAGGCTGGACCTCATCTCCACTAGGTGCTGTTGCGCTAGGAACTCTTTCAGTATGGTTACATGCGTAAGGGTCGTAGAGGGTGCACAAGGCACTGAAGCACATTGCCATTGGGGCGGAGAGGTTGATATAGTCCGAGGAAGTTGCAGCTTCTTCCATAATTTGAGTTGTAAGCGCACGAATCTCCGTGTGCAGTTGAAGGGCTTCCTTATGCCTTTCTGTGTCGGAAGCATGCTGTCGAGTATGATGCCGAATAGCCTTTCCTACAGCGTTACTAGCTTGGCAGAGACGAGCGAATGGAGCCGTCGGGGACGTTATAGCAGCGGATACGGTCACCGGTGCTGAGGAGAGAAGCTCACCGGCATCCTAAGATCATTAATGTCGCTACTAAAAAAAATCCCTTTTGTAGACTTACCCATGCAGCATCATCACATGGAAGATTCTCTTCTGGTAGTGGATCATCACTTGAGAGACTGTGGCCACGCGCACCAACTGTTACAGCTCTGTCCAAGATCCGTACACCCCACCATACTCTTCTTCTCTCTTCAACCTCAGTCCATGTACCCTACCACCATCAGTGACTGATAAAGGACGACAACAATTTACTTACAGCTCGTCCCAAAAGCTGTGCAGCTTCATGGTGTCCACTTATGCCCAAGAGTGATCCATATCTTGTACAGGCTCCGGTAGACATCCAAGCCGCTGGATAGATAGCCTGACCATATTCATATAATGTTATCAACAGCATGGCCTGTAAAACCATCAAAGAAGTCATTCCACTGGCTTCTGCCAAGGCGATAAACTTCTTCGCAGAGTAATACATCGCAGTTTGAGAGCTCTCTCCCTCTGTCAATCTACTGACGTTTAGTTTCATGCAAAGGAAGAGAAGCGCCAAATCGGCGCCTGCTTCCCACATAGGATTGACCATATTCTGTGTCATGCGTTTCTTGGAAACTATAGGGAACCAAGGATGAATGGCAGTAAAATAATCTGTGACAATGGCTTGAACAGAGTTTCCGTCTCCAAGTATAGAGAGTACATCAACTGGAATTTGCATCCCAGACTTCGGCACATTAATACCACCGTATTTGAAGGCTTCACTGTCTAGAAACGCAATGGCTGGGAATCTATTCTGGGGAGATTGGTAGACTTCCTCTTGCACAAAAGCATTCACGTTGACACTCCCATCTTCCTGGGCAATACCGGTCGACGGTGTAGCAGTGCTATACGGCGGAGTATGGTGCATTCCACCACCAGTGAGATTCAATTTCCCTTCTAGCTCCATCACCTTTTGACGCAGCACATTGAAGTCCTCGGAAGTAGGTGCGGGTGCTGCTTCAGAGTAGTCGCAATGACGCGACATACGCTCGCACAGCGCGCATGCGGGGAGTGCTTTATTACATTTACGCTTCTGCTTGCGACATGACAAACAGGCTTGAGGGGCCTTGGGAGCTTCAAGGTCTGCTGGAGGCGGAGGCGTATTGTAGGCGGACATCGTGGGAATGGACGAGGCGTATGCGGCCGCGCTGTCGGGATGCGGTCTTTTGACACCGGAAGATGCTCTGTGCATGTCAGAAATCATATGGAAAAGTTCCCGGGCCGAGAAGGTAGCCGCAACTCACTTGTAGGCTTCGTTATCCATGTTATCGATGATAATTACAGTTCAACGTTGAGATACGTCTTTTGTTGCTACATCGTGAAGAATCATGTTGTCGCGGTTCAACCGGCCGCTAGTTTTCTTTGGGATTGTTGCCTGATATATCAAGCCAATAAGGCACTCATAAATCACGAGCGAGGGACCCAGGGACACTATGAGAGTCCATGGCCGAGAGGGGCATCCATCCGCTTGTTAACTTCAAGATCAAATGCTAAAAAGTAAAAAGATGAAAATACAAAGATACATGTTTCATTGTCGGCCCCTTGGTTTACAAGTGTTCTACCTTATCACGGTCAATCACTGAAACCTCCAAGCCATACAAGTTTGATTTCTTCTTCATCTGACTCCGCCATTCCTTCAGCTCTCATATTATCTGGTTGATAGATCTTGGTAGAATTTCAAACTGAGAGATTATACAAATGATATCACTGCATAGGTATGGCAGTTTTTTCTAAGCCTCAAATCTGTGTTGGTCCATATATAACAGGCAGTATAGGTGGTAAGGTCTTCATGGTGATGTGAATATTCTTTTGGGTGAAGGGTAAATGTGCAAGTGGTGAAGACTTCACATAAAATATTTATGGAAGATGTTGATTTACTCGTGGATTTACTGCATGATGTTTAGTAAGAGAATCAAGTCAAACTTAATATGGTGAGGAATGTTATCTATTCAGCCTCGGTGTATCAAGTGGGTATTGATTGATATCCATGTGACGTTGAACTGGTCTTCATCACTATGACAGGCACTTAATTGTGCACCATACTTTAGAATCATTCTTGAAAAACAAACCCTAAATTCACTTCAGTACGAAGGGGCCTATCTCGGATGGCTCTGCATAAGGAAAAGTGACTGCAGCAGGAATCGAATTTTCAAATTTGAATTTCAAGAGAATACTAGAAACAATAGTAAAGTCATATAAGTCTTTACATTCTTCATCCCAAGTAAATACAACATTCTCTCCTCATTTATACATTAATTTTCGTTTTCTTAAATTGTTTCACATGAAGCTTTGCTATATTATTACTCTCCTTCACTTTTATATCAGAGTAAAAACCCCAAAAAATTTGTACTTTTTGATCACTTTTCCTGCATCAGCAGTGCTTAGAAGAGAGCTTAAAAGCTGTTCCTCATAACCATCATTGTTGTAGTTCAAACTACGAGCACGAGCCTTCTGACCTATATTATTTTTGGTAGTGGTGGGGTTATTTCTTTAGCAAAGACAACTCGCGGTTTCAACGACATGGCTCTGCCTCTTGCTAGTATGTTGAGCGACACAATCAGAAACCATTGGAACTCTCTTATGTTAAAGGTGTAACTCTTCTGCGTCTCCCCACAAACCAAGCGCAACGAGGGTCTTCTAAGCATGGTTTCTCAAGTCAGCATCAAGAATTAAGGATTTAACAGCTCTTCCTTAATTGCAGGCAAGGCTTATTTAGGTATAGCGATGATCACATCCTTGTAAGTGCTTGAAATTCCACTAGGGAGCCCGCAAAACGCTATGACAGTTCTAGGTTCAAGATCAGCCGATAAGTTCATGATACTCATGTAGGTAAGTATAGCGCTACTAAATATCTGTAGATATTACCAGACTCTTTCGCTTCTGTCTCGATCACATCAAGTAGAAACTATTCAGGAGTATTCAAATGCGTGAGCTACGTATAGCAATGAAAGCAAGACGGATGATTATTTTGGTCTTCATAAAACTAATTTTCCGGTCAGCCTTTACTTCGAATTATCATAGAGATCATCGGTAATGGGATAACTCCAAGGCCGCAGTTTACTGTGGTAAGCTGGTGATATCACCAATATGTGGGCAACCCTGTGGGGTTCAGTAATATAAGCAGGTTGTGGCTAGATATTTGGGTGAGGAATACTTTGATCAGTTGAACAAGCGAATGTATCTAGCAACAAATTCAGTTTAGCATTTTGTTCCTGATGTTAGATAGTAGAACAGAATAACGTGTATATAGTTATACTATGAAGAATTATATGTCGCGGTTGAATTGGTCGTATGCAACTAGTTTCCTTGAGGGTAGTCGCCTATGATACAAGGTGTCAAGTAAGGCTTCACGTCGTTCGGTGAGTTCATCTGACCTCCGCCCAGCCTCACAGTGTCTTGATTATTACCGGATTTCTCTTCCTCCCTGGATGAGATTATGTCCTTACCTTTACTATTAAATGTCTTGCGAGGGGGAGCCCACCTCAAATACTCCGTTGTGGGCTACATCGGACGATGCATCAAGGGGTCCCTGTTCGACGGTAGCTTATGCAGGCTCAAAAAGGGCATCATTAGCGGTTTAAGGGAGCTATCAAATCTGAAAGGGGTCAGCATCCCCCAGATTCGGTATCTGATTGACGCCAAATCTATCTATCAGTACCGAAGAGGTCATTACTGGTGAGGTCATTACTGATATGTGCTGCAAAATAAGCTCAAGGTTGAAGCATGACAGCACATACCTTGTCCTCACATGGAGACGTGGATTGCGTCCGTATCACACGACCTAGCATCAGCCACAAGTAATACATATGGTAGCCTAATACTCATATGAGAATAATCATCTTCTTAAACAGCCGTGATGAAAAGTACTGATCTGATAAATTGTAAGTGATTAATCTGAAGCACGAGCATTCGCACAATAGTCTGAGCTAGCTAATATAAGACCTAAAATACTAAGAGCACATCATGCTATTGTCCAGATAATCAATCCATTGTGTAACAACAATCAATACCGTAATTGTAAAATTAATAATAATGAAACGATAATTGTTCAGAATTATGTATCTGTTGGCAGCCATGCATTTATTTCTTCCAACCGCACAGTGTATGTTTTCGGGTGGCCTGTCACGAAAGATATGCTAATACCTAAATCTGATATTATGATAAACCACTTAGTAAAATATAAAATAAGTAAAGGTTTTCAGGATAGTGAATTTCCAAGGTTTATATCGATTATGATAATAATTCGTATTCATCAAGCTAGGATATCATCTACAAGCACAGCCAACCACAAGCCCTTCCCCAAAGAATTAGATTTTACTTTTTATCCACAACAAGTAGTCCAAAGATCGCCCCAAACACCCCAACTCACTCTCAAATCCTTCAAAGGTCGGCCGTCAATATGAAAGCAAAGAATCGTAAATATTACTTCGTACCAATACGAATGTTCAAGTTTGAATCGTAGGGAACATCCAAGCCGCTGTCCCACTGCCCTTGAGGCGGAACAGTAGTATAATTATTCCAGCCACCCTCGCTATCAAAAGTCTCAATGGGTGGCGCAGACCACAATCCATCATGTTGGGTGAAGCCGCCAAGATCAGCACCGTGGATGTTGAAGCTGTCCATCTGGTTATGTTGAGGATCCTGTTGAGCACTGGATTGCTCATGAGATACAAGAGTAGACTCTGAGTCTTGTGTGGCTTCTGACATGAAACTCAGAGTATCATGAGGTGGAGCCTGCGAGTATCCATAAGGCTCAAATGGAGATTGAAGTGTCGCAGTGAGCGGTGGAGTGGCGTAACCGCCATGACCGAAGGGATCCATGAGGCTAGGTGGCTGCATAGAACTGGGATGGGTTTCTGCCCAGGTGGAGAAGTTCTCATTCATGGCTGCGGACACAGCACATTGCTTCTGAACTCGGGGGCTGAAAATCATTTCACGAGGCTGTTGGTGCATATCCATGAAACGCCAGGTTGTCTCGCCACTGTCACCAGCCGAGGCCTTGCGGAAAGTCCAGATGAGAATAGCACGGCGAACCCATGGTGCAGAAGGGTCGGATTGTGATTGAACTTCCTGATATTGAGAGATCTGATTGATGTAGTCTCGAGCTGAAGGCATAGAATGTTGACGACGTTTAGGATCGTCTATTGACTCAGCATACATGTTTGCAAGAGAAGTGAAGGCATGTGCCCATGGGTTGGCCGGGAATCCAATGGAAACTTTAGTCACCGCTGAAGTGCCATCCTTGATGTAATGAGGGGACTCCGCTTCACCAAAAGCACCATCGAGAGGAGCATCATTGCTGTAGAGTTCTTGTGGCTTGTACATGCTGCTTGAGGTTCGCCACAATGCGTTTACCAGATCAGAGCCAGGCAGCATGATGTTCAACTTAGTGCAAAGCTCAGCACCCTTGGGAGCATGCTCTTTCCAGATCTGAAGAGACGAATCGAGATGGATAATGGTACATTCGGCAAGTTCACCTCTTGAATGTAGATCCGAGAGACGAGGGAATCGAGAACGCCAGTGAGGAATGGCTTCGATGGATGCACGCTCAACTTCAGAGTTGTAAGGGGTCATCTTAGAATATTGCCAAATCGTGCGCTTTTCTTTGCCAAGAGCGGCATAATTTTCTGGAGCTTCGGTGATTTTCATCTCAAATGAATATGGTCTAACAATCAAAGGACGACGAGTTTCCATGGGTGGACCAAAGTCATCGAAGTCATAATGTTGTCTCTTGCTCGGTAAACGTCCTGCCGAGAGAGCTAGGAGACAAGGGTCATTCTTGAATGAATCTTCAAATCCGTTGTGAGGCTTGTCCTTGCTGGGGAAGAGTCTATCAACTGATTTATGTCAATACAGGCATTACTTTAAAACTGCTTCTGACTTACAAGCTGGATGGCCTCTCATGAAGCCTTTGAGAACCTGAATATGACTTGACACTTGCTTGCGAGTACGTTCCATGGAGGGGTCTGGAACTGCTCCTGGGGGCAGCCCTTGACAGTAAGCAATCCACAAATAGACTTTGATCAACTCGTTTCTTCCATGAAGCTTTCCCTTGAACGAGTACTTTCGTCGTCCCATTTGTGGAATATCAACGATAGCTAACATTAATCAGCTGGAATCTTCTCAATATCAAAGTGTTGCTTACCGTCCAGAAAGGCTTCTTCGAGCTCTGCAGGCCACTTCTGATCATCATTTCCATCGCGGCATTGACGTTGTCTATAAGCTTGATACTGCGGTGAATCAACGAGTGGGTTCCTGCTTCGGTGATGACGATTTAATCTCTGTCGGCGGTTGTGATTTCTCCTGAGCTCCAAAGAGCCTGCAACAGGCCTTGCTGGTTGAGAAGGGACAGTCGGCAACGAATACCTTGGACGGTTATGATCGATGCGAGGCTGTAGTCCTTTGAGGTCATGGTATGTGCCTACGGTAGCCAGGTTGGGATATTGGGCATTGCCAGCTGAATCTGAGAGAGGCTGTCTTGGTCTTGAAAGACTGAGAGGATCTGAAGGTAGTTGATGAGTAGAATAGTTTGATGGCACTATATGCCGGGGATAGTCCATGAGTTCTTGAGTATGAGACTGTGGAGTAAGCATGAGAATGTGGTGATGTGGTATGATGAATGAAGACTTGTGTAATAGCTGAAGGACTAATGTTCTGATTTGATGATGTCTCGTGATCGGATCGTAACAGGTCGTGATTCGTAAGGCCAGGAGTCAGTATGGCAGTGGGTGGTGTGGTTGTCAGTTGGACACCGGTGTTTTCTTTTTAGTATAGAGTTAAGGATTGTGGTCAGAAATGTTTGAAGGAATGACAGCACTTGGCTTTGAACAGGAACAAGTGGTAATTGTAAGGAGGGAATGGCAACAGCTGGCGTGAGAATGGAAGAGAGGGTCGTTGACGGACTTATAAGGGTTGCTGATCCCCCTTCTTGCTAATAACATGCGTAAACATTATCACGGCCTTGGGCTACTCAAAATGGCCAGGACGCAGGGTGAGAGCAGAGTGGATTGGATGGATGGACTTTGAGGGAAGACATTAAGCGGAACTCGAAGTAGTTCACAGCTCGACTGAGCCCTCCAACGGCGAGAACGCCACAGCCGGAAAGAAACGAACGACACCCAAAGGTCTCGATTAATGGAAAGATAATGATGCAAGGAGATGTGAGATGTGGGTGGCCGACAAGCCTTACCACCGCTTACCACCGTACACCACTGCCGCGATTTTGAAAGTCAAGAATGCATCATCTTGCTTGAAGTATGCAGCATAATTTACTCTGTCCAGATCTGCACAGGGTCATGTACTTTGGGCCACGCCACGTGCTAAGAAGGACAGGCACGAGAATGTGACGGCCTGCGGACGACATATACCCGTTGGCCACTGTGATTAGCCCTCTCCAGGAATTTTCAATGCTGCTGTAGTAACAGGTACTCGGAATAATACTCTTCACTATCACCGGTTGTCAGCCAAGGGTGAGGTCTTGCAAAGGGATGTTGATCGCCCTAGGAAGGCTGAGCAGAGCAGATTCGTAGTAATTGTTCTAAGGGCGGATGAGACTGTTGGTGTAACCTTGACGGATGATATGTCACGAGCAAGATCAAGCAGGGTAGGTGGGAAAGAGGGAAGACAGAGGTCTTCCACCAACTATCCGATATATTTTGGGGTCAAGACCTCATCATCGTGGGTTCATGGATTGATGATCGGATGAAATAATACATAAACCGGTATGGAGTATTGTTTTCAATATGAATTAATTATTATTTTTTTTGGTGTGAGGAGGGGTACGTCGTTGTGGACAGGGATGGATTTTCTGCTGCTGATGGCCAACTGGAACTAGCAGCAAGGGGCCGAGAAGACTAAATCTGGGGGCCGAACTAATTTGGCGCATACCAAGCAACATCAAAAAAAGGCAGCTCAAGGTACTACTCCAATACAAGAAAAAGAACAAGATGGGTATATTGATGACTAGTAATTTCCTGTTTCCGTTTACCCTTCCCTGTTGAGCCTCGGTATATTTCCTCCAAGTGCCTCCCGAATTCCCTTATTCATCATTATCATTACCAGCGATCTCAAACTTCTTACGACCACCACCAGTGAGATTTTGTAGAGCGACCTTGTTGACTTGCTTGCCAACCTTCTTCTGCATCTTTTCAATCTCTTCTTCGGCATCGGCAGCGTCCTCTGAGGCGAACTCCAGAACGAGACGGCGACCAAGGAGATGAGTATCCTTAAGTGCTTCTAGTGCATTCTCCGCTTCACGGGCCGTAACGAACTCGGCGAAAGCAAATCCTCTAGCCGAACTATCAAACTTCTTAGGCACACGGACGGATCGAAGCTGACCATACGTGCTGAACAGGGCTCGAATGTCCTTCTTGGATGCTTCAAAGGGTAAGTTCTTGACAATGATCTTAGTACGCTTTCCAGCCATCTTCTTGGCCTTTTCTTCCTTCTTTCGCTCCTCCGCAGCATCCACACCTCTGTGGGAAGCTTTAATAACAAGCTTATGGTTTTCAAGGTCAAAGCCATCCATGGTTGCCATGGCAGCTGTAGCCTGAGCTTTGCTTCTGAACTCAACGAATCCGAAACCCATACTGAGAACTTGACCCGGTTTCTTGGGATCAGTCTTGGTGTTGACACGGGCTGAGAGGAAGCCATCAAGTGGCTTGAAGAGTTCAGTCAAGCGGTCACTGGTTGTTGTAAAGTTGAGGTTTCTGACGAATAGAGTGCTGGTATCTGCACCATCGTGTGCACTCTCGCGCTCAAGCAAATCAGATGCTGAGAGTTTAGCTACGGCCGATGAGTCTGTTACCGTGGCTGAAGCAGTTGCATCAGCAACTGGTGCGCCAGAAAACAGATCTTTTGGTGCCTTTTCGAGGAATAACACGGAGTCCTTCATCCGACGGTAGGCCAAACTTGCAAAGGCTGCACGGGCTTGGGGTGGTTGTGCAAACTCTACAATGGCAATTGTACCCGTTGGGGGCATCAATACGCGGATGACTTGCCCATATTCTTCAAACATCCTTCGAAGCTCTTCTAATGTCATTCCATACGGGAAATTTTTGACAAGGATTGACGTATCGCCACGCTCTTTTCTCTTGAATGCATCAAGATCGACGCCGTTCTTAGCAAAATACGCCTTCGTCTCTTGTATGATGGTTGTTTCAGCTATGGCTTGCTTTACACCTGCATCTGCAGAGGTTGGATCCATCAACTCTGCCTTTGATACACCCAATCGATCGGCAATAGACGAATTTACAGCATCCTGATTCATGTAGAGGGAATTCCAGTTGAAGGTAGTTGAAGCTGCCTCAGCCTTCTTCTTAATCTGCTTCTGTTTTTTGAGAGGCAATTTCGCAATCGCAAACTCATCAAGCTTGTTCTCCCGCTTTGCAGCAGCAGGGAGAATATGCAGAAGACGCCCTTGGAAGGGTTCTCCATCAAGATTGTGATAGGCGTCGGCTGCAGCCGTCGTGTCTTGGAATTGCACAAGAACAAACCCTTTACTGGCGCCAGACGCGTCAAGGGGAAGATGAACCTTTATAATGTGTCAGCTTTTTTCTCGTACATTTATGTGGTATTAGAAAATAGTGTGGTAAAGCTTTTTATCAGAAAACACGAAGCATCTACTAAAATAATCGTACAGTTGACAGCATGTACTCGAAAGTATAAGTTGTCCCTATCTGTATATTCATCATATAAAGCAAGGAAGGCAAATGCCAAGGAATGAAGGAAAAAAATTTCGCGTACCTCATCTAAGGAGCCATATTTACTGAAATGGTCTCGCAGATCCTCCTCTGTTGCACTGTATGGAAGATTACGAACGAAGAGTCTACCATTGGACTTGATGGCCTCAATGTTTGGGTCTTCGGCCACTGGAGCAGTCTCTTCCATAGGATCACTTGTGATTGTCTTGTCATTGATTGTGATACCAGACATGGTAAGATCTTCTGGGGCTGGTTGAGCCACCGGGGCCTGTGACACCGGTTGAATGTTTGCAGTGACTGTGGGCTGCGGCATAGCAGCAATCTCATCGGGATCCATAACATCCAGAAGTCTGTTCGTCCTTGATCGAAGCCAGTCATCGTCATCAGCAGGCTCATTCGAAGCTTCGGGAGCATCGACAACCATCTCATCCACAGGGAGTTGGATCGGCGGTGCTTGCACAGCCGGTGCAACATCTTGGACAACAGGTACTGGGGCAGCGTCGACCTTCTTGGCCTTCTTTGGGACAAGCTCATACTCGTTATCACTGTCCTCCTCTGGGATTTCAATGGCTTGCACCTTGGTAGGAGGTTCCTCGAGAGCACTGTCCGTCGCAGCTTGCCACGACTTCTTTGCAGGTCCCATTACTTCCAGGAACTCTTGCAACTTGGGGTCCGACTCATCGACATCGCTACGCTTCCTCTTCTGACCCGCATTCGCTGATGCTGATGCTGACGCATTGGCAGCTGCTGTAGCAGCGGCGGTAGCCTTCTGCTGAGCCCGAAGACTATTGGCCTCTTCTCTCTGTGCCTTTCTCGAGGTTGGTAGAGTAGCATCGGAGATCTATTAAACAGTTAGAATGGAAGAAATCAAAAGTATGGCAAAGGATACATACAGGTCGCGCCACCTCGACGGCAATCTTGGACATACGAATGAAGGACTTGTTGAAGTACTTCACTGCCTTGGCAGCTTCCTCTGGAGTCTTGTAGCCCACATATCCGATCCTTCGGTGTGGGATCAACTTCGCATCCGTGACGGCCTGCTTTGCAGAAAAGTGCTTTCTGAACTCATCCTCAGAAAGATTAGGCGGCAAGCCCTTGATGAATATCCTGGAAGAATCCATGGTAGTAGAGTTTTGATATTGTGTAGAGGTTTGACGCTCAATGCGCAAAGGAATCAATCTATCATGATGTTCCGTTCTGTCTCTGGGTAAAGAGAGAAAGAATCGTAGTTTTGTAAGGAAGAAGAAAAGAAAGATGCAAAACAAAAGGCGCGAGCGAAGTTTCCACACACTACTGGTGCCCGCAAATTAATTTTTTGCCGACACTAAGCCTTTTTAAGAATCACACCGCCCACATCTGCCGTCTAACGAGATTCAGCATAGTCGTAAGTCCGTGCACGAAACGACAGGGCTGCTTGGGGATCATCCAATCACATCGAGTCATGGGCGCTAAGAGGTCAACCAAGTACAGGAAGACACCGGCAGCTCCTGATTCTCAGGCTGCCACTGCAGCAGTCACAGTCGCAGTCGCTGGTGCTGGGGCGGCGTCCGATTTAAGAACGACAACTCCGTGTATTCCTAATACAACCACCGCTTCGACTGCTGCTCTCCACGCGCGTGCCGATTATCACCAAAAGCATCAAAATCAGCAACTCCAACACCAAGGCCAGAAACAGAACAAGAATCCCTCCAAATCCTCTGCTGCTAGTCGCAACCGCCCTCTCCTCCAGTCGACTCAGGTCACAATTCCACTTACAACCGACTCTACACAAACCTTGCTTTACGATCTTGACGACTATATTCATACTTGCATCCATTGCTGGCTTTATCGCAACGACGTACATTACGCCTCCAGAAGTTTTGGTTGTTTCAACGAAGAACTTCAGAAGAGCATTTTGACCCATTACCGTACTCCTCCAGCTATTCTCCCACAGTTCGGACCTCCATTCGATCCCTTTGACGAACATCCGAATTACGGATACAAACCCTACGTCGACAGCCTCTACGCTCAGGCCTACAAGCGTCTCCTCCCCGACAAGACCTGGCAGCCTCCACCACTCACTTACAATTGGTGGCCAGCTCATAAATTTATCCCACAGATCTTCAACACATTTAAGGAGGATTACGAGAAATACCGCAAGATGGCGCTCGAAAAGACCACAGAGAAGGATTTCCAAGCACCCGATGGTAATTTCAGCCCTTCTCTTTTGCTATGTTAAGAACTAATACTGACTTTAATAGCTCAGGTTAAATCTGCAGACATGGTGAGTGCTGCGCCCTTGTCCATATGATTTTCACTGACCAGATAGAGCGATGAAATGCAAGCCGATGCTATCGAGGTGGCTACTGAGGCTCTGAAGAACAACAGTCTCGAGAAGGTAAGATCTCGCGATACCACAACACTTACGCACATATTAACGAGAGCAGGATATGGCACAGCACATCAAGAAAACCGTATGTGCTCCTACTCACGATCACTTCTCAGACGTTCAAACTGACAATACAGTTCGATGATCAAAAAGGACCAACATGGCACTGCATTGTAGGCCGCAACTTTGGTAGCTTTGTAACCCACGGTATGTCGCGCTCTGTTGTCTCGGAATCCAAATAAATCTAACAAAGAACAGAGACCAAGCACTTCATCTACTTCTACCTCGGTCACTACGCAATTCTCCTGTTCAAGACCCAATAAGCATCAGGGGTGCGCAAAAGGCGGATGGATACGATTCAACGATCTATAAATGTGAAGGATGGCGAATTGAGTGCATGTCACGCGAGCTAATTGCGAGGACTGGATGTATGTACATACTAGCTACGTCGCATGCCGTCGCATACACGGCAAGGAAAATAATAAGAATGATTTTGATTCCCCATTTTAATGAGACCAGGATCATGTATTGTATGATATTTGGCTGTAATAGCCAGCAGGTCATTAATGATGCAGTGCATGTATTTATGTATGGGTGGATGTATGTATTTTACAAGCAGCAGGAGATCATACTGTGATCGCCGCATGGAATCTACACCTCCTTCCATGTAACGGACATTAAAATGGTGTCCGATTTACGTCTGATCGTCTGGATGGTTCAGCACAAAGAACCTAAGCACCAGACGAAACTCCTTACTGTGTCACATGTGTACATCGGTGTAAGATCGTGCAGCCTAAGGCCATAGGAGGGATTACTAGTGTCACGTGTGTCATATCAACGAAGCGCTTAAGGTGGAGTCTACTGTGTACATCAGATTACCAGAAGAAAAAAAAAGAAAAAAAACCGATACAGTAATTTCCCGCAGCATGGAAGATATAATCTCTAAACATTAGAAAGACTTCTCAAGCACCCATATAGATAAAAACTGGTGAAGATTCTCCTTCCTCACAGGAAGGCAAACAAGAAAATATAATCAGAGTGAGTAGATTAGTTTTCGGAGATATTTCCGAAGAAATTCAAGAACATCCTTTTTTTTTAATGATCAATACCAACGGTCCTCATGAGTTAAATTATGAAGACAAAATTCACCGCATTCCCAGTTCCATTCCATCAAACCCGGGAATACCTCAAGAATTATGTCAAAGTACGATGCTTAATTTGAGGAATGTAAGAAAATTACCTCAGTATCGAAAAGTATTTTCGTTGGAACACAAAGCAATTTTAGTTGAACAAATAAATACCAAAGTATTCAACCCCCCTGCAAAAATGAAATCATAGATATCACAAGCAAAATAAGCAAGGTCAGATCACTCAAATTTTTTCAACATATGTAAAGCACAGTATTGATTGCCTAGTACTCAATATACTTGCTCTCATCTGTCATATCCCATCTCAACTATCTCATTCAATTCTTTCTTTATTCTTTTGTCACTCATCGACCGCCTCAACAAATTCACAAATACTCCCCATATGCACCTTGCTTGCTTGCTACCATTCCGTAAAATCAACGCCAGCTGGATAACATCAAAAGAACAAATCAAAACAGACCAAACAGACCAAACAAACTCCATATTATGCTTCGTTATTCAAATCGTTCATCCCATATCGGGAAACGTATTTTCTCCACCATGTCGTAGTACAGCTGACTATTCACTCAAGAACTAGCCCTGTAATCTCTCCAGAATCCCTCCTTCTCCTTTGCAAGGCGGGTGTACATATCCCTCAAGCGGATGCACTTGCGCTCAAACTCCTTGTTCTTAACCTTGTACGCAACAAGTTCCTCCCGAAGACGAATGTAATCCTTCCAGTCACGCTTCCATTGCAGACCTCGGTCGCGAACATTAGTCTTGGTAACTCTTCCGTGCAGGACCTTCTGGTGATGCTGTGTCTTGGTGCCGTCTGGGGAGCGATCGGAAGAGGTTGAGGTGGTGTATGCTGCATCAATGTCGGACGCATTGGCTGGGGAAGAGGCGAGCGGAGAAGACTTCTGTGGAGATGTGGTCTTCTTGCTGGCTGCAGAGGCAGAAGATGCGAGAGATGTGCTGGAAGCATTGGTAGACTGGGAAGTTCTCGATGCGTCAGACATACGATGCTTGGCAGCCTTTTCAGCATCCTCAGCGGCTTTCTTGGATTTCTTGACTGCAGGGGCCTCAATATCTTCATCTCTGACACGCTTCGCAGGCTTAGGATGAGTAGTCGTAGCCGTTCGAGGAGTTGCGACCGGCTTCTTCGTGGGGGCAGCAGCTGCTGGAACTGGGGCAGGCGCAGGAGGCTGCAAGTAGTCGTCGGACTCATCTGAATCATTCACGAATTCGCTCGACTTGAATTTCTCCTGGCTAGCAGATGACTTTTGCTTCGACGCCTGCGCCTTTGATGGCTTGCCCAGCAATCTCTTTGCCTGTGCCTCCTTCTCGCTAACTCTCTTCTTGTTGGTAATTGGCGGCTGAGAGGTGGATCGGTTGTCTGTCTTCTTCGGGCTTAATTTCTCTCCAGAATCCTCCTCGTTATCTGCCTGCTTGGCCTGTGGGTTTGGACTCTTGCTGGCCTTCAAGACCTTGGCTGGCTTTGGAAGTGCGCGCTTCTCCGCAGTTTCGGCGATCTTACTCTGTAATTTGGAGAGACACTTTCCGGTACCACGTTCCTTGACCGGAAGCAACAGCTCCCACTCTGGCTCTCCAGTTCCCATACGCAACTTGTCATAAGCTTTAATTGCATTGGCAATTGCTGTCTCTCTCAAGGAGTGAGATTCGTATGGATACTTGAAGACATTGAGCTCCTTGTAGCACTTGTTGCGGAGCGTGTACTTGTCTCCCTCGACATCGGCAACCTTGTCGAGCGTGGACAGAAACTCGGATGGGGATTTGCCGGTGCGCTCTGAGAATTCTTGTTCGGTGAGGGGGCCAACGGCAAGCTCGTGGACGATGGTAGATCGGATAGAGTTGGGACCAGAACCACCATTGGAGGTGGGGGCGAGAGAAGGAGAGCCTACGCCGCTGAGGGCAGGTGAGGTTGGCATCGAGCGGGTGGTGTCGGTACCAAGGGACTGATTCTTGCCCGATAAGAATCGTTTAGTGTTCGAGATAGGCTTGGCGGGACCTTTCTTCTGAACGGGTGGTGGGAGGCCACTGCCATCCTTGATGTATTTAATTCTATAAATGAGCGTTAGATTTGTCGTTTCGAACAGTAGGCGAACTTACGTATTGTTGCTTTTCTTTGCGGTCTCCTTTGCCATAGAGTTCTGGAGGGTTGCAAGAGCAGAGTCGGCACCAGCTGTGACAGCAGAGGTAGCATCAGCAGTGGCTGCGGGAGTAGATGAAGAAGCTGGTCTGGCCGTAGGGACCATTCTCTTCATTTGAAAGATCGAGTGTTTAGAATTGAACACCGGCATTTTCGGTGATGAGGAAGTATTGCTCGTATCGAGTTCTGAGCGGTAGAGTTCTGTAGTGAAAGTATCCTCGTTATACGCAAAATGTTGTTCGTTGTTTCCGTAGGAAAGGACCTGAGAAGTTTGAAAGTGATCAGTTACATGTTCAGAGGTTGCTATTATTTTTGGTGATGGCCATTGTCGTCAATTGTCATTAAGGTAACAATTGCAGGCGGACAAGCACTTTCCAGCCGCACACTATTACGACAATACAAGATTGGGAACAAAAATAATGACAATGGAGCTTACGGGGTTAGGTCCCAAGGACAATTGAATGGCCTTTCCATTTCGAACACATTTGATCATATCCTCAATCACATTGTCAGGTATTGTGACATTATAGGCTTCGGGGGCGCCTTTCGCAGAGGAGGAGGAATCGAGCGATAAGCCCGTCTTGGGTATAAGGAGGGAAGGCATCGTGAATGATGATGGGGATTCCCAGTAATTTTCGGGTGGGGTATCGTTGCAGGTAGAAGAGGAGTCTTCTTGAGGGGTATAAAATTATTCGGTTTGACTGGTGGTCGTTCTCGCGATCGTTCTTGTTCTCGGGATTCTTCTCGTCGTGACTATGGCTCAGCAGCCTTTCCGACACTTTAAGAATAATTTATTCTTGTCCATTGATCACAAGTACCTTCCAAGCAAAAGTGCAGCAAGCAGACTTGTGGGTAATTGTGAAAGAAGCAAACTGCTAGGAGGCTATTGCAATTGCAGATGCATATACGTGCGGGTATAAGGTATGAGGAGGTATGAGGAATGTGGTATGCGGAGCAGTGTTTTGGTGGTCGAGAGGCAAAATCGGAGGTGGAGAGCGGAGAGATGTAATCGGCGGAGAATTGAGGAGAGAAGTCAAGTCGATAGTAGAAGTGGGACTTCAAGATTGAAGCCCAGTTGAAGCTGGCGTGAGAGGTAGCAGTGAGAGGAGGAGGAGGAGGAGGAGTGGGCGAGATTTGGGAGAGAGGTGAAGCAAGTTGAGGCAAGTGGTGAGGCGGTAAGGCGGGTAGCGGGATTAGAGAGGAAGAACGAGCGAGGTGGGACGAATGACGGAGAAGGGATGATGATGATGATGATGATGATGGTGAGAAGCAGAAAGAGAGTGAGGGAGAATGTGCACACAGTCACCCATACACACGCACACACACAATGTAAAGAGAGAAGAGGAGGAGAGTTGGTGGAGGTGATTGCGGTGGTGGAGGAGGAGGAGGAGGAGGTGGTGGTGGTGGTGGTGGTGATGGTGGGTGTGAGTGAATGGAGTGAGTGAGTGAGCGGTGGTAGCAGAAGCACAGTAGCACACACGCACAGTAGTGTGGTCGGTGGAGTTGGGAAGTTGTCTGGTCGTTAGTAAGACTTACACTTACAGTTGAGTTGCAGCGGTAGACTACTTAGCTCACGCACTACTCCCATTGGGGCATTATATTTCACATAGAAGTGGTGTGCAATGAATGGGCGACTCGATTTAATTGATTTGGGGGATCAGGACAAACACTCAAATAGGACAAGGGTAGCATGGGGCCAGCCGGGCACTGGCGGGGAGAGAGGGTCGGGGGGGCAGAGCACACGCAGAGAAGGGTAAGGGAATGCCCAGGAATACCTGGGATAAGTCAATATACTGGGCTGAACTGGGGGCTTAGGCTTGGTCTGAGCTGAGCGACAAAAGAAGGGAAAGAGGAAGAGAGATGGAGAAATGGGACTCAGAAGAGGAGTGATCCTGTCGATGAATGATTCATGAGGATACGCAATATCAATGGCGAATTATGTAGTATCACCATGTCTGTGTTTGATGCGCTTTATCCTAAATCCATTGTGTTGTGTTTGACGGTCCTAGATATACCAGACATGTCATGTTGAAGAATGTGTTTGTCTCTCTTGATCTCCCCATCAGAAATCGGGTGGAAAAGATGTGGGTATCGCATGTCACCCTCATCATTCTCGTCATATCATTTCTTCCATGTTCTTTGCTTTTTGTCAACCTTATGACAGTAATATGTTGCTTGATTATAAATAATTCTCGTTGCCCGCACAAGCGAATGCGATACAGTCAGTCAGTCATGAGCTATCAATACAATAAATACTCATCAGAGCTACGTATATGTACAGAGGACGTAGTCCCTGATTGTCGTCGAGATTACTCTGAATTGGTGAATTACAGAAGTTGATGAGGTAAAATGAAGTGGCATGAAACCCAAACACTCAGTTTCTTCGAAATCCCGTGGTGATCGATCATCATCATTATCTTCGTCTATTTCGAGACATTTTCCCTTTTTCCCCATCCGTCCTCGGCGCAAAAGTCCTTATGTCTATTCAAAAATGCAAATGTATGCAGGCAATATGTGCAGGTTCAGCCTAGTAAGTATGGAGCAAAAACTCCACCACACAATGGAATTCCACAGTGCCCAGACAAAAAGCATTTCATCCATAAAGGCACCGACGGTTTCCCCTCATGTTCCAATAATACAAGTCAGGTAAGTAGGTAAGTGTAAGTCAGTTGGTAGGCAAGTAAGTAAGCAAGCAAGCAAGCAAGACCATATCCATATACATATTCATCCATATCCATCCATATCCATCGCCATCTCATCCATCCCATCCATCCCATCCATCCCATTCAAGGGTGAGACCCATTTGTTCCGAGCATGTTCGAGGCGTCTGGCTGAAAAGGCCTGCCCTTTGTATGCATTGGGCCTGGCTCGGGGAAACAACCAAGAGACCGAAGATTTGGGATGGTGGTATGGCGGTAGTGACTTGTAGGTAGGCCGCCTATGCTATACCTAGGCGAGTCCGCCTTACTTATTCCTCCGTCAGCCCCCGGATCAGCAAAGAGTGAGAGTGAACGTTATTCTGAGAAGTTAGTATGAATATGAGACGATCTGCATTCTTTTTTGGAATGTTATTTGGAGGCAAAGAAGAGGGGAGATGGGAGGGAAGATGGAGGGAAAACCAAGGGAAAATCGAGGGGAAAAATACAATTCCGATGAAGATACCCCGTGTATACACAAAGAGAGAGAGGTACATACATACATACAACACACATCCATCCATCCATCCATTCATACGTTACGTTACCTTCGTCACTTCGGTGTTAAGTACTTACTTACTTTACTGTTGAATCCTGTGTGTTCCGTACCTCACATACATAGTAGCCATTCTGCGCTCGTGCATGGTAGGGTACATGCAAAGAAATGGCGACGAGTGACTGATCATTCGGACTACGACTCATGTGTCATCCTCCATACCAGAGGACCAAAGAGAAAAAAAAAGGTCGAAAAGAAAAGAAAAAGGCTATGACCTCGCCATTCGATTCTATTCGGATTCACTCAAGTCCATCTGCAGTAAGATCCCTCTTCGTCGCATTCCTGTCGAGGGGGCCCCCATAATAGCCACAGCTCATTGCTCACTGCTCATCTATACAGCAGCACTATCCTCTCTTCTGTTATATTATCTCAGCACTCAAATCATCCATAGACCGCCTTTGCCCTGCCTCAAAAAAGAAGACTTCCCTTTTTCCCCCTTCGTATTATCTCCACGGAATTATCCAGCTCAACCCAGCATTGTCTAGAACTCTGTCTTGAAAGAGCATGTGTGGACAGGGCGAGCTGGACCGTACAGCCGGCTCGTCCACTAAGGGATCTTACCAAGGTGCCATGCGCGAACGGGGACTTCCAGACGATCAAAGTGGCAGAATAGACAAAACCAACAAAATAAAATAAAATAAATAAGAACAAAAGGGTAAAAATCAAAGGCATAGCAATTGCAGCAATGCATACAAATGTGCACATCAGATGAACTCCCTTTGTTTGTCGTCAAATCTGTAACAGAATCAGGGGAAATGTTTGTTGTATATAGAGTAATAAAAGAATAACATATTGGTTGATATAGGCTACGAATGGATGATTTGCCGCCAGGACCATAATAGCATCATCATGCCTCATGACAAGACAGGCCCTTTTTTTCAGAGTAAATTTATTTATATTTATATTTTCGCAGGATGAAATTCGAAGTTCGAAGCTCGAAGTTCAAAATCCACACACACAAACATTTAGGTCCGGGAACCTCTTTTTTTTTCTCTTTTCTTTCTCTTCTTTATCTTTCTGCTAAGTAATGCAAGTGGAGTGTCTGTATATAGAGTATTATGCGCTGCACCCTTTAGTCCCCTTGACAGAAATGGGCCAGAATAATACTAAGTACTACTGTACTCCAAGCTTGGAGCGACTTTATCCACCGCACTGTGCAGATGTTACCCGTTACACACCCTCCCGACAGCTGAACCATGCAAGTAAGGCAAAAAAAACGAAGAAGAAAAAGTTACTTACTGTCTCCGGTAGCAAGTCGGCCATGTACCCTGCATGGCCATGGGCATCTCCCGCCCGAGGACCGGTGTTGCTGGCTCTTGGTGGTGTCGGTGGGCAGTGCGTAAGAGTGTGTCGAGCACGAGGAGGGCCGCAAAAAGCTGTTGGAATGAACGAATTGGAACGAATGCATGGGATGTGGCGGGAGGATGGTGGATTCGAAGGGCTGCACGGCGAGGGATGAATAGGGTGAGGCTTCATGTACTACCAAAAGGTGTAAGCTGGTAGGTAAGGTACACATCCTTCCTGCGATGCCGCAAATACATGAGAGAAGGGCAGAGGGCTGATTGCTCTCGAATTGGACAATGGATCCTTCGTGGCACCGCTTATGGTATTTGTGTGCTGGCTGTGTAGATGTTTTTGCCCGACGGCAGCAGAAGCAGCAGCAGCAGCATGAAGAGTAAAGTCGTACTGTGTACAACAACATGCAATATGGTACTTCTGTACATACATACATATACACATACATACACATAGGAAAGATACGGATAGATACGGATGTATATGTATGTATTCAAATATGTATGTATATATGTATGTATGTATGTACATATGTACTTACAGCACATCTTCGTATCCTAGATATTATCTCATCTCACAGCATATACTGCCGTACATCGTCATAATCACCCTAGACAAAAGCTGTTGGTAAACGTGCCAGGAAAACAAACCTTGTCAAGTCACTGCCAACTGCCATCACCCATGAATTATTACCCGTCACTCCCGTACGTAGTAAAACAACATGAATAAAAGATAGCGATATACACCAAAATACAAATATGTATGTACATAGTATATACATATATATATAAATATATATAAATATATATAAATATACACACCATACGCAGAACATTAGCTTACGAATGAATTGCCAAATAAGAAAAAAGCTGAACTTTAGATATGCGCTTTGAAACGATAAATTCAAGCTTCTTCATAGTGGGCCAACTTTTTTTAATGAGCCTTCCTTCATCTTCTCCGACGGACCCCCCCCTCTTCTTCGTCTCGTCTCATCTTGTCACTCGCTGGAACAGAGGGAATCTTACAGTCAGAGCAAGCCAACACCAGCTCCAGTCCCAGCACAAGCACCATCTTTTGCCTCTCGTTTGTCGTTTGCTTTGAACTTGTGTAACGGATGGTCCTTAGATCGATCACCTGTGCACCCTGTTCCTGTTCCCCGATGTTTCGTATTCTCCTCTGGTGCTCCATCCCTTCGTTCGCCGCCCTCTCTTTTTTTATCTCTGAGAGTCTGTGAGAGTTTTTATTTATCTCCTCAGGCTCCTCAGGCCCCTCAGGTTCCCGGTATTATCCATTTTCGTTATCTGGTGATCCATCCATTTAAAGAAGATAAATGAGCATTGAAAAAGGAGAGGTGGGAATTTTTATTTCTTCCCCTTCTTCTCCTTCTTGATTGACCGCGTATTTCTGAAGCTCGGTCTCTTTTTTCCATCGGACATCCCCTGTCCAAAAGGAAGGCAACAGCAGAAAGGGAGGTCGAAGGTCGTTAAGTAGTCAAGCATACGACAAATTTCCCTTATTCCTTATTGAGGCGTGCATGCGATGTTTGAACGGATAGCTTCGTCACACCGTCTCTGCATGGGCTTTATTTTCTTCTTGCAAGGACGAGGACGGGATACTGTGCGGCATATTACCCATGGTGACGGTACTCCAAATCCTGTACGTTGTGCACAGTACGCATGAAGTGGATTAAGCTTCGAGAATAACACCGTAAAATACAAGAGTAAATGAGATTCGATCATACTGGTGCTACTGGTGCTACTGGTGCTGCTGGTGCAAGTGATCGTAATTGTCGTAATTATCGTCAGTTCATCCTCATCAGTCGATCACGAGAGTGGTCGAATGGTCATGAACTCTCTCTCGTCCAATCTCCTCCGTCATAAAATTAAAAACACACGTCTACTACCACAAACGTACAAAGTCAGGCTTCACCATGCTGAGCTCCACTCCACCTTAGATGGTGGTGACTGTGCGAGGCCAATTGCCATTGGGACTATTTCCTTGCCCGCCTGGAACCGATTCATTAACGTCGCACGCCCCGTGCTTCGCGCCGGATTGAGGAAGCTTCGAAAAGTGCAAAGCACCAAAAAGTACTCTCCGAAACAGTGACTGGTGTGAGGACTAACAACTCCGTCTCTTGGTGCTAAGGAGAGACAGCGTGAGTGACAAGGTAAGGTGATAGCAAATGTGCGGAGTAGAGCGGCTATACTTATCGACTTAAGGTGGGGGACTGTCCTCCGTAAGATACGTAGCACATGATTCATAAGTAGATACGATACTGCCAAATTACATATACTGAGGATATGCTATGATGTACTATGATCTCTTATTTCTAGATGAATTGGGTTATATTATTGTACCACTGGCACTATTTGTACGAAGTATCTTGGCATGTTTAGAAAAGTGGCAGAGTAGAATGAACAGTCGACTAGTATTGAATAGAGAGAGTATGATAGATTACTTACTACGATGCTATGTAAGTATGAGAACGAGAAAGTTACCCATCACCATCATAGTAATATCCAAGAGAAAACGGATAAAAGCGGAAGAATACAACTCTATACATCAAGTATACAATATCAATTCTCAAAAAATACAGTAAATACAGTAAATACAGCAAATACAGCAAATACTTGCAAGTATTGAGAAAGCCCACGCGTATGTCACCACACCCTTTCTCCGACCCTTCACTCTCCACTCACACTCACACTCACACACACGCACACACATACACTTCCACATACACATACACTTACTTCCACAACCTTTAATCACTGGCGTCCGCCTCGCAACAATAATTGAGGAATGAGGAATCTATTGGGCGTCGGGCTGAACCCTCAATAATCACATCCATTAAACGTCAGCCGCAGGCGAGCATCAGCCCACTGACGCTTTCATCAACAAAAAGGGCCCCTCTTTCACAGTGCGCACGACTCAAGGGACTCTTCAATCCGTGACGGCGATCCTCTGCAGCTTGCTATCCATGAGACTCTGTGGCTATCTGGATGAATGGCTGAAATGGTTGATTTTCTCAAGATGCTGCGAGGTATGTATGGGATACAGAGAGGGGGGTGAGGGGGGGTTACTTTTGGGCTGGCCAGCCTATTTCTTTTTTCGTCTCTTCTCCGCGCGAGGGAGGACCCCGTAGAGCAGGTTGAGGTATGATTACAGACAGGTATTGCAGGTATTGCAGGTATTGCTGGTATTACAGGTATTACAGGTATTAGCTATGTAAACTGCCTTACCCGAATGCATGGGAGGAGAGTTTGGCATCCCAGTCACTGCATGTCCTTCCACACTCTTTTGATATTCTTCTACATATACTATGTATACATACATATATGTATGCACCGGATCTTGCTATCTGGGTGGGTGTGAATGAATGACTGACTGCTACTTCGAATGCTCGTAACATCGTAAGGGAAGAGGAGCAGAAAAGAAGGTGATGCATATTCGTATGGTGGGATGGTGGTAATATGGATATCGATTACGACTACATCCGAGCGCCCCACGTCTTCAACGACTATCGTATGGGAAGGTCGACCCGGCAGATATTGATTAATTTCAAAGGCAAAATCCCCCCCCTTCCTCTGTGTGGCCCCCAGATGACTTTTTGCCAACGTCAGTCTCGTCTTCTCGGCGGAATTATGAGTGTCGTTCGTTGTGAGGGTGATTGTGTGTTTGTGATGGGTGTCGACATTGATCCTTCACAGCGGATGTCGTGGATTTGGGTTGTGGTCGTAGTGGGGGATATGCAGTGTGCCTGACCATGCACCATTCAATTGGACGCCCTCCAGGCACAGACAGGAACACCAAGTCAACGTGAGTGAATCTGAACAGGAACATGTTTGTTCTTGTGATCCGCCTTGCATCCTACCTGAGAGGGGGGAAGATCGATGATGGTGGGGTAGATGGCGCTTCACCAGTTGGACTTGGCTTTTATACTATGGGATGAGATACACGACATGACGATCAAGATATCGTTTATGTTGGCTGTTGGTTGTGGGTTGGCGGTTATCGTGATGTGATTCATGTTGGTGTTGGGGTCGGGGTCGGTGTTGGTGCTGGTGCTGGTGCTGCATGTTTGATATTGGCGCTTTTGAGTTCATGGATTTCCGTTCACCTCGATCTGCTGCACGTGATTCCATCCACAACCAAGGTCTGTTCAGTACTGTCTTGACTTTAAAAAGCTTCAAGTCTTGAAGGCTAACAGAGTAATATTCCCGTGGTTGAAGATTTGTATATTTAGATATTCCAGACATGTTCACTTAGTGCACTAGGTCCCAATAACATTCATTTGCTGTTGCTCAGGAACGAGAATCTAAACGTCACTACCAAATCAATGACGGCCTCTTCTAGCGTTCCATTTCAACCGCCATAATGATTTTACATATATCAGCACTCCAATATGCTCCCTCGATATACAACCACTGAGTATATTCTCTTACTAACTCTCCCATTACTCTTGCTATTTTATACTTCCTTCAAAATGCCTGCTTCCAAAGCCCCCACAAAGAGTCTCAATGGTATGTGATATCCCGTGATATATCTCGTGACATTGAATATTGAAATGGGGAAGAAAATGAACTGGAGAGAGATTCTAAATGTACAAGAGTGAAGCTAATGCTAAACAGTCATGAAGGGCCCACTCTTGGCTTTCTCAAAAGAGCCCATGACCGGTTTCTATAGAAATGGTTACTGTGATGTCGGTCCCGAAGACACAGGAAACCATGCCATAGCAGGTACAATTCCCTCCCAAAACCATCTAACAAATCTGATCATTCTCATCCTTCGTCTCCCCATTTTAGACTACCAAACTAACAAGCCCAGCAACCCTCACCCAAGAATTCCTAGACTTCAGCGCCTCCAAAGGCAACAACCTGCGCAGCATCGGCCTAAAGCCCGGCCAGAAATGGTGCCTGTGCACATCACGCTGGCAAGAAGCCATGAAGGCCGCAAAGGACGAGCGTGATGCCGTGGTGCCCAAAGTCCATTTGCATGCTACGCATGAGAGTGCGCTGCAGACGGTTTCCATGGCCGACTTGAAGAAATTTGCTGCTGAGGGTGAGGCGGCGAATGCGAGTACTGTAGCTCAGAGTACGCATGGTGGTATGGGTGGGAAGATTAAGCAGCGCACGGAGTTGGCTGGGAAGGGGGAGATGACGGGGAGGGAGTAGGTGGTGGATTGGGGATGGGGTGAAGAATGGAGTTGAGGTTTCATTGCACTTGAATAAGTCTTTGACAAATTGAAGCTTAGATAAATGGAAAATATATATTCTGGTTGTCTGATTATGTTTTATTGCGTTCGAGCAATATCGTAATAACCATAATCCTTCTTGATTCTTATAGATATGTAACATGAGATATCAGGAAAAACCAGGAGAAACCAGGAGAAATCGGGAGAAACCAGGAGAAATCAGGAGAAACCAGGAGAAACCAGGAGAAACCAGGAGAAATCAGGAGAAATCAGGAGAAATCGGGAGAAACCAGGAGAAACCAGGAGAAATCGGGAGAAACCAGGAGAAATCAGGAGTATTCACCCATATCTTCCAGGTAGATCATCCGAGAATGCACGACCTTGTGACAGTTGCGAGGCTCAATGCCTATACAGATCTCACTAACCGTAAACCACTGAATACCGTACAAGATCTCATAAATATATAGTTCTAGATAAATAAAGTTGCATTAACTACACTACCCCAGACCTGACGTGTCATGCTTTTGGAACAAGGAAATCAAGAATCTACCAGACTCCAAGAGGAGCATCATACCCCTTATAATATCACACCACAGCTCTAGGAAAATGATAAGGCTCAAAGGACATACATCTCAAACATTCAATTCAACCCCCTCAAAATCTAAGTCCTAGGATTCCTCAAGAACCCAACAACACCACTACAATAACCAACCAAATCACCCAACCTCTTCCCCTCAGCCTCCTGCACGGCTCTCCACCTGCCAAGCGCCTGGCCAAGCCTCTGGTCCATAGGTACAGACTCGGCATGTAGTCTCAAGAAGACCGTCATCCAAGCTTGCACAAGCTCATAATCCCTCTTGGCCTCAAGGCGCTGCGTAAGCGCCTCGACGAAGTTAACCAGCTCGTCAGACACGGTGTCGACACCGGGGTTCAAGCTGCGGATCTCGAGGTCGGCTGCGGATGGCGACAGCGTCTTGAGCACATCAATGAATGGCGTGTAGTCGCCGCTCTCGCCGCCGTCGCGCAGCGACACGGTGAAGGCACCCTCAGACGCAATGCGGTCCATCTTCATGATGCGCGAGCGCTCAGCTATGCTGTCTTCCTTGGTCTCTTCGGTTGGGGCCATGGCTTTGGTGTTCTCGAGGGATGGGAGGAAGAAAGGTGCCTTCTCGGGTACCTTAGGGGCTTCCTTCGGTTTGTTGCGTTGCTAAATGTGTTAGTTTTGAATATTAATAGGGGAAATGAGAGGGGAAGTACCTTAATTAGATCCAGGTGTAAGAGGGTTTGCCATCTGCTCTTTGGGACCAAACTCAATGTTGTCATGTCCTCGCTCAACTGCTCTAAACTCTGAACTGGTGCCGCATCTGCCTCTTCGTTGTCATCTTCAAATGCACCCTCAATGACACCCTGTCCGCCTTCGCCCGAAGCCGTTGGGCCATCCATCTCAGCAATCTCCTGCTCAGAGATATGGCGTGTGGGTACGTGAGTGAAAAGGGTCTTGTTGTTCCAGATATTGACACCAACCTCTCCTTCGCAGGCCGTGGCGAGGAATTCGCCAGTGTGCGAGAATGCAAGCGCTTTGCAGACTCGTTGCATGCGGATTGCGTCAATAAGGTGACCTGTTGGCAGATCCCAGACGCGAATAATGCGGTCATTAGAGGCGGCAATGATCCAGCGGCCGTCGTTGGAGAAACAGTAGTCGTTAATGTTTCCTTGGCAGCCCCATAGTTCTCTGACTGTCTTCTTTGTTACGATATCTACCACACGAATGGACGAGTCGTTGCAGGTAAGAGCAATGAGATCGTTTGAAGCATGGTATCGGATGCCGGTGATAGCTGTCATTGGGAACCAGTCGATCTCATCGACGAGGTGTCCAGTTCCAAAATCCCAGAATTTTAACTTTCCATCCAAAGAACTGCTGATGACGAACTTGTTCATGGAATCGATGACCAAGCCAGTGACAGTCTTCGTGTGCTTTCCAAGTCCCATTGGGAAAGACTTCTTCGTTTGAATTTGAATAATGCCGTTATTTTCAAGCTGCTCCATCTTCAACTTCTTTGCCTGTGCAGGCGTCAACTTCGCAGGGAAACGAAGGCGATGACGTCCAGACTGGATGTTGTACATATCGACACTACCGGTCTCTGAACCAATGACAGCAAAAGTACCGCAAGGAGAGATGGCAACACTAGAGACATTACCTCCATCACTTGTCTCGAATGCCCATCGTCCAGCCTTCTTTCTGCCCCAAAACCATGTGCGAGCATACTTATCTCCATGGTGACCTGTGACTACACTTTCCCAGCCAGTAACTCCACTTTGAGTGGCATCTACTTGCTTCTTTCCGACCTGGTGGCTCTTTTGCCAAATCGCGCCAGTACCAGCATGAGCACCCATACCACCATCTCTGTTCAAAGAAGATGCTATACATGTGATCGGTGGTGCCTTCAAGTCCTCAAGTGTTGTGCTTGGCTCATTTGCCAATTGCCCACCAGCAAGGATACCAAGTTTCTTTGCCTTCTTTCTAATATTACCCTGGCTCAATTCCGTGCTCTGCCCATCTCTTCTCAAACTCCAACCCCAAAGACTTCGGTCCTTGCCTGAACTCAACAACCACTTTCCACCAGCATCTGCGCCATCGGAGTTCGCAGGTAAGAATTGGAGGCGTGTAACAGGTGCAGCGTGACCACTTCGGGAGTGCAAAATTCGAGGAACTGGAGAGTATGGCGTCTCGTCGAAAATCCATGATTTCAAGGAGTTGTCCAATCCACTGGTGACGATCACAGGTTGACCAGCAAGAAATTCGACTTTGTTGACACCACCTCCTACAGTCGCTTCTGCGGAAGATGGTGGGTTGTGAGCTCCACGGAGAACTCCCATGACTCTTCCACCGTTGTTCAAATCCCAGAAAGTGACATCTCCGTTCTCTGGTCCTGCTGTAGCCATCACACCATCCTTGCGCCCGTCTTCGCCTGCACCCTGACCATCTGTTCTGAAGCTGATTGAAGTGATATAAGATTTCGAGATACCAGCATTGAGGTGAATGGCGGTCTTATCAGTTCGAATGTCGTGGATGACGAGGGGGCCACCGGAGTATGCGATTGCGAGAAGGGACAATGCTGTAGTTGGCTGCATGGCGGTGACCGAACCGGCACCGGCAGTTGGTGGAAGAATAGTATAGATTAGTTTTCCTGTGCTGATATTCCAGATCTCAACACCGCCGTCCTTTCTTGCTGCGAAGATCTTGTTCAAGTAAGTAGGCATAGTGCAGATGCCACCGGTAAGCTCATTGCCTCCCTTAGGTGCTGCGGTAGGGTATAAAGTCGTGTAATGCTCGTACGAGGCGGATTTCCAGACCTCAATTCTCGTTGAGCCACATCCGACAATCCATGATCCAAAGATGAGAAGTTGCTTGATTGGCTGATCGAGATCTTCGGGCACTGGGAGCTCTGCGATCTTCTTTCCTCTCTTAAATACCCAGAGACCTGCCTGGCCTGCCTGAGCACCCCATGCAGCAAAGACACGGTCTTTCCATGCCAGAGTGGCTGTAATGTCGGCCGGAGTCTGTGGTCGAGTCAAGAAGACGAGGTTGAGACCGCGCTTGAGATCATATGTCTGGAGACTTCTGCCTACAGAGGTGGTGATTTGGAAGGTTGTCTTGCCAAGGGGAATCGAGGTGAAAGGAACGGATGTCGATGATACCAGTCCTACAGTCTATAAAAAAGTCAGTCAGTGGCATTAAATTTCTGAAAGATGGTCATGCATACTCTGAAAGGTGTGAAAATGCGAGATTCTCTGGCAGTTTTGCCAGGCACATCACTGCCATTGCTAAGCTTCTGGCGCTTCACAATAGGCCCTTCGCCACCACGAACAGCCACAGTTGAAGGCATTGTTGAATGTGGTTGATCGAGTCAACTTTTTGGTCTGTTGGCGTCGAGTTGCTGCTGTCGCATCGACAACCACTATTATTTTCTCGCAATCGGCATTAATTCATAGGCAAGCTCCGATGGTTGACGGAAAAAGTTCGCACCGCTTATCGATAAGAGGTGATGGGGTATCAATCACATGATGAACATGAACATCCGTTTGTTATGGTATTTGTTTTGTTTCTTAAGTGCGTTGTTACTTGCACAACACATTGAAATTTGAGACCAATTAATGAGACCAATTAATGAGAAATGTAGTATATAAGGGATGTTTAATCAGAGCGTTCCAAATAAAAATCGCAATATAATGATTTAAACGTCATATACATCACACAGCATAGTTATTACAGTCGTATATAACATTCATCGCACCATAACTATCAGGTGTGAGTATGTAATACCTAGGATTGGTGGGGTAATTAATGTCCTCAGCATACACTTATCCAAAACAACGCCAATATCAAGAGCAACAGAGCTGCTTTTTATTTTATTAGTATTATTATCCGAATCCATATATTCATTCAAAGCTGTGCAGTTGTTTAGATCTATCAATTGATTATAGGCTATATATTCTGTATATTTGAGGCTGTTTGCCGGGAAAGACATGGGCGAGTAGGGAAGTGTTCGGTAATTGTCCAGGTCCCATATCGTATGCCTTGCATTATTGGCACTGATTCCCGGTATGGATTCGATGCCCAGTCCGATGAAGTCATATCTGCGATCTGATGTTTCTCATTGAATTCTCATTCGAAGAAGGTAAGAGGTCACGCCCACATACTTATGTATGAAATATCATGTGATTTGTTGACATGGTACCATTATCAAGAGCCATCTATCTCCTTTCAATTCCTGTATATTATGATTCAATTGCATGTGAAGATACCTTAGATAATTATGCTGATGATTTGTTTATTATAACACAAACTATTTCTTGCTCTACACTTCACTTGCACTTGCACTTGCACATCCATAATTAGACGGTCGTCTTGCTTGTAGTCAATGGCTTTGTCGTCCATTCTTCTCCCTGCATGAATTTTACACATTAGACAGGTACAGCCGCAAGCCGGTAAGTAGAAGCACATAGCACATAGCACATCCACATTGCACATACATAATTAGCAGAGAAGAGATCGACGTCATGCACGATAAGGTTTTTCTTTATTTCTCAGGGTTTGGTTGGGCTGGGTTGGGTTGGAAACGTTCATTGTTGGAAGTGGTGCTGGGCAATGGAATGTCACGGTGAAATGGCATGGCATGGCATGGCATGGCAGTGGAGTATGCTTATCTACCGTTTGCATATGTACACCGGCAGTTTCTTCTGCTACCACCCAACGCTCTCCGAGCGCAGAACAAAAGCATTATTGAGAGCAGTGATCACATCGGAATTAGATCGCAATCAGATCAGATCAGATCAGATTCACATCAGAAACAGTTCAGAAATAGATTCGGGAGCAGAACTAAAGAGACGGAGCCAGCTATCGACTATCTACTTGCTTTCTTATCCAAATACACAATCAGTCACAATCACAAATTCTAATACAACTCATCTCCATCGTACTCTCCATCTTATGCAAACACCAATCATCATGCCTCTCCCAACCCCGATGTCCTCGCATCATCGTCCTGAATCGATCTTCGTCCTCTCCAAATCACCGTTTGCATCTTTCGCCTTTCCAACTGTTTGAACTCGTGCACACCTCTGTTTCCACAATAAAAATGGCACACCACGATAGCGCCAATGTGGACAGCACTAGACACCACACTGGCCCACCGCTGGCGCCAGAAGAAGCTCGTCCTTCTCACTTTACAAGTACGCCAGGCACATCACACTACTCGACTATCTACTCTCCAACAACTTCCATCTCCTCCCCTCCTAGTCCTTCTCCTCCTTCAAGGGCACCCGTCGTACATACTCACCTCTTCCCCTCCGTATCGGGCCACAAGCGGAATTCGAGTATCAAAGGAAAGCAGGCCGAGCCAGGAACCACAGATACACATTCAGATCGAGCGAGCATTTCTATGCCCCCGCCCATCAATCGACATACAACTACTCCTCGTCCAACATTCAGATCTCGAACGTCTTCCTCGGTTTCTACCGTATCAACGAGCTCTCGCCGCCGATCGCTTCTCTTCGACACTTGGTTTGACGGTACAACAAACGCCCACGAAGGGTCTGCAATCGACGACCACGAATATATCCCGAAATACATGGCGGACAATATGGCGGAAGGCCAGAAGCACACGCCGCTATCAGAGGCCACAATTCGGCCAAGAGCCCAAGGCGGTGACCCAGACCCCAAAAGAATGTCGGTTTCCTCAATGTATTCTTTAAGCTCTGCAAGAGCAGGAGGAACTAGCAATCCAGCCTCTGCGAATGGCTCAGAACATGGCGCTAGATCAGTATCACAGCCAATGTCCCCAACAAAGGCCTTGTCTGCCCAACCAGAGACGGGAACATCTGCGGTTTCAGTCACGACAATCAATACACAGCTGGGAGGAAGCCAGGCAAGCTCCCACACACAGAATCCAAAGGAAGCAAACACTCCTACCTCGGCCCCTTCAGATGCCACTCGGAGAACAGCAACTAGTCGAGCGGATGCTAGTGTGCGTGTGCCACCAACAAGATCCAGGAGCAGAGCGAAGCGAAGATTCAGTGGCAGCACGGCAGCGAGTCATAGCCCAAGCAGCAGCGAAAGAGGCCTGCTCTCGAAGGAGTCCAAAGAGGATGTTAAGCCAAAGCCCGCGCCGTGGGGAATTATTGGCGTATGCGCCTTGGACGTCAAGGCTCGCAGCAAGCCCAGTCGCAATATTCTGAATAGACTGATCAAAAATGGAGAGTTTGAGGTCATTGTGTTTGGTGATAAGGTTATTTTGGACGAAGAAGTTCAAAATTGGCCAATCTGCGATTTCCTGATTTCCTTTTATTCTGATGGCTTCCCGCTGGACAAAGCTATTGCCTATGTCAAGGCCCGCAAGCCATTCTGTGTCAATGATGTGCCTATGCAGCAAATTCTCTGGGACCGTCGAATCTGTTTGCGTATTCTGGACAAGATCAATGTGCCCACCCCGAAGCGTCTGGAAGTCAACAGAGATGGTGGTCCACATGTTATGACGGCTGACTTGGCCCGCCATCTCAAGGAAACTACCGGGGTTTCGCTTGAAGGCCCTGAAGATGGAACTGGTGGTCAGGTTGTTCCACCACGAAAAGTAGAGTTATTGGATGATGGAGATACTCTGAGTGTTGATGGGGCATTGTTGAAGAAGCCTTTCGTTGAGAAGCCTGTTAGCGGAGAAGATCACAACATCTGTATCTATTACCCTAAGAGCCAAGGTGGAGGTGCACGTAAATTATTCCGAAAGATTGGGAATAAGAGTTCGGAGTGGGTGGATGGGCTCGTAGTCCCAAGAGCTATTACAGAAGAAGGGGGAAGTTATCTTTACGAGCAGTTCATGAGAGTTGACAATGCTGAAGACGTCAAGGCATATACTGTTGGACCAAACTTCTGCCATGCTGAAACACGAAAGTCGCCTGTTGTGGACGGCCTTGTGCGCAGAAATACTCATGGAAAGGAGGTGCGATATATCACTGCTCTTACTGATGATGAGAAGGCCATGGCTTCGCGCATTGCAACAAGCTTTGGTCAGCGTGTATGTGGATTCGATCTTTTGCGCGCAGATGGCAAGAGTTATGTTATCGACGTCAATGGCTGGAGTTTTGTGAAGGATAACGAGGAATACTACAACCAATGTGCAAATATCATGAGGGAGTTGTTCATCAAGGAAAAGCAATCTAAGAGTGGACATCAGACGCCAGTCAGCGTGCCATCCTCGGCTGTTCCAGAACCCGAGCCACTTTCTGCAAGAACCGATTCCATAGGCAAAGATACCTCTCACAGATCCGCTCTTCAGAATGTCATCTCAAAATCACCAAGCTTGTCAAAACTGTCCGGCCATATCCACAGAAAAGAGCATGATTCTCCAGACTTGTCTAGCTCAATGGCTTCTCTGACATCACCACCTTCCTTAGAGAGACCCGCCTCACCATCTTTACCAAGTGTACCAAACACTCCACTTCTTCCCCCACCTTCGCAATCGCTTCCTCCACATGCTACACCGGATACTGTACCAGGCAGTCCAGCACTTCCTGCTGAAGATGGCTCTCTTCCACCACCGGCACCCAAACATACTTGGAAACTTAAGGGTATGGTATCCGTTATCCGCCATGCAGATCGTACGCCAAAGCAGAAATACAAGTTTACTTTCCATACCAGGCCTTTCATTGAGCTTCTTAAAGGTCACCAGGAGGAAGTTCTGTTGACTGGTGAAGCTGCACTGGACAGTGTGACAAATGCTGTTGATGTTGCTATGAAGGAAGGTATCGAGGACAAGGGGAAGCTGAAAACTCTTCGCAATGTTCTCATAAAAAAAGGTGGATGGGCTGGGACAAAGGTTCAGATAAAGCCCATGTTCCGAAAACGCAAACCGGATGAGATGCCTCCTTCTAAGGTTGCAGATCAGGTTGTGCCTGCAGAGATTGCAGCAAAGACCGAGCCAGAAGAGGTGTTGCCAGTAGAGGACGCAGTTGTCGAACCAGAAAATGGTGCTGTGATAGAGGATAACGAACCAGTTCGAATGCCCCGACGGAACGATTCCATATCTGGTACAACCCTTTCAAGAATCACGGCTGCCGAAGAGAGTCTAGTCCTCGACAAACTCCAACTCATTGTCAAGTGGGGTGGTGAACCTACCCATTCAGCACGATACCAAGCACAAGAGCTTGGTGACAATATGAGAAATGACTTGTTGCTGATGAACCGTGAGGTTCTCGACGAAGTCCATGTCTTCAGTAGTTCAGAAAGACGTGTTACTACCAGTGCACAGATTTGGGCCTCTTCATTCTTGGCCCAGAAGAACTTACCGAGCGACTACATCACCATTAGAAAGGATCTTCTCGACGACTCCAATGCTGCCAAAGATGAGATGGACAAAGTCAAGAAAAGACTTAAGACGCTGTTGCGTGAGGGCGAGAAACCTCCTCCTCAGTTTGCTTGGCCAGAAAACATGCCCGAACCATCTATCGTACAGAAATACGTTGTTCAACTTATGCACTTTCACCGCCGAGTCATGCGCCATAATTACACCAAATTGTTTGGTGGAGCAACGTCTTCATTGAGTGCTATCGTCCACCCAGGTGACAAGCATTCTGGCGAAGCTTCTCCTTCAGCTGGAAATGCTATGTCTCAAGCCAACGCCACGAATTCCATCCAATCAAGATGGTGCTGTGGAGAGGATGCAGAACTATTCAAGGAACGATGGGAGAAGCTGTTCAGTGAGTTCTGCGATGGTGATAAGGTCGACCCTAGCAAGATATCTGAACTTTACGACACCATGAAATTTGATGCTTTACACAACCGTCAGTTCTTGGAATGGGTTTTCACTCCTAGCAAGAGTATCCTCGAGGAGGATAGCTCTCAGATGGAGGACTTGAAGGCTTCTGAGAAGGAGCACGAAGAGAACAAAACCGATGGGAAGTCTGATAAGACTCGAGGGCCTGATGACGGTAAAGTGGACAAGAGCCAGACATTGCCTGTGGAGAAGATAGACACAAGCAAGGCAAAGAGAGGGTTCCGTCGTCAATCAATGCTGCTTAGATCTAAGCCGGTTGAAGACCCCCCTGAGCAATATTTCAACCTTTTCACTGGTAGTTCACAAACCAAGGCCAAGACTGATGCTCGACTCGAACGTCTTCGCGAGCTCTACAAGCTTGCTAAAGTTCTATTTGACTTCATCTGCCCTCAGGAGTATGGTATAACGAATGCGGAGAAACTAGAAATTGGGCTCCTTACCTCTCTCCCGCTCCTCAAGGAAATTGTTCAGGACCTTGAAGAAATGCAAGCAAGTGATGATGCCAAGTCATTTATCTACTTCACCAAGGAATCACACATCTACACCCTTCTCAACTGTATTCTCGAAGGAGGCATCGAAACGAAGATCAGTCGTTCGGCTATTCCGGAACTCGACTATCTCTCGCAAATTTGCTTCGAGTTATACGAGAGCGAGAACAAGGTTGACGAGGGAGCGCCGGTTGGAGAAGTGCCCACTTTCACGTATAGTATTCGTATTACTATCAGTCCGGGATGTCATACTTTCGATCCTTTGGATGTTCAGTTGGACTCTAAACACTGTATTGGGTATGCGCAACGTAGAAGTCTTACGCCTCATGGAGAATGGAAACACGTTATTGAAACGCTCAGAGCGAAATTCCACCAGTATGTCTTTCCCTATGTCCCATCCTAACAAAAATCTCCAGTATAGACTTGGGATGGAACTCGTCCGCCACCAACCATGTCGATTTAAGTCATGGTGTGAATGACGTTTTCTTCCCAAGTCCAGCTGGACAATCTTGTTCTAACATATACTGACATCTTTCAGGGTGAAATTACCAAAGAGTTTCTTAGCTGTGAACCTCAGCGAGAGTCATACTTTCCATAAGAAAGAGGATGTAGATGAAGGGGTGTCAACAATGGCTGAGATGGAAGCCAAGAAGGATGAACAAAAGAGCGTGGAAGCAAGTGCGGAAACAGTTTCCGATTTAACTTCCACTGGATCCACGGAAGCTGTCACCACGGCAGCTGCCTCCGGAAATGACGAAGAGACACAGACGCAGGCTCTTGAGCCGAAGTCGGAATGATGTACATAGAGAGTGTATCATAGACGAACGATAAATAGCATTGAGTTTGCTGACCGCTGTTATCAATACAATATACTACGCAGTAGAGCCTGAAATTTCATCGCGTGCGTTTGTGCGTGCTAGGTGAAGGCAGAAGCAGATGCAAGCCACAGAGCAAGATGTTCGTCTTGAGTGGAATACCGACTGCTCGGCAAGACAACCCTCCATCTTGGTGTAGAGAAAGTCAGAGGCTTTAATTGTCCGAAAAGTTAATATGATTAAACCAAGGCCCCTTGTAGACCTTGTTCCCCTCCCTTGTAATGTTGTGGTAATGAACGAAGCTTATATTATGGAGTGGGTATCGGATGTTTAGACTGTCCCCGACTGGGCGGTTTGTTTTTCGGAGTCGTCGTCGACTGACTTTTGCTTCAGTCGGCGTCCTGTTCCAATCGTGGGAGGGTACACCGCTTCTTGTGGGGGTTGAGGGTGTGGGGGTGAGAAGGATCGAGATGTTTGAAGAAGTCTTACCATCATGATTTGTCTGCTATTGTTGGGGAAGCTTGTTTTCTTGATTTTGCTCATGCGTTTTGGGCTGTGAATTTGCTTTCGTGCTTCTCGCTGCGAGACATGAATCCGATCTCCCAATGACCCGCTTGCAGAGCATGCAAGAAAATGTACGCTGTATGTAACAATGACAGGCACACTTGTCTATGGAACTCGAGAGAATACCTATCTGCCTAGTAACTCTCTTTTTTTCCCTTCGAGCTTAATTTAGTTCCGACATGTGCCCTTCTTTTTCTCCTGCGTATCATGCCTTTGCTCTCTGAACCCCTCCCGGACCAAGACAAAGTCTGTTGAAAAGCCTCAAACCTAGTGACATCAGACATCAGTTCATAAGTTTAAACTAGAAGAAAAGAGAAGAAAAAAACTCTTCAGATCGCATGACCAGTTGGCCAATCTCTGATAGAGATTGGTTTCCATTAGGTAGCAACTGCTGGAAGAGGTTCTGGAACACTACCTTCTTCTCTTGCACTGCAGAATGCATTTATCATGTGCCAATCTATGATGTACTTTGTACAGTACATACATGCTCTATCACTTACATGTATGCCCAAGTACTCCGTAAGTCTCTCTATCAGGCGCTGTCAGATCATGACGCTTATGCGTTTGACAGATTTAGACTAGTGATCGCTGCCTATCATTATGACTTGCATATCAAATTGAGTCCACATAACCGGACAGCATCCGCCTGCTTCCGCCAGACAGCCTTGTACAGCGCAATGACACTTCCGAATCCCACCCGTTACCTCCTGTCAAGGAGCAACGCGCGTGTAGGACGTTCCACATCTGTAACGGGCACAGTCCTGCTCCACCGTCACACTAAACGCCCCCCGTCAACGGCATTGCATTTCTAGCTTCGCCCTAGGATTCCCTTGTCCACACGGGCAAAGGCGAGACGGAAGGGCAAAGGCGATAGACTTGTAGACAGGGCGGATTGGGATGTCGAATCAATGGGAGTGGGTGGGGAAGAGAATCAATCAATCCATCATACCTTGTCAACGACGACATTATTTCATGTATGTATGTACAGCATGGAAAAATCAGAAATAAAAAGATGGGAGACGGGTGCTACCTCAGAGGGCCACTGGGAGTACGATTGAGTTTGGCGGATGTGCTGTGATGGCGATCATTCAGATATGCGGATGAGCAGATTTATGGAACCTCACCGTCCATTTTCCTTGCTCATTGCGCCGTGTCGGCCTGCACCTCATCCCAGCGCCATGTGCGGCGATGCTTTCTGGAAAGTGCATCAAGCAGGCGTCCATCGGTGAGGGAATAGGATGGAAATGTGATCGATTGATAGAGTAGCTTCCGGGATGATGATACAGAGCAGAGCCTTCTTCTCCTTGCACTCTCGCGTGGAGGTTGTGATGGAAAGGCCGAAGACGAATGAGAATGCGTCGAGCCATCTCGTCTATGATTGCTGCAGGCCACTTAGATTACGGTGTCGTTCCCGGCGAGGGCATCGCCCTTGTGCTTCTTTTCTGAGATTGCCTGTGCCGGTGTTCGTGATTCCGACGAACAGAGAGCGGCTTTGACGTCCTCCTGTTCCCCGGAGCAGCCATTTACTCTTTTCGTGAGGTCCAAGTTGTATTGCTCAGAAATGGGCGCCGTTCGAACATCGTCGGGAGAGTCTCGATCCAATCGGATTGGTACGCGGCGCCTTGTCATTTTATTGTCAAGGTGTCGGTGTACCTGCACGGATTCGGGGACGCCTGCAGCAGAGATATTGCAACCATAGGCGGTAAAAATCCATGTATATTATGTGGACTAAGGTGTTGATTGAAGGATTGAGGAAAGCCTTCGATTGAGGGGTGCTTGCGGGAAGAGAAGGGAAGGGAAGGGAAGGGAAGGGAAGTCAATCTTATTATGGTATGAGAAACCATTGATGATAATTCTCCATGATTTAGGGTTTAAGTTCTGAAGGGAAAGGGAGAATTAATAGGAAAGATAAAAGTGGAATGGTTGAAATTGTACTTGTATTGGTGGTAATTATGATATTGTGAGAAGGGAGATGTGGCTGCCAATGAGAAGTGTGGTGTTGTTGATAATGAATTCCATAGGAAAGGTAAGGTAATGAATGAATGGATGGGATGGATGAATAAAGGTAGCCGTTGGGAGTTGAGTGATGGGTAGGAATATGGTACTGTGCCGTTAGAATGTACGTACTATGTTGCTCATCAGCAATACACACCTCAACAACAACAACAACATCATCATCATCATCATCATCGTCATCATCAATCAATCAAACTGGGCTGTGACAGCTGATCGAACAAACAATAACACCACAACACCGACAACATGCATCCCTCCAAGCGATAATCATGGATCATTGACATGGCGAATCTTGGTGAATCATGTTGTATCATGGTGAAGCAGGGTGAAGCAGCAGAAGCAGCCTGAAAATCTGGTTAGTATCCACAACTATCGTACATACAGATCAAAAACACCGTCGGAGAGCACATTTAGAAGACATATTACACCATCAAGGGTCAAGGATGCAAAGTTACAAGGTCAAGGTCGCCTTCCATGTACCGGGTCTAATCACAAGGCGAAGCCAAAACGATTGAAACTTCGCCAGGGGCAGAGGAAATGACCTGGGTCGATAATACATACTTGCGTTGACAGAAATATCTTGATGATCTTAGTTTATGACAAACTCCACTCCGGAGTCGACAGTTATCAGGACCCAAAAAATGATATCTATTCCCCTCGCCTTGGTAGGAGATAAAACAGTCAGTACCATACACGTACGTACTATGCAATGCCATGTCTCAGCGAAGAATCAGGTTATGTGATGTTTTTTTCTTCCCCTTCGTTTCCTTTCCTTGGTGTTCTTTGGGTCTTCTTATTGTATTATATTAAAATGGGCAGGATGGGCACTTATCAGGGCGCATTGGGAGGAAAAACACGAGAAAAATAAAGGGGCTGACTGTGGGCACCGAGGGTCGTTGGGTGCAATATGATACTCACTCGTCCGTATCTCACTCATACTTGTACAAAACTTCGCGTCGTGTCAAACATTCATTGACTGCCCTGTCTGTCTACGTTGAAACTCGCCAGCAACCCACCGCCACGGCTTTCCCAAAATGTTCCCCAAATTGAAATAAAATCCCAATACCCAAAAGAAATTTTAACCCTGCTATTGCTTGTCAAGGACTGCCCAAATAGAGCGGACAGAGAAACCCAGAAACCCACCCCCTGCCACGGCATCACGCTTCCGTCATATATACGTCGGACCAGGGAATACACAAGTCCCACTAGGATTCTTCTCCCGATTCCCCCGAAGGTATACTGCCCGTTCGATATACTCACAGCAGTATGTATTCTGCGGTGAAAATACAATTGGCCTTGGCTTCACCGTAGGGCGGTAGGCAATCTGTTACTTACTTTACATGAAGAGTTCATCATTCTCTTCATACTTTTTTCCTCATATGCGTGTTCACTTATCAAAAGTGAAATTAAGCGTTGGGAGTCTTTTGGGACGAGATGATGAGGATTCTATAATATGCGTTAGGCCGATATCGTTGGATCCTGAGTACTGAACAAAGTGAGCAGTTCTCCCAAGGAGATATAAGATCCACGTTGATTGCTATCTTCTGAAAACAAAGACAAACACCAAAATCCAGTGTCGTCAGGTTGATTGCATCTGAGAACGAGCAGATTCCCTTCAGATTTCATATAAATAGCACCTTGGACATCCTTCTAAGAAGCTTCTCACTTTCGACATCCAAACTAAATCACAATATTCGTGTCTTCAGAATTTGTTCTCATCATTAGATCTTCTCAGACATCCTACCTTTCAACATATAAAAAAGACATCAAGTGAGTCAAGTCCCTCTACAAAACGCCGAGATTCACAAACGTCGATTCTGATATTTTCTAGACATGGCGGTTCCAGGATACTGTGCACACTCCTTCAAGCTCATAAAATCAGAGAGCACACTGATCCAATGGGTTTGCAACATGTGCCACAGCGGACCGCACTGGTTCATCTTCGAATGTAAATACTGTCAGCTCAAGACCTGTCGGCCATGCACGTATAATGCCTAAGACAGCCCAACGCATGTAGGTAAGTTTACACGCCAAACTCAACATTCGCTCGAGATTCCCGATGGGAAAAATGGCGCAGAGGAAACAAGAGTCCTGAACCTGACGTTTTATTTGAGCAGGCGCTTTGGAATGAAGACCCCTCTCATTTCGCGGCAGGCGTCAAATAACATCCTGGTAGCGATCGGTGCATAAAGCAAGGAAAGCCGGCATTACTCGGTACTAGCCAATGCCGGTCCTTGAACCTGAAAGACATGCCACAAACCCACAAAGACTGTTCTCGATGTTCTGGATTGTCCATCCCCAATCATATTTGGACTACCTCTTATCGCCTTGTCATCCTTTTCAATCGGAGTTCTTGAGTTGGAAGCGTCACGGAAAATGGTAGCATGGTCTGAAAACTTTGTTGGAGTTATAGTTAAGGAGTAAAAGTGCTTTGATTGGCTTTTCCTTTTTCCGCCCTTCTTTCTGTTTGGCTTCAATGGGGGTGTTTGGATTGGAGTATGGGTATACCACACAAGAGTGATACATTGTACGCGGTACGCAAGTACGTCTTTCCTGTCAGTAATGAAATATGAATACATAAGAGTGCCATGACCATGGTTCAATGTCATTGTGACAAATATGTGAATAAGGAAAGTAGAATGAAGATCCTCAAGAGAATGGCTGGAAAGGAAATACGATGATGCCTTAGGGCTTGCACACCGCTCTCACCCTTGGAATGATAATTGATATCTTGATCTAAATGACAATTCCTTGCCTCAAAGTCGTAAACAAAGAGATAAATGACCCCCACAAAGAGGCGCATCCGATGATGCCGTGTAACCTCCCACATAGTCTGCCATTAGCCGCGGTAAGGTTAAATTCGTACAACCTTACGGACTCTCCGAGCACGAATTCGACAGTGCCGGACGAAGGGACGAAGGCATTGGATGTTCCACAACAGCTGTCACCAACTGCCCTTCTGTCACGAGGCTCTCTTCAGCCTCGCATACGCACCCTTGTGACTTGGAATGGAGTCGCTTCCACGGTTTCTGGCATTGACCCGAATCGCTAGCCATCTCCCATGATGCTATTTGTATTAATTCATCAAACTTGGCCAGTCTATAATTGTTAGTAAATGCCGTCAACGCAAGGAAACCCATGAATACGGAGAGTAAGTTGCCGTGAGCAAAAATAGACGCCACATCACGGGTACGCAAGGAGAGGACAGGAATTGGTGCGAAAAGAGAGGATTGGAAGCATACCAAACTTCGTTCTTTCATTATTCCTCTTCTTGACAGCAATCTCATCTCCAACCGAAATGGATCCACTCCCGGCCCCCAGAAATCCATATCTCCCAAATACAGGACTGTACTTGGCACCTGCATCGACTCTCCGATCCTTCATTAACTTCTTCAATACCGATCCTGATTCCCCAGTTCCTGCTTTCCCAGTCTCAAAGTCGATATTGATACTTTGGCATCGAACACAATTGGCGGTGAGGATGATTTCCGTATCTTTCGTTTTCAACACTCCCCAGAAGTCCTCATCCCACTTCTCTTCGCCATCAAGAACAATGTTCGGTCTGAACTTTGTGATGTCCATCTTCTCATCTCCTGGAAGACGTGTATGCACGTCTTCAAGAGAGGCTTCGCTGACTACCAAAAATGGTGCGCAATCAGAAAATCCGATTCTACTCTCTCTTTGACCTGGAAGATAACTGGTGATACTAGAGAACCATCCAGTTTGTTGAGAGTTGGGAGAAAGGGTTCCAAGAACTGGACGTAGACCATCGCCCAGATATGCCAGGATGACATCATAACCAAAGCACTCTGAGAACCAGTTGTTATATTTTTCTGACATTTTATATCCTGTCGTCTTACTCTTATGCATATCCACCTCTATTGGATCCAACTTTTCGAAGTCTGGAAGTATAGGGATTTTGAGAGTCGATCGAGTTGATGCATTTGGCTCAACGAGAGGTATATTTGGAGTGCGATAGCGAACTTCAATATGAGATTCGCTGAGACTGGGATGGAAAAGCGTCATTTCGGGGAAATAGGCCACATGCATGTTCTTGTAGGTCCCATCTTCAAGAACCTTCAATATCATAAATTTTCGATCATGTTCAATTCCCAAGACGCCCAAATCTGCTGTCTGAAGGGACACAGGCCGAAGCGATTTGATAGGATAGACGTATAACTAAAGAAATCAGTGCACATCCTGTATCTTCTATGGCGGGAATAAAACCTGTTTAATTTTCATGGTGATGTTGAGATGAAATGGACTTGAGGATCAGGACTTGTAGGCGAATGTCGTTGAAAGAGAGCAGACTTGATTTGAGATATAGTAAGTGATGTTGCTTGGTCTCGTCTGCGAGCTTATCATAGGCGGGGTAGAAATACCGGATTTGGATATATACATACAACGGCGGCCCCACCTATCCGGATTAGCTAACGGGAAGTTTCATACATATCACCGTGTGGATGACGATCGACTACCTCAAAGCTTCTGAATTCGTTCATGAACTTTATGAAGATATGAATTAAGGATTTATGATATGTCTAAGGTGCTGAACTGTCAAGTAAGAGAAAAACGTAACAAGGCTGAAGCCTGGAAATACTCTATATCCGAAATGCAGGTCTTCTCAAAGTATGTACATAACAAAAGATCCCTGTATCACCCAAGCGAGCTACGTCGATGGTCTATTCTGAAGCTACCCCGCCATTTCTCCTACGAATAGATACAGCACCAATTCTATCATCGCTCTCAAAAGATAACGTCAACACACCAAGATGGCCTCCCCAGATCTCCAGGATATCCATGACACTCTCATCTCCATAGCCCGTGATGCAGGGGAAATGATCATGGCAGCTCACCCATCAACACTTTCTCACGGCACCAAAAAGAACAGTTTGTACCCCACAACCCATCAATTCCCATGCAAGCTGACCCCTCCCAGCCGCAGACATCGTCACCGAGACAGACCAAGCAGTAGAGAAGATGGTATCGACAACACTCTCCTCAAAATATCCCACCTGTTCATTCATCGGGGAAGAAACCTATCACCCCGGACTCCGCCTAACGTCGGCACCAACATTCATCTGCGATCCCATCGACGGCACTACAAACTTCGTGCACGCTTTCCCCTCTGTGTGCATCTCTCTCGGTTTCGTAGTCGACAAGAAGCCAGCTGTAGGAGTCATATTCAACCCGTTCACCGACACTTTGTACACAGCCATCAAGGGTCAGGGCGCATACATGACACAGTCGTCACGGCCGAAGCAGAAATTGCCTCTGAAGGAACCAGAGCCTCTGAAGGACCTGAGTACTTGTCTTATTGGCGCTGAATGGGGTTCTGATCGCTCAGGTGCGAACTTTGAACTCAAAGCAAAGGTGTTTAGACAATTGGCTGCATCGAAGGAGGACGGTGGATCGATGGTCCATAGTCTGAGATGCTTAGGATCTGCAGCTCTGAATATTTGCGCTGTGGCCGCAGGCTTCCAGGACATATTCTGGGAGGGTGGCTGTTGGGTATGGGATGTAGCTGCTGGGGCATGTATATTGTTCGAGGCTGGTGGAATTATGGTCGATGGAAATCCTGGTGACTGGGATCCTGAGCTTGACTGTAGAAGATATCTTGCTGTTAGAGGGGCGCCAAGTGGACAGAAGGAGGTGGTGAAGGAGTTATGGGACGTTATCGGTGAGGGCAGATTAGACTATCATGCTTAAAAAAGACTCTAGAGTTTAGATAGGATGCCAGATCATATACATGAGATCAAATTAATGAAGGCCAGGCCTTTCAATACTATTACAAATACAAGAGGATAGAGTTTGAGTTTTTCAGGCTTCAGCTGTTCAAACCTATACAGTCATTCAGAGCCGTATAATTGTTCAGGACTACATAATTATTTACCACTGTAAACTATCTCACATTTATTGACATATACTCAGTTAATTAGAGCCATGTATTTATATAGAGTTATGCAATTATCTAGAGTTATACATTTACTTGAAGCTAAATAAATATTTTTGTACAATTATTTGGAACTGCATATTTATTTGGAACTATAAAATCGTTTACACTTATATGTTTTCTTATACCTATGCATTTATTTACACATCCTTAATTGCTCAGAACTATGCAGTTATTTAGAGTTATAAATTTATTTAATGCCAAGCAGTTATTCACAATTGAACAATAATTCAAAATCATTTAGTTTCTCAGAATCGTAGAATTACTTCGAGCTAAATAATTATGCTTGTTTGTACATTTAATTACAATTATATATTTATTCAAAGCCATGTAATTATTTATAGTCGTAAAATTGTTCATAACTGTACAATTCTTGAAAGCCGCACAAGTATTTTCAACTAGTTCACCAATAAACATCAGAGGATACAATCAATTCTAGAGCCTGACATTATTCTAGAGGATTAAGCTTTCCATAAAGACGAATGTTCAATGTGTGTAGTTGATCATTGATTATGACAATCACGTGATTTCAAGAGATGAAGGCGGGATTATGAATAGCTTCACTTCCTGGACACAACTACGAAAGGTTTCAGTGATTATGGAAAAGAACTATATATAATTCATATATTTATGTAATATATCATTAGAATGCTCCTGGTCACCTAAAACTCACAAAACTCATCAAAATAACGGAATATTGATCAAATTATAATTATCTTGAATTTTTTTTACTATTTAATAAGGGAATTGATGTAAGACCAGCTCTACATCCATTTAGCGTGTAGTATAACCGCCATCAATAATAATGTCGGCGCCAGTCGTGTACGATGAAGCGTCGCTGACCAAGTAGACATAGGCACCCTTGAGCTCCTTAGCCTCACCATCACGACCCATTGGGATCATGCTCTTCCAAAGCTTCTGTGTTCCCTCATCAACAAAGTCCGAAAGACCGGTATCGATGTAACCTGGGGAGATAGAGTTGACTCTGGCGAAATCTCTCCACTCGTTGGCGAGGGAGCGAGCCATGTGAATCGTACCAGCCTTGGCGACGTTGTATGAGGTCTGCTCTTGAGGGAAGTTGGCGATGTGACCAGACATCGACGCAGTGATGACGAAAGAACCAGTTCCACGCTCCTTGAAGTGTTGGCCGACGGCCTTGGCACAGTGGAAGGTACCAGTGAGATCGGTCTGGATGACCTCGTTCCAGGCCTCAACGGTACCATCGAGGATACCGGAGTCGGCAGTGCGGCCGGCGTTGGCGATGAAGGCATCGATCTTGCCGAACTCAGCAATCACATCGTTGACCAGCTTCTGTACGTTCTCCCAGTCGCCAACGTTGCACTTGTATGCCTTGACCTTTACGCCGTACTTCTCTGACAGCTCCTTGGCGTTCTTCTCTCCTCCCTCTGGACGCGAGGAGTATGTGATAGCGAGGTTGGCACCCATCTCTGCGCATCCGCGTGCGGCTTCAATTCCCATTCCCTTGGCTCCGGAGGCACCGGTGACAACGACGACCTTTCCCTTGAGGGAAAAGAGGTCCATGAGAGAATCTGGCTTTGGGATTGAGATAGGCATATTTGGTGATTTATTTGGTGATTTCGAGATATTGATGGGAAAGTTGATTTAGATTGGAATTGAGGTGTAGAGAGATGCTTTTGATGATGAATTGATTGTTTGAAGAGTGTGAAGTATGAGGATGAAAGAGGGGGAATCAATGGCTTAAAATATATCCATTCTGTAGTCAAGTGGTAGTGGGGGAGGGGCAACCAGAACCCCATAGCAAGCTATGACGTTGCGATGTAGTGACGGTACATTGTCAATAATGTTGGTGGAGTAGCGACCAATGAATCATGGTCCACATAATCGAGATGCATTAAACCCATGAACCTCACCCATGGATAGATATCAGATGTTAATGCAATTACTGTGCAATGACTATGCATGAGCTGTTTCTTGACGAGGGAATAGACACATGCGTCCTCATTCTATTTGTCGACTTGCAGAGCACCTTGTTCATTTCCTATCATTTCTCACTGAACACGGAGCACAAATCTATTCCCGAAATTGTACCTCGGTCCTGCATTCTTTAAAATATGGACAAGTGGTATAATTTCAACTGTGACAATAACTGAATGAGCACAAATCTATCAATAATTCTGGTTGTCAATGATGTTGTGAATATCATGTCAATGTCCATGGAATCTCGAAAAAAGTTGTTTATGATATCATACCTTATCCATACTTATGACGTTGATCGTCAAGTCGAACCCCGTCAAATCTCATCGTCAAAGTTGCCGAATGCACGTACCACTCACTCCATCATATTAGGTAAAATACACGCTCCGAATAGCGAGACGCGATACTCGGTTATAACCGGCGATACCAAGGTTGCTCGGTGCTCGCTCATATTTTCATATGACATGCAGCCGGATAGTTGTAGGTTCTATTGTATACCTCCCAATCATATGGTTTTCTGTCGGAACAAACGGGATTCAATGAAGCGGTTGGAATGTGTATTCCGCTCGGAAACTGATTGATTGTCATGCTGAGAAGAGCTCCCTGGATATGCTACTTGTTCCCCAGAGCCGCAATGATTCTGCTTACTGATCTTTCAACCTAGCTTATGTAAATTGTTCAGCACTTTCAGTAATCGTACAGCTCAATAAACGCAAAGCTTCAGAAACAATAGAGCCCTCATGACTACTCGAAATTTTTCGGTAATGGACTAGGAAGAATCAGGCGAGTACAACGTACAGAAATTGGTATCCTCTATAACTTATCTATAAATAAATACAAACCGACTATCAGTCAGTACAATATAAATCCCACCATGATTTAAATCCAATAATGCAATACCAAACCCATCCTACCTCTAATGCAAAAGTAAAAAACCAATCCCATCCAGCCCAGCCTACTAATATCTACAACCTGATCCAACCATCATAAATCATCGAAGTTCATCCAGTTCATCTAGTATATCTACAAATTCTCACCATGTGCCCTTCTCAGGCCCAAAGTACTCCCCCGGAGGCACCGTCTTGTATGGACAAGCATTCCAATCACAACCCTGCTTATAGACCTCAGTACCCCACCACTTGAAGTTGTCCATCCAGCCAGGAAACACGAATCCAAAGAACACAACCACCAGCCCAAATGCCAGTCCGCTATCCAGCGCCGCGCTGAGAGTCATGGTGTACTTGCCCCACCAGTCTGGTGCACGGCGACGGATCACATAGTTAAAGACGTAGCAGACGAGCGCCCAGACGGAGAAATTCAGACCGGTAGCCGGCGGGATCCAAGATAGAGAACCGAACAGAACCGGAAGGTTGATCTTGCGGACTATGGATTGCTTCTTGTTGCGAGAGTAGAGCCACAAGGGGATAGGCGCGACGGCGCCGACGAGGAAACACCACACGAGTGGGCGATACGTAGCGTTTGGGCCGAAGAATTCCTTAGGCCCGACGACACCCCAGAGGATGGAGCCGTTGAAGTGCACGCGGGCGATGGGACACACAAAGCCGTTGATGGCCTGGGGCGTGCAAATGTTGGGAACATTGACAAACATCCAGTTTAGGACAGTGATCTGCGTAATGCTGCTAACGACTGTAGCAGCCATTTGAACGGAGAAGAGTGTGCGTGGTGGGATCTTCATGTAGTGGCCTAATTTGAGATCCGCTGAAAATTTGATGCCTTGCGCACTGGAGATGTAGCCGTAGGTTACAAAGACCATATTGGCGACGGGCCGGCCTGGAAAAATGGCTCCGCATACTAACTGGCAGATCAAATAGATAGATGAGTGCTGATTAGTGATGGCCATGACAATTCCGATTGGAATAAAAAGCAGGGCGCAGATGCCGAGAGCCAGCAAAAGACCATACCATGGAAGATGAACAGGATAGCTGCTTCGTTAGCTAGTAAATCATAATATTGGAGAAATACTTACTATTCAACGACGAACATGCCAATGGCGGTCATGCTCACGAATGTCAGGAGATACCAGGTCATTGGAGCGTCCTTATATCTCTTCATGAGACGATTATGGACGTCCTCCTGACTGATGATATCGTTCATCATATCCCCACTAGATCTTCTTGTAGTTCTGACGATTGGCTTGTAGGCATCTTTACCCTCCCCTTCAACCTCCTTCAAGGATCTCGTCCATTGCTTCCATATATCCTTTCCATACCAACATGCAGTGTGGGTGAGAAGCGACGAAAGGGCCGCAAACTGAAGACCATAACTGAGGACATAGGTAATAGGCAGGAAGACTCGACTATAATTCTTATATGCTTCTCTGTCAAAGAGGAAATCAGGCGTCAAGATTTTGCTGACATCATAGATGTTTCCGGTATTATCGAAGACAGCCGAGGATAGGATAGGCATATATGAAGAATTGAAGAGATTCTTGTAATAGGCGATTGGTGCAGCAATCCACATGACAATCACCAAACCCCCAACAACATTCATGGCGGCCCAGAATGGAGTCAAAAGGGGCGATCCAATGTAGGCAATTTGAGCCCAGTCAAAAGTTACAGGGAAGAGTCCGAGTCCGGATGCAACTCCAAAAAGGTTGGCAACAACCACGCTCTTTGGCCAAAACCATGTGATGACGCTGAAGTAACTGAGAGCTGGGAACAAAAGTCCTGGTAGAAAATAGAACAGGAATGCACATGTCCAAACAACGAAGAAGAACTTCCACCGAGTAATGCGCCATCCGTTTGCGATTTTGTTCTCTTCTTTGTGGAGCGTAGTGAACATGGCAGCAGACATCAAAGTTCCAGGCCAGATCATACCGCCAGGTCTGACCAAAAATCTTCTCGTAAGACCAGCGAATGTGTATCCAAGGATTTGCGTGGATAGGATGAGTAGCAATTGGTACATGATAGGAACCTCCTGATTATAAAATTTAGACTGCTCAATAATAACATCTGTCGCAAAGGCAAATCCAAAAGAAACATTACTGCTGATGTACACGCAACTGTGCTCCTTCTCATTCCATTTTCCTTGTGAAAGCCAGAGTCTGAAATTTCGTCTTTTAGAGTATGGTGCATCAACACCAGGCCTGGGCATGCGTTGAATGAGCTTACCATCCACGAAAGTCTCCTCGGGATCATCTGATCTTTTTAGAAAGCGATCCCACAGTATTCCCAGCGGATGAACGAGAAGGAGCGCAATGACAGGTGTGATGGACACACTGGGGTATCGTAATGAGAAAAAAAGATTCGTCGAGGAACCCAAAATGGCGAACAGAAGTGACAAAAACCACATGCGCGGCGTGTTGATAGATAGTGTCGTATTGTCCGTTGCTGAGACCGATGCACGCACCTGCGCATATGCAGAGTTATCAGGAGGGTCATCTTCGTCATTTGTGCTGTCCTCGTCTTCATCGAAATCTCTGTCCACATCCTCGCTGTCGTAGCCAAAACTTTCACCGTCGATTTCTTCCAACACCTCTTCACCGGGAATAGGGATTGCCGAAGAAGAGGCATATCTCTGAGACCCTCCCACCTCCCCCATTGTATCCAGCCTGCTCGTTGTGCTTTTCGAGCTGTCTCTTCGCAGCCTTGTATTCGACGATGAAGCTCTCAGCCTCGAATTTGATGAGCGCAAGCGAATACTCTGGTGGCTCGTATTTCGCATAGATCTCCTCGATGATCGCGCACTGCTTACGCTGACCTGGTGTCTCAACCGGGACGGGTATTCTTTCTTTGTACGCCGATAATTATGCTCGTGTTCGTCTTCATCGCTGCTGGTATTTGTGGAGCCCACGGAGCCTGCGGGCACGGCGCCATAGCTACCGGTTCCAAATCCAGGCGCTGAGCGCAAGAGGAGCGGAACTTTGGACATGAGTGCTTTGAATCGAGATATGGGGGTTTCTGGTACTATTTGGGGAATGTCGTTATCTTCGTCGTCATTATAGTGGTCGGATTCGTATGGCAGATCTTGTTGTTCGTAGTCCAAGGGCCGTTCTTCGTTACCAGGTTCCGATGAGCCTTGTACTATGTCTCGCGAATTTGATAGGGTTTGTAGGGCAATTGGTGAATGACTGTGGGAATTTTGTGAAGGAGAGTGAGGGGGACTAATCTGATCTTCTGTTTGTTCTTGTGAGACTGGCATAGCAGCATGGGCTTTTCTTTATGTATGGGTGGGTTTTTGGCAATGATATCGGGCGAATGCTAACGAGTAAAGAGTGGTCGGTGAGGCATGAATAGCATGGATGACTGGGGTTTGAGGTGTGTGCGTAAGGCGTGTAGGGTGCATTTTTCCATGGCGCAGCTTCTATACTATGTACCTACCGGTACACCAGCGTGGCCAGCAGCATCTATGGCGGCTTCAGGTATCTGCTCAAACTCACTAAACTTTGACAAGTGATCCCAACAGTCCTGACTACCATGTCAAATAAAAACCATAGACGCGCAAGTCTGTCAATGGATACTGGGATGCATGGAGATGCCTTTCACTGGATCTCTGCACTACATCCTGTAGTCCGAGAAGAGGAATGCGAGGACGATTCCTACCCCATGTATGACCGTGGACTGCTGTCAACTCGACTCTGGAGAAGTGGACTGGTATGGGAAGACTCGAAAGGTACCTACACAACACTACAATATTCGCGGTGGGGTTCTTAGACTTCCCGGCTCGAACTCGTCACACAGCATCAGAATCATCACGAGTCATTACGAGTCATCAAAAACTTTTCGACGCCCTGTTACAAGTTTGTGTGAACCGTGACGCCTATGAATCCAAGACACTTGAGCGCAAAGTGTCAAGCATCAGTGCACGTATGTACATACATATGTACTCTGAATGTACATATTGCGTACAGCCATACATATTCCTACTCAGTGGGACAGGGCGAGTTTGGGCACTCTTGGGTAGTTAAGATCTAAGCTAGGATGATGAAAAAAGATCGATTTTCTCATATGCGTAATGGGAATAATGGGGAAGGTAAAGTCAGAAGAACGAGTTAAATGTCTTGTAAAGGTCATGATGGATAAATGTTACGACTCCGAGAGGACGTGACGAGCAAGGGGGCTCTCTCGCTTCTGCAGATCTTGGTCATATATCCTTGTATACGCATGAGGTTTGTTTCCATTGGAAGTGGAGAGTGACTGTAAGGTACAATCGTTTGCTCGTGCTTTCTTCGGCGGGGTCGTGTGTAGTTGGAAGAATAAGTGACCAGAGACGAGATACGTTGAGGAGGAGGGAAGTCTAAAGTAATGGGATTGTTCAAGAACAAAAGGATCGCCATTTTTGAAGGATCGTAACTCGCTCACCGCTGGAGTACACTTTTTTAAAACCCAACCAACCCTAACCAAAGAGCATGCGTCTCGTCACTAGCAGTAAACGGTGTATGAGGTGTCCGTACGCCTCACACCAGAAGACTAATGTAAGAAATTTGGAGAGTTCAAGTGATCTGGTTCTCGAAAAACCTACAGATGTAAGGTAAACAATAATTGTCATCTTCGATTTCTTGTTCCATGGTGCTCCTTAGTGTAGAGTTGAGAATTTTGTGAGGGTTCATATTATTATTCTATTGCTAGGCGTCGAAACTCGTTCATAACCAGTTGCAATACAGGCACGTAGAAGAGGGAGGCCTCGAAGACTTGTCACGAAATCCTAGCAGCTGGTATTCATGTCACTTTGATCATAAGGCGTCTGAGCTCCCCTGTTACAGATTAAGGGATCTATCATCCTTGACATGACAGCATGCTTGTCTTGCATCCAGCTGAGTCTCCTGCGCACAGCTGAACTTCACTCGCGAGTCGCGCATATCGGAATTTATACACGTTATACGCACTGCATTCGTCCACTCAGAATCCTCCGTAACACATGGAACAAGAATACCGAATATCTGAAGAGAGGGTAGAACTCTAAAATCCTAAACTAAATCCATCAATTTTCGCGGTTTTGATTGCAGCAAAATAGCCTCTTAACTCACGATTTTACCATAGATATATGCATTAAGCTTTCATTTATGCACAAAGACAACCATCAGCTGTCTGACACGCTGCCTGTGCATAAAAAGATCACACGTGATTACAACCTAATTTCCAACTTTAAAGCTCAGGCCCGGAGATCCTCACACTCCCTGAAGCCAAGCGACGTCAGCCATCGCCATAGCAGCACCCTCAAACCCACAACGAAACTCAACCCCCGAACCCTCACCACCAACCCAATAACCAAAACAACAACAAAAATCAACCGCACGCACCACCGCATTGCACCACAATGGCGCACATGAGTGGCATTGCCGCCTTCTTCATCATCGTACTAGTCATAATCGTCATCTCTATCGTCGCCTACATCATCTTCACACACCTCCGGGCTCGCCGTCTAGGCCTGCCACCACCAGCCCTGTCCTCGTACGTACCATTCATCTCATCGTCAGGACGCAGCGGGTCAGGCGGCATCGGCGGATTCTTCAATGATAAAATAAAAGCCTTCCGCAACCGCAATGCGCGCAGCCAGACGGGTGGCTATGAGGAGCCGCTGAGCAATGTGCGTGGAGGCCGGGCACAGGGTCGGGGCTTTGGGCCACTGGACCCGGATGAAGCGTGGGATGCGCGTGTTGGCACCGAGGCTGATGCGTATGGCCCCTATGAGGAAGAGCATTTGGCACATGATGACGGCGGATATCATAATGTTGGTGCGGGAAGCGCTCCTCCTGCCTTTCATAACGAGAGGATGGCGGAGCCAGAGCCGTATATTGGGGGAGGTCAGGCGGGATTGGATAGACGGTATGATGAGGAGATGGGAAGAGTGCCAAGTCAGAACCCCTTTGGAGATGAGGCTGAGCCAAGTAACTTGGGTGGCAGCAGTCGGATGAGAGGGATTAGTCCGCGACCAATTGATACGGGACACAGAAAGGAGGTGAGCTTGGATGAGAGCCCGACCGAGTCGAGGAAGAGTCTGTTCCACGAGAATGTTTGATGAGATGGTGAAGATGGTTGAGATAATTTCGGAGTTAGGTTCTTGTATTGCACATGATATGCTGTCAATGAGTTACGAAGACAGACTGCTGGGGACTGGAATTTTTTGGGCGAGGATTAAATCTCGAAGAGGAACGACAGAACTTCTCCAGCTACAACATATTCAAAGCTCCGGAGTCAATGGATGGAAAGTGTTGACTATAATTTCCCGCTATGCAAATAAGTTCTATTGACTTTTCAAAATCATGAGTGACCCTTGGCCCTACTCATAGGTCCCCAATTGTCCCTAGGATTTCTTTGATATCTGACCAATTTCTTCCCGTCTCTTTCCTTTCCTAATTCCTCATCAAATACCACTTCTCTCTCCTTGACTTCCTCCTTGACCTCCTTATTCATTATTCCATGTCCCGATGTTCCTTCTTTAATAATTCCCTCCTTGATAGGCGCCTTCTGTTTCGTCCATTCCCTCATGACATGCCAGATAATATCCCATGGTGCATCAGTCTTGATACTGCCTGCCTTGGTATGACTTCTAGTAACACGGTATCCCAAGTGGCGGAGAGCACCACGGAGGGCATTTTCGTGCGGTGTGGTGCAGTGGACGACCTTTGACAGAACAGAAGGAATGACGTAAAATGGGTAGAGGTCAATGGCCGCTGGATCGCTGGCCTTGCCATGCTTGGTCACTGGCTCAGTGGGTGCTTCTTCGAGAGGTGGGATGGTCTCTTGAAGAGCCATGGTCAACATGCCCTCGATACGGGTTGTGGTCTGGTATGTGTCTTTGGAGACCTTTGGAAGATCATCGAGGATACGCTTGATGAAATCGGGTGAGTGGATTGGTCCGGCGTACATTGGTCCAGCCAAATGAGTCTTGAAACCGCAGTGCTCACAGTTTTCACCAGCTGTAGGGGCAGCATTCAAGACGTGCTTGTAGAAAGTACCATTTCCACTCTTGTTGGTCGTGAGCTTGTTCTTGGCCAACAATTGTGTAGTCCATGCTCCACAGCCTTGATCGCAGTTGTAGACCACCATTGTCTTTCCAGCCAAGAACTTCACATCTGCTGGGGACTTGCGCACTCGGACGAAGACACGAGCGTAAAAGTCGATGGAGAGGGAGAGGAGCGGCTCAATTGACATTCCGTATCGTGCAGCCGCAGTAGCAATGGAGTGAAGGATGAGACGAAGTCCACCTTCGTGGGAATGTGGCCCCTTCATTGGCATACCTCCGTATAATGAGTAGCACTTCTCTGGGTAGCCATTGGATGCCCATACTCCTGCGTCTGTACATGTAACACAAAGCAATCCACCATCGTCTCTAACTGATTGAACAGCTGCGTCGATGAAAGGTACCGCAGTACCGTATGGATCAAGATCGATAACATCATATTTCTTGCTTGGCTTGTAGCGCCCTTTGGTCTCAGTATCTTCGCAAGCGAGACTGTACATGTGTGCCAAGGCGTTGCCAGTTACAGGCACAATCTTATCCTCGAGCTTGTTGTGCTTAACATTAAGGGCAATCGATTTCGTTGCTTCTGCGAGAAGATCGTTGGCGGTGACCGAGGTTGTGAAGGGAATTTCTTGTGCATATCGTAGTGCGCGGAGTCCAGTAGCAGAGAGAGCATCGAGGATCGTGAAAGAGGGCACTTTCTTTGCAGCTTTCTCCTCTGTAGCTTGCAAGTTCGTTTCGGTTTCAGTGGTATCTTCAGCCTTTGCCAGTGTCTCACTTCCAACTTCATTCTTAACGACAGCTTCCACCTTAATCTCGCTGCCATCCTCGTTTTTCAGAGCAGCGTCGCCCTCGCCCTCGCCCTTCTCTGCAACACCATTCAGCTTCCCGGCTTTCCGTGGTCCTTCCTCCGCCGCTTCACGCTTACGCTTCTTGTCTTTCTTTGCTGCCAGGGCCTCTTTCTTTCTCTCTATGTCCTTGTTCTTCTTCTCCATCACCTCTTCCCCATAAGCCTTAATTGCCAACACACTCAGATCGCGATTGAATTGTTGGATCGGATTGTAGAAGACGGATTGGGATTGGTTCTCGCCTCGAGGGTCATTTTGAGGGACGGACGCAGCGGTTGCGGGTATGAGAATATGTGCGAGTCCTTCTTTGACGGTGGTGTATTCCTTGCCATCATGACTGATGTGCTGGTTGGCTGCTGGAGTAGCTGTAATATCTGGAAGGGTTGTGGTGGACATAGTGAAGGTTCTGAAGAGTAGGTGATTATATGAGTTCAAATTTGGCGATATTGCATGTCTCTGCTGGACGACCTTTCGCAGAATGGGACGTAAGATCATATATCCACGAGAAGAACAAATTAAGGTACTCTGAAGTTCACGTTGACTTTCACATGGAGATAATTTATTTCTGCCGGGCGGTGTGAGCTTTTGAGTGGACAGTCTAGACCGAATTCAACCAAACGCGACTGTGACTCAGGACTACATCTGCAGGATAGCGTCACGCCAAAACAGTTGTAAGAAAAAGGTTATTCTCGTTAGATATTGGAAGCTATGGAAAGTTGTCGCCTTGTAAGATACGGAGCTTTGATAATCTTTTGATAGCTGATCTTAGCTGTGTGCAATTGATTGTCAATTATCTTGATGATTACACTGGGAACTAGACTTATGTATTTTTTGTTTCATTTTATCATGATCATTAAGAAGATTATGAGGCATCGTAACTTCACTGCCTGTGATTCTGCAAATATAAATCTTTCAGACATCAGCATCTGTTTCTAGCAGACTCATTTACAGTTATTGTTAAGCTCGCTTACAAGTTATGTCATTGTGGTTATGAGATGAAGTTATGGATGTTGATCTATCTCTTGAGAAATAAACTCCATTGGCTGCAAGTAATTAACGGCACGTTATATCAACACAATTCAAAGCAGGAAAGTCATTGTCTTTTGTAGATAAAAAGATCAACATAGGTACTATTGAATTAATGATTGATAATCTATACACTATTTAATCGCTCAACGTCAACCTATCAGTAAGCACTAGTTCCCAAGTGCAATACAAGGATATTTATAAATTTTACAAACCAATTCTCTAAAGTCCGATTTCCATAAGAGAGTGAAAGGTCAGAAGGTTGATAATTTTTTGAGTATGCATAATCAGTTGGGTTAAGTATCGGTACACGTCATTATCGCCGATTCTTATCGGCAGTAACCCCGCTGTGATTGATTTGTAAACGAACTATATAAACATCACCTTATAAATGTTACTTCAAAGACTATCTTTCTTCAAACCTACAATTCAACTCTACTATCGTATATTCGTTCCTCAGTTATTAATCAAATCTGTCTTCATTCGCACAATGTCGGCTCAAGAATCAGAATTCCCACCCAAGGCTCTTCGTGAGATCGTGGCTGAAATTGCTACACTTCTGAAGGAACGAAAGGAAACTGTATCAGTAGCTGAGACGGTAAAGATCAATTTAAAAATATTTAGATAATGTCTAATAAGAACTAGGCTGCCGGTGGAATCATCTCCGCAAGCATCTTGTCGACTCCTGGTGCCAGCACAATATATTCCGGTGGACTTACGGTAAGGTATCAGCGATGACTCGATCATCATCTGACTTTGACAGCTATACACTCTATCATCCCGAATTGCCTTCGGTAAGTGCGCCCAAATCTTGCAGATGTATTTCACTAACGGACATAGCCGGGTGGACACAAGATATTTTGAAGACGTACACTGGTCCCACAACTGAGATCGTAGCAGGACTGGCAGAAAATGTCCGTCCAAAACTTGATAGCACATATACCATCTGCGAGTCTGGAACTGCTGGCCCAACAGGCGGCTCAACACCGAACCGCACCCCGTAAGTCTATTCTTATTTCAAAAAATCTCGCTGATGTAATAGTGGCTATGTTGCGCTTGCTGTCGCAAGTGACAAAGGAACGTACAAAAGGGAGCTGTCGACTGGTTCAGCTGATCGTGAGGTAAACATGATCTGTTTCGCTTATGAGGGCCTGAAACTTTTGAGGGATGTTATCAAGGGAGATGCGAAGCTTTGATTTTCTGAAATACGGGGACCAAAACCCCAGAAACAAAACTAAGGTCCTGATGAAGATATAAGAAAATACTCCAATTAATACAACATCCTATTTTTATGTCGTTGAAATGTAGAACTGGTATGTTGGGACGTGATGTAGGTCAAGCATTCGAGATTGTTAAAGGGAGCCGACTCGAAGGCTTGAAACTCCAAACCCTAAATGCTGCAGCTTGGTGACATTATGATTATTATAGAGGAACAGAAGATTCAGAGAATGACAAAGTAGATGTATGAGAAGCTTTTCATGGTATCAAAGTTAATATAGCTCCATTAATGAGTTTGGGATTGAGACTATGTTTTGTACTCTACTTCGATAGGCTTTTACCCTAGGTCCATTAGACCGCTAGAACTGATTGTAAGTAATTTCTTAATAATAAATTATACATTGTGAGTACCTATACTTCACGGATAGTGATGTAGCGAACAAGTTTAATTAGCGTATGCGTGAGTTATCATTTAGTATTCATGATGCAGTATGTACGACACAATAATCAACTACTTTGTTGGTCGAATCATTGGCTTTACAATGATGTTTAGTAAGCCTTGCCTGCGGGATCAAGCATATATTGACATGGGTTGCCCAGTTATGCTGGTTTATCTTTAGCTTTCGAGTATAAGAAACACGCTCGCCAGCCTCGTTTCACTCATGGCTTCGCACAAAATCATCTTGCATCAAACTTCACTACCATGATATAATTTGCACTGATCGGAAAATCTCAAATCTTTGTTACTGAAAGTATTAGCGCAATATTCAAGCAACTATAAGTGCCTGGATACACATCTCAACATGAGTAGCGCAATAGTTATGCAATGGGGCCTTGAGTCTACAACAGCCTCAACCGTATCCATCACGAAGGATCTCGTTCGAGCTGCCACAAGCGATGATATACCAATGCTAGCACTTGCTGCTGTCGAAAGATTTGGGGCTACACTTGCAATTTGTCCAGAAACCTGTCACAAGATCAACAGGATAGTCGCGAAGGTTCCACAACCAGTCTTCCTAGAGTTTGCCAAGGCAACGATCGGGTTTTCATCCGGGGACTGTACTTCATATCTTATCAAGAGCCAGGCTGGATTACAGTTTCTCGCACTTGCGGCGGCATTGATAAGCACGGTTGGGGAATACAGAGGAAGCTTAGCACTGGAAATGATGCTTAGGGAGACATCTTCAGACCTTACATTGTTACCTACGGCTCAACAACTTAAAGCACTTTTGGGATGCCTTCAAGGTCGGCTCATACAGAGCAGATTTGCAGACAGTGTTTTATATTGGCAAATGTTCGTCCTGACGCAGGTGTCTCAGCCAGGAGAAACCATTGAGATTAAGCCTTGGAACCAAGGACTATCAGTAAATAACTTGCACTATGTGCCCGATGCTGAAGGAATTTCGTGTTTAGTCAATGCTATGCGCCGGCTGGCAAGGATCGGAGATGCCAATTTTGTGACTATTGAAGCTGGATACTGTATGCCATGGGTCATTGCATTTGTACAATTCTGCCTTGGAGAGACCCCAAATGTTCTGATAGACGGCAAAAGTCAGCTTGAAAGATCCTCATCTAAGGTCATGATTCGCCTGGAAAGAGGTGATCAGTCTGTACTAAAAGTGTCTGTCTTCCGCGAACTTCAAGCTCCAGCAGACTTAATTGAAACAGCTTCGGAACCGCAGCCTGAGTGGGATATGATAGGCTTAGAGGCCTACGGTAAATGGCTGAGAATTAAATTTGGCCTTATACCCGAGAAAAAATTCAGCATCTTGAGGAAGTTTCTCCCATTAGCCCTCCAGCAAGTCATTTATGCTTTCAACACATCTGAGATTGAAATAACTCCGGAGGACGTAGGTTCAAACATCACCTACCTGAGAAAAAGGAAAGCGGTCTTAAATCAAGGCAAAACTATTCAAGCGCTGGCTCGGCCATTTCCAGATGACGCCTTGGTCATTGATATCCTTAATCAGCTTTTCCCCGTCTCCGACCAAAAATCTACTCCCGGAACCGAAAACCAGCAATTGTTTTGTCCTGGTAGCCAGCTACCTAAATTGGATGAGAACGATTCTCTGAGAAATATTCCTGAAGCACTTAGTCTGATATCGAGTCTCAAGAAAATAACCACACACGTTCTGGTGATTACATTGTTCAAAAACCCAACCGCTTTATCACTGAGACCGATCAAAGACAGTATAATCAAGGAAACGAAATTCTGGAATGTAGTAGACAGCATCCTTGATGGCAGTTTCTACACCACTGAATGTCCTATATCAAATCTCATTGATATAGCCTTATCTCTTGTTGGGCACGACGTTTGTAGTGAAAGATTGGTCATATCGTCAATGCGTGGACAAGTAATCTATCCAAGTGTGTTTGAGAATCCTCGTCTTGATGTGCTTAGAAATGGATTTCTAAGTCTGACATGGGGACCTGGAATTTTGACTTATGAAAACCAAGTATTCAAGTCTGGTTATCTAAGAGACCTAGGCCTGTTGTTGGGAGAATTCCCTGAAAAGGACCTCACACCATCATTCAACAGCCCAGTTACTAGACCTCTAAATATATATCCACCGAATGCTTCCATCAAATGGAGTGTTCGATCAGATGATGAATTTCTGGAATTTGGATTTGCTGTTCATACACCATCGTTCCAATGGCCTCGAAGTCCGTTGTCATTCCTTCAAAGCTTAGGCTTAGCTTTGCTTCCAGAATCATGTTCACATAATCCAGAATCAGAGCTTCCTCACCCAGATCCAAGCTGGGAATACCGAAAAACAAGACCTCATTACATCGATCGGGAAGCCAAAGATGTTCAAGCAAAGAAGGAAATTATCGCAGTCAGCAGAAATGCGGGATTGCGTGTAGTGGCAGTTTGTGATATGAACGAGGTTCCTTTTGTTTTTAGGGGTGATAGGACTTGCCTTGCTTGCTGCATCAAACTTTGCGATAAAACTGGCTGCAGAACGATCATTTGTTAGCATAAGAGAGAATAATGTCTTTAGATAGCTGTGTAAAACCATTATGAACATGTCTGTATGTAGTCTTGTATTTTAGAAATGAAGGCATTATTTTCAATAGTTATTGATACATCTATAGAGTTGAGTTCACATTTTACAAATCCTTACACAAATATATCAAAAGTTCGAGAGTAGCAATCATAAATTATCACAGTGCAAAGGGAAGTCAGTATTAAGTTGGGAATTTGTATTCAACTTTTAGATTTAATTATTTACAAAACGAGAGAAGTTCTCTGAGATATCTTACGCTTTTATATTACATGATACGAGTACAAAGGGCCTACTTGCTAATCAGGATGATGTGCACATAATTCAATACAAATACATTCAGTAAGTTACATCGTTACCAACTGAAGGAATCCAGCGAAAGGTTCGACAGCCCAGCCGACTCCAAGTCCAGGAATCCAGTAACATGGCCTTCACTATCAACAAGAATGTTATGATGTTTCAAATCTCCATTCGTGAATAGTACATCAGGACTCTGCAGTAGCTGATGTCCTCGAGCGCGGGTCAAGTGCTCTTCATACTCCGCCTCGGATAAAAGGGCGTTTCGCGCTGGTGAGAGCAGATAATCCCGAAATTCCTGACCAGCTTCACACGGACCAACAAGATTGTCAGGCACGCGAATACTACGAATCACGCCTCCGTTGATAGAGCAAACCCTTTCTTCAACCCAGGAACCTTTCCATTGTCGAATGAGGTGCAAGTAATTTTTTCAGCTTTGCGGCCGTAGTGACTTGGGCGTGGGAAGCGAGGGTTGAGCATACTTGTCCGATTTCACGCCCTGGTATGAGTGTCATCAGGATTGATACAGTGGCATGTAGATAACCAGCCAGTAATCATAGCAAAGGATCTCTGGTGTTGGTATTCCTGCAGCATAGCATACCTTAGCTGCGAGAATTCTCTCAAGTCATGTCCCATCTGACCATTTCAAAAGGAGCCCGAATGGCAATGGATTGATGACCTGGCTATCAAAGTGAACCCCTACCAAGTTACAGCAATGCCGTGATAAACTCCTTATATAGAAATGAATATATTCGGCGGATGATGGGATGGAAAAATTGGTGTTTCAGGAAGCTTGGCTGCCAATGGACCCGCTGGTCTTTGATAGGTACACGTAAAGTTCGCATTGAGAACCTTCGGAAGCCGAGGGACAACCAATATCGATGTAAATAATGTTATAGTGACATAAGTGGATATGGCAGCGTTTCAATATTTTAAGAAACTGTAGTATTTTAAGGTTGTTGGTTAGATAAGGTAGTAAGCACACAAGGTAAGGCAGTCATCTAAATACAAGGTACCACTCGGACGCTTGGCGACCGCGTCGTTCTCCTTGACTCGATGGCAGTTTCCATCACCGGATATCCATTCATTCATCCAAGGTATGTATTGTTTTCCAAAATATCTACTGGTTAATGGTTTTACTTAGTAGCAATGGTATTAATCGGTATTATGGCATATTATATCCATGAGTGATCTGTGTCCTTCGTAATAAGCCAAATGTTACTTTTAGTGAATAGTGAGGAAACTAATTGTAGCATTTGGCTTTGTGACGTATTGAACCTGTAAACCAGGAAGGGCAAGCTAGATGATCATCACCAGCGATGATCTTCAGGTACCGACTAGAGAAGCTAAGGGTTGGAGCAACCAATATGCCATGAGTGAAGTTAGCATGGCCAGCCACATACGTCCTTCCCAATACTCTACAGTTTACGGCCTTTGTGTTTAGTATCTGGGTACGTGCAAACATGGGCTTTCAATCCAGTATCTCAATTACTGACGTGATGTTCATTTGACCTGGTACCTATTTTCGTTTGCAGCAGGATAAATTGGCGCCCATAAAATTTTGACAAGGAGTTAAGACAGGATTTTGAACATTGAATGTTTTATTGTTGAAGGCATAGATACCCATTTTAAAAGCGGTTCCTCATCCCCGTACAATGAATAGACTCCATTGGAAAATAAAAAGTTTCACTCATTTATTGGATCTAAATTGATTTGTACGAGTAATATTACCATGTTCACCGGGCATCAACGTGAACCAATTGTTAGCATGATAAGAAAAGATCTGAAAGTCGTCATGGTTATCTGATACCAACCCGTGAATGGAGCAGCGAATCGGCTTGTGTATTTGCCACTTCACTCTCGGACGTTTGTCTTCACAATAACATTACAGTACTAATGTACCACCCTGAATTAATGTTTAGAAACACGTGGCCATACCGATAGACTCAAAGTGTGGTGGTTTGACATTTTCATCCAGAAGGTGACTAGAACATTTGCCGCAAGAAAAACGAGTGAGGGCGTCCAAGAAGTGGAATTGGTTCTCCGTTGACTACTGGTGAATCGGCGTAGTGTAGCAATAAGGTTCAAGTGTTGTGACATCGGTGGTGGAGGCGATATTGCAAACGACAACAAAAATCGATTATTTTTCCGAGGCGCCAACTATAATTGGCAGAAACAATACTCTAAGTTTAGGGGATTGCCATGTTCTGTCCTGATCGACTCAGAGATTCCTCAAAACGGCTTTGACAGCTGGAGAACCACAAATTCACGAACATGAGGCTGACCCGAGCGTATTTAAGCGCTTACGACCCTGCATGACTAGCGCAAGTCAACGTCCCGGACCCCACGGTCCGAGCCGCCTATTTTACCCTTCACCGTTTGACCTCAGCGGGGAAGTCGTTTGAGATCGCCGACTCTATTCCCATAAGCCCGGTGCTCTTGACGATGCATGAACTGATAGGCGCGCGCAACGTTCGGCTGCGAAATTACGGACAATGTGCGCTTAGGCGGCTTTCAAGTGATGTCCAATGCTCTTCCTGCAAAGTCCTTGCTTCGTGTGATACTCCACTGCTTGAACAGGTGAGTCTGGACTTGTTCGTGCTTCGTATACGTGGATACTAGTCTCCACAGACGCGCACTGCCACCGCCGTGCACGTTCTTCTTATGTGGGGAAAATACACTTCTCGTTCAATCAAGGAATCAAAACATTGGCAGAAATATACTTTCTGGCCTGCTTGGAGGATTTGGCGGTGTAGCCATGATCACAATGTCACCTCGAAGAAGACAACTTAAATGATTGAGTTTGAACTTCGAATGAGTTATTTTTTATCATCCATCAACAATAACACAATACTTTCAAGCTACACTCCCCACAGAATCTCGTCAGCAGCAAAATTGCTTTAAATTTCATGCCCAGCCATTTTACGACTTTCATCAACGATATAACACATCATCTATCCGCATAGTGTCCGGTTTTGAAAACTACACTCAGCGATCTCCTCTCACTCAGTCAAGACCAGAAATCTTGTAGATAACACAAATCATTATCTTCTCACGACTCACCTTCCAACCAAATTCACCAACACGCATTCAACCACCTTCTCACCAACCCTCAATATAAACCATCACCATCTCAAACAATCAACCATATTCCAACACCGCAAAAATGTTTTCAGCTTTCTTCTCAACAATCATGCCACAAGACAGTCACCCCACACCACCTACCTCCCCAACATCAGCTGCAAAGCCCACAAACTGGCCCACAAAAATTACTCCTGCATCTCCCCACCGCTTCTCTCACAAAACGACCACCTGGCCTGTCATGTCTCCCGAAACAACCCCCACCCTCCAACTAAACGCGCTTTACATCCTACTCTTCCTCCGCGACCCCTCCGCCCAGCCAAACCACTACCACTGGGCACTGTACCTGCACACGGACTCTACGCCTGCCAGCGGCACCAAATATCATATCCGCAACTCGGGCGCCGGCTGGGTAGCGGATCATGGGCCTACTGAGTCTATCATGGACCAGTCTCTGCTCGTCGGCCTGTTGCATATTGCTGATGTGCCGTTTGGGTGGGAGGCGGGTGTTGATGCGAAGATTAGGGCTTATGATGGGGCGTTGAATGAGGGGGGGCTGACTTGTCAGTCTTGGTTGTTCCAGGTGCTTGAGGAGTTGAGGGTTGAAGATAGGGGGTATGTGGTTCTTCGATGTGAGGATTTGGAGGCGCTGCAGGAAGAGGTTTGTCAGTTTGGAAATGGGGAGTTGGAAAGTGCGGAGGAGAATCTGAGGCCTAGACCGGTGGCTAATTCGAGGATCTGCAATTTGTTTGGCAGTCGGAGGAGTTCGGCGGTAAGTGCAATTACCCTAGGAATTGGAGCTGGTGCTAATGAATCTTGTGTAGAAAACACGAAAATCGAGTGCTTCGTCTGGTCATAGCCATATGATCAAGAACCTTCAATAAGATGGAGGCTGGTTCTTAGGAATAGCAGAGGATTATGAGGAACTTCACTTCATGCGTTCAGCGTTGATCAACTTCCGCGCACAAAGAAATTGTTTACGAATGTTCAATGAGATAGAGTGATGGGGATATGATACTAGTAGAGAATATTGGAATTCACTACAATTAACGAATTTACGCATTGACTTTTGAGGGTTGGGCTTAGATCTAGCACAATCGAAGTTTTTCAATCCACTTACAAATCGCATTACTCGCAAATCCAGTTCCAATTTCATTTTAATTATAGATAGTGTCCTTCATGGCGGATAAATTATATTATAATTTTATGAAGTAAGCGTTATAAAACTCATGAAGCAAGGTGAGTGGACAATTTGTTAAATTTCAGGTTATATTTTCAATGATGGGAGCAGAATTGATTGACTGTAAGATGCTACAACAAAGCTATAAATGAAGGTTATTGACAAATATAGCGAATGCGTGGGTTCTAGTTCATACTTTGGAATGTTGTACATTTAGTTCCTTGATGATATGACTAGACACCTTCCGCTTCACTACGGGTATCCACATCTAGGAATAAGTCTTAAAGGTTGGGTATATGGTAATCAGTAACGATACGTCAATGCATTCGTTTAATTATGTCAGATTTCAAGATATAAACTTTGTAAATTTAACAGAACTGAGAGATATCAGTATGCTCTTTGAATCTAATAAAAGTGACATGACCAGAACTTCGCCCCAAAACTATCGTCCTACCATTTACAGCCTCACATGTTGGACGGTACTCAGGAGGGAGCCACAGCGCCTTAAAATCTCCCCACATGACCCAACATCTATCATTACTTATAGAATAATATGAAGTAGAATTTGTGCTTAGAGTGGGTAGTGTATCAATTGAAAGATTAAGGTAAATACGATGTGTATTAGCTAGAAGATAAGAGCCGTTGTATGCAAAAGATAGATGATATGCAACGCCTCGATTTGCAAGCGTGATCTGGAGGGCCCCTGTCTGCGTGCTCCAGAGCCGTACTGTCGAGTCAAGAGATGCCGAGGCTATAAGCTGGCCATCTGGTGAGAAGGTGACAGCAATGACCGGTGCAGAATGTCCTTCAAGTGTGCTCTGGAGGGTTCCTGTCTGCGTGTTCCAGAGCCGTACTGTCGAGTCATCAGATGCCGAGGCTATAAGCTGGCCATCTGGTGAGAAGGTGACAGCGATGACCGGTGCAGAATGTCCTTCAAGTGTACTCTGGAGGGTTCCTGTCTGCGTGATCCAGAGCCGTACTGTCGAGTCATCAGATGCCGAGGCTATAAGCTGGCCATCTGGTGAGAAGGTGACAGTATTGACCGGTGCAGAATGTCCTTCAAGTGTAAGTGTGCTCTGGGGTGTTCCTGTCTGCGTGTTCCAGAGCTGTAATGTTGAGTCAAGAGATGCCGAGGCTATAAGCTGGCCATCTGGTAAGAAGGCGACAGTATTGACCGGTGCAGAATGTCCTTCAAGTGTACTCTGGAGGGTTCCTATCTGCGTGTTCCAGAGCCGTACTGTTGAGTCATTAGATGCCGAGGCTATAAGCTGGCCATCTGGTGAGAAGGTGACAGTATTGACCAGTGCAGAATGTCCTTCAAGTGTAAGTGTGCTCTGGGGTGTTCCCGTCTGCGTGTTCCAGAGCCGTACTGTCGAGTCAAGAGATGCCGAGGCTATAAGCTGGCCATCTGGTGAGAAGGTGACAGTATTGACCGGTGCAGAATGTCCTTCAAGTGTAAGTGTGCTCTGGAGGGTTCCTATCTGCGTGTTCCAGAGCCGTACTGTTGAGTCATAAGATGCCGAGGCTATAAGCTGGCCATCTGGTAAGAAGGCGATAGCGGTAACCGGTGCAGAATGTCCTTCAAGTGTACTCTGGAGGGTTCCTATCTGCGTGTTCCAGAGCCGTACTGTTGAGTCATTAGATGCCGAGGCTATAAGCTGGCCATCTGGTGAGAAGGTGACAGCGATGACCGGTGCAGAATGTCCTTCAAGTGTACTCTGGAGGGTTCCTGTCTGCGTGATCCAGAGCCGTACTGTCGAGTCATCAGATGCCGAGGCTATAAGCTGGCCATCTGGTGAGAAGGTGACAGTATTGACCGGTGCAGAATGTCCTTCAAGTGTAAGTGTGCTCTGGGGTGTTCCTGTCTGCGTGTTCCAGAGCTGTAATGTTGAGTCAAGAGATGCCGAGGCTATAAGCTGGCCATCTGGTAAGAAGGCGACAGTATTGACCGGTGCAGAATGTCCTTCAAGTGTAAGTGTGCTCTGGGGTGTTCCTGTCTGCGTGTTCCAGAGCCGTACTGTTGAGTCATAAGATGCCGAGGCTATAAGCTGGCCATCTGGTGAGAAGGTGACAGTGGTGACTGGTGCAGAGTGTCCTTCAAGTGTGGTTAAGTATGGGGTCCAGTCCTGTGGTGTATGTGGAAATAAACATATATGGGGAGCAGCAATACTTTTGAAGGCTTTTCGAACTACACTTCCTTCAGGGCTGAATAAAATGCCAGAGCTGTATAGTTGTAGTGGTGAATTCTCAATTATTGACCTATTATAGAGAATAAATCGTCTCATATCAGCTATAAAGTGCGTTAAAGGCTCTTTTGTGTCAGCCTATTATAAGAGTTAGAGATAATCCTCTTTAGATGAGAACATACTTACTATTTTCATAGACTGTAAGTCTGTTATCATTTGAACAGCACCAACAGTATTTTGAACAAGGCTCAGTGCTTCAATCCAGTAGAGAGTTGAGAGTTGTAGGAAATCAAGCACTCTTTGACTAACATCGGGATGTCTTCTGTTATCACTATGATGTAAATGATACACCCAGTATTGAATCGAATATTGTAAATAAAGTGGAATATACCGCTCCAAGTCCTCTTTAGAAACAGTCCGTGGAGAAGCATCTGGAGTCGAAAGTTTACAGATATTTTGCCGTAAGTTGTTGGACATCAAATCCAAGCAGCGAAATGCGATAATTTTGTTGGCACAAGTCACTCCATCAGAAAATATTTTGTTCCCTTCGCCATCTTTGAAGAAATCTTGAGCTGATTGATGGACAAAGTAGACTATGTCGTCTCGGATCGTAAAGAAAGAACCACATGTCTCAACTAGGTCTCTTGAATCCTGTAGATCATGATCTACACCAGGTAGTAGATCTCCTAGAACAACAAGTTCGCTGAGATGTAATGGACGAAAGGCGAGTGTCAGTAGTCGAAGAACTTGGAGTTGACGTTTGGGGTGGTCTTCACTTTTGCGTACCGAGAGTTGGTCAAACATTCGCTCATATAAAGGACCAAGTCCCTTGGGGAATCTTTTGAGTCTGTCGAATGTGTCAACCTTTTGTGTTTTCTGAAGCTCTTCGCAGACGAGTGCAACCCAGAGAAATGTTCCATCTGCTCTTTTAGAGATGTAATCCTCGACTTCATCCCTAAGTCGAGTGCTGTATCTCTTTGTCTTGTTTAGGCTTTCGACCTTATCTCGGATATATGTATTCACTGCATTCTTGACATGTAAAGAATTCACCTCCAAACTCAAACAAGGATGACCGTGTGACTGGAGGTTCTCCCTAATAGGAACCTCATTTCGGCTTGTTATCAACCACTTGATCTTAAGAGAGTGATTCTCACTTCGTGAAATCAGTTGTAGCAGCGGATCTAATCCGAATTTACATTCATCGAGCGCATCAACCATGAGATAGATCTTAGCGAATTTTGACTTTAATGACAAGTCAAGAAGTGTCCCAAAGAGTGAATATACTTGATTTGAGCTTCCTTCAGGATCTCTTGCCTCGTCCAGCTTTTCTCGTAAGGCGTGGAGTAGTGTCTCTTTATCCTGCGATACTAACATGAAGATCAACCCACGGAGAATGGCAGCAGCATGATTAAGACGGTCATCGGTATTTTGGCAAAAAAAGTACGATACTGCATCCTTGACGTCTGTTGTATTGATTTGTTTTGATATTTCTGACTCGAGCGCAAGCATTATCATAGTCTTGCCTTTTCCGGGGTCTCCATGAATCCAAAGGAGATGAGAATCATCGTTCGTCCACCAATTCTTGAATGAGTCATCTTCTAGTACCCATGAGCATGAGCCTGGCAACAGCACGTCTTTGCTGCCTTGAATGCGTCTTTTGTCAACGGAAGGATTTGTAGCTCGTAGGTCGCGTAAACATTCTTTGTAGAGTTCATCTAATATTCATAATTCATTAGTTTATTTGCAGGAAGTGATTTATAGTATCAACTTGCTTTTGTTTGTGTTGTCAAAATGGACATGTCCGCCACCAGTATGAAAGCGAACGCCAATCAGTTGTGATCCACCGCTCGTGAAATCACCCCTAAAGTTGTTACTAGCCCCAGAGGTTGAATCACTTCTATTTCGCACATTAGATGCTGGCATTGCATTGGCGAGGTAATTTTTAAGGTACAAGAAGCCACTCTTGTTGATTGATTGATGTACGTCAAGGGGAGTATTCTATTAAATGGAGTCCAGGAACAGAAGATTTGATACTCCTTAGTGTCGTGTATTCTCTGAGATGCTATGATGTGGGAGATATGAAATCGGGTTTTGAACGAATAACCCTATCAGGTCCTTGTGCATAATTCAAAGAGGCTGAGGCATACTCTCCCACGGCTGAGGGCAGCAAGCAGGGTCACCAGTGAAGGCGCAATAGAATGGTGCGAAGCTGTGTATAGCTTCAGCGTGGGCCGTGACGCATGAGCAACCCATGTAGTCTGAGTACACTAAAAAGAATGATGCAGATTTTGAAAACCTGTATACGATTATTGCTGTTTTTATTGGTCCTTATACGTGGAATAAATGCCATATAAAATTCGGGGCAACAAATAGGAAGCATTCAGCCTTGCTTACTTGTGCTCATATCTACGGTGCCCACCTGATATTTGAGTAAGACGCAGGAGGAATAAAGATGATACATGTAGGTTCATAGACATGATAGGCAAGGCAGATAAGACATATCGGCCCATCATGCACAACACGGTGTAAATGGCTCACTGTGCCACCAACTAGCAGATGGCGCCTCTACATCGTGAAAGATAAGGCATCGTAACCCAAGTACATAAATAAATCACGAAAATATTCATGTAAATTTAGTGACAGAAAGCTAGAAACATCTATAAATTAATTTCGGTCATTGATTATAGATATTTATTCAAGTTGTGTTACTAGTGATATTACTATGCTAGTATCTAAGTGTCTGTAGGATTTAAACTTCTATAGACGTCCTTAAGACTATTTATACGAATCTAACCATTCAGAGTTTTAAAAATTCATCGAGCCTCCACCTGAGTTATATTCACCACCATAAAATGCTTTACCACCAGCGGAGAAGGAACCCGAGAAGTTGTTGACCTGACGTGACCTTTCTGCAGGGCTGAATTTGACAACCGCCGAAGTCTGATTTGAAGCTTGATTTGAATTATATGCTAAGGTTGCCACGTTAGATATTCAGCATGATGAAAGCGTTATGAGCCATACAGCCACTTAACTTGCGCAAATTTTCCTGCGCGTGTTCACAAATATCAGTGATAACTCCAGAAAGCTCTTTCCAATTTCCATCCTCAGGACTGGAAAATTTGTTGAGCTGATAGTGGTCGAGTGGCAGTCCGTAAGTTTCACAGCCGTCGATAGTGGCAGAATCTTCATTCACAATGAAGTCCTAAAACGTAAGTATGAAACCTGATACATTATATATGGTAGCAAGTACCTTGTAATTATCCCCAAACATTTTTGACACTTTCGAGGGCCGCTGTTCAAAAAAGCAGTGGACTGGAATTTTCCTCTCCCGAACTGCAGTTGCAAATCCCTGAACAGTATCAACGACCATCTCATTGTTAGCTTGCAACGCTGTCAATGAACCCGGTTCTCCTCTTATACCGGCTTGTATAATCCTTCTTAGAAGTTCGCCAGAGGTAATATTATCTGTCCCCCTATGCGGTGTACCCAATAGCACAACTCCTATCGTGGCATCGAGTATTTTTGACGCTTGATGCTTTATCAGAGTCTGCAAAAACCAATGTCAGATATTCTTTTGTGAGTTGACAAGATATGGATACCTTTTCAATAACAAGACCCCCAAAACAATGACCAATAAATAATATTGGACGGGACTGACAGTCCTGAAAACTGTCAACTCTGCAGTGTGTTCACGAGCAAATAACTCAGCATACCTTTCGATTCCGTTCAACTTTTCGTCTCATACTCTCTGCGACATGATCAAGCCGGACCTTAACAGAGTTATCGCCATACCAATTGCTATCGTAATTGAAAGCCATTATTCGGCAATTGCTAATACAAGCAGGAAGCATATTTGGGTTGCTTAGCCAATTGACACGATGTTCAATACTGTTCACTTGACTTTGTATGATGTTATCGATATCTGTATGCTGGTCTGGTGCTTTGGTCCAGGTCGTCGACGGAGTAGCACCGAGTCCATGTACAGCAACTATACTGAATCGCAGTTAGCAACTACGTATCGTATATGCAAATTGTTACGAACTCCACAGTCGGGTTTTCGCAATCAGTGAGTACATGAATTCCTAAATCTTGGGGATCAATATCCCTGGGCAACTTGAGAGTCTCCATGATTCAATTCAGCCTTTCTTCTTGTCTTGAAAAGCTTGAAATGAAGATGAAAAATGGCCAGTTCCAGTCAGTATTGATTTATATATATATTCAGTGATAAGCTCCTTCTCTATTGCAATTTATTATGAATAATGGAGAGCCAAAACTGAAGATGTCAATGATGAGGACATCTGGCTTAGGTTATACTTGTTTCGTGTAACCGGCGAGAGATGCTGGTCAAGGAGATTATATGCACAGCCTGATCATTGTGCCGATTCATGCAAGCTGACACTTGGGTTGGGCAAGGCACCCCACTTCAACGTGTAACCTCATGATGGCTGCAAATGAACAAGCCGGTAAAGCTTACAGAAAGGTAACCATTAGCAAGGTCCAAGCACAATGGCAATACATTAGCGAATTTTAACAGCGAAGCATCTCAACTGATATCATGCAAAGCAGAAAATTTAACGAATTGACTATGGCCCGCTTCGTTTTACTTTGTATGTATTTATGTACATATGAGGCTTTTGTCCTAACGCAACCATCGCGAACCAAATACTACCAACAATTATTAAAAAAATATATTAAGCCAGAGCGCAGCACTCTTCATTTTTGTTAAAGTTCATTGAACACTTGTAAGCATTAGTCTACGTTGAAATAGAACACTCGATATGCATTTGGAAAACCGTACAGCTTTGATTAAAACGCCATTCGAGAATCATCACGAATTGTACACTCATTCCATCACAAGTTCGGAAGAAACCCCAAACCTGCCTGGCTACCCTCAAATTCCACTCAAAAATACCGCAGAATTATCAAGCTTTCTCTCCAAAGACCTGTGCGCACCAATACTCGAAGCCTTATCACCTCGCCTATGGTGGATGTCGACACAATCAAGTGCACATGTCTGGCCGCTCCACCATCAAGCCGTCAAGCTTCGCAACATCATCATTTCAGAGAACCCCGAGCTTCATCTAGTCTGGTACTATGACAGGATCTTTGTTAAGCCCATACCCAAATATCTGTTGTCATATGATTTCTGGAATATATACCTTTTGCCTCAAAGCTCGCAGCTAGGCCCAGAGAAAGAAATTATCGGACGCTCGGCACTTGGCTTTCTGCGAACTTATCGGTATCTTGTGCAATATCAGTCTGACTTCGACATCGCCATGGAGAAGAAGCTGTTGCCCCAAGGGACAACTTGGGAGGCCTTTTCGGCCTTTGCTTTCGATCTCCGCAGGATTGTCGACGATGATGTTACTGGGCGCTGGGCTTTTGGAGAAATACGTCTGTCGAGGTTAAACTTCTATATCAAGATACTCCTTGGAAAAAGCAATTTTCATAAGGTTGATGGTCAATACGGTGCCTACTTTGCGCGCTTCTATGGTCCTGTTCTCTTCATCGCCGGATTGGTATCAATAATCTTGAACGCTTTGCAGCTAGAAATGGCCGTGGAAGCAATCAATAGCGTTAAATGGCAGTGCATTTGGCTTATCAGCCGTTGGATTAGTATTTTGACTGTAGTTTTTATCTTCTGGATTGCAGGTGGATTATTTTTGCTTCTGATATGTAAAATCGCAGCGGAATGGTATTATGCATGCCGTGATTTGAGACGAAAGAACTATGGACACTGGAAAGATGAGAGTGCTTAACTTAAAAACTCAATATACTTTTGAATACATTGGAAAATGAATGTTGGCAGTGCATGTATTAATTTTTCCTGCAAAGTGATTTTGCGCCTGTAGACTGTTTATGCTCTTAGAATGGGGACCAACTTAGTAAAATCGGAAGTTTTGGTGGATACATAAAAGGTATTTCTGGCTGTATACCTTTGTAAATACGAGAATAAATTTACCACTACTTACATCCACAGTCTTCACTATCAAAAGTCCAAGCACATTACCCAAAAATGTATAGCATAATCATTAATCTATACTTAGGGAAAAAAGAGAGGAGGGGAAGAATAAAATCAGCCCAGCAATTTGAGGGGATTAGATTAGCAGATAGTTGTGTTGCGCGCACAATGACGTCGGAGTTGGTAAATTAATTGTGGTAGTCCTTTGAAGTATACGTTACTCTGCTAATAAATCAATATATAGATAAGCTCTATACGAGCCGTTGTATACAAGATATTAGACTCTCAAAAAGGCTTAAATAGCCTTATAACCTTAAAGCTTAGTGCTCAACTCAATCAGTAATTAATGAGTTATTCAGTTCCAATTTTTTGTAAAGAAATTACACGCTAATAATATTCGGTCACCGAGTTGCAGTAGTGCCTCACTAGTGAAAGCGCAATTGGAGCAGAGCCGCAGATCATTTTAGTGGGCGTTGGCCGAAGAGTCTGGGCAACCTAGACACCATGGCACATACTGTACTTGGTATAATTAGAAAACAAGCTAGTACTGCTCTCAGCCCCGTCGTGCCTTCTACCGGGCTGACACGTAAGGTTTTACATACACAATCCATACGAATGCCGTTTCGACCAATCCTTCTTTATACTCCCTAACCGTAGCGCGATGTGAATATTTCTCCTGTTCGTCCGAGTGTGTGCCTAGACGATGGAAATATACTTTCGTTTTTTCAAGGATGTCTTCTCGAAGAGACTCGTTCTCCACACGTAGGTAGGTAGTGGCACAGTTCTACTTGCCCTTGGATATAAGGAATAAGTCGTTCGGTGTCCTACACTGGTTCCATTGTAATAAATCTAAGACCTGGCGAGGCTGAGTTCTTATACTAATGCCACACATGACATGTACATGCATACATATGCGCATGTACGTATATTGAAGCACGCAGTGCTAATTTGCGGGGCAGAGGCACGTTATCACCAAGTACATGCATAATACCTGGATGTTGATTGCGACTGTGCTTCTTTATATGTACCTACTAGTCGCTTGACTCTGGCAGTTGAGTCTCTAATTAATATAGTAGCTGGAATTAATTGCTATGCAGTAACTGACTTCACTCGTCATTTAACTACCTTCAGATCTCCTCTTAGTTCATTACTTCTTCAAGCTCACTGCCTTATTTTAACATCTACATAGTAGTCAAATTGTAAATCGCTTTTCGCACCTCTTGCCGTTACTCTCGTTATCTAAAACGTCTCGTAAACCCCAGCCCCGGGCCTCGTGCTGGGGAAAAAAAATTACCTTGGTGTCGGCTTAAATTGCATTGAGCCCATAGTTTGATTTTCCACCCTGTTCTTCCACTTACTACAAACTGGTTGTAGGACGCAGGACTAAGTCCCACTCTATCTCTACGACTGGAACGTCGATTTCGCCGCTTGGTGCAGTTACAAGTACGTAAACAGCAGACTAGGATGCATTGGAGGCGCCTTAATCCACGAAAAATACGGTCCCGTGGACTCCTAATCCTACCGACCATCCATCAACAGCGCTATCTAACTTTGAAAGAACAGAAAAGTGCCTTTCCCTATTCCTAAGTTGTAAATATGAAGCCGCAGCCTCTGTCCAGGCAGTAGCCTCTATCTAGATAATTCGACTTGAAATGGCTCACTCGGAGAATAAGGTGATAAATCTTGTAATAATATAGCCCAAAATAGGTAGAGTGAGATTTTAGTGAAACCCTATACGGTATCGTACCAAAAAAAAAAACTCCGCGTCACTTAATCAATACCAAAGCAAATAATGAGTACTACTGGCATTTATACGGTATTCCTACCATACTATATTTGAAACTCGGGGTGAGGGATACATATTAAGTACAAGAAAGGTTTGAGTCCTTCCCTTCATCGTCCAAGCCCAAACCAAAATTCTCTCTCAGAGAAGCCTCTTGAATCTTCATCGATCATTCTACTAAATAATTTCTCATCGAGAAGCATCACTGCAAAATGCTCTTTGTTTGGGTATTACGTCTTGTTATTCTGGCAGCTTGGCTGACTAGGCCTACTGATGGTATGTCGGCTTTGGTGGACTATCAGCTGGAGAAGCTCGAGTCTCGCTCTACAGAACCCGATCCCACAGCATGGTATACTATCACGAATCCCCTAGCCGGCGACAGCGACTGCCTCTATTCTATCCTCAACGATGATGGATCCTCTTCATATCCCATACGCTTTCAGTCTTGTAGTCTGGATTCCAATGACGCTTTATGGCAGTTTTCTTCAGACGGAGCCGGTCGTTACTTCGTGTATAACAAGGCATGGGCAGGGTTGGACAAGCGTATGGATATCAACCTCCAGGAATCATCTACCTACATCTTGTATATGGGCCCCGCAGGAAATGGCTACAACAATCAGCGCTGGAATCTCGTAAATGCCCTCGTACCCTCTGTCAAGAGAAATCCGCAACGGTTGTGGGAGTTACTAATAATTTTTTCTGTTATAGGTCTCCAGCGGTACATCATTCCAGATTTCTAGTTTAGGCCTTCCTGGCTATCTTATGAGTTCTATAGCTATAGATGATGGGTTTGGCGGCTTGCTGCAGAACGCTTCCGTCGCTAGTACAAATGCCTCAACCTGGACGTTGCATGAGGCGCAAAATGGCACGGAATCCACAGCTAGCACGACTACATCGCAATCGATTGTGCAGCCATCAACTTTTACGACTCTGAGCGCTACAAGCACGAAGACTAATTCTGTCACAACCAATTCTGTCACAACCAGTTTGTCCGACAGCTCATCCAGCATCTCATCCATCACCTCATCTAGTGTCTCATCCAACATCTCCTCTGACAATTCATCCAACATCTCATCCGACAACTCATCTGACAACAAGTCTGTAGCAGCCTCAAGTTCAAACGGTATGATAATCGGGATTGTTCTTGCAGTACTTGCAGTACTTTCAATTTTGGGGTTAGTATTCTACCTGGTGCAACGGGGTCAGAAAATGAAGAGAGAAACCGAGTCTCAGAAGATAAAAAGGGAAAAGTGTATTAGTGGACTAGACAAAGTGATCAAGTTGTGTTCTACACATACGGAAGAGTACTGGAAAGAGCTATGCGACGACAGTATTCGCCTAAGAACGGAGCTAATAGTGGGCCGTGTTTAGTTCCAACTTTGCGCCAAGTGTTTTTGGTTTTGTATTTTGTATTATCATGTATAATCGGATGGAGGTGCAGGCAAAAAGGATTTATGGGTCTTTTCATTTCATTTCATTTTCTTATGTACACAGAACTTATAATGTATTTCGAGGTTTTATAAAAGATTTGGTATTGATAAATTTTATTCTAAACCTTGAACTCCACTTCTATCTAAGATATACTTGATCGATTTGAAATTTGAAGAAACCTTTGTCTTCTGTCTCTTAAGAGCCCGCCTGGCTTTGCAAGTCGGAATATAGCTTCAATCTTTGACCCCATGCATCGTTCTCAAAGTCAAAAATTTCCAACCTTGCCAGGCCCTGTATTGCCGACGCAACGTAGTATTCCCCAAGCTCTGCCTCTACTCCTTTAATCTTGTTCTGATTTAGCAACATCTGGGCAGATTGAAACTTTTCTTTCGCCTGTTTTTTCCAACTATTCATGGAACTTCGGTCTTCTCCAGTCTCTGCACGGGACTTAACCTCTAAACGTTTGGCATGTGCCTGTGTATCGAAGATGAGCCCAAAGTCGTATGTGATTATTGGAAACTGATCAGATAGTTCAGGGTGTTGATTGACCAACTTTTGAGCCTTATCAGCGACAGAGTGTGCTTCCTTAAGAGACTCAAAACACAAATCCCAACCTGGTGGTTTTGATGCAGACAGAAGCTTAGCCTTCTGGATATGAACATCCACAAAGCCCCGGAGTATAACCAGGTGGATTATATGATACTCGGAGCGTATATTCCATTGAACTCTCTTTAGCGCTTCGAGAGCATGTTGGAGTTCACTTGTCTCGAAATCGAAGAGACGCGTAATCTGAGAGCGTATATCATCGCTGTTTCGATTTTGCCATAAGGCTAAGGCATCATCAGTAGGCTTTTTGAAGAGTTCAAGATGTTCCCTGACAGTGCTGAATCGAGGATCTACTGTAATATTAATTTAATACTAAGTAAACTTATGTAAGAAGATCCATGTGACATACCTGATAAGATGTTTGCGATACAAGTATTTGATGCTGCGATATTTGCTGCAGAGTTCGTTGTAGAATTTGTTGCGAAGTTTGTTGCGGGAGATTGAGGAGGCTGCGCTGCTGTCTGAAGGGACTGCTCCTGCCTCGTAGTTCTCGGTATAATATCATCTTTCAAGAGCGTCCTTGCAAATACCATAGCAATTCCAGCAGCATATCCTAACCACAAGTAGTGTCGGTGAGTGTCGGAATAGTCAGATATACCCCTGATGACAAGACACTTGGTCGATTCGATTGCACCAGCAGCTTCCATCTCGAGACATCGAGCGAGGGGAAATATAGTGGCAATTGTGTCTCGCTCTCGGGCGTTTTGGACGAGGGAGTTCCCTGATGCAATTTGGGCCTCGTGGAAAATAGGAAGATTATGGGTGCGTTGGTTTCGTCTAACAAGTTCATCATCAGAGCAGCGTTGACAACGTCTGGGATCCAAACTGCTTAGCGAATAAGCCTGGCTCTGGCCACTCTCATGGTAAAAGGCGGAACCATCATCTATGTGGTTGTATCTTGTTTTGTAGAGTTTGTCCAGTCCCTGGGATGGTCGTGAATAATGCCTTCTGTCGTCGGATAATGATTTTGCCATCAGTTCATTGTATTCTCGAATGACAGAATTGTTAGTCGTAGGTTCACGACGAAGTTGGCCTATGAATCTTGCGGCTGCACCCCGAAGCACATGATCAGTATCCTCAAGTCGGCTGATATTATCCGCACGATCTTCTAGGACTCTACTGAGATCATACTGCACAACTGAGTGTGCTCCAGAACTTGGAGGACAGCCTACGACAACATCGCCAAGATGTATGTCGTCATCAGCGTTAGACTGTGGCCTAAGATGAGGCAATCCACCTGCAATGCCCACAAGAAGATAGTATTTTATATCTGGAAAGCCGGACTTCACCTCAAGAGAGGTACGACTTGCTTGTACCAAGCCTGGTCTCCCCGGAGGCATTGATACAATTACCACATTACGTCCATAAATGGACCCAAAGCAGTATGTGCTGACACTATTCCTTGACCTTTCAAAGTCGTTAGGATCTTGGTGAGTCTCGTCAAGAATCCATATAGCAGCTCGGAGCTCAATTTTAGGTACAGCGACGATAATTCCAACGTGGTATTCTTTTTTTGAAAGAGAGCGTCGTGATGATGACCTTTGAACATAAGCATCCTGAAATTCAAGATTTTGGGGAATATATTTACATGGTAACAAGAATGGACTATAGTCTAGTATGTTGTTCAACTTAATGAGAGGTAGAAGCAAAAAGCGTTGAACACACGCATATGATCAGAGAAAATAATGATGATACAAGAATTAGGCGCGAATTCTGCCTAAGAGAAAGATAGGATATCTGGATGGGAGACCTGATAGAAAGCTGAGACTTATCTTTTGTTGCACGATTTGGTTGATTAAGCTCACCGACATAGCCTTCTCCCACGTACTCACATTAACGACTTAGACCTAACGAATATCGATTTGATTGACAGATGAAGTGCAAGCCTTACACTACAGACCTTCCTAAAGTGGAACGCGTGTTATGTCAGAAGTGCATGCAATACGCCCAGTTTCTATGGAGTGACAGTGGAGGTCGTACAGCATAAAGCTCCTGGGTATTGAACTAGATCCCATGACACAAAGCCATGATTTGTACAAATTTGCTGCATGTATTGAGTTTCATGGCTGTAGCACCATAGCTAGGATTTTAGTCACCCATACAATCTTTATTTGATACTTTGAACTTTAAGCTTTAGGCTCCAATCTTCAAAACGGAGACTTTTCCAATTTCAGTCTCATCTGCGGATCACTCTGATGATATATAGAAATATATCATGGTTAACATATTTAATAATATTCCACTATTTGTGCTACCCCCTTTCGGGGCTATTAGATATGAATACAACAAGAACTGCTGCATATGCTGCCGAAGCCCCCATGATTTCTTGATTGGATGCTTTAGAGAGAAGCGACAGAACTGATGAGAATAACACAATAAACACGGTCACAGTCACCATCTGAGCTGTTGTTCCTTTTTGGGCTGTAAGAAAAATCAAAGGAATAATAAGAGATAAGCCAGCCATCAGTGCAAATATAAACCTGGCACTAAACTCCGCAATTTTGGTGGTGTTCTGATAGGATTCTTTCAACTTGGACTCGAAGTTCGGATCATCAAGTTTGATATCTTTTCTATTTTTGTTTTTCCCTCCTGATCGGATGAAGAACCAAAATATCCGAAGAATTTTCCTGAGCCCATGCTCAATAAGATCCTTTGATCCTCGTCGAGCAAGGAGATCCACACGGAGTAATCTTGTTTTGTAGGTTTCAAATTTCGATTGCTTGTCGTGGAAATTTCCCAACCAGCCACTATCGGCGAGCGCAAAGGTTTCCATCATCATCACTTGGTTAAATGCAAGTAAGGCATCATCTGTGGTAAAGTTAGTACGAACAGTAGAGGCGGTCAACTGTGATCTACGCACCGTAATCCTTTACTAGCTTAAAAAGGTCTGACATGAACCTAGAATCTATTTCTGGGTTCAATTCTGAAGCATCTCGTGGAGTACCATGTCCTAAGCCGAGTTTATTCTTTGGGGGCAATGGGATGTTGAGGCCTTCTCCCGCTATCATGATCTTACGATTTGCCTCTGTTAATTCGTTTTCGAGGAATCTGAGTTTCAAGAGATGCAGGGTCCTGAATCTGCGGTATCCGAAGAGCGTCAATGGATTGTCATCCGTAATGCTTGGCCAGAACTTTCGAAACAAAGATTGTATTTCATCAGAGTCATGGGGTAATGATGAGCTGAACCCGGTAGCTGGTAGGCACTTGTTGGTGGTCTTTGGACTACATGAAGCTTGTGTCTGTGCTTTTTCATCTTGTGATTCGGGAATAGAGTGCTTCATTGGTATTATATGTTGGCTTAAAAGACCTGATGCGAGTATCATATAGATTAAGAGTGCATAAGACTTGAGTTAAATACTATTTAAATGCTAGCATTATTTGAGTGATTTAGCCTAGTAGATAAGATGTGTTATAACTGTGGTACATATACACTTCAATATGAATGCCTAAGCGAACTATGAATGAAAGCCCCAAATCTGAATAGCCCAACAGAAATCTTTGTAAGTAACAGATGGGCAGGCTTTTCCAGCTTTTCCGTCTTTATCCTATTAAATGTAACCCAAGTTAGCTGTAAGGCACAAAAGATATTAGGCATGATACAACGCTCTTCAAAACCAATGAATATTGTTTAGGATCAGCTCATTATTTGACTTCGGTGAAAAAAAAATTACATGTTTACCTGATGACCAGGCTCTGCGGTATTTAATTAACTAGCCTCGAATTAAAGCTAGTATTCAAAGCCACAAACCATTTAATCACTTCCATCTCTCCACCTAAACCATCACTTCACCGATTAACCCAGCTTATTTCAATATTCGGTGATGCCGCGAATCGCGTTCTTCACAATTTATAATCGGTTACACATCGTCTGCCTTAGTCGGGCGCAGTTCCTATAGCCGGTCAAAAGCGAACTGCGCTTATCACAGCCACATTGGGCTTTCTCCGATGTAGTTCTGTAAGATCCCCTCCGTCTGTGCAGATAGATGACAGTGGATGCTTCGAAATACGAGTCCCGAGGTGTTGCTGTGTTGCGGCTTTGGCGAGATTCTAGAAAGTGTGGCCCCCACCCCTACCCCTAAACCCCTGAAAACGAGCGAGAAAACGCAAAATGCAGATGCAGAGTTGCTTTTTGGTGGTCCGATGGAGTTATATGACTAGGTAGCTGGTAGAATTTCTTGATAGTAGACCTATAATATTGAAAGCTATGTACTTAACGTATAAGTTGTCAACACATAGTCCCATCGCGAATGTAAAATAATTTTATTCGTGGACGTTTTCCACATCCAACACCGAGATTATGTTTCGTCTCCACAATTATAAATCAGAAGCAAGATAATCACCTATCCCAGACCAGAGATTTATACAACTTAGTAAGCCAACAATACTTTGGATAACCGATCTGATAAATCCTAGACAATACAAGCTCAACTATGGTATCCTATGACATGACCTCCAAGTACAGCATCCGTCTCCACCAAGAATCCCAAAAACACCAACCATAAATGCACGACCACGTACCTCTACCATCTATCAGCCCCTAAACCATACCCAATACCTCAAATCTCAACCCAATACCTAAATCCCTCAATCCCCACCGAATTTCTCAACAACCCCCCTCTCCCACTTCAAATAATCATCCAAATCATGCCCAAGATTAAAGCCCATAGGCACACCATCAGAGGAGAACTGGCACAGCGGACTAGGCGGCAAACTAGCATCATCAGCCTCGATATTCATCTCACGGCCATCAATCTCAACAGCAATATCCCTTTTCAGTTTTCGGCCTCTCTCCCTCTCATCTCTCCCCCTCCGCCTCTCAGCCCCCTTCGCAGCCTTCAACCTCTCCTTTTCCATCTCACGCTCCCTTTTCCTCTCGCGGTCTAACCTCTTCTCCATCTCAATCTGCTCTCTACTAATTTCATCGCCCTCACGAACCCACCCGCCAAGCTTCCCGCCAGGACCTAAACTCTCAGCCCATTTAACAACATCCTCTTCCTCATTAATCCCATAGAACACTCCTCCCACACCCACGCTGACGCCCACGCCGCTTAACCCGCCATCACCGCCAAGCGCCATCTGGAATGCAGTCCAATCCATCTCCTCCCCAATGGCATCGTCCTCCTCCTTCTCCTCACGCACAACCCTAATACCGCCCTGTCTCCACGGCGCAAAAATCGTAAACGGCGTAGAAGACAGCTCGTCCCTACGAGGCGGGTACGGCGATACAACCAGCCCCTTCGCCTCCCCCTTCCCCTCCTCTTTTCCTTTTTCCTTCCCTTCCCCCTTCCCCTTTCCCTTTCCCTTCGCCACTCCCTTATCCTTTCCCTTCCCCTTCCCCTTCTTCACCTTAGTCACAGCTTCCTTCACCCCGCTCTTCTCAGCCTCGCGGATATCAACATTTCGCCGTCGACGGCCGCGGGACGAGCTCTTGCGCGGGATGGGCGGCGCCGTGGCTAAGATTTCCCAGTCATCAAGCACGGTGTCCTTTTCAGCCGGCCTATTTTGGTCGCTGCTGGATCTGGCGCTGCTGTGTGCGCTTACTGTGTCAAACAGACCGAGGCTCGATGCTGAGTCATTGAGATGGAGGTCTAGGGGGCTGACGGGGGTGAGTTCTGGGATGGTGGCTAGCGGGCGAGGGGTTGTGCGAGTGCTTGTATTTGAACTCGTGCTTGTGACTGCTCCCGGTGGTGTTGTATTTAAATTTGTGAACGAGATTGGGACGGCACCCGAGCTTGCTGTTGTTGATACGGGCCGCTTTTCAGGTGTAGAAGTGGTGATGGATATAGCGGAGTCGTGGCGGCGTCGATCTTTGGCTGGGATTGGCGGAGGAGAGTCACTATTGCTAATAAAGCTATCGTTTTGGATAGTTGTAGTAGAACCAGAAGTAGGTGCAGCAGCTGCAACGATGGATGTACTTGTACGCGGAGAGATATTGGTCTGGGAATGTGACTGCGGCGAGAGCCCCGAAGCCGTAAGCCGTATAGGCAGCGAGTCAAGAGCAAAGGGATCAGGCGTAGGCCCGGTTGAGCTGGTACTCGTACTCCTCGCCGTCTCGCCGGAGTGTTTGGGGCTCGAAGACTCAGCGACAGAAATAGGAACACTGAGTCGTTGCCCAAGTTTACTCGTATCAATTCTACATCCGTCAGCCATCTCCCCACACTATACACTTGAAAAGCACTTACAACTCCTCCACATCACCCTTTGTAAAAATTCTCCCGGTAAAAATATCCGCCATCCCATCCGTAACTTCCGTCACATTAAGTGTCCATCTTGCTTCCCTATCTGAATTTTTCTTGCGAGAAGATTTTGTTCTCTTCGCGCGGCTCTTCGTGCGCGCAATTGGCGCTTTCCTCGCTCTCCTTCCCAAGAACGACGACGCGGCCGAAGCGGATACTGAAGTCGAAGCAGGTGGCATATTGAAGATATTCGTACTAGCCCTGGCTTCTTCAAGAGCAGTTCCTACGGCTTTAAACGCCTCGTCTGTCCGTCTCGCCAACGCTTCTATCTCTGTTGGCGTAGTTGAATCCGTACTTCTCGGTGATAAACTTGTTAGACTGTTCAAAGAACCCACGGATTCTTCGGTAGTCTTTGTGGATAAATGCAGGCTTGGTGTTGGCGTTGTCTCGTTATCCGTCACCGGCTCAATGGACAGCGCCTCAAGTAGATTGAAAGTTGAATTATGCGACTTCTTGCCGTCCGCCGCTGCAGATTTATCAGGCGAGGAAGAGGATTTGGCGAAGGAAAGTAGGGGAGATGTGCTCGCCAGCTCGGAGAAGATAAGGCGCCACGTCCTGGCATCACTGCCGTCGCCGCCAAAGCTGCCATTGCCGCTTGTGTTGAGATAAAGGACTTCAGGTGTGGGAGTGGGCGCAGCTGTGGGATTTGGGGCTCCATTGGTCTCGGCGCTCTTGATTGGCGGCGGTACTTGTTCTCGTAACAAAGGATGAGGTCCTCCGCACGCCTCGTCACAACTACACAAAGAGCTCTCGGAGGAATGTGCGGTAATACTATGTGCGCGCTTAGACGCGTATTCTGGGCCTGGGGAGGAGGGTGAATGTGTATTTTCCACTGAGGGACGCGATACCCAGGATTTCACGCGCGACTTGGGTGGTGAGTCCGCTGATGTATTCACGGGTGCATTTGAACATGTTGGTGATGGAGTAATTTCGATACTTTGACTCTTGCGATTCGGGATGAGCCGCTTAAAGCGAAAGCTCGTCTTATGGAGCATTTTGGAGGATTTGGATGGCTTCGAGAGCAGGAAGGGCGCGGTTGAGTAGTAATATTTGTTTACTGATTTGCATGCGGCTGACAGATCGCGATTTGAGAGGCGGGAGCATAGGTCTGAGATTGTATTATCAGACGACATAGTATTCCATAGGATGACGAGGAGGTGATGAGTAACAAGGCCAGCGTGAGTGAGATGAGAACATCAAAGGGTTACGGGATGATGGGTAGGTTGTAGAGGAGCACTTAGAGTGAAGGAATAGGGCAACTGTGAGCTGAGTATCTCACGCCGTACTCGTATCACTCTGGATGCAGAGAATATGCTTCCCCAAGGGGAGGTCATGTATGTCCATACATAAACATAAAGTAGATTTGACCTTGAGCATCAACAGGATTTCGCGTGCTTGACGTTTCTTGTCACGGCTGGCAACACCAATGGTGCTTTGTAGATGTTTAGTGTTAATCATGCTGTCTGTTAATATTTTCTTGCAGAGAGCTAGGCTCAGGTAAGCAGAGCGGAGCAGTGACATTGGGGTTGTACAGAGATAGCTTCGAGATGTGAGGTGAGGTATGATGTGAGGTGTGAAGTGTGTTGAGGTGTGAGATGTGGAGTTGCCAGGGTTGAGTTCGAGAATAGAACTCGGGAGAGAGTTGGAGGGGGGGGACTGGTGCAGTGGTGTGTCTGCAGAGAAGGAGTTGAAGCGGAGTGGCTTTCGTGAGGCTGGGATACGACAAAACTCGCATACTCGAAGCATTTGGGCCATGCACTCTATGCACTGTACGTAGTCTGGCAAATGCTATGCAATCCCCCCATCTACCGGCCAATAATCATTCCTCACCGACAGCCGGGAGTGCTGGAGTCAATATGAGAGGCTGCATTATATTGCAGTTGCATATTGGAAACCAATTACGCCTGCAGTAGATTTGCATTGATTCGCAGGAGGGCGATGTCGAGATGACCTGTCAATTTAGATAGGCTGAACAGGCATTTCGCCTGGGGCCAGTGCTGAGTGAGAGTCTGAAGTCTGCGAAAGTGTGAAATGAATGAAGGGTCCCAGGCACCGTTATTTGTCGAACATGCAAAGAATAGCGCCACGACGAGGTAACTCTCGTTCTGTATCTTCGTACGACGATGAGGATATTGATCTGCTTGTGTGTATGAATGATAATGCTGCATCTGTCGTTACCATTGCTACCAAAGCAATACTACCCCGTGTGCCCGTCAATCATCCATTTGTAGCACGAATGACGGCCTCATGCATCAGCTGTATGCTCGTGACTCTGGAATAGTCACCGATCATGACAATCGAGAGTAGTCGTATCAGTGAAAAGGACGTATGAGATACTCCAGATGTTCAGTAAGCTAGTAATCCCTTCGGTCAGCGACATATTTCCCAATCCCTCCGAAACTCTACTCTACCCAGTTTTACACAGCCTTTCTATCGGGGTCCGGAAGAAGAGATGGGTGGGGGGGGTAACAGGGAGATGCAGTCTCGACGATAAGCCGATATGAAGATAATGACGATGTATGAGCTGGGATGGGGAGATTGTATCTCGCGGTGGAATACGTAGGTGAGAGCGATGGTGGAGCAGGCAAGCAGAGATGAGATGAAATGAGATGTATGGGACCTGAATTCCTGAAATGATGCATCCGAATCATCGAGCGCAATGTGTTTGTGGTACAATGGTGTTATGGTGCTATGGTTGCGAGAGAGATGGTGAGATGATGCAGTGTAAAGATAGACAGCGGCGCAAGAATATCCGAATTGGTAGTTACACACTATACAACGACACCTGAGTGTGTACCTACATCTACACATACATGAATCATGAATCATGAACCATTAGACATTGAAACTCAAGTGGAGTTACGAATGTCCTTGGAGATGAATACAAATTTACAAGGACAAGGTAGTGAGTTGAAAGAAGGGAAAAGTTGCCATTTGAAAGGATTTGGAGATTGTGTCGTTGGGTCGTTGGGTCGTTGGGGGGTATTGAAGAGCGTCGGAAAGTCAAAAGTGCCGATATAGAATTGGAAATCAGGCTGTGAGAAGATCAGCGACAAGGTACAGACTGACCGATGAGTATGAGAATAACAAGCATCTGGCCTTCTGATCCGTCTTATCCATTATGAATCCATTGATCGAGGACAGTCGAATCGAGTTATCTAATTCAAAAAAAATTCATTGCATTACCCGAGAGCCAGAGCATGGAGATCAAAGCACCAGAGTATATCCAGTTTTCTGACCATGAATTTGTGATGATGATGTACGAAGTACATTATCTACTTGTATCCAAGGCCTTGTTTACCAGATTATCCAGTTTTCACCTACGATCCACAAAGTATCCACCGTGTATCAATACCTTGTTGAGGTAGCATTAACAAGGAAGACTCACATATGATCTGCTGTTGTTCCTGATGCCGATCAGAATAGCATACATGATGTAGGTACACACGTACACACAGACAATTTGGTCCATGGTAAAATGCACAGAACACAGTATAGGTATGGTATACGATACACGATATACAATACACAATATACAATACTCATTACTCATTACACAGTGAAGCAGACATCAATACTTCATTATTGCTACTTACTATTCTAGAATACGGAGAGGAGCTCCCTTGTCTCTTGTCATTGCCCCGTCTACTACGCCTTGCCTCGCCACAGCTATCCATGGCAACAATAACCATGTATATAGTACATAATACATACAAATATATATACACACACATACGTGAGATCTCCACAAAGCCCGGTATGCCGGAGTAAATATCTCCATATCTCAACACTTCAATACCGGATACCAGAATGCCCGTCTCTCAATCAACAGATTCCATATCTCCTGGCAATCTTCCGAAGGAGGTATGAATAGACTATTACCATCAACCACCAAGGCTAAGACCAAGTTCGAGATCAAGCCCCACTGTATCTCCACAACGAGCGCCGCCCCAAGCAAGATCAGCCCAGCAACCCAACAAGCGATACGATGGAACAGGATGAGGATCAGAGATCTCGTTCCCGACGCCGGTGTCCAAGCGGGAGTAGGCAGTGGCCCCACCCATTTGCACATCACAACTGAATTGGTGAATCAATGGATGAATGAATTCTCCTCGAGTCACCAGTCACCAGTCACCAGTCCAGCAGTCCAGCGATCCCCCACTCCACTCCACTTCCCTACTTACACCTCCACCTCCACCTCCACCTCCACCTCCGCTACCACATCCTCCACTTCCACTTCCATCTACATCCAGCTCGCCTGTGCTCGCTATCCATATTCCACATGCAGTCTAGATTGTAAAAGTACCGGGTACTAGGCGCAAAGTCCAACACAACACAACACACACTGCCGCGCATCTCACGCAAGGGACGAGGCAGCTGTACTGTATGGATGTACATACATATATACCACATACATACAAACATACATACATACATACTGTGTACATATGTGCGTCGGCTCGGCTGCACTGCGCTGCGATGGCGGCGCTACGAGAAGGGCGTTGAATACGGGATAGCATAGTAATAGTAGATAGAGCACAGGACACGAGCGGGCGAGAGGCGACAGAAGAGGGAGGGAGTGTAGGATGGGAGCTGGCTGGACTTTCGTCTAAAGGTTGGCGGGAAGGTGCATGCGGGTTCGGGATGGGGTGTGGTTGGTTAGGAGGGGGGGATGGTGATGGGTAGGTGGTAGGTAGTAGGTAGATACTGTGTAGATGGATGAGGGGACTTGGAGCTGAAGCTGGTCGGTTGTTTGAGGGTATTGTGTACATATTGTGTACATACTGCGTATATAGATACACACGTACACGCGTATACACGTATACGCATACATATACATACATTCGTACATACATAGACACATAGACACATACACATTGATACATACATGTAAATCTGCTTCTCTGCAGCTTATAACCAAGGTACGACAGACCTTGGTTAGGACTCCTCTCCAACAGCAGCAGCAGCAGCAGAAATTCTGGGGATTCGGTGCAGATAGCTGTAAACCACATTCCGGGGGATCTGTGCAGATACATACACATACACATACAGTAGACAAATAAGTAAAGCACGTAGGTAAGCGACCGCATAACTCGTGCTGTACCAATAACAAGACGTCGATCGATCAACATTTGCCTGCGGTGTACCTACATGAACAATCTCCAGCACCACAAATCCGCCAAAAAGCCCTTTTCCCTTTTTCCTATCCCACATCTTCCCGAATGTGAGTGATCGCTTTCCCCATCTTGGAAACGGATACATACATACACACACACACACACACGGCCAAGATGTATATATTTTGCTCGATGTTGGTGCGCCCGCCCTATTAAGCATAAAGTACTTGGTACATGGCTTCGCGCGACAAGTCATTGGAAGGTAGATGGAGGTTCGCGAAGATAGCAACGTGTGGGAGACATGCTGGACAATCAGATCACACAGCGCATGCGCCGTTGATGTGCATAGAGGATGCTGACGGCGATAGTGCACCAGACACAGGAGCATTTGCTGCATCTCGAGACCTGAATTGCTTGCTGGTGGATTATGTATGTGCATACATTATGTCCTGAGTACATTTGCTTTTCATTAAAAATTAACATGGCTCTGCAATCTCCACATCCCCTTGCCATCACAACACCCTGCCTGATTGCGACATCTATGTACAAATTGCTTGGAGTACAGTATATACAGCATCTCTCGTCTAAATTCATTAACACACCCATTCACTCCTCCCATTTGTGCACGTCCAGCTCATCTAAATATCCTGACTGGGTGCATATTTCGAGTAGCTCCTAATCTTGGGGCCCCATTTATAGAACGCATAAGGGACAGGCACCATAGCCGCGCTAATGGCGCCGAGGATAGTGAGGGTATAATGAACACCCATATTCTCATAGAACCTACAGGAACACAGATGGATCAGCAATAGACCCAGTAAAATATATATTCATAACATAAAGGACAAGGGCAAACTTACGGAATTCCGACTTCCACCATACCCCCAGCGGCCACATATCTGATAAGCGTAACACTGGCCAGCGCGCTGGCCGCGTATAGCTCGTACGTATCGATGATGTATTGATACGAGGAGATAAAGATGCAGAGGATGCCGTAGCCGAAGAGCACACTGGCCATCAGCGGACTCCAGTAAGAGATACTTGGATTAGTAGTCCAGCCCATCCAAAACAGACTGATAGGCACAGCCGGGGCACCGAGCATAGCAAACCACAGCCTTTTCTCAGGTGGCAACCGGTCACCGCCTTGCTCTTGGATCTTGGCGAGGTCACGCTTCGCCCAACGGAAGATCAGAGGGATAAGTAGACTCGCGCAGCAAAGGCCAACCGCGATGCCGATGAAAGCGAGGCCTGTAAATCCTTCAGAGAAGCCATATGTGTCGCCGAAAATGTAAGTATAGCCGTCGAGGAAGGTGAAGAGAATGACGTAGATGACGGTGAGGTAGAGAGCGAAGAGGATGACGATGGGCTCAAGGAAGGTGAGGAGAAAGGGGCGGTAGAGGGCATGAAGGAGGCGAACCCGGAAGGGCTCAGCGCGGATCTCCACTGTTGAAACGTAGCGATCGTCACCGCTGTATTTGCGGAGATGTGTTGCCTTCCATTTGAGGAGAATGGGGGCGTACGTCTCGGGTTGGAAGAGGAAGACGAGGATCAGGATCAGCCCCGAGATTATCAGCGTGATCCATTCGCACCAGCGCCAGCTTACGAGCTTGCTTTGGCCGACAAATCCACCTACCACTGGGCCAAATATCGGACCCATAAAAGCTGCGTTTGCGAATACTGGAAAGGCAAATACACGCTCCTGTAACTATAATTAGTCATGTTCGTGATAGATGAAGTAAAGCCTACCATAGGACTCCAAATATCAGATATGGATCCACCAGCACACACAAGTGGTGTTGCTCCAAAGAAACCAGCGAGAAATCTAAAGACAAGCTGGGCGCCGAGATTAGGAGCTAAACCGGATGCCATGATGAAAATCATATACAAGGCCATAGTAACAATATAAACTGGGTTCCTTCCCACTGTCTCGGAGATTGGACCAGCTAAAAGAGCACCGAATCCAAATCCAACAAGATAGAGACCCGTAGCTAGAGACTCTGCAACCTCACTGACACCAAAGTCCGCCGCAGCCTGCGTCAACGCAGCAGAATCGATTGACGACGCAAAACCAACGATGAAGCCAATAGAAGCAATGAGGAAGGTTGTAGCAATTCTTTTGGTGTAGGACCAATTATGCGGATCCATGCTATCGCTCGCGGACTCATAGCCAACAACGAACACCCTATCTCGATCCGGGCCCTTCTCATCGTTGCCAGCCTCCGCCATCCTCCTACTTCGTTGCCGACTCATCTCCTTGGTCAGAGTCCTGACTTCAATTCCAGAAAGCATATGTCCCATTTGTATCCCAAAACTCTGCTGAGTCCTAGTTGACACTGTACGATCGAGTGGCGAGCCATTCCTGTTCACTACATCGTTATGTGCAGGCTGATCTGCTTTCTCTGGATCGCATGAGTCAAGCTCGCCATTGACAGTCCTTGAGGACGATGAATCTAACGATGCAGGTCGATGCGATGGTGCGCCCATGTCAACGACATCTTCTTTCGCCTCTGCATTTCCGCGCTGCAGTGCTTCAGCTTTTTGTCTATCGCGCTCATATTGACTGGCTGTGTTCCGCTCGAAACGCTTGTATGCGAAATATGACTGCATCGTTTCCCCTCTCGTTGGCGAGTTTCGCGTATTCTGTTCGTATAATTCGAGATGATAAACAAATACTTCGTTCAAACGAAATAGTGACGTGATTCAAATGAGAGGTGTTTTTTTATAAGAAAAGAGGATGAAAATTTTATGAATTGAACTTGAGTCGAGACAAACTTACTCTAGGCATTGGCTGTTGTCCTGCCCATTGCAAATACTAGTGTTTACCTTAATCGCGCCCTTCGTCCCAACATATACTGACATCATCGTGCGGATATTTGGATAATGAATGTGGTGGATGTGCGATAGTGTGTGGCGGGAGCTTTGTACTAGAGTACAAAATTAGGAGAGTCCACGGTAATAACGGCCCTTAAGTGTCGAGTTGGGTCCCAGATTGACCCAATTTGTTTGCTTTAGAGGCAGGAGACTCGGGAATAAGCGTGTTCGACAGATCCTGTCTTTTTGAATACAAACTGAGGGGTATTACTTGTGATATTCCCTGTGCTTCTCCGCTGTATTTATAAGCCTACCTGTTGATGTAAAACATGAGTGCGGAAAGATAGCGATTGGACGAAACATACGTATAATATCATGTCGTTACGTAGAAGGTATTAGCCAAATTGTGGGAATAGTCTTTCGCTCACCAGTTCATTTCTTCCATCTCAATCGATATTTGATCCAAAGCCCAGGCCATGCTCCACACTTTGCTCTCTAGAATGTGGACCGAAGAAGATCATCTCGCACATGAACCGTGCTGAGGACTGAAGTGTCTTGAGATTTCGTATGATATCATTGCCAGCTCGACTCTGTTGGTGATAGAAAACCATAAACCGTGAATATTAAGAAATTGCTGTGTTGTGTTAATTTCATGAGGATGCCTCGGCTGCAAAGAAGCCTATAAAACAGGGTTTGATATCTTTCTGATATTGTTGTTTCTCGTGCTTGAGAGTAAATAACAGATATGAAAAAGTATCAGAGTATGACGACAAGCCCACTCCTTGACCAATTGATGTCAGACGTTAATTCTTATTGCGACCATTGTATTTCGTAGCGAAGCACAGCTTGGACCAGTGCACGAGCACTGCGTTTTGATTCCGGAATTCCGTCAAAGGCCGAGCTCCACACTTAAACTTGACCTCGACTCGACCTCAACGTCAAATCGTATGCAGAACCTTCAAATTGTAAATACTCTGAATATCATTCATTATGGACGATCTATCACTTACCACACACATGCTGTGAATTGTGCCTTCAGGTAAAGCAGTCTTTTATTTCCGCGCTGAATTTCCTTCTGTATATACAGAATATCCACAATTACTTTAAGAAGGCAAGAATGATTTTCTTGGAAATTGTCAATTATATATCGTTATGGTTTTTTCTCTCCCAACTAAGGAACTAACCAAGGTCACATCCTTTCTTATGGACTAAGTGCCGTTCCGCTTCACAAAGTTCTCAAATAAACATGTCACAGTTTTCATAGCAAAAGGATCATAATCAAAATGAACAAATGTGGTATTCCAAAAGAAAAAAACGCCTAAAACAACCATGCTTTCCCTTCCCTCTCAATCTACTTCTCCGTCCAAACACCATATTGCAACCACTCGGAATCACTCTTCAAGCACTCCATATGCTGCTGTAACAAATCAAGGCTGACTTCCAGTCCCGGGGTATAAATCTTTGCGTTATCGCCCTCCGCCTTCGATCTCATACCATAAGCAGGCATAACCGACACAAATCCATCGAATCCTCCTCCACCTGGCAATCTCACACGCTGGAAGTTGCCGACGCCAATGTTCAAATCCTCCAAAGAATCCCAATATCTCTCCCAGCTGGTAACAAACAGATCATGTCCCATGAAGATATTCGAGTTCATAACCATATCAGTCAGAGCCTTCTGCTTCTTACACATTTGAATAAGCGAGCGCATGTTCTCATCCGTCTGTGTCTTCAAGCTGAATCTCAGTGCCTCCGCAACCTCAGCCAAGCTCGTTGCGCCATTTGAAATAACCAAGTCAATAGGCAACTCCGATGGTGCCGTGAACACACAGTTTCCAAAGAACTCAGGGGCGACTGGTGGGTTGAGTTTCGCGCGTCCATTGACGGCAAGCGTAAGCTGAGAAATTTCCGGTCGAGTAGGCTTGTCCCAAGCGGCAAAACGGGCACGGGTCACGCAGCGCCAGATAAGCGCAGTGATAGCATCGTTGGTGGAGATGCGGGTCTTGGTGTTAGCCTGCAGGACAGAGTGGAGGGTCTTAAGCGAGGTTGGGGAGAAGTGGAAGATTGTGTTGACGATAGTGGGGGCGCGGATTGGGGGAAGAAGTTTCGAGAGTGCGATAGAGTTGGCTGACTGGACGACACCGCGGGGAGGCTTGCTGCCGGGGAAGTTCTCGTCGTGGATCTTGCCAATGCTGGATGCGAGGGTTCCTGGGACTACGTGCCACTGTGGGTGTTCTTGTGGGGCGACGTTTGATTCCATGAGGAGAGATGTTCGGTCGTGTAGGCCAGCATATTTCTCTACTGGCAGGATGGCCGAATCGTCGAGAACAACCTTCTCAATATGGCTGCGTACCTTCTTGAACCACCACTTGGCGAAGTTCGAAAGGCCAGTTCCATCAATCAGGTAGTGGTGCTTCGAAATGCAAATCACGAACCCGCGTTGTACAAAAGTGATCTGGGTTTCAAATGGTACGATTTCCTTGTCCTTGTTCGCTTGTGGGAAGACTTCGATGTCTGTTGCGAAAATGTCGCCTGGTAGGCAGCGCGAGGGGAAAGCATTCTCAGGCTCTAAGCCCTCGTAGGTGAGGTCATATCTATGCGAGACGGCGAAGTTGACAAACGAGTCCTTGGTGACCTTGATGACGTATTTCTTGTCTTGTGGATCGAGATATAGGTTTCCAAGAACTTCAGGGAACGAGAGGACACCCTCGCTTGGCAGGGCAATAAGTTCTTCAAGAGACTTCTTGAGTCCTTCAACTAGAGACGCTTGGTAGCTCGTGTCTTCTGGTGCTTCGAAACAAAATAGATATCTGCTGTTGTATCCTGGAACGAGGGTGGTATCGGCGATGGTAAGAGGAATTTCCTGCTCATATGGTACGGCAGGTTTGCATTCGTATGTGGTGAAAGTGGGTTTTTGAATAGCCATCCTGATAAGTTGAACGATTTCTTGCCTTGGAATGCAGAAAAGTGATTGATGTGTTACAAAAGGCTTGAGATAGCTCAGACCGGCGGTTACTGGTTGGTTATTATACACATGTATTCATCGTTTTCAAGTGCCCCGTGTCGTCGATACTTGGTGCTCAATAACTCCGAGATGGAGGCTGCAAAATTCCTAGTAAAGTTTAATGTCACTATACTTTGGACGTAATGCAAGTCCGTAACTTAACGGACAGCAGGTCTTAGGTTTAACAGATCTAGCCTCTAAATTTGATTATCTCTAGATCTAAGGCTACGTGCCAGATTGTATAAAGGCTGAACTAAGGTTGCCTTTAAGGCCCCTGTACTTGCCAGATAGTCTCTGCCATAGGAAATATGTGGGTCCAAAGACCAACTTCTCCGCTAAAAGACGGTGTACTTCATCGGAGAAGGTGGTTTTAAATTAAATTCTGGTGTCCTTTTACGGTCTGGTGCCAAATTTGTCTGTGCGACTTTCGTGTCTCTCGCTTGATATTGCCAAGAAGCTCCGGAATTGGTCAATCATCCCCGCCTTTTTCGGAGTTAGATACTACATATGTTTACTTAGCAACCACAGAAACCATAATTTTTATGCTATGGGCGCGGGGAAGACGGTTATATTTCACATAAAAAAGTCTTCATAGGTTTAAGGTACCACCCCGCTAGTGGACGAAATCCGGAGATGCCATGGATATCCTAGTATGATGATTTGCTTGCCCCCTCCCATAAACCAGACGATTCCCATCTCTCATGCAAATAAAATCTATCCAGAATTCTGGCCTTTGTAAATTCCATCTTCGCTTTCGTATTCTTGAGTATAAAGTGCTACGTGCGCACATTGTTTGAGCTGAGTCAAATGGAAGCCAAGCAATCTCACACAGCCCAATTGAAAAGGAGACATAAACTCTAAATCGAAGATGACATCCAATTGCGCGTACACAAAACTCGTGTTTTGAGCCTGGCAAAGGTTATTTAACAGCTCCGAACCCTGTATCCTTGTTACAGTGGTGAGAAGCAGGCCTTGAATCTCGATGCTACATACAATTTTTGTGGGCGGCATTGAATTATTCCGCACTTTCTGGGCTGTGAAACCTTGCCCAAGATCTTGGACTCGGAGTTTCTCTGTTGTAACCTCTCGGTCGAGCGGGATTCTTAATTTAGTAGTGTTGCTCAGAAAACAGTCGATTATCGCTGAGATTATCTTATCTGAATTGCATTCCATGATGGCTTGGTCTTACACTTATCAGTTATGAATTTTTATATATTTGTGTGGTCAACATTTCAAGAGATTTGATAACTTATCTCTACTTATCTTGAAAATTCATGTTCCATTTCTGAGCCAGATGAAGGGAAATCGTCTACTATAGACTCTTGAAAACGATTATATTTTCCTTCGATTGTGGTCTGAAATATTTGATATTGATGTTCAAAATCATAGTACCTACAAAAATGCCAAGATTTATAGTCATGCTATCTCTATTACATGGTGATGTTGCGATCTTCATCTGTAGTCAGGATCAGGGTTTCAACATAGTGGCGGTAGACATGTTCCTTGAAATGAATTTGTGTGCACACATACATTTCGAGACAGTGCGGGTTTGTCATGAACTGTCTTTCTCGGTATTCTCCATGTCTCCATTTCTCCATCGATGATCTGTTTCGTATGTAAGTCTTGATCGCGAGATTCGTTAAGACAATCCACTCACAATGCTCACCCTGTTATTTTCGTATCCGCATTGCCAGTATGTGGACCCTCCCCAGCTCCCAAGCAGACGTGGATAAGCCCGGAGATGAAGATTTATACGGCTTCACCAGAAGATCAGACTATAAGCAGATGATTGTCATGTATATACTGTATATTCAATTCAAATGCTACCTTGGCCGCATGCCAAGTCGCACTAAAAGAAAACCATTCATAGCCAAATCATAGAGAGGAGGGTATTCATTAATTTCTTGTCTGTTGGATGTATCCAAAGATCTGTTATCTTTTGTTCAACACAAAAGATTATTCTGATACCTGTTAACCATAGCCACAGCAATCGTATTGCCACCGATTACTCCTAAACACTTAGCAACAACTCCTTTACGGCCTCATCAAGGCTCTCATCCTCCAGACCCAACAAGCCATTTCCAAAATCCTTTTTTGTCTCCCAGTCAGACTCTACCATACCCAGAATAGAAACCAGATTATCCAATGCTTCTCCATCATCTGGATTTTTATCTACCTCCGCTTTAGTCTCAGCAATATACTTCTCCGCATTCATATTCTCAACCTGCCAGTCTTGTCCTGTAGCACTCTCCAATGACCTCAGAAGCTGATTTTGTGTGATAGAAAAACTCTGGATGTAGAGCATTCGATTCTTCGTCTCCTCTTCATTTTGCAGTATACGAACAACTGCCTCTGCGATCCTCTTAATGGTACAAGAAGACCACTTCTCCTCACCTCCATCAAGAACACGCATTGTCCGTGTCTTGAAGTCCACCTGCAAAAGCCCTGACTTCAGTCCGAGATCAAAGAAATGGCCGCAAACAAGACTCGTCCACGACAAGTTGCTATTTTCAGCAATTTTCTGTAGATGCTCGCGCACCTGGGGTTTTGTTCTATACAGCTCCATGAGCTCTAGCACGCGCGGATTAGTCGAGTCACAACTGCCGAAATCTGCTGGGATGATACGCTTCACGCCGGCTTGCGCTGCTGCTTCTGCGATGCGGACTTGAAGATCACCTAAAGTCCCGCCGAAGATAACTATCACGGCGTCTTGGCCTTTTAGTGCTTCAACGAGCTCGGCCTTCTCGAAATCATCGGAGACGCGTACTTTGCGTAAGTTCTCCGGATATGTTGATTTTGAGGATGCGCGGGAGAGGACGGTCACGTTGAATTCACCAGCCAATTGAAATTGTTTGAGAATCGCGGGTCCAAGTTTACCGTTGGCACCGATGATGATGACATTTTGAATTTTTGCCATTTTTGGTCAGAGGAAGTCTGTGATAGTAATTAAGTATGTGGTATCGTAGGGTTGAAACAAGGTATGCTGTCGAACATTTATGAGCTGAACTCCAAGGACATGTGATCCGATCTCTAGGCAACAATCGTCTAGTTCTACTAGTAAGGAAAGATGACTCGTTGAGTACAGCTCTCATAGTTTATTGGGTAAGCTTTTTTTTAAGCTTCTATTACTGTAAGTGAGCAAACAGCGATAGCAACCGCACACATTTTGCCAATTTATATAAGTCACTCGATTCATAGCATGTTGGAAATACACCCAGGCGACATCCGGTATCGTGCTTTGGTCGAAGACAACAAATGAGTGAACTATCTTTGAGACTCGAACACTATCTTGAAGCAGTTGCTAATACTCGCATAATATGATTTGATTTTGAGTCTCAGTAGCTCAGCAAGGAAGGTATCGATCAGACTAGGTTATTTGTTATCGTTCTTAGTCCTCACTGATAAGAATCTACTTGATACCTAGTACTCTCTACTTAGAAATATAAACGCCATATACAGCCTATTCAAACTGCTAAGTCTTTAGTAGACTATGCTTTTCTTACTGGGGTTACGACCTTTGTGATCAACTACGAAGAAAATTCATAATTGCGAAGATGAAAAGAGGAACGTTTATCTTAACAAATACTTGGAGATTTGATCTGTTTGGCCAGGCCCTACCCAATAAATTTGTTTTATCGGCGCCAGGAACATGAAAGGGATCAAAACTACGATATGCAATTAACTGAGGTTATGATCAAGCTCAGCGGCGCATTTATTTTTATGGCCGAAGATTAATGGGGGAAGTACATCCTCTAGTTGATCCTTGCAATAAGATTATTTATATATGGTTATAGGCAACAGAATAATCCAGCAACGTTGATGGTGTGCCATAATTCCTGGGATTTATCACCGCGGCTACAGCGAATATACATAGATATTGACTGAATTGAACGTACAGAATAAGAGCTACCCTGTTCACTGATTCTCAGTATATAAGTGGGAGCGTTACATCGAATGCAACCATCATAAGACATAGTGATTGAGATAAAGTACAGCTTCAGTTGATAGGTATTCAATTGAATAAGAAATTTCTGTGGTCATAATCTCGCGCCATTCCAATGCCAGCTTCTTCCATCTTCGGGTAACCGGGAGCATAGAGTTCTATATCCTCTCTCCACTTGTCACGGCCAAGGTCCCCACCATCAAAGAATTCCGCCTTTATTTCAAGGATGTCCAGAATTGGTTTCTCCATATCCACACTGGGTTCATGGTCAGTTGGCTGCTTCACGCACGAAAGGAAGAAAGAAAATCAATAACGCAATTGAAGGACTTACGACGCCTGAGCATCCTCATCGCCAATCCATCCGTCTTCGTCGATAATTCGTTGCGCAGAGTGACCTAGCCCCTCCAGCTTATAGTAGATTGACTGCGTGAATATGGGCCAGATACGAGCGCTTTCTCTGATACGTCCATTATTCCCGAAATCACAAAATAGCAAGCGTCCAGTGTCGAGCGCTTCTTGATCAGCGAGCAAAATACCGGAATTCCACCTATGGAACACTACAGTACCTCTCGACGTCATGGCCATATTCTCGAATATAGCCGGCTCGACGAAGCTCCATGTATTGAATCCATCTATGGTCACAGGATTAGGACCAGCGGGATTAGGCCGGATTATGGCGGTCGAGTCGTCTTGACCGTTAAGTGTATCCCTCTGGCCATCTAAATGGTGCATCATAAGACGTATCTTAGCCCAAAGAGCCATGTTTCGTGGACTAATTGGCTCCGGGACGATGAGATTGCAGAAGTTGGAGTGTTGAATATTCTGCTCAGTGCTGGCTAACTCTGCCGGAAACCACCCGCTGGAACGCATTGGTGATCTTTCTTGGTATGAGTCGCGGGCATCTTGGCTCATTGAGGCCCACTCTTCCACGAGTTGACGTCGCCGGTACACTTTAGAGATTCCATTCTGAATACTATCATTCTGTAGCGTGACGCTTTCCTAAGAAACGAATCAGTCCATTGGTTCTTTCTAGGTCCCATGAAAAGTGGAGTTTGAAACCTCAAGAAATAATTGCCAACCCTTCACCTCCTCTTTGAAGGCGGTCGCTTCCTCTTTTAAGAGATGAATATTGTGGATTGGGTCATTATGACATCGAATGTGTGAAGGAATACCTCCAGGCCAGTATTTTTCGGGGTCTGCCATCTTCGGTGGGTGTTCAAATGGACTTTAAGTTTATGTAAAGTTGACATAAAGTTCTTAGTATTTAAAAACATGTGCCGCCGCTAAATCTAGATAGGCGAGCAAGTAGAGTAAGATTATACGTACTATGCAAAGGCTAATCTCAAATAGTGAGACATAATATTGACTCTCTTAGTTTCTACACTCATAGTTGTTTCTCAAAACTTTTTTGTAACAATTTGGGAGCCAGTTTGAGGTTTTTTATTATAACCAGTACTACTATACTGTAACATTTTAGATTGTATATTACATCTGCGGTTGCATTCAATGGCTGTGTGATTCATTCCCCAAGTGTGTCTGATTATCATGGCTTACATGGCCTATACTGCTCACTTGTCGATTACTATTACTGCCGTCATGTAGCAAACACGCGTACAAGATAATGTTCAATTTGTTAATAAACTAAAGTAAAAACCAAGGGTGCTTCAAAATATCGCTGAGTGAAGATCGTTCTTCTGGATTCCACTTAATTATTCCTTCCAAAAGGTCTTTGAACATCGCAGCCTCTTCCTCTGATAACTCGAACTCAGGAATTTCCCAGAAATTCGCACAACTCTGATATCCATTATCCGGCCGAGGGTTACGTCCTATATCAGCAATCGATTTATCTAATGACCAAGTCATAGTCTTGCCTTCTATTGGGGTCCCATCATCTTCAAAACGTCCATGTCTTCCCTCCCACATTTGCCACCAAGGCTCTGGCATCTTTCCCAAAGTTTGCACCATTTGCATGATTGCCTCATCTTCATCACCAGCCCAGTCTTGAAAGAGTTGCTGACCAGATCTGATTTCATAAATGAGGCAACCTAATGACCAGATATCAGAATATACACCAGCTTTCCCATCCAGTATCGATTCCGGAGCACAATAGCAGTAGGGTATTCCAATGTCCTCTTTCTCTGGGGGCTGTTCTACTGGAAAGGATTGCCCATAGTCAACTAGTACAGCATCTGTTGTCAGGAAATGAGGAGGTGGAGGGTCAGCAGGTGCGATGAGATAAGGAGGGTGAGATTCTCCTGGTACTGGATTCATCCATGGGTCCCTAACTTGGTCCTCTATCAGTGGCCCAAATCGCTGATAAATCTCTTCAGTCGACCATGTGTCAAGTGAATCGATTTTCAGCAGAAGATTTGAAGGAGTTACGTCTATAGAGAAAATTAGCCATTGATTGACCCGGGCATCTTGTGAGCAGGAAATAGGACGGAGTCCGTATGTACCTCCATGACAGATTCCCTGTGAATGAATGAAGTGCAATGCTTCTACGGCATATCTAGCAACCTTTCTTGAAGAATCTGGGTTCAATGCACAGTTCTGTATCGGTACTAAGCATCTTATTGAAGTAATGCTTGGTCCTAGCACTTCAGAAACAAGACACAAGTGCCGTCCATTCGGACCATCAAATTCGAAGCTCCTGATCAGTAGTTGTATGTGACACTTTCCTGGATTATCTGAAGGACCTTTTTCTAGATTTTCTAAAATTTCAAGTTCTGTACAATTTTCAGATTGCTCCGCTCTGATGATCTTCAATGCAACGTATCGAGCGGACTGAGAATCGTGCGCAAGCCAAACCGTTGAAAATCCGCCATAGCCTAATTTGTGAAGTATCTTGTATCTATCAACCAAGATGTCTCCGATACTTGTCGGATGAAGGCCTCCAGGCTGATAGTCATAAACATCCTCGATACTGTCCAGACAAGAACGCTTGTATTTCATCGTAGTTAGGCTCGAGCCAATTATGGCTCCCCAGCTCTGACGGTTAGACAAATGCTGTTTCTTTGAGACAAAGAAAAGAAGAGAATAGAGTAGATGTAGGAAGAATGATCAGAAATATTAGCCTAGGAAAATATTTCATCAATTTTGCATTGTTCAAGTCCACGATAATAAACATTCGAGAAGACTGGCAGACTCAGAGGGCGCACGATACCCTGGTTAAGGACTTAGCCACACAGGTGAACCGTGCCACTGCGCGGCTATTGACTTCTCCCCATACGCAAATCTTCAATAGTGCTCAAACTTGAGATTTACCATATTCGGTAACCCGAACATCGTAAGCAAAGATAATTCTACCTTTATATCCATTTTTATGTGAACACTATCATTAGTTCTCATCCTCATCAAATGGCTAGATTCAGGGGGAAAGAGCCGTGTTTCAGAACCATGGTTCAATGTACTGATTTAATTGTAAGTTCTGATACCTTAGATGTAGATGATTAGTAACAACTGCTAATCATTATTAGCCGCAGATGATAGTAAAAGCCCAGACAAGGCAAAATGGACTATTTTGAGCACTTAAAGGACATGTATTTTGCGATGAGGTATCCACTACAAGTTCATCGATGCAAGCGAGATGTGGGAAGACCGCAAGAAAGACCTCTCAGGCTTCTCCATACAAACCTAAATAGCCCTACGGCCCTTATGATAAAAGCGTACACAGAAACAAGGTACAAATTACCTCATCGCGACCTAACAGTTTCGTAAAATCTGTCGGCACATCACAGAAGATATAAGATAGTAGACAGCTGGTCAAAATATATAACCTAAATTATATTCTGATATAGCACACAAACCAATCAATGCTCCCTCATGTTCTAGTTATCTTATCGATCTATGCATTCTACAATTTTAAATCATCTCTATATCATTAATGTTCACGACGTCTGGTTTACCCTCTTTCTTACCGCCAACTCCAACCTCTAGCAAATGCGCACTTTCAACAGTTGAGCCCTCTTCGAAAACAAATTGTCGATAATCACAGTTCTTAAACCCAGTCCCTAAGGATATTAGCTAATCCCCGTTTGCTTCACAAAAAGAAAGACACTCACCTCTTTCATAGTCAAAATTCCTCCAATCTTCCATAATGTAATGCAAGAAAGCACCATGAGTTACAAGCACAATAGTCTTCTCAGGCCTTGCGAATAACCAAGACCTCAGTCTCGCCGCACGAGCTATCACAGCTGTCAACTGTGCCGCATATTTTCCCTCCTAAACAGATCAGTCCATGTCGATTTCAAATCCGCAAATCATTATTGTGTAACAAAAGCACAACATACCTTTTTACACCAACCCTCTTCCACAAATTCAAAATCAACTCTCCTCAAAACTTCCTCGCCTAGCACTTCACGTAATTGCTCCCTCAGTTCAGGCTCTTCAAAGCCCACGTCACAGTCTTTTGCACTGATTTCTTGCGCATCCGGCACAAGAACAATCTTTCCCTGTCTCCCCAAGTCGGGCCCAAAACTCCTCACCGCAGTCTCAATGGCTCTTTTCAGGGGCGACGCCATCACGAGATCTATCTCGCTGTGGGCAGGAAAAGTCGCGGATAAATGCGCACATTGCTTCTTTCCAAGCTCTGTTAATGCTGCGTCGCGGATATGATGAGAGTTCTGAAGCAGTTAGTGTATGCGCTGTGAATTAACGGCCAGGGAGGTACCTTGAGGTTGTGCAGACCCTCGGCGTGGCGGACGAGGTAGAGAGTTGGAGGCATTTTCGTGATGGAGATGAAGGGGAGGAGATGAAATGAGAACTGCGAAATCAGATTTTGCGACCAAAATCGGTGGGGAAGATTTCTTTTTAATGATGTGAGCGGCTGTTCTCGTGACTTGTGATTTTTTTGATGCCTTCAAAAAGATCGCGATATTTTGAGGTTTGGGGGAAGTTAGCCGAAGAAGGATGAGGAAAGGGTTAGCGTCGGAGATAAATCGCGATCGGCTCAGTTTCTATTTTTGCATTGATGATGAGGCACGAAAGGGGATTTAGAACACACATTATAAGAACATGAACTTTTTGGTAGAAAATCTAACAGCTGGCAACTCATCTATCGACATCACGTTTTATTTAACATTTTGAGGCTGAAGTTATAATGTGCGTCCCAAAGCCAGATTTAACTAGCTACAAGCAGGTGTGGATCGGCAGAGTACTTAATCGGCATATTCGGCACTTGCCCCTGTTTACCAATGAAGGAGCCTTATTGATCTCTCCTTACCCTTTGCAGTAAAGTGGCATGATATTAACGGTAGGTCAATCAGTAGGCAAATCAAACGTATGATGTAAAATGGAGACTCGCAATGTTGGACTTGTATGATTGCAATTCCTTTTATTGATTTGCTTTTGCTATGATTTTTCCCACAACACATCTATTGCTCAGTCTCGTGACGGAATTCATGACAAACATGCGATATAGGTTTTGGTTGACAAGTTCATCCAAGAACAACTTCGTTTTTGACAATCAAATCCCTCAATTTCTGAACTGGAGTGTGCCCGGATTTTGGTACAAATCTATGGCGGCACATCCATCTGTTGACAGGCAACCGTAGCGATCGAATGATGTAAAGGCGCATGTCCGATCATGACCAATGGAAAATTACAAAAGTACCACCAAATTCATAGTTATGATAGTTGCACAAATCCCAAAGATATGTTAGCTAGATCAGTAACAGGGGTCCTGTTTCACTCACAAACTATGAACTAAGAAAATTGACAAGACTCATGGAGAAGTTTGACGTTGTAAAGCTGCAGTCGGATTCAACATCATGTAAACCATTGGCTCTACACCCGTTACTCCCTCATTGCTGTTCAGGATTTCCTGTTCCCACTGAGCATCATTGCGCTTCATCAATCGGACTTCTATCTTAGCCATGGACTCTTTGTATTCTTGATCGGCCTTGGTGTTGTTGTCTCTCCACCATTCCTGGATATCTTTGTCGATGACTCCAACAGTCCAGTCTCCTAGAAATTCCCGAAATTCATCGTTGGAATGGCGACCATTGTAATAATCCACAATGATTGTCAGAAGTTTGCTATCCGGGAAAAGTTCTGAGACAAGCATTCCCCAATTTCCATTGAAGGCCTTATAGAGAATTCGAGAGCAAGTATCCCATTCTACTACGGTATGATAGATTTTTGGGGTAGATGAAATCGCAAGCTTTTGCTCTTGGCGGACTTTCCAAAGGTTTGCCAGGGCGTGAAAGCCGTCGACTCCATCGAATAAAAAGACATCCTTGTCACCCCTTACGTACGTTTGATACTTCCAAATGAATTGCTTTTGGGCTTCATGACGGGATTCCTTGCAGACATGGAAAATAGCATGCGGTTTCTTGACTGGCGCTACAACGTTGCCATGTCCGATTATTTCAATGATTTGGGCATCTGGTAAGGCGTTTTCCCAGATTAAGAGCCGAATTTCCTTTGGAAATTTGTTGAATTGATGGAAAACCATGATGGCAATGGCTGGGTAACGTCTTCAAAGCCAATCAGCTTAGAAAGCGATAACATCGAGCGGCGTGTGACTTACAGGGTTCCTTACATGTACGTAATAGCCATAGACACGAAAGGTATGTCTGAATTATTTCAAGACTATGAAACTAAGCAAAGGAAAGTACCAGCAAATGGATTTACTGGTGTTGCGGTGGTTTGACTTAGCCGATATTGGGTTCTTGTCGAGGCGTAGAAAAATCGACAATATAAAGAAATGAATATGAGCAGGAAGCGGGTTTTCTTTGTCTTCGATTGCGTACATGTGGGGTTGGGGGCGAGGCATATGTATTGCAAGGCAAGTGGTTTGTCGGGGAAGGCTGTGGTTCGAGGCTGCGCCCCCTTGGTGGCTTAATACATGTACATATACATAATATATGCACCTGACCACCACACTGTAAAATGAGCGCGTCTAAAGCAGCTTGCCTCACAATACAAAAAGCAGCTCTTAATTCATGTATACACCCCACTTATGAGCTTACCCCCCTGGTAATCTATAATAGTAGACTGTGAAATAAATTGTAACTACGTAAACTTCCAAATGATTATAACCGACCATTCAAAATAATACAAAACAAATATAAAAAGCTATACAATATTGTAGTAAATTTATTATTTTTCGAAGCTCTTATAAAGTTAAGAGTACTCGCTACGCCAGTATGGTCACATATACGCAAAATGACCTTAATAGTTGAAGTGCAGCATATAAATATCATTATTGCAATAGCTGACACCATTCAGAATTATAGACAACTAGCTCTGATAGTCATTGTACAGAGTTCCTCATCAGAATCTTGACATCAACCTCTGCCATAACCGACTTGTAGTCATCATACTGAGCCGATGGAGAATCAAACCATCCCTGTGCACGAGGAAGCTTAAGTTCTTTCCAGGTCATGTCGATCTCATCCTTCAAGAGATCGGCAAAGTCCCTAACCTCAACAGAAACATCATTAACATCGACAAGAGAAGCTTCGCCGGTTTCATCTCCATCATTGGCCAAGGCAACAACCAATTCTCTGGTGTATGGGAAAATTTCCTCGACGAATGCCGCCCAGTCTTGCTCAAGCTGATCAAGAATGAGATTAACTGAATCAAACTCGGTAACTGCGCGCTCGATGAGTTCCGTTGGAGGTACACCAGGTGGGAGAGATAAGTGAAGGTTGAAGTACGCGATCATGGCCTGGAAACCCTCAATGCCTTCGAAAAGGAACATGTCATATGACGGGCGGCAATAAATTCCATATCTCAATGTATGGTGTTTAAGAACTTCGTAACGAGCCTCTCTGCAAGTTCCGAGCAAAGCAAGTTGGCGATCAGCTGCCGCGAGATTGTTGTTTCCATCGGTCACCAACTTGATGATTCGAGGTTCCTCAAAGGCACAACACCATATATCCACGCGAAGTTCAGGTGGGAGCTTGTTGAAAAGGGTGAATTTCTTCAAAGGAGCTCGACTACGTGAGTCTACAGCAACGAGTCCCTCGGCCATGTTGAAGAGACTTGTGGATCCTACAAAGAGTGTTAGCATGGATGATAATTAGATGAAGTGGATTCAAGCAGTACAAAGGGATTGGACCTTATACAGGCGAAAATTAGAAAACTCCCATCCGCCAATGGAAGTATGACAATGATGTGGAAGATGTTTTAAAATGTGACGGGCGGAATGTGAAGAAGTTTTGTTTACAACAGCTTCAATTCATACCGCGGACGCGGTTCTTAGCGCCATTCAACTGTTTACTCGAGGAGGCTGCGCACCAGGAGCTGCGTCTTATGGGGTGAAAAGATGAGTCCTGCTGGAATATCATAGTTAATATTTGACAGAGCATTCCAGAAATATTATTTCGCCAGAAGAACGACATCCCATAGTCAACAAGATATATCTACAGTTTTAAAGGGGCTTTGTCTTGAAAAATACGAACGGCGACAACTCGTCTCTATGAAACAAGTAAGTGGACAAAGACCCTTCTATGATTCTAGAAGTAGCTAAAGATATACAAGCTAGGAAGACTCGAAATAGGAGATGTTTATTTTGACATCCGAGAAATTGTACCAGACTGATAACTTCGGAGCATCATCGAAATCTCTTGACTGTTCTCTTCAGTTACCAAGTTTGAAACCACAATACGGTTGGCTCTGTCAAATAAAGATAAAACTATATCAGTGTAGTCTTTAAAATAATAATTTTAATATTTCATGTTGGAATCTGCTCTTTTGTATCGAAATGGAGTGCCTCTATGTTTTGACATATATCCAGTTCGCGTGAGTTAAAGTATTTTGTTAGACCCTTGCTTCCTACACAAAGCTTCGTTTCATAACGACATTAACACAATTATTTCTTATATTCCAGCAATGTAATTGCTAAGCTATTGTCTAATATTTGAGGTCACTTGTTTAGTCACAAAATCCAGAGCTCGTTTCTCTCAAGAGTAGGAAGTTCATGATCAAGTGTATAAATAATACAGGCAAGTCAAATTGAAAAAAGAAGCAACAGTAATATAAGACTTATGAATATACCATTAATATGCTTGTGTGGCCATTAAATAATCTATTTACACGTCAAAAGGACGAAACACAACCTTCTCACCCGAAACACCCTTTTTATTCAAAGAAAGTGCCTCTTCCACCGCCCCCAATCCCCCAGGAACCACACGCGGCCGATTCGGCGTAAAAAGGCCCCTAGCAATATAACCATCCTCACCTCCAAGGCTCTTAGCCATCGGTTCAGTCAAATACCTCAAAGCCGGCGAGCTACCCAGGCCCAAGACGCGTTTGATATCGACCCCCGGCTCCTGCGACTGAGCAAGCTCAAGAGCATCAGGATCAATAGCATCGGGAAGAACAACATGCAGCGTCACGACATGGCGAGAGGCCGTCTTACTAGCCTGAATGATCTGGACGGCCAAGAGCTGCGTGGACTTTGCCGAGATGGCATCGAAGACGAACTCAAGGGGAAATTCACCGAGTGCGGCCTTGAAATCTTCCGGGCCGGACTGGGCGCGGTCCAGCACAACATTTGCACCGAGCTTTTTGAGGAATTCATGGTTCGTGGCACTGGCGTTTGTGATGATTCTTTCGAAGCCGGATAGTCGAGCTAGCTGGATTGCATATTGGCCCACGGATGAGGCACCCCCGATTATCACTACAGCCTTGCCTTTGCCGACCTGCTCGCCTCCCTTCCCCCACGGGGGCGTCAGGCCGTGTCCTTCGCTGGCGTAAAATGCTGTTACTACGGCCACTGTCGCGAGGCTGATTCCTGCGGCTTGTTCGTCGCTGATGTTACTTGGGGTCTTGGATACTAGGGCAGCTGGCATTTTGCAGTATTGTTGGAAGGTGCAGTAGTCATTTTTGTTGATTATGCCTTGGAAGAAAATGCGATCGCCGACTTTGAAGCCTGAGACGTTGGGTCCAATGGAGGCGATTACTCCTGCTGCGTCGGAGCCTAGTATGGTAGGATAGGCGCTGACGAAAGCATTGTAATCACGCATCTTCCAGTCGACTGGGTTGATGGCTGTGGCAGTGATCTTAATCCCAATTTCGCCAGACTCCAATTGTCCCAAAGAACGGTCGGATATAACATTCTTAGCTTTTGGTTCGTGGACTATAGCAGCCTTGAAGGTCTGTGGGATACTCATTTTGTTGGATTTATTAATATAGTCTGTGTAATAAAAATATATTGGTTGGGTATACAAGCGATTTGTATGGGAGTGAGTATGTCCTTTTACATCGGAATCATTACGAAAGACATGCTGAGGAACCGCCTTTAAATATACTTGAGTATTTTAAAGCTGGCCAATAATGTATGTACTTAGAAACTGAGAAATTTTAACATTGGCTGTACCAACGTGCTGAGCAATATGATGTCAGGCTCAATAGGACCCCTCACTTAAGGTTGCACGAATTGATGTGATGAAAGTAGCTCGGCCATTGAAGCGATCGAAACGAGGGAAACGAGGGAAGCGAGAATGGTCTTTGCGGGAGACTGGAGAACTGGAGGATGCTATTGGCTTAGAAATAAGCAGCTGGTCCGTGCCGACTTTTCTCCGCCGTCAATCCTGGTCCATTTTCTTTCTAAAAGTGAAGCTTAATTAACTCGGTCCATTGCAACCGCAAACTTTAGATTTGTCAGATTATATTTAAATGGAAATCTTGATGAGCTTGATGCTACTCTTTAGTTTCTTTTATCATGTCCGATCAGGCTGTCTGGAACATTCTCGCAGAAAGGATTCTCTTACCTTTTTCAATTTAGGTGAATTCTTTATTTAGGAAGTTTTATTGGGGACACGCCTTCGAGAGTTTGATGGATTGGATTCCCCCGCTGTTCCGAATCATTCTACAAACTTTAACCCCGCCTCTGACCCCACCATGCACACCAAAACCGTTGAGAATCGTGATGCGCAACTTATTGCCTTTCTCATTCATGTTGGCTGATCATTTCATCTAAATTTGTTTACTCAACGTCTTTCCCTGCAGAGCCTCCATCTTCACGTCAATAATATTGATTGTTTAGCGCAATATGCCCGCTACATACTGCATAGGTCCAAGTAACTGCTGGCCTGGCCAGTTGATTTGATCTACGGAGGATATTTGTCCGCATGGGAGATATGTAGATGCAAAGCACGTAGGGCTCGGAGGGCCCGGATGATACCTGGGTTAAGGTTTGTTAAGGGCCATCGGAACCAACTAAGCGATGGAAGCGGAATAGAAGGCGGGAAAGGCCATGTGGATAAGAATCGCTTTGTCATACTTTTGTGAGGACTGACCTGACGAAGAAATCTGGAGAAACCCATATACATTCATGAAGAAGATTCGATCGTGTAGAGGAGTTGTTGGCAGTTTATAATACTTCCATGCGAACGATAATACAATACATGTCTACGTATTCCTTCTAAGTAAGCCTCGGAGCGATGATTGAGTTTAGCTACTGATACTACCAATGGCTGACACCAGTTATTTGGGCACAATTTATCTGAAAAGACAAAGTGTCGTGATATCGTCCTGCTAATTCTATAAAGCAGTATGGAATATCTGCTACGGCGTCGAATGAAACCCAGAGAGAAAATAAATGGGAAAGGGAGCGATTGACAGGCACTCTACAATGGTGAAAGCACTCAAGAACTATCCATATCAATAACATAGTGCTAACGTATATTTTGTTAGTTTACAAGCGGTATCAGAAATACTTTATCGCTTGTGTCTTGCATCGTATCTGAGCAAGAAGTACGAGTAATGGAGCTATTACTCTACAACATGAGTAACTTCCAACTCATCCTATGTTTTGTCAGCAAGCTGCATTAATAGATCGGTTGGATTTAAGTGAGTTGGATATACCTCAAAGTCTCCAGGCTGGATTAAACCTCGCACTCCCTCACTCTTCAATCCAGCATGCGCTCTTACATATTTGCGATAATCCGGTGCCCCTGGCCTCACCACGTTATCTGCCACAATAACTGTACCTTTCCTCAGGAGACCAAGCTTCTCACAGACCTGGAAATCAGAGACGTAGAGCGATTCTACATGATCTAAGAACAGCATGTCGAGAGCTTCAAGCATTCCATCATTTTGTAGTTTTCGAAGAGACTCTTCCGCCGGCCCAACAACCACAGTAATGATATCACTGAGTCCCACAAGCTCAATGAACTGCCTTGCAATAGCTGCATACTCAGCGTTTATCTCGAGACTCCAAACGCGCAGGTTTGCGTTCTCTGCATTTTCCTGGCGCAGAGTATCTGCGAACAAAATGGCCGAGTATCCCATATAACCGCCCAGTTCAACTATCGTTTTGGGCCTCTCGGCTTTTACGATATCGGAAACCACCTTGGATTTGTGGCCTCCAATGCTGATCAAAAATTCGCGTGTGGCAGAGAATTCATCGATTACGTCGAGGAGTTTCTGAGGAGATGCTTTGATTTCGTCCAAATCTGGACGAGAGAGAACGAAGGAAAGGAGCTCTTCTTCGCGCCCATCGCCAGACTATTTGAATGGAATGCGTTAAAGGCTATGATTCATTCGTGCTTGATGGTCATTAGAGTTCTCAAAACTTACTTCGACCTCCGGTGGAGTGGGCTTGTTCAGCGAAGGGTACTTTGCAATCAATTCTGCAATCGCTAGTGGATGGCTCATGATTACGAAGAGATTTGAGATATGGCTAGATATATAAAGATGATAAATTGGTGATTGAGACGTTTTGAGAGTATTTTTTAAACTGGTTGAAGATAATGGTGTTCGGGCTGGGTGTATATAGGTAAATAGATATTACGGCGCAGTTTCATATGCCCCTGTCAAACAGGCACCCAACCCCGCAATGCAGATTTCTATGAGCCGCCTGCTTGTAGTGTACCGCAATCGTCATTTCGACTTCACGTTGGTCTGAATTAGCCATTTAAAGCTGTCCATACACATCGTTTCCTCAAAGTGATTTATTTCGGATCGAATTAACAAAGTGGTTGACAAAACACTATTCGGCATTCGAGAGCCATATCTACCACAAAGTTTTTAAAAATGAACCTGCAAACACTCATGTGCAGCACAAGACCCTGCGAATGCTTGGGACGCATTAGCAAGCATATGTATGTATGTATTTCAGTCGTGTCACTCTTCACTAAGCTCATCAACCTAATTCAACTTCTTATTTGCTGAGCATAGCGAATCCTTGAGGTAAAACCTGCAAGTACATACAATGTTCCTGTTACGGTACTGGGAAATTGGGTATCCATTACTAGCGAATATGCACAGATATTGAATCGAATCGCACACAACAAAAGCTACTCTGATTACTGTGGTATATATGTCGGGAGCGTTACATTGAATGCCACTACCATGAAACTTGCATACGAATCACCAACGAAATGGCCCACATGTCATACAACGTCCCCGTGGTCCCTTATCTGCCATGTGTTTGACACTTCCTCTGATAATGGTATCCCCACTTATCTAAAATATAGAATGGTAGCCTTTATATAAGTACCGATTACTCTCTTTTCTAATATTATTCATATATAATATTTTAAAAAGTACTACATTACCTGTCTTCATACATAATTTTAAGATGGCTGCTACACTCCGCGTCCTTAAGTCTCTAGATGAGTTTCTTCAAGAATCTTATGATTACATTATTGTCGGTGGTGGAAACACAGGTTTGTCTGCGAACATAACTAAGATTAACAACTAATATATCTAAGGACTTCCTGTTGCTGCTCGTCTCTCAGAAGACCCTAATATTAAGGTCGCTGTCATCGAAGCTGGAAGTGCAAGATTAGGAGACCCTTTAGTTCTAACACCCGCTGCATTTCCAATTTTGATTGGTAACAAAGATTATGATTGGAAATTCACAACCGTTCCACAGGTATGTTTATAAATTGCATGATTTGAAGCATATTAATATCAAAATAGACCGGAACAAACTCCATTGAACATTCATGGGCCCGTGGGAAGCTTTTGGGAGGCTCTACGGCCATCAATTACATGATGTACGTACGAAGCCAGGTTTCAGAATTCGATGATTGGGAGAAGCTCACCGGCCTCAAAGGCTGGGGTTGGAAGGATGTGCTACCTTACTTTTACAAGAGCGAAAACTTCAACGGGACAATGGAACAGACCGACATACGTCCATCTGACTTTGTCTTTGAGAAGGAGCATCATGGAACAGGTGGTCCCATCAAGACCAGCTTCGCGACATTCCGATCTCCTGCTGAGACAGCCTACCACGAGGCAGCTGAGAATGCGGGCATTGCCAAGCCTCGCGATGCGTGGAGTGGAGACCATCGCGGCGTTTATGGTAGCCTTTCTACGATTGATCGTAGTGGACTTGGCACTCGGAGTTATGCTGTTACGGGATACTTGGAGCCTTATGGTGACCGGCCGAATCTCGCAGTGCTTACCGATGCTCTTGTCGAAAAGGTCATCTTCAAAGAAGGAGAGTCTGGTCCTGTCGTGGAAGGGGTTCTCTTTTCATATGACAACAAGTCTTACAAGGTGACGAGTAAGATTGCTACCATCCTTTCCGCTGGTGCAGTAATGACCCCTAAAATCCTCGAGCTTTCCGGTATTGGGCCAAAATCGATCCTGTCAAAGTTTGATATCGACTGTATCGTTGACAATCCAAGAGTTGGCGACCTTGAAGACCACATAATATCCGGGTTGTCGTACGATCTTTATGACGGCGACTTTTCTCTCGACCAGCTTAACATACCTGAATTGAAAAACAAAGAGATTGAAAGATATATTAGTGGAAAGCCCAGCCCTATGGCTAATGCTGTCTCAAACAGTGGCTTTCTCTCGCTCAGCGATGTTGCTAGCCCGGAGGAAATGGAAAAAGCTTTTAGGACTGTCGAATCCTACAGAGAAACTCTCGAGACCGATCTGGATCGCAACCGAAGTGATATCCTTCTCGCCCGCTTACAGGATCCTCACGCTGCTATATTCCAGCTCCTCGCACTGGTTGCATTTGTTGACTTTGGCGGACGACATTATACGAAAACAGTGCTTCCTGCGTCTGCTGATACATCCCGATTCTCAATTGTTGTTGGTCTCCACCAGTGCTTCTCTCGTGGTTCAATCCATATCAAATCTGCGGACCCTACAGAGCAGCCTGCTATCGACCCTCAATACTTGAAACACCCTGTCGACGAACTTATTCTTGCTTACGCTCTTCGTTTCGTTGAGAAGAAGATTGCTGGTGCATCTCCGCTGAAGGAGAGGCTCAAACAACGTGTACTACCAGCTCCAGAAGTAAACTTAGATGATCTTGAGAATGCTCTCACATACGTTAGGGGTCATACAGGAACAGAGTTTCATCCCATTGCAACTGCAAGTCTAGGAACTGTGGTGGATGACAAGTTGGATGTTAAGGGTGTTAAGGGCTTGAAGGTGTGCGATGCCAGTATCATCCCATTGCACATAAGTGGAAATATTCAAGGACTTTGCTACGCGATTGGGGAGAAAGGGGCTGATTTAATCAAGGATGCGGAGATTGGTGTTGGAAAATAGATAGCTACATGTTTATAAAATAAGTTGAGGAGCCTATATTCCCGCTTCACCACCGCATCTTGTTTGACAACAACGTTAACCTTCCTTATCCTTCACATGGGCATTTACTTTTAATGTATTAAGAAGCAATTTAACAATGGCCTCGTGTCTTTCCGAGGTAGCCCATGCCAGCGGCGTATAGCCATTCGTGTCTTCCGATTCGATTTCAACCTTGCCTGTGTCAAGGAGCAGCTTAACTATAGCCTCATGCCCCCTCTCAGCAGCATACGACAGCGGTGTCCGGTTATTCTGGTCTTTCGAGTCGATGTCGACATTGCCAGTGTCAAGTAGCAGCTTAACTACAGTCTCGCGCCCATTCCTGGTAGCATACGACAGTGGCGTCTGGCTGTACTGGTCTTTCAAGTCGGCGTCAACTTTGCCTGTGTCAAATAGCAGCTTGACTATAGCCTCATGCCCCCTCTCAGCAGCATACGACAGCGGCGTCTGAGTATCCTCGTCTTTTAAGTCGGCGTTAACCTTGCCTGTATCAAGTAACAGCTTAACTATTGCTTTATGTCCGTTCTTAGCAGCATACAATAGCGGTGTCCGGTTATACCGGTCTTTCAAGTCGGTGTCGACCTTGCCTGTGTTAATAAGCAGTTTAACCATAGCCCCGTGGCCTTTTTCGGCAGCATACGACAGCGGTGTCCGGTTATAATATTTGTCCTTTAAGTCAGCGTCGACCTTTCCTATGTTAAGGAGTAGCTTAACTATAGCCTTATGTCCATTCTTGGCAGCATATGACAGAGGCGTCCGGCTATACTGGTCTTTCGAGTCGGCGTCGACCTTTCCTATGTTAAGGAGTAGCTTAACTATAGCCTTATGTCCATTCTCGGCAGCATATGACAGAGGCGTCCGGCTATACTGGTCTTTCGAGTCGGCGTCGACCTTGGCTGTGCTAAGGAGCAGTTTAACTACAGCCTCGTGCCCGTTCTCAGCAGCATACGACAGCGGTGTCTGGCTGTACTGGTCTTTTAAGTCGGCGTCGACCTTTCCTGTATTAAGGAGTAGCTTAACTATAGCCTCGTGTCCATACTTGGCAGCATACGACAGCGGTGTCTGGTTAAGATGGTCTTTTGAGTCGGTGTCGACCTTGCCTGTGCTAAGGAGCAGTTTAACTATAGCCTCGTGCCCTTTTTCGGCAGCATACGACAGCGGTGTCCGGTTATAATATTTGTCCTTCAAGTCAGCGTCGACCTTGCCTGTGTTAAGGAGCAGTTTAACTATAGCCTCATGCCCGTTCTTAGCAGCATACGACAGCGGTGTCTGGCTATACTGGTCTTTCAAGTCGGCGTCGACCTTGCCTGTGTTAAGGAGCAGTTTAACTATAGCCTTGTATCCATTTGCGGCAGCATATGACAGCGGCGTCTGGCTATACTGGTCTTTCAAGTCGGCGTCGACCTTTCCTGTGTTAAGGAGCAGTTTAACTATAGTCTCGTACCCGTTCTTAGCAGCATACGACAGCGGCGTCCGGTTATACTGGTCTTTCAAGTCGGCGTCGACCTTGCCTATGTCAAGGAGCAGTTTAACTATAGCCTCGTGGCCTTTTTCGGCAGCATACGACAGCGGCGTCCGGTTATAATGTTTATCCTTCAAGTCGACGTCGACCTTTCTTGTGTCAAGGAGCAGTTTAACTATAGCCTCGTGCCCATATTTAGCAGCATATGACAACGGCGTCCGGTTATACTGGTCTTCTAAGTCGGCGTCGACCTTGGCTGTGTTAAGGAGCAGTTTAACTATAGCCTCGTGCCCGTTCTTGGCAGCATACAACAGCGGTGTCTGGCTATACTGGTCTTTCAAGTCGGCGTCAACCTTGCCTGTGTCAAGGAGCAGTTGAACTATAGCCTCATGTCCATTCTTGGCAGCATACGACAGCGGCGTCCGGTTATACTGGTCTTTCAAGTCGGCGTCGACCTTGCCTATGTCAAGGAGCAGTTTAACTATAGTCTCATGTCCATTCTCGGCAGCATATGACAGCGGCGTCCGGTTATACTGTTCTTTCAAGTCGGCGTTGACCTTTCCTGTGCTAAGGAGCAGTTTAACTATAGCCTCGTGCCCATATTTAGCAGCATACGACAACGGCGTCCGGTTATACTGGTCTTTTAAGTCGGCGTCAACCTTTCCTGTGTTAAGAAGTAGCTTAACTACAGCCTCGTGCCTATTTTTGGCAGCACATGACAACGGCGTCCGGTTATACTGGTCTTTCAAGTCGGCGTCAACCTTGCCTGTGTCAAGGAGCAGTTGAACTATAGCCTCATGTCCATTCTCGGCAGCATACAACAGCGGTGTCTGGCTATACTGTCCTTTCAAGTCGGCGCCGACCTTGCCTGTGTCAAGGAGCAGTTGAACTATAGCCTCGTGTCCATTCTTGGCAGCATACGACAGCGGCGTCCGGTTGTACTGGTCTTTCAAGTCGGCGTCGACCTTGCCTGTCTTAAGGAGCAGCTTAACTATAGCCTCGTGCCCATTCCTGGCAGCGTATGACAGCGGCGTCTGGCCAATCGAGTCTTTAGAGTTGGCGTCGACCTTCCCTGTGTCAAGTAGTAGATCAAGGAAGGTCTCAACCCCGAAGTATGCTAACATGTGTAGTCCTGTTATGTTTCTCGGAACCTCATGGCTGAAATTTTGGTATCTTGAGTATCTCTTTAGAGCCAACAATCCTTGGCCTGATGCACTAGCCTTATTTTTGCTCATAAGAAAGCCTATAGTGGCTTTGGATAATTCTTGGCTTAGGCTCAAGGTATTTCGAGCGTGATGACCCCAGTTTTCTGTAGCGTATTCAAAAAATTGGTTCAATCGCAATCTCTCCTCAAACTCTTTGTCTGTCAGACAATATCCAACTTCAAAGACGTTGAATGAGAGGTAAGTAATACAAATTGTCGTGATTTGAGTCTCTGCGTCCGGAAACCATCGTTTCTGCGACCGCTCAAAGTATTCCTGTGTTGTATAGTGAACCAAGCGGATAATATCGCTCTCCTCATCAATAGTAACTAATCCAGCACATACAGAAACCATGTCTTCAACTTCGGGGAGGTTGTCTTCGTCGAGCTCTGGTTTGTATATCTCTACGGCGATAGCATGCTGGAGCTCTCTTGTAGTAAGTGGCCGTCTTGCGCAGATAATCCATGTCAAAACGTCACTTGCAAGAGTTCGAAAGCCTTCTCTTTGTCCGTTGATCCTCTCCATTGCTTGCTCATATGCCAAAGATAGTATATTGAGCTTCTTGTCCTCGGTAGACCCTTGATTTTGCTTCCGGAAGTCCTGTAGTGCATTTTTCATAGCTTTTACGGTTGTTTTGTCCTCAAGCGAGCTAAGATATAGCTGTGCTAGGAGAAACCTATTTTATTGTTAGTGAATGGCTTCGTCAATATAGTTGACAAAATACATACATTCCCTCAACAGCCTTCACAATTTCAATCTTGATTTCGTCTTGGAGCTTTGGTCGACTCAAAACAAATTCTGGGAGCTGCAATATATGGCCATCCAGATATCTCTGTACATCTTCATCGCTAGCAAGTATTTTACGTGAAAGACATCCCTTGAAAAATTTCTCGATATCTGGGATTGGTCGTGAAGTTGCAAAGAGCTTTGCTTCAGTCTTGTTTAGAAGATCAAATATATTTGATAGGAATTTTTTTAAGCACCCATCAGATAATTGACATTCATCTAGAGCATCAACAACAATATAAACCTTTGAATAGGCGGTAATAACGGAATGTAAGGTTTTCATAAGCTCTTCAAGTGAAGGTCGCGTTCGTTTTTCTCGGTGTTTACTGTAGAGATCGTTTAAGTTGTCTGGCACTGAGGACTGCTCCTCAACCAATTGCTTTAGCAGACTTTTAATTAGGTCATCTGCTTTTTGTTCGTGCTGCCGCCGAAAGTTGCAGTATAAATATGCAAGGCCGATATTTGAGTCGTTCCGGAAGGTAGTACAGAGATGGTCAACCACAATTGACGAAAGAATCGTCTTTCCTGAGCCAGGAATTCCTGAACAGAACAAAGTTTTTTCGTCCGTTCCTAGCCACTTCTGGAACTCATCTGAGTCTAGCAGCCACTGGCCGGTTCCTTCCTGTCGGCGAGCTATGAAGTCATTCTGCTGAGAAGCAAAATCAATTGGAGTGAGCCAGTCGAGCATAACCTGACGATCTTTATCTTCTCGATGTCGCACTAACTTTACCACATTGTCTCGAGTATATCTTCCCTCGAAGGTGTTAAGCAAGACGATATTTGCGGTAATACGACTCCGAAGCTCCTTAATATCTTCTGGCTCCCACTTCAGCTTCTTCCACACCCTTTTAATTCTTTGACCGACTCTTCCAGATTCAGAACCGAGTTCTGTATATTTTTCTAGGACTTTCTGGAGCTCTGTAAGGACATTTTGACAACCTTTATCTATATCTTCAATGTCTCTCTTCTGGTCCTTATTAAGCTCTCGATTTGTGAGAGAAATGCTGGCATCTTGAAGGACGATAGAGAGGCTTCTGACTCTGCGGATCATAGTAGTTAGTAAGATTCGTAGTCCTGATTGAACACGCACTCATCTGAGATAGCCTTGAACTGGCTTGGCGCATTAACAAACTCTGTCCGAATTTTGTTGACAAGTTCGATCACTGCGAGAAAGTCGCCTACACCAAAACCAAAACTCATTGTGACATCAACTCGTTTTTTTTCTTACATGAATGGATAAAGAGATGTAAAGAGAGAGATGTGTTGGAAAGACGAGCCGTCATCTATGTCCAGCCTCGCGTGGCAGACTTTGATGCATCTTGGGCAGGGTTTCCAAGCATGCTTGCATAAGTCACGTTATAAGATTGCATGAGGCTGTGATTGGTTATAGGTGTTTTGAGACGAAATATCTGGATATGAGACACTTCATTGGTGGACAGAAAGAGTTTAAAAATCCGACCTTTTAAAGAATAAAGGCATATTGAAATCCAGTTGGTTCGGTTTGATAAATAGTTTTGTTGAAAACAACTGTTCATTCATAATTGTGTTTCATGTTAATCGTTTTTCTTTACAGCATATAATTTGTGCTACATCTCCAATAAGTGAATATGGCCTATAAAATATTATATGGGAGAATCAGATGCTCACTTATTCTTCAGGAGTCAGAGGTTGTGTTGAGCTGTAAATATACACTAACATTTCTGATTATTGATCTCCTTCACTTCCATTATCACTACACAAGTCTCTTTATCCTCAAGCTAGACACTTGGTCCATTTTTTCTCCGAGTGGTGAAACCACAAGTACAATTGAATAAGAAGCATCTCACAGTAGATGTGCCAAAACTTTTAAAGAGATGAGTTTTCATGGTCAGCTAAAGTCCACGATAGACTGCTCAACCAGGATATATTCTTTGTAGTGATGATTATCTTCCTGATTGTATCAATAATACGAGAAAAACTGGAATAGATGATAGTATTTGAGTGTAAGATAACCTATGATAGTACAGGAAAATATTGGCTCCAGTCCACCGTTACATACATTGACGCCTCTGAAGATCGAAGGGAGAGAAAGACCAGAACAATAAGTGTAGTCCTTGAGACAAAATACATTGTTCCCAGGACGAGAACTAAAAGGCCTACTATAGACTCTTTAGTGGGTATAAATGAAACTAAGAACATGAGAGCCAGCGTTGCGAGAGAACCAATACAGCATATTCTCCACATAAGTATCTCGGTATGAGATGGAAAGGTCCAATTCCATGCGATGATGTGAAGGGAACAAAAGGTAATTCCGAGGAAAAATATTTCCAGTACTCCTTCATCAAAATTTGATGTCATTTTATGATCTCTAGACTTATCTAGCTCTTTGGTATTATTTCTTCTTTTGAAAATCTCGTTAACTAGATTGGTGGAGCGTGGTAGAATAATGTATCCCTCTACACCATATGGCTTGTCCCACCATATGGCATAGATGAATAACGCAGTGACAACAAATGCTATAGTCGCCAACTCAAGCTGGGAAATCGGGAGCCCAGAATGGGCACGGGCTATGCAGTTGACTATGATAAGACCTGCGTTAGTAGCACTCAGAATAAATGAAAGCCGGTTTACATACCAATAAGATAGAGAGACTGTAATAGGGCAAAAACCTTGGTAAATGAATCCAACTTGCTTCGGTCACAAATATCTTCTTTCGTCACGGTCTGCGCAGTGGACAGGGAATCTCGAAACTCCTCGTTCAGAAGCAACTCCTCCATTTCACTCAATGACAGGCGCCCTAGTATAGACTTCCCATCTTCTTTATACATGGCAGCAAAGCCTCCCATTTTGGCAAAAAATCCATGGGTTCTAGACCATGGTTCATTTTTAGGTCCGAAGCGTATGTCCTGCAGGTGCGTCTTCGACTTGGTCGCAACTCTGCGCTCGCCTGCCGCGATGCCGACTGTGAATTCGGGAGCAACAATGGTGATCACCATCCACTCAATCCTTCGCCATAACTTTGTATAGAAACGCCATTGTTTCCACGAAGCCTCTGTTTCTGATAAGCTGGGGAGGTTGATGTGCACCACTGTCCAGGTACAAACGATAAGAACGGAGAAACAACTCATAAGGATATCAATTGTGCCGCGTCCTGGATCGTTGGAGGTAGATACCCAACCTACCCGAGCAGTGGTAGACTCATTCATGATGGCTCCGAAGTAAAGTCGTTCACATACCGTTAAAAATTCCAAGTATTATTCTAGTACACACTCACGGGGAAGAAACGGACACAGTTGGGATGAAATACCTCGTTCGATACTTGCTTACCTCGCAAGGTGAATGAAGGCTGTGCATAGCTACAAGCCATGCATATTGATATCCAAGCACAGCCCAATTACCCTGCACTCAGCTACCCTCCAATGGCCAACCAGAACATTAGGCCAGCACCTCCAATAAATTAATACGAAAATTGATGCCATGATGGGAATGCCTTGCTACAATGTAGCATTGAGTCGAATAAAACCTGTGCAGGTGATTCGCCGTGTTTTGTTCTTATCTTGTCAGCCTTGAGCTGTGCGATGCCAATAGTACTATCCACCAGAAAACCTTAACCATTCAGAGCAATACCACCAGCTCATCTGCATATACTGTGCACCCATTCCGTATGAATTGCGGTGAAATAACTGGGTGTGATCACAAAAGCAATGTGCTATGGAAGGCTGGTTTGATTCAACTACACTGGGACCATACTCTTCTAATTACAGAGTGAATAAGTGCAAATATAGCACATCACGTGTGGCGCATGCATAATAAAGCCAATAGCTCTCAATAATCTGCTGCTTGGAATAAGCTCACTCAATTAAGTGCTTTAAGAATGTAAGCCTTATTTCGACTTCTGGATTTGTCACAAATCACGTTCTTCGTCGTGCATCGTTGGTTTGTCCTTTGCCTTAGTCTGACGCTCCAGCAAACCAAACTCGCTCCAGTCCTGCCACACGCTCGCTATAAGCTGACATGTTTGTTCTGCCAATTCAAAACATCAATTTGACAGCGATACTCTCTACGATACCTTAATGTACCATTAGAAGCAGGATAACTATTGCTTTTGCTTAGTCTTAGATAAACTTTCGATTTGAAATTTCCCTACGTAAATTATTTGTGGAAATTAGCATACCCAGAAAACATGAAATCATAGAAAATAAAAATCATTATTAACCCAGTTAGTAAATGAGATCAAACTGCTTCACTGACGAAACCATAACCATAACCGTAACCATAACGTTCGCTCTCAAACCTAGCTTCGCTCAGTTGCTGATAATCTTCCTTCCTCTTTCCGGGAAAGCCTATCATCCAAGCTAACCTTAACCCAACGTCTTCCGACAAACTACGTGATCGTTCTCTACCTGATGCTTCCACAACTCCTCCCAGTCATCCCACTCAAATGTGAACCCATCACAATTTTCAAATGGACACTTAAAATGAGTGGGCCTGCTAGGCCTACTTCCACAGACTAGGCATGATTTCTTGGACCTCAGCGGCGGGAAAGGACCAGGCGATCCATCCTCGGGCCATTGGACAGTAGGGAGGAAGTGGGCGTGCATTATCGATGATACCAGCATCTCATTCACGCGGTTAAGTTCGTCTTCGTCGGAGAGCTGCAGGGCCATCCGCACACAATACTCGGCTTTTTCCATCATCAAGAACCAGAGATCTCGCTCCTTGGCCATGTGGGTCTTGAAGTATTGGACCAGCATCAATGTATCAACGAATATTCTACGGTCTTCCTCTGATAGTTGTCTTGCTGCTGGGTACCTTGCGAGAGCTTCGCCCACTATTCTTGAAGTGCCGGGGCAGAAATGGGATGCCAGCTTCTCTTGCAAATCCTCGGAGAGTCTAAACGTGCCCACAGCATCCTGGGACGCTACCGCCACTTGCCAGGTAATGGATCCATTCTCCTCATCAGTGTTACTATCTTCAGATATTGTGTCCTCGTAATCAAAACTATAATTACGGCTATAGTAATCCATATGTGCGGGGTCCTGGCTCATTGCTGCGTCGTACTCGTCCACGTCACTATTTGAGACGCTTACAGGTCTTTCACCCATATTTCTTTGTTCGGTGCTCATAATCATCTCGCCTGATAAAAATGATTCTTTCCTCACACTCTGCATGGATCCTCCTATTGTTTCATCGTTAGCCATACCAGTGTGAACAGACGACGATCTTCTAGAAGAGCCTCCGAAAGATCCTAGGGAAGATCCAACAGCAGATCCGGGGGCAGATCCACGTTCAAATTCTTGGGCAGATGCTTCGACTAATCCAGCAGCAGATTCAGAAACAGATCTACGATCAGATCGAGTATCGGATCTAGCGGCAGGTGCTGCAGCTACTCTATCTTCAGATATAAAGCCATATGTTGAACCTACACCGAATAACGCGCCCAGAAGTCTAGCGTCAGATTTAGGAGCAGGTTCATGTGCGGATTCAGAGGTGGATGGTGCGGCTTGTTCAGGGGAAGATCCATGTTCGAATTCTTGGGCAGATGCTTCGGCTAATCCAACAACAGATTCCGAAGCAGGTCTACGATCAGATCGAGTATCGGATCCAGCGGAAGATGCTGCAGCTACTCTATCGTGAGATCTACTGCGAGATCTACCGCGAGATCTACCGCTATGCCCAGCCTTATATTTAAGAGCAGATGCTAGTCCACCTGCAGCGGCTGCCCCGACCAGCAATCTATCGGCAGATTTATGCACAGGTTCATTTGCAGATTCAGAGTAGAATGGTCCGGCTTGTGTAGGGGAAGACCCATGGTCAGATTGATCATTAGATCTAGGGCTATATGTTTCTGCTATCCCGGACAAACCACTAGGAGGTAGTTGAGCAGGAAGGCTAGCATGTCCTTGGAAAAATTCACGGTCCGATCCAGTGTCAGATTCAATCATAGCCATAGTATCGCTTGCCATCGAAGCACCATCACTTGAGAGCTCGTCGAGAAATTCGAGATCAATTTCAATTAAGTCAGCCTTGTATAGATCAACATCGTTAGTGGCTTCAGTAGTTCGATCGACTGCGACAAAGCTCGTCCACTTGCTTGTGATGGAATATGTCATCCCCAAGCTTTCCGCATTCTGCACAGCAAGATTGGCTGCGGCCCGGCCCGGCGCTTCTTGGTTGACCTCTGCTTCGAGGCCTAACAGGGCTGCCTTTGTGGCGAGTTGGTAGATCGTGGGTTTGTCCATAATCCAGGTTGGTTCCACTTTAAGGGTCACAGTCATGGCCTTCGTACCAGGAGTTGTTGTTTTCAGTGTCACCTCACTGGGAGGAGATTTTGTGCTAAGGTCAAGAAGGAAAAATATTGATCTATACGCAAACGGGTGGAATGAGGGCGCCGGATATGGTGCCTGTATATATGGAACTGGTGAATTCTCAGGCTGTGGCTTTTCTCCAAAATTGTAAGCCATGAGGCTCTTCCTTTCAAAACCAGAACCAAGACCTATTTCACAGGTCCAGCTGTTTGGCATCAATGCGGACTTGAGCATGCGACTAAGTCTATCCTCCCATTTTGGCTTTGCAAAGATGTCAACGACTTCACCATATCCTCCGCCAAACTCCCCAATGCCCTCTACTAAGTTGTGGGAGACCCTATCTCCGATCCCAAGGCTGAAGAAGCGAACCTTATCCTGGAGCTCCTGACGGGTTTTCCAGACAAACTGTACAATTTCTTGTGCCTCCACCTCACCATCTGTAATGACGATAATTTGCGTGGACTCTCTGTCTTTAAGTCGGCGCTCTACTACCGCTTCAAGTGCAGGCAAGAGATCTGTGCCTCCCAAATCTGCCTGAACGTTGGACGCATACGCTTTGGCAGAATTCAGGTTCTCCTGTGAATAGGGCAGTGATGTCTCCCACAACCCTTCTGTCGTGCTGCCAAATGACACTATGTTAAAAGCACAGGCTGTCGGCAGGCTAGCCAGGGAGAGAGGCATAGCTCGGCGAAGTGTTCCAATCTTAGACCTGCGCGTGTTATTTGTAGACATCGCCATTGAAGCAGATCGATCCAGAACGAACACAACCTCCCCAGCTGAATTATCGGCCCGAACAGAATCGCCAAATACTTCCCCTGGCTTGATGTTAACTATCATTGCTGCATGGCCTTCCTTGTTCACTGGCGCTAGGATGGCACGAGAGCACAGTCGGTGTGTATTCCGCATCTCAATTGTGACGACAAAGTCCTCTTTTAAGATAGAATTATGTGACTGGTAGCGTGCCACTGATTGTCTCATATCTGTTAAGGCCTCTGGCTTTTTTCCTTTCGCCAAATCAGCGAAATTAGCAGCCTTAGTTGTCTGAAGGATATTGCTTGTAGTTTTGATAGGATGGCCAGACGTCGGATCGAGACTCTCGATAGATCCATTATCATTGACCTTGATGACAATCTCCAAACCGTCTTCTTCTAGGTCAGGGGCTAGCTCGTAACCTTCTGGTGGAGTGCCGTAACGCGGTGCGATTGACGTCGGTATAACTACGGCTAGACCTTCCTTTCCATTGTCCACCATAACAGCCTTCAGTTCGTTCACGTATGTTATCGTAATTTTTACCAAAGTGTTGGCGGGAATGTTTCCAATGACAGTTTCGAACACTTCAGGCGTGTGTTCTTCGAGGAGCGCGGCAGCATCCCTCTTCTGAATCGCCTTCTTGTACTCCTGTCTCGCTTCTTCCTTGGGTTTAACATGACCCTCAAGCTCTCGAAAATCACCGACATTACAGCGGAAGGACGTCACTACAGCTCCATTATAGAGAGGGAACGTGTAGTTGGCTTCTGGGATATCCTCCTCTGATGTGTTAGTGAAGCTCTGAATGAGCTCAGTATGGGCGACTGTGCCATCCACAAGGACTTCAACCTGGACACCCAGAAGAGGTAGACATAATTTGGGCGGATGGTCTGGTGGTGATGTAGTCTTTGATGGCGGCTTTGTCTGGTAGACCGGTCGTTGTGGGCTGGGCTGTCGAAATTGTTTGATATATGGGAAAACCGGAAGATTGCCAGAGTGATTCCAAGCTCCCATCGCTCCAGGATCATCAACGTCACCTTTGTAATGCACATTCCGTGGTTCTTCTTTGTATCTCATGTTTCTCGGTACTTTTCCAACGGTCGGCTTTCTCTCCCTCAAATCACTTTTCGTAGTGCGCTTGTTGGGTGGGCTAGGAAATACCACCCCGGATGGGATACGGCTATGGGCGAGGAGATGGTCCATAATGATCTGTGTATTTGAGAAGTAATATATTTTGTTTAAGAAAATACTTGTGACTGTTGATGGACCTTATAGTCAAGACGAAAGTGTATCATACAACCTTCTCAGCCTGGAACTCGGATAGAGCTGAAAGCCCAATTTAACACTTTGCAGGACTTGGCCATAGGGACCTAGTATGCGCCAATATTTTTTCCAGGGTGTGTTGTGATAATCTGACTGCTGCATGTCGGCCCTTGTTAAGAGCCAATACTTTCTCAGCCTAAACGCAGCCTCATCTGCAACCTTTCACGTGGTAACAACTAGAATAGCTGAAGCCGTACCACATAATATGTACCACACTACACCTTATCATTTCATATCAGCCAGCCACAAATACTTTTCTTCCAAGAATTAAGTGTCGTGCAGAGCGTCTATTATCTCGGGTTGTCCTTCTTTTTGGCTTATAGTCACTGATATTGCTGTGAAGTTCGAAGAGTTGAAGTAGCGAAGATAATGTCGATATCCCCTCCAAAGACGATGCCAGACCCAACTGGCTTGGCGAAGGATTCCGATAGTCTTGTCCAGTCCTTGATCCCGAGTTTTGACCAGCGGTATGTCTTCACCCTTATGCATATTTTATGTTATGTAACGGAGCTTACTCTAATCGATAATAACCATAGAGAGGGCTAACAGTAAATTACCATAGATCTCAAAGCGCAGCAGAAATCCACGAACAGGTCCAAATACTTCAGGACAGACTTGACGACTTCTCCAAATGGCTTTTCGGAAGAGCCGGAGATATTTTCCCGCCTGTTTCGGCCATCAGGATAAGACATGACGAGCCATCAGCCAAGCTTGGTCTTACTTTTGCCTTGCACGAGATAGAAATTCTAAGTAAAAGTAAACGGCCGCTTCGTACTGCTAATACCCAAATATGCCCAACAGCAGGGCTCAACCAGCCGCAACGAAAGTCTCTTGAGTTAAACTTCCGCTGCTTTTGTGAGAAAGAGGCCCATAGTGGCCAGCTGGAATATAAGAGTAAGATTATAGAAAAATACTCCTTTTTAGATGTCTTTAGTAACGTCTAGGGCGCAGTATTACCCAATCGAAGTCTGCTTGTTGAGGAAACGGGCCCTAGTATGGATAGGACCTGGCAAATATTCCTAATGAAGCAGGACGTGTTAGTTTCAGTACGACTGTCGAACGTGAACCCTATTTGTAAGACAAGATATCAGAGATCTTTTTAGATGAAAGGCTTGACTAATAAAGATTCTCAGTTCTCGACGAACTTGGGGTTTTCTGGAGTCGATTGGCAATATCTTTTGTGAAGAAGGCTTACTCTGTTCCTGAGAGCAGTAATACCAGCGAGGCAGCTTTAACAATCTCTTCTGAACGGTCAATATCTATTCAGAGCATGCAATCGTGTGTTTCCCTGTTTACTTTGAACTTTAGCTTCGAATTCAAATCACTAACCAACGTAACTGCTATCTTAGAAGTCCGGCTTTCCTCAGCCTAGGTGTTTTACATGTTCAGTTGGTTCGAAATGGAATGGAAATTGATGTTCCTTGGAAACCAGAATACATGAAGCTCCTCCATTACGCTACCGCTTCAAGGGAAGCGGTGGAAGGGGCTCGGAACAGTAGTCATGGTGAAACTCATATATTCTCACCTGAAATGTACTTCTTTATTACTTTAAGTAATCGGTCTCCTTCATCTCAAAAGGGTGCTGTTCCAAAACTTGACTTGTACAAGATATTAGGTAAAGCAAACTGTAAAGCTTATGTTGCCATTAAATTCTAACAATATACCTCATAGTTTACGAAAACACTGCGATTTCGATCTCAGACATCAAAGGCCCCCTTTACGTTACACTTACCAAGGTTCATTGCATTCATGAGGGTCCGCAATCAGAGTCTGGTGATTTTTCTGAGATATACTTCAAGTTCTCAACTGATACTGGTATGTCAAAATCTCCTTAAACTGTTGAATATCTATCACTAAGGAATCCAAATTTAGCTGCCACGGAATTCTTGGAGAATATCCAACACATGAAGGACAGACTAGTCGAGAAGTCCCTACAGCAGGCACATTGGGGTGAAAAGACTCTGTATCGACAGTAAGAAAGCCATTAAGATTTTAGCGTCTGAACATTCTAATAGTCTAATAATCAACTTAGAGATTCTGATACACTTGCGCTCGGATACAGCAAGTTGTCAAAGGTTCAACTCTCAGTCATCTCTTGTCTTCAACCACAGAGATGCAAATCCAGGTACCGCGTAATATTATCTCGCTATAGTGACTCTGCGTCAATATGCATCGATTGTAGGTTCCTATCTGAGCTTAATAGATTATAATAGTATAATCTAACACCATATAGTAGGTTCCAGTTTCTTCGAACACCTTCACGATGGGTTGTATGAATCTGCAATCAGTCACTCGGCCCAGACTATTTGGACTCTAGACTATGAAGACTCGAGTTTTCCAACCTGGAAGAAGACGAATTGGGACAACTTGATATTTCGCGGCAAGGAGAATATCAGAGCTCACAATGCAGGGGGCACATTCTTAACGAGGTGTGTATTTTCTTAGAGATAGTTGATATGTATAATATAATGCGTGGAGTATTACAGGAAGGATAGAAGCGGATACTGATTTGTTTTCTCAGGGATGATGAAATATCCTCAAAGGCGTGGTTTGACAAGCTTGACGATCTTATTCTGGTCATGAAAGGACGCAAAAAATCGACTTCGAAGAAGGACAACAGTAGAAAAGCCAGCATCAAGAAAGACAAGGATAAGGACGATGGCAAGCCAGTTGAGTTAGATGAAACATATAAGCCAGTCAAGATAGCTATTATCGACACTGGAATCGACCCCAAGCATCCTCAAGAAAAACATATCAAGTTCAAAGATTATGTAGACAAGAAAAACACAAGTAAAAAAGATAGTACTGGACACGGGACGATGCTAGTAGATCTCATTCTCAGGGTTTACGAGGCAGCCGATCTTTACGTAGCCAGAATTTTCGAGACAGACCAGGCAGATGAGGATAAGAAACCACAACTGATGGCAGAGGTAAGTTCTTTGTCAAATTTAAAGGCTTCTATCCCTACCATCTGCTGCTAGCAACTTATCAAAACATACAGGCAATACAATGGGCCATTGATGAAGGAGTCGACATCATCAGCATCTCGGCTGGATTCAGAACCGATGAGCTTGAGCTTCGGCAGAAGATTGCCAAAGCATCATCTAACATCCTCATATTCGCCGCTGCGGCTAACTGGGGTAATCTCGCGGATGTGGCATATCCGGCACGGATCAAAGATCACGTTTTCTGCATCTTCGCTTCGGACGGCGGGCTAAAGGTCACTGGAGCATACAATCCTGAACCGCGCAATAAAGCAGAAAATTTTGCCATTCTAGGTGATGATGTAGAAATTTACCCCGGGAAAGAGCATAAGAAAGGCACGTCGGTCGCGACAGCTATAGCGGCAGGCTTAGCTGGCAGGATTCTGGATTTCTCAAGGCATGCAGACTGCAGAGAGAATATTGAGAGAGTTGATCTTGTTAGTACCAAAGCGGGTATGACAGCTATATTCACCGCCATTTCAAGACGTAGTGGACTTTACGAATGTCTTTATCCAGAGAATCTCTTGAAGTCGAGCCATCCTAAAGCCAGCCGAGACGAAAAAAGAAAGGACGTCCGAAAAAGTATTTCGAAAGCCTTAGAGGATGTGAATTGAGCACAATCAATCATATCTATTAGGAATTTCAGAGGGGGCGAGGAGAATATCATTTGCTAAATAGTGTTAGGCGTACAGGTTTTGTGAAATAAAATGATTTAGCCTCATGAACTTTGCTCAAAATAGAAGGTGACCCTGAGAAATCCAGTCGAGAATGCCAGCCTTTCACATGTTAGAGACAGTGCTTTCATCTGATTTGACCCTTCCTCCTTGCTAAAGCTCATTCAGCACGATAGCTTCGTCCAAATCTTCATCCTCAATAACTGAGAAATTCTCCAATCCCTCGGCGGCAATTGTACCTGCGACATCCACCTCTTCCTCGCCCGCCCCAAATATAGCACGCTTAGTATACGGCTCTAAAGACCAGTCCGTCATGAGGAGGCCCTTATTGATCTTGGCTAGACGAACAGCCCATACAAAGTCCGACGAGTACAGTCCTCCCATCGACTGCGACTTACTGCGGGCGACGTTTAAAGTGGCCTTGGTTGTAGCAATAGTCGGGACATCGCTTCAAATCAACAAATGTTAGCATTTTGAAGATCAGATTAGCTTCTTACAACTGTGAAGCAAAATTATGAGTGAAGTGAAGGGATATTTACATTTCCGGGCCACCCTCGCCTTCTTTGTGGCTCGACTCAGAGGTAGTCCTCGTCCCTTTACGCGCGATTTTGAGACCAGTGATCATGAACATGGACCACATCGACTTGCCATCAATGTGCTCTGACAGTTCATCGCCTTCCAAGCACTCCGCAACGTAGGCCTTATTTGGCTGCACGATGTATGAGTCTAACCTTTCGTACTCCTCGTGATTTTCGATGCTGTTAGCGAAAGCCAGCTTGATACTCGCCTGGACAGTGAGGCCGGCCGCTGCAGCAATAGGGGCGCCGCCGCTGAGAGATCCGCCTGTCTTCGAGTTCTGCGAGTCGCTCCACTTGAAGTGGATCACATTGGTGTGGAAGACCTGCATACTCGGTGGGAACTCTTCAATAGCACCACTATTGAGCACGAAGTCGATGTGCTTGAGGTCCGATATAAAGTGGCCTAGACATATCGGAGCCGTCTCCTCACCAGTACCCATACTTTCCTCCGTGGGTGGGGGGTAGTCAGTCTGGCGTAGCTTAAACCACACTTTGTCCATGGCTACAGATGAAGGTATGTGTTTGAAGTATCTTATATATGAGATTAGAAACCAGTTATTTTGCTAAGCAAAGCCAGATATTCTTTGTGAGGTTGGTTTTCTTGACTTTTGAGCTTGCAAGTTTTTTGACTGAAGACTATTGCACCTACAACAACTCAAGAGTTTTGGGGGGGTAAGCCAATTGTCCTTGCAAGGCTACAGCCTTCTGTGCGTCGCACTCCCGCACCTGCAGGAAGGCCTGATCTCCCGAAGAGTAGATGCATGCATTTCACTCTTTAAAGCAACCACTCAGCTGTGTTTAACCACCCGTCGTGGCTTTACGCCATGCAGTTCCAATCACAAGATAATTGATTCAGCTATGCAGGAAACGCCTGCTATCAATTGTCCAATCCGCGTTCTGTGTCTTATAAATGCAGCCGATGGTAAGTATAGAAGCATCGAGATCGGTAATTTTTTGACGAATAGAGAGGGTCTCAAGGCTTTTATTGTAATCGGGACTGGCTTCGGATAAGGAATTGGTAACTTCATTCTGCAATTGCAATTCATAACCATAACGTCGGCAGAGTTTAAAATTGATAAATAAGCTCCAGTTAATACCGCGATCACAATATCAATCTCTGGCTTTTTAATTGTTATAAACCGCTGTAAAATTATATGTGTTTGAAGTTAGGTATATGTTTTTTTGGTTCTTTTATGCCTAATTTGACAGCACTCTTAGGTAGCAACCTATAGGTTAGTATCTATCATTAATAAACATGGCATTGAGTTATCATGTGATTATCACTACGCCTCTTTCTCTCTCCTCGAAGTATATAATACACTTTGGCAGGGGAAACTTACAGATCCCAGTAGTTGGTCATTATTAATGAAAGTACGAGCACTCGTAGACTTATGTTCCACTCTACCCTCTATAATACCGAATATGAAAGCCACGGTGAGTATCAAATAATGTGAATAAATGATATAAACATGCAGTGAATTGCACTCTCTTTGTTCCTTTATATGATTTTTGTGCTACTTTATGCGATCAATCCGAATCTGATGTAAAGTGGGAATAAGTTATGCTTAAGCAATATCAAGACTGTGTTTGAAGGGTTCCAAGTACAACTTAAAATTAAACAAGAACTTCAGACAAAATTCTTTGCCTCAAGTCTCACCAAGCTCTGTAAGGTGAGCTACTATCTTCGTCGAAATATGGCCTACGAAAAGGATATATCGGAATTCATTGTTGAATAGCTAATTAAGAGCTATACATATTTTATATCACAATACTGATAACCCAAATAGGTGTATATGGACTGGAGAAGGGCCGATATATTAATAATATATGGAATAATTTCTGACTCCAGCGAGTATGATTGTACCTTACAGAATTGGGAAGGTGCTACAAAAGTTCTAACACGCCAATTCTGCTAGATATTGGTAGCTATTTGGGCAAAAGCCACTTTCAAACATCCCATTCCTGAATTCCTCTCTATCGTCCTCCATGATCGAATAAATTTGCTCTCTCTTGATGATTCTCATATCAGATTATTAGATATGGGTCGATGCCTCTACCTGATCCATGTTGATATGGTGATATAACGATTCAGATCACATAACTAAATCATTCCTTCAAATACCATAAAAGTGTCTTGATCTTTCTCCTCAATAAAACAGTCAATGGTGCTATGGTACCGGAATACCATGTATAGTTTATGGCATTAGAAGATTTTCTGATGCCTATAGGTCTGTTCGAGTGAATGTGGTCTGCATAAAAGAGTTATGCTACCTATGATTGATATTTGTGCTGAAATCTTTCGTTGCCGTAGTATTTTCCCTAGTCAAACAAATTTGGAGAATATGCTGCAATTTCAAGTGCTCTGGGCGCTTTCCAATGAAAATTATAGAGCTCTTATTCCCTGTATTACCACCACAGCTCTATGCTGCTTCTTGACTATAGTTTAAGCAACAGTCTACTGACATGACTGTTCACTGCTAAGGTATATCCACTTCTTTGATACTTTGACAATATGGTGCTATAATCTGGGTTATTGAGCATGAAATACCAAATCATGATTGAGAGGAACTTGCCTGCATATATAGGTTCATATGAAGTCGCAAAAACAAAACAAAAAAAGAAACTTGAGCTGCGACTTAGTTCGTTTTCTCTCAAATAAATTGGTAACACAATCGAATTAACAGAATAGCCCAAGCATTAATGAGAATCAATTGTCACTCTCATAATGTTTGATGTTGAGGCTCAAGTTGAATGTTATCTCCCTACACATCCAACTATAGGGCAATGCCATCTTCTTAGATATAAGCGTTTGACATAAAAACATACCACTGGCATGCTGTAACTCATCATAAATAGCTTCCGTTGCAATTACTCTCAACGGTAATAATCTTCAGAAGCTTAACTTCAAGCACAATGCTAAGAGTATCGCAGTCCTTCTGCAAGAGCTAAACGTCACGAAAACAACATCTTTAATACAGCGTCTTTTTACACATCAGCCTTCTACATATCTATACGCTGCTACTTTATACGATTATCGCATCAATGTTGGTTAGAATCTCAACAGTGACGGTATCAGAATTATAAAATAACGGCTTTCGAATTGTCAGAGTCGAACAGCCCCATGAGATAATCGTCTACGTAACCTTCTCAGTTCGTCATATAAATTTCTACGATATTAGATGTAGCTGGATTGATTAAATAGAAATATGAAGATGTTCCAGAAGTCAATGACCTTCAGTAATTAGTCACCATAATCACTATGGAAACAACATTATGATATTTTCCAGCTGAGAAGGATTATACTGCATGGGAGATCTAAGTATATATGAATATATTCATCATAACAACTAAAACCAATTCAGTGAATGGCGTATGTCCGTTATAAATTCAATTGTCTCTTGCTGTATTTACGTGATTCTCTCACTTTTGTGGCAGATTCCAGTCTTCTCTGAATCATTTGCAACACAATCTTAAAGTTAAGCTTATTACAAGAGAAAATAACTTATTGCAAGAATCAATTGTTCACAATACATATCATATATAAATATATAGGTCTATGACTTGTTTGGATATGTATAAACTTAGTAGATTATTTTGATTAATTCAGATCTGCAATTGTCGATTGTAAAGATTTTTAATTGAAGTCCGCGTTTATGTTTTTAATCTAAATTTTCCGAATTTTTGATGTTAAATGATAGTTACACCTATATATCAGCACCTTTTTACAAGCTGATATAGATACAGTAGATAATATATGTGTTCTAAAGAGTATGATCAAGACCTCATGCAATATTACAGTCCATACATTTCTTCATCACTGAATATCTAGACAAAATTCTCTTTTAAACCATATGCGAATTTGTCTATACCGATAAGACTACATAAAAGATAGAAAATCTACATTTTCAATCAAAGCACGAAGACAGCTCGTAGATAGAACAAAATCTTCCACAAGATCTTCCACAAAACCTCTGCTTCTACACCAATATCTAACAACTCACCACACCGCTGCTATTACATCACCCTCTGACCATCTCCTCATCTCAATAGAAAAGAAGCACAAACTCACCAAGCTTCAAGAGCATCAACACCGCTCCCACCAAGCCCACGCCATCCAACGCGGCTGAAATAAGCTTCCGCGGAAGCCCGAATGATATCCAACCTGAAACGACAAACAGACAGTAAACAACAAAGCGCAGTCCACAATACCATTACCGGCGCAAAGTCCCGAGCAACAACAAAAGCGATGCCGATCCCTAGAAGCAAAGAAAACCCACTGCATGAAGAACCACCATCTGAGCTCCGAGACAAAAAACACAACAAAAAGAAACTACGAGAAGGTGAAAAAGAAAAGGCTGGAAAGGGAAAGTAAAGCTTGCTAAACACAAAAGAAAAAAGTAGGACCGAAGCAATAGAAAGAATCAAAGACAAGCAAATGGAAGAGAGGGTATGGGAAAAAAAAGTAACGCACCTACCCTCTCCTTCTTGTTCCCCTGCTACCCGACGACCGCCACCATCCGCCATGCCATCATGGCGAAGAGCATTTGGTCTGCCGAGAAGAGAGGCGGGCGAAGAGATTCAGCATATCCACATCTGTACATCCATCCATTCAGTGAGTGTACCTACAAGTGGTATTGCGAAAAGACGGAAAAAAGTAGGCTGGATGGAGCCATGGAGCCCCAGTCGTGATATCCGATAGCGATAGCGATATGCGTCTCGGCCATGCCATGCCATGCCCCTGCTTGCGGTACCCAGAAGCACATCGCATCGCATCCATCCCCTGCTGTCTGCCAGCGCATCGGCGGGTACATGTATGTACAGTCATGTACATACAGGTCAGGTCAGTCAGTCAGTTAGTCAGTTAGTCAATCGAGTCAGTGAGGATTCTAGGGCATCTCACCGTTGGATTGTTCTCGGCTGGCGCATCGCGCGCCCGCATGGATTTTGTAAGTGAGTAAGTGAGAAAGAGTCAGAGTGACATTTCCTTTCCTTCTCTTTCTTTTCTTTTCTTTTCTTTTCTCTTGATGAAAGAAAACCAATCCAATGCACTGCAGCCCAAGTCAGCGCGAACTGCACATGTTCCCCACCTGACTCGCATCCCAACCTCTGCGATGCAACCCAATCCAGCAAGGCAGTTTACATGCTCCATACTCCATACTCTCAGTACTTACACAGTACAGAGTAGTACTCCGGCTTACCTGCTACCTGGGCTGCTACCTGGACAGCTACCAGCTGGAAAATCACGTGCACAGCAATTGCGCTACCCAACACCAGCTCGCCACCCCAGTCGAATGCCAAACGCGCTGGCCAAATTGCGGGACTCCCTCGCCATTTCCGTGGGTTTCAGGGCGGACGGGGCGGTGCGAGGTTGGTGCTGCAAGCGAGGAGGGAAAGTGAAAAAAAGAGTACCAAGCATTACTTACTTGTACAGTACGTTGTATGTATGTATGAATGAATGTATGTATGTATGTACATACATGGCTGGCTGTACATGGCTTTTGACTGTAATTGCGTAAGTGGATGCGGAAGTGAAAAAGCTTCTCAGCTCTGTAAGCAAAAATGGTAATTGGGGTGAAAATGAAGGTTCACTTCAGTTCTGTGCTTTATGCAATGCTGGGCAGCACGTTCGCCCCTTGCATGGAGCGTGCAGGTTTGATGGGCGGCGTGGCATGAAGGTTGATGGTGCATTGGTGCATGATTGAATTGATAATTTTCATTTTTTTGTTCAATTTTTTTTGTTTATGTTTCTTTTTGTGTGGGGTGAAGGAGGGTTGGGAAGGTAAGTGGTGGTGGCGGTACTTTGTACCTTTCAATGCGCATTGATTTGGAAGAGGATGATTTTGTTGAGTTGAGACGATGAAGGGATCGTTCATGGTTTGTTTGTTCATGGATTGATCAGTTCAAGAATAGAAATTCGATCGAGGTGGGGGAGACGATGGATTCGAAGCGATGGCGAAGAAACAGAAATAGAAACCCAAGGGAGAAGGATTTATTACCTACTCTGTATTCCATCTCGTGGAAGTTGGAAGGATTCTCAGGGAAAATGCCTTTTCTGGGGACTGAGGTTGGGATATGAAGGGAGATGGATTGGGGGACTTTGACAGAGAAAGACATGATCGATGGAAGTCTCGTCATTCTCAAGACAGAACAGCTAGACACAGCTAGACAGATAGATCGATATTAGCCATTTGATGTACAGAGTCGTAGGTCGTAGATTCTCCCATCCTTCTCCCGAAGTTAACCTCGGATTTAGTGGATGAGATTCAGATGAGAAGCTTCGCTGAAACTGCGATGGAATTATGATAGAATTCTGATGGGAATATGATGGAAATATGATGGAATCATAATGGAATGAATTGCGATGGCTTTGTTGTGGTGTCGGAGATGTGATGAAGGCGGAGGAGCGGCGAAGATCGTTATGTCGAATGAATCATCGTGACGGTGCACACACACAGGATATTGGCATTAGTAGTACTGGCATGTAGACTTACGATGCCAATGTCCACGCTTAACCAGCCCAACAAGTTCAATTGCGATGCCATTACGTGTCGTAGCTATGATTCCAAACTCAGAGCACATTGGACTTGACTCAGTATTGAAATGGAAATAGAATTTGAATTTTTGGAAGTCTGCAGATGATGTATGTGGAGGTGGAGGTGAGGTGAGGTGAAGTGAGGTGAAGTGAGGCGAAGGTGAAGGTGAAGGTGGATGTGGACGTGAATGTGGAGGTGCGCATGTCATGCTATGCCCAAGAACCTGAACAACCAACGAGCTGACAAGCACAGTAAGGTATGGCAAGATGCTTTACCTACCCGCCATCTATGAATGCCAACTCCACAGAATCTTGCATTTACGTTGACATCCCGCCAAATACAAATCTAAATCATAGCCATATGCAACTCTACGCATACATACGATACGCAGGAGAGTAGCTTATCAGCACATGAACACCAATGAACCAGAAAGGAATCAGAGAAAGTAGAGGAATAAAAAATCCAAGAATCCATGAATCAACAAATAAAACCAGCCACTTCAAATTCTCATGCTGCATCGTGTTGTACCTACCTACTCCATCCATATGTTGCGCAAAGTCCATAGTCCAAAAGGACCTCCTTGCTCCCCCTTCGCCAAGCTTCATGTACGATATCGTCACAGGCCCACAGAAATGTGAAATGCTTGGTGAATGATCCCCACACCCCACGGAGCATCCAGATAACATTGACATGTATGTATGTACATATGTACTCCGTAGGCATGGATGCATGTATGTACATGTACTCCAGTCTGCGGTCTCGTCTCCAGTGTCCTCCAGTTTCCGCTCCAGTTTCCACTCCAGTCTCCAGTCTCCAGTCTCCAGTCTCCAGTATGTACTCCGTACTCCAGACCGTACCCCGTGTCTGTATGAATGCCTGAGAAACAATCATCCAGCAAATCGCATTGAGCGGTGGATGTAGATGGACGAGTCTGAACACAGTAGAAGCCAACGTGATATTGTGATGGCATGATATCAAGCAAGAGTAATAAGACGGCAGGAAATACGAACGGGAATAAGGCGTCGCCTCAATCACATGTATCAGTACAATATGGGCATAAGCATGTCTCTAGGGAATTATGTGTAGAAGATCAATCTATCGATTTGTCTTATGCTGTATGTACATCTATCGCCCATTTGCCTCACACGGTGCATACAGTAGTACGTTCACATCAACTCCCAACTCCCTAACTCAGAGCGCAATCCCACTCATCTCAATGTCGCATCCTCCTTAGTGAACACATTCCCAGCGGCCCGGCCACCCGCGCGCCTCTTCGGAGGAATCCACCACTACCACCATCACCATAACCATCATTACCACAACGCCGCACCAACCAAAACCCATACCTATGTATCTATCTACCTACCTACCTATCCATATCCATATCCACATCCACATCCATAACTGCACAAGTCACATTCAAACCAGGGCAAAAAAGCAGAAAAAAAGCCCAGGGCGGCGCCAAACCCTCGAACCTTTTTCAGAGTGATCGTTTGCATTGGCGTTGGTACTGGTGTTGGCTATGGCGTTGGCGTTGCCTTGGCTTGCGTTTGGGCTTAGGGGGCTTGGTGTTTGGTGAGCCGCGAGACGAGCTATACATGGTGCGGCCATTGGGGCTCGGCGCTTTTGCTGCACCCTTTCTTTTATTTTATTTGATTTCATCTGGGGATCTGTGTATGGGTTGGATTGGGGGTTTGGGAGTTGGGATGAAGGGGAGGGGAGTGTAGGAGAGTGATTCTTGGGTTGATGAGATGAGATGAGATGATGAGATGATGATTGATGATTGATGAGATGGTGGATGAAGGGATGTTTGTTGTTTGTTGTTTGTTCATTAGAATTTGACACAGATCTTTCGATTCTTCAGTTGCATCAGTGGCGTTGATAATCCTCACTCTCGATGCCTGTCTCCGTATATAGACTATAGACCATAACCATAGACCATAAAGCATATACAATATACTCATGGATAAACTTCATGTAAACTCAACACTTCCTCAAAAATGTAGCGCACGCTATCTAGATGAAATGATTCTATTCATATCTACAATTTTGTATTTTTGCTTTGCTAAGTCCAGCAATCGGATTGTGCGCACCGGCTAGAATGTTCGCAGACCTTTTTCTGATGGCCTTCAGGGCAAAAACGCGTTGAACTTTTCCGAGAGTAGAGTTTTGCTCCGAAAAAATAGATATGTCATCGATGAAGTTGACTTTTGTTCTTGTACGTCTTGGTATCTTGGTACCTTGGGAGACGGCAAGATTTATAATTTGATTGCCTTGATGTTACGTGGTACTCGTGCTATCGTACTTTTCATACTTACTGTGTATGCCATGATACTGTATTCGTAAGTCTCTCAGATACACATTTTACTATCAAGCATCAGACTAGACTATCGAATGGCAACAAGCTACATTCATTCGGATCGTATAGAATCACATCACCTCAAATTCCATACGACCTTCCCCTCAAAGGCAAACTAAGCACAATCAATCAATCGTCTGATACACATACAGTTCATCCGACCTGATGAGTGAGTCCACAGTAAGAGTAAGTACCAAAGTAAGTACCAAAGTAAGTACCTACACCATCAACGTGCCTCCGGCACCATTTGCGCGCAAGCCCCCAAAAAGCCCCCAAACACCCCAACCAACCAACAGCACCGCGCTTTGCCTCACTACCAACGCCGCCGCCCTTGTTACATACGCCTGATGCGCCTGATGTCCTAGGTGCATCAACAGGACAAGCCAAGGTAGCGATACCACAGTGCCACGCCCCTTCACAATCAACCGCAATGGTAGACAGGTATCTGTACATACACAAACACGACAGGGTACATACACAGCACAGCACAACACTGCAATCTTCATTCACATGCCACGCCCACCCAGCAAAACCAGGCAAAACCAGGCAAGCCAGGCGTTTCAAAAAGCTTCTTTGCACGCCGACGCGAACGCCTCTTGCAGGGCCGGCAGGGGCAGAAGCACCAACGGGATGGGCTGATAGGATATGGTAGGGGAACGTTCAACGCCACCCTTTTTGTTCGGTGGTGGGTGGTGTCTGTTCCTGAACTTGCTGCTTGAACTTGTCCTTCATCCCTACGGGGCTTGGGATGGCGTTTTTCGGATTTGCCTGTTTTGGATGGGCTTTGCTTTGGGAGAACTGCTTGTGGCCTACCATTGTGGTTTGCGGGAGGGTAGGAGGGTGTGAGGGGCTTGTTGGGTGCTTTGGGTTGCTGGATTGGGGGATGTTGCTGGTATTCTGTATTCTACATGTACATATGGAGTTTGGAGAGTGGTGGATGTGGTTGGTGGGTGGTGTTGTATGCTTATTCCGCTGAGGCTGTGATTGTGTATCTTTCCTGTGTTGTGGTTTGTATGGTTTGTATGGTTTGTATGCATTCTATCTTAAGAACATGCTGACCTGGAGCCGTATTATCGTATTACTTCACCGGTGAACTGTCATACTGCCATACTGTCATACTATCATACTGCACATACATATCGACCAGCATCAACACGAGAGACCGACATTTCTTCTCTTTCTTCTGATCAAAGCAATCACCCATGGCGGTGTACATATGGGTATCACCGCCACCATACGGTGACGGTCCATCGGCAAAGAAGACAAGGCAAAATGCAGTAATCAATGTGCATCAATTCGGGTGTGTCGTGCAACAGAAAACCCCCCAGCAACAGCAGAGATAGAGATGTTCTGGAAAAAGAGATCATAGAACTTGCAGATCTGCCAATCGTGCTCACGTCGAATTGGAATCCGCGCAAACATAATACACATGTTGGCTGGGGATAGGACCCACGCGCGGTACATATGGATGGGCTCCTCGGCTGAGGGGTACCCACTTCATCATGTATCTTGTGATTGTCAAGGTTGTCTTTTTTTCCCTTGGATGTTGAATTTCTCCGACTTTTATGTCTGAGGTGCACGGTGAGAGAGGAAGTCATTATCCGGGAAATCATCATCATCATCATCATTGTTTGTTATGGAGCTTGGATGGTGAGTCATGAATTGGTTTTGGGGGATTAGGAGAGGGAGAAGGAGAAATGATTTTTGGAGTGACAATCAGAGAAAGATGATAACTTTTCTTATCCACCATGCATCTCGATATCCACAGCATCAACACATCACAATTTTCAGCCATTGTACTATGATGCTAGCCTTTCGGCCTTTTTCTTTTTCCATGAATATTCGGAGTATTACTCAGACTATCTATTCCACCCGTTCTATATCCAATTGCGCATGATGGCCAGGTATTGTTTGCCATGGCGCATCCTGGAAATCGGTTGCTCATCACTCCGTTGTTCATCGACGTATCCGCTCTCCGTAACCAAGTTTGACGACTTTTTACATCGACCTCCCGCCACTAGGTGAATGTTTGGGATCCATGACCCAGTACATGTAGGGAATAGTGGCTTCTGGTATACTGCATGTAGAATAGAGCAGAGAAAGAGTATAGACAGGCACATCACATCAGGCTTCTTGTCTCTAATCCTGGCTCCCAGGTACCCACCTACCTACCTTGTCTAAAGTACCGACAACATGCTACTACCGTGCCTTATGCTAGGGTATGTGGGTGGGTATGTATGTATGTACATCGTCTGCTCGTGCTACTGCTGGTGCTACCCGTACTACTGCATCATAGATCAAGACCGTCACACAGAAACTGTGCCGTGCAAGCAGGGGAAAAGGGAAGAGGCAAGCTGAGAGAAAAAGGAAAATGGAGAAGATACTTATTCGTTTGGTGATTAATGGTGAAGTGATGACTTAATCAGATGAATAGATTTGGAGATTGTGGTGACGGAGAAGTCGAGAGTAAAACGCAGGAATTTACACTAAGGGCTATGCTAAGTACAAAGCATCTCATGCATAACCCAAATAGGCGAGGGACAGATATAAAGATAGTAAAATGAGTGAATGAGTGCATATAAGCTTTTATTATCATTCGTGCCAGTGGATGATAATTCTTGCTCCCTTTGCTGGAGAGGGTGAGAGGGAGCATCCCATCTCACCTCACTCCGCCAGGCCCTCGCCTCACAATCCTGCCCCCATCTCACTCGTTCACTGCCTGTATGGGCAGCCAATGCCCATTCGAGATGTCTTAAGAATTCTAGGAATAAAAATGGAGTAGAGAAATGTCTGAGGTGATGGGGAATAAAAAAAGAAATGCAAAGAAGCAGAAACATGCATGCATCCATTAGTAGCAGTAGAGCAGCAGCAGTAAAATAAAAGTTCTGGTGTTCCAAGGCTTGAATATGATGAGAGGGGAGAGTGAGAGTGGAACAGGAACTTGGTCCATGCCAGCGCATGGACCGTTCCGTCTCATAAAGTTCCAACGATCGCCGCAATGCTCATACGCAGGCTGAACACACAGACGGTGATGGGGAGAGAGAGGGAGAGTGAGAGGAGGACTAGGAAGAATTAGTCTGCTCTACTACACAGAAAGAAAGTCCAGGTATATGGAGTCCAGGTATATGGAGTGTATGTGGTGGATGTATGTGGTGGATGTACATACATACATCCACCTCGTGCATCCACACACATTTCTCATTCCATAAACAGAAGCATCCACTAGGAAGCAGAACAGGCCGGGCAGGCCAGACGACTAAGAGAGGACTCAATACCCATACCCACACTCCCACCTACACTCACACTCACTCCCACACCCACACCCACACCCACACTCTCATCCACTCCACACTCCAAATAGAACATACACACATACATACATACATACATACGTACGTGGGTATTAGATATTCGGTATTAACTATTAGCTATTAGCATTAACTACCTTAATATTAAAAAACATTTAAACATTTTACCTCTCCCCACTATCTCTCCCCCCCACCCATCTCTTTACTACCCAGACAATCCTCAAGCTTCCCAAAACTTCCCAAGCATACGTATCCCTACCTTTACCCTACTTTACAAGAAATCCTGCTACAAAATCAAGAAAGCACCGGCACGCAACTCTTCATCCCCCATTGGCCCCTTCTACCCTTCATTTAGGATATCACGCTGCCGACATATTTGAACACTCGAATATCCAGTCTCTCTTCCCTCCCCCCCCCTCTCATCCATCAAATCATATTGCGTAGACTTCATTGTCAACCTCGACCCGTCTACCCAATCTAATCCTTCGAACCCTTCTTTTTTCTCTCAACTACCACTCCCCTCCCCCACTTCAATATCTCCCTCTCCACACCCACCCTCGACTTTCAACACACTTTCTCTCTCCCTCTCGTTTCTTGTCACGATATCATTGCTCCCTCTTTTTTTGTTTGCTTCTCTGCATTTGAATAAGAAGTCCGCGTCCCGACCCAAGCTCGACTCCCACCCCCTTCTTTCACTCTTTAATTGTTGGGTGTGTGCAACGAAGAAAGAAAAAGGAGAAGAGAGAATTCACATTCATTTTTGTTGCTATTCTTGCAGATAAATAATTCCTAATCATGCTGTACTCTACCGCCTTCACTGCTGTGTTGGCTGCGGGCCTTGCTGCTCTTCCAGCGTCAGCGTATGTATATTCCCCAACCACTTTTTTTTTACTCTTTTTTTCTTCTTCTCTGTCTTCTCTTTTATTACAGAGCATTTCATTGACCTCATCATAGTACTCCTGTTACAAAGCGTGATGTGGATTTCAAATGGGGAAAGGATACAGTTCGTGGCTTGAATATTGGTGGATGGCTGGTATTGGAATCATGGATCACACCTTCGATATTTGAATCTTTGGACCAGTCCCTCAACATCGTCGACGAATATACCCTCACTGAAAAACTCGGTACCGATGCAGCTTACGCCATCTTGAAGCCCCATTGGGATACTTGGGTTACGCTCGCAGATTTCCAAAAAATTGCTGCCGCGGGTTTCAACACTGTCCGTATCCCTATCGGATACTGGGCCTATGCCCTTCTTGATGGAGAGACTTATACACAGGGAGCTGCTCCATATATGGATTCCGCTATCGACTGGGCACGATTGACCGGTCTCAAGGTCTGGATCGATCTCCACGGTGCTCCAGGTTCCCAGAACGGTTTTGATAACAGCGGTCACTTGGTCTCCAAGCCTCAGTTCCAGCAAGGAAACACCACCGCACAGACACTTGATGTTCTCAACACCATCACCCAAAAATACGCTCAACCCGATTACCAAGATGTTGTCGTTGCTATCGAACTTCTCAATGAGCCATTGGGTTCCGAGCTTGACATGGATGAGCTCAAGCAGTTCTGGCGCGACGGTTACGGTCAAGTGCGCGATGTCTCCAACACCCCAGTCATGATCCACGACGCATTCTACTCACCATCAACCTACAACGACTTCCTCACACCAGACGACAATGGCGCCTACAATGGTAAGTTCTCACATGAAATTACATCTCTAACCCCAAAACCCAACTAACAACGCACACAGTCATCTTCGACCACCACGAATACCAAGTTTTCACCAACGACTTTGTCGCCATGGAGAACTGGCAGCATCGCCAACTCGTCTGCAACAATGCGCCCACCTGGTCCGGTAACGTCGACCACTGGCTCATTGTAGGCGAGTGGACCGCGGCCGAGACAGATTGCGCACCATACCTCAACGGTTACCAGCTCGGTGCCCGCTACGACGGCACCTACCCAGGCTCCAACTACGTCGGATCCTGCGACGGCAAGTCCAACGTGGCCGACTGGGACGAGTACATGCGCGGCGATGTCCGTGGCTATATCGAGGCCCAGCTCGAGACCTTCGAGGCTGCTGCTGAGGGCTGGGTCTTCTGGAACTTCAAGACCGAGTCGGCGCATGAGTGGGATGCTTTCGCCCTGCTTGATGCTGGTGTCTTCCCTCAACCACTTACGGATAGGAAGTTTAGTGCTATTTGTAGCCAGTACCCTGAGAATAAATCGTAGGTGATGGATAAAGAGGAGGAAAGGCTTAGATGATGGAATGGTGTAGATTGTGCATGTGTTGTATATTTCGGCTTTTGTGTTTTTGTTTTCCTTTTCTTGGGTGGGTTGAGAATTGGTTTGGTGGGGCGGGTGGGATTGGCTGGGCTTGTCAGGTTGGAGATTGGGATTCTATTCTGTTTTGTTTCCTGTGTGGAGTGCAGGGGCATTGAAGACCTTTTTTGTTTCCTGTCTCTTTTTTTATCTTTGTTTCTGATGGTTGGGTTGGTTGATTGATGATGATGGGAGAGGATGATGGATGGATATACCCGTGGCTGGATTGAGGTAGTAAGAGGAGGAGGTTGAGGTTGAGTGATATGAGGATGGATTGGGGTTCAAATGATTAGTTTTAAAAGATATTCTTTATGTTTTGTGGGTTGCTATGTTCAATGTGATGTCATGTGAGGTGAAGAGCTTTGAATGGTAGGTCTACCTTTGACTTTTTGTTGCTCGTTTCTTTACTCTCCTTATTTCATTTACTTCCTTGGAAGAACGTTTACTTTTATGGTGGTTGAATGGCTGAGTGTTCTACTAGAGAATATTCTACAATTGATGTTAGCGGTTGGATTTGATGGTGAGGCTTTATGAGTTTGTTGAAGATGCTATTTGATGGTTTTCTAGCTTGGGTTTGTGAGTATAAGACATGGTTGTTTATATTGGTCTTAGGGTTTGTACTGGGATGTCTTGAGGTCTTGCAACGATATGAATCTGAGCATATTCTGAGTGCAGATTAATACACACTAAGGGAGGGAAGAAGGGGGAAGAAGGGGGGAGAGGGGGAGGAAGAGAATATTGCTGTTCGTTATGAGCTCGAATAGTTTCGGATGGGAGTTCATGAGCAGAAATACTTCAAAGAATAGGATGGTTTCTTTGGTTATGGGTATGTATTTACTTTCAGCTTGGGTCTTAGTTGCCTTGCCTGTTGAAAAGAGGTGGTGTTCATGAGGGAATGTGTGTGATTAAATTCAAACTGATATAAGATCGCAGATTATCGCCGCTGTCTCAACTCATTCTGTTGAAGTGTAGAATGAGCTCATTCCTGAAAGAGAATAACAATGAGGTATAAGAATTTCTACTTGATATTATTATTGCTTGTTTCAATATCTCGTCAAACCGATTGAAGCTGTGGGTAAACATGACGACAAGACGTATCAAAATCCAATATGTATGATGCACCAATGCGAGGCACTGCACCATGCACCTTCCCTTAACAAACGCTGCACCACTCACTGCTGGTGCTGCAAGCAATTAAAGTGTGCTGGTAGATCACGTGCATTCGCGCTTGCACTAGACGGCAGGCACGTCTCCCAAAGTCGCGTGCCTGCCTAACTTACCTACCTTATTTCATTCTCTCGTCTTTGTGATCAGAAAATAGAAAAACAAGAACTGACATCGACAACCACCTCATATCCTCTTCTCATACTTTACTTTTTCGTTCTCTCGTGCGCCATCAGAAAGCAGCGCGGTGAGAAATGCAACAAATGCGAACAAACTAATCCCTCATATCCTCCCCGTTGGTGAGCGATTTGAGAGCCGAGAGAACAGCCCTGGGATTATGCGGTAATTTTGCGAAAGTAACGAATACTCATCTCCTCTGAAGCAATAAAGACTTGTTAAAAGGCGAGAAAATATATCAAGAGTAATAGCAAGATGTCGACGTTCAAAGGCATCGTTGATGAGTTTCCCAATATCAGAAGTATGCTTTTTCTTGTCCCACCATACGAGGAGATTTAGCTGACAAAACAAGTCGATTATTTCCGCCATGTACCCTCTAACCCACCACCTCTCGCCTGTTTCCTGTCTCATGTTCACTCTGATCATCTTGCTGGTTTAGAAACGCTGAAGGCTCCGTTTGTCTACTGCTCACCAGCCACCAGAGAGATGATCTTGCGTTTGGAACGTTTCCCTCATCGCGTCAATTTTACAAGGGGTGTTCTTGAGGCTAGAAGGGTCACTTACCGTCGCTTGGGAGGGCTATTGGTAAGTTTGTCCCTTGCTTTGGACCAAGATTGGGATGGTTTAGTATGACTCTTGGCTAATCTCTGCTTAGAAACCTATTCCTCTCGAAGCACCTACTATCATTGAGTTGAGTCCTGGAAATGAGATACAGGTTACTCTCTTCAATGCGAATCATTGTACTGGTGCTGTCATGTTCCGTACGTATTTTACCTCGGTGTCTCTTTTTACACCGTCAGCTAAGTATCTTAGTGATCGAAGGAAATAATAAGGCAATTCTCTACACCGGTGATATGCGATCTGAACCATCATTCGTCAATTCTATTCGCCGAAACCCTTTCTTGATTGAATACACTCGTCAACAGAAGAGACTGGATTGTATCTACCTGGATACCAGCTTTACTGAAAATACTCTCAATTTCCCATCAAAAGATGAAGGGATCGCAGAACTCTTGATGAAAGTAAAGAAATACCCTTCCAACACAATTTTCCATTTTACCGCATGGACTTTCGGTTATGAGGAGGTTTGGATGGCGTTGTCCAAGGCCTTGAAATCGCAGATTCACGTCGATGATTACAAAATGAGAATATACAATTCGCTACGAGGCAAGACAGATAGTACGAGTAAAATTGGGCCCCCATTAACCCCCGAGGCCTCTGTACTAGCTGGTTTCTCTTGTGGGAATTCAGATCGTCCCGGATGTCTTACATTGGATCATACTGTAAGAATTCATAGTTGTGAGAAAGAGTCTGATTGTTCAGCCATGAATAATCCCAACATAGTCTGGATAAGACCCATAATTACTCGGACGGAAGATGGCACTGAAGTTGCGGAGGCTGGTATTGGCGGTGGTGGTGGTGATTTAGTACAGAAATTTGAGGTTGAGCTTGACGACCAAAGAAGTATCGAGCTGCTCTTAGAGTTTCTTGGAAATGCTGACGACGACACAATTCGGAGCTTGAAGAAGCTACTTATGGACGGATTACAAACTACTCGCCAAACAATTTCTGTGGAGGATACTCGTTTTGATCTAGAGGAGGACGAACTCGATCTCAAAAAGCTCGTGGAAGGTCTGGTTGATTCTATGAGGAATCTCAAATCTCCACCCGGAGATGCCGATTCGGTCATCGCTGGTACATTGAAATTACCCAAAGTCATCACCTTCCCATACTCGCGTCACTCGTCATACGAAGAGCTCTGCAATTTCGTCAAGACTTTCGAGCCATGGGATGTATATCCATGCACAGTTGATGAGGATTCATGGCATGAGGATATTAGTGTGGATTCCCTTTTCGGCTTCTGTTGTTTTGTAAGAGGTCGCGCCAAAGGTTTCAGACACGACAAAGCTATGCGAGAGTTAAAGAGAGATTATGAAGATGCGATGAGTACGAATAGTGGGACTACTGAGAGATCTGAAATGGAGCATGATGGATCACAAAGTATGTTTGCAACAACCATACCTGAAGATCCAAGCAATAGTTCTGGTGTGGATGGGGGCAGTGGTGATATCGCTCGACCTGGAGAATCTTCGAAAAATCCAGTTCTGGTGTCAGGAGTCAGTTCAAGTGGAAATGAAAGAATTGCGACGCGTACTATTCATGAGTTTTACCGAGATTGGGAAGGCCGTCTGCATGTACGGGATGTAAAGATACCATATGGAGCGCAGATGCAATCGGTTGGTTCAACTCAACGATCTGGACCATCTGGAGCCGAAATTTGTCGACATGTGGCTTGCCGGGATACCGATGAAGATAGTCAGATCTCTTCAGGAGGTACTTCGGTAGACGCTTCGGCGGAATCTTCAGATGAAATGGAATTCGCCTTCGACTCAGGATCTATGAGAACTAGGCGTGAGTCCATCTTGGCAGCTTTTCAACGTTCACAAAGCAAGAGGAAGCGGGAGATCTGGGATGACGGCTCGAACCTTTACAGTTACTTCGATTATGAGGCCGAGGACCTGAATATATCAAGGTGGGATGCATCACAAGATGCTGGGGTGGATGTAATGAGTTACTGGGATCCTACAGATGAGGTATATCGTTGTAAGAAGTGTGGCTTCGAAGTTTGGCAACCATACGGAGACTGTCAGGGTTGTGATTCTGAAGGAAACGACATTTGGAATGAATTCTGGCCCAAAGGAGCACCATATGTTCCCGAGAACTATCCAGATATTGTTGGCGCCTCGGATATTGATAGTCAAGTCGCTTGTGATATTCACGATGCTCTTGCTGACAAGTACATGGATAACGACTCCTCTGCTTATGACTCATATGATGAGTGTCCTCGCGTTAACGATGAATATGAGGTTGATAGTTTCATTGACGATTCTAAGTCAGATGCTGTCTCAGAGGCCATGTCAGAGCTTTCGCAGCCAACATCAGACGATTCATATGAAGAGATTGAAGGTCAAAACTGGGAGGGTCTTTACATTGACCTCCTGATCGATCATCAACTTCTGACCGATCGTTTTGATCTATTGCATGAAAATCATCATGAGTTGATTGACGAAATTGGCGACTTGCGTGAAAATCATGAGTTGCTTCATATGGACTTCGACAGGCTCCTTTATGGTGATGATCACCATCATACTTCTAGTTCTTCTGAGATCTCGGATCTCGAAGAACTCGAGAACATTGCTGCTTTTGATGATAGCGAGTCTCTCTCGCCTCTTGATGTAGTCGATGTTCAAGTCCAAGATCCGCAACTTGCCGAAGTGACCGTCGAAAGCGAGAGCCAAAATAATAGCGAGATTGTAGACCACAGTGATGTTCAGGTGCATGACTCTCTCACAGACGTTATGCCGGATTCTGTCAGAGATGCTGTAATGGATGCTGTAATGCAGGCGGTTGGTGAGAGTCAAGCAACGGACCTTACAGATGGAATGGTTGAGAGGAGAGTTGAAGGCTGGGAGAATGCTGAGCATGGCACTTGGCCTGGCTTGTTGAGCACGAATAATAATCATACTACGGAGGAACAAGAGTTGTAGTTGCATTTGTGGAGTTTTTTGGAGGATTCTCATGGATTATACCCTTTGCTGAATTTGCTGGTGGCATAGCATCTTGGTGGGAAATACCCATTTGCTTTTTGGGCGTCAAGTGGGATTCATGGCTAGTTTATATTGCTTCTCGGCTCTAAATATTGATATAGAAGTCAATCAATGGTTTCATAATTTCTGCGACGAGTAGTTGTTTGTGTTGTCTTGGTGATAAATGTGAAACTTATCGGATATCAATTCCAGGAAGTTGCATGCCATGTACTATCCGCTGCCGTGCTTTTATAAGTATCATGCAAACAAGCTTCTAAACTACGACTATCTTCACATTGGAGGTATGAACGTAAAGTATCACCAGGGTATTAAGTGGAGTTCAGCATCAAGCGTCGGGCGTATAGTTTGGACCAGTAGGTTTCAAGTACGAGACTGTACGTGTATATCTCCTGCTTCATATCACTTTTAACCCCTTTGATTAAGTTCAAAGTCTTAACTCTATCGTGAGCTTTATTGATAGAAAGTTTCAAGCATATTTTGGCAGAAACCAATTCCAAGCAGCTTATGTTTTTGAATTATTGACAAAACTTTTACATCTAGGGTCGCCTCTTACAAACCCTTCCACCATGCCGTCTCTTTGACCTCGATGTTTCCTTGTAACACAATTTCTGCACTACTTGGGCCGACCAAAACCTCATATTCGTCTTTTTCCATGATCCACATATCCTTCGCTTCATCCCAAAAGCTGGTAGCATGCTTCTTGTTTATCATGATCTCGACGCTCTTGGACTCTCCTTTAGGCACCACAACCTTGGAATATCCCTTCAACTCTTTTACCGGTCTATTAATAGACGGATTTTTCTGGCGAATATAAACTTGAACAACCTCTGCACCATCAACCTCGCCTTCGTTGGCAACATCAACCTTGACGTTGAAAATATCATCAGCTGTCTCAGTTATGCTCAAATTGGACATCTTGAATGTCGTATAAGAGAGCCCATGGCCGAATGGAAACAACACAGACTTCTTTGTCTTTTCATAGAAGCGATATCCGACATAGATGTCCTCGCCGTAGATTGTACGGCCGCGCTCGGATCCGAAATTCAGAAAAGCCGGGTTGTCTTCATTGCGGATGGGGAAGGTGAGCGGGAGCTTTGCACTAGGTGTCACGTCGCCAAAGAGTACATCTGCAATTGCATTTCCTGCTTCATTTCCACCGTACCAGGCTTGCAGAATTGCAGGTGCGTTGTCTACCCAGGGCATGCCCACAGGTGTACCGGATTGAATGACAACAGCAGTGTTTGGATTTGCGGCGAGTACGGCGCTGATCATCTCGTTTGTGCCACCTGGTAAATCCATATCAGGACGATCGTAACCTTCCGCTTCCCACTCAGACTAATCTTTTTGTTAGCATTTGGCATCAACTCTGGCAACATGCAACTCCTTACGCTAAGACCGGCACATATAATCACTTGATCAACCTCCTTTGCCACTTGTACCGCTCGTTGAATCTCGAAGTCAAAATCGGTCTTTTTCGATCCACCTACTCTGAAACCACCTAATCCCATGACCGTGACTCCAGTCTTCATCTTTGTTTGGGTGATTGCGCTTCCAAACTGGACTAAAACTCTATACTCGGAGCCGGCCTTCATCTTCATAACCTGAGTCTCCTCTATGGTACCGGCACCAAAAAAGCTGGTTCCTAGTGTCTGATTCGTCGCATTGTCGATAAGTAATATGCCATCGATGTATAATTTAGCGGTACCGAAGACTGTAAGCCCAAATTCATAATCGCCATCTTCTTCAGCTACGAAGACACCTTCGAGGTCTGCATAGAATGATTCCAGATCAACAGCAGGGTGTTTGTAATCTATCAGCTCCACAGATGTGTTGTCGAGAACCAGCTGATCGATGACCTGACGTCTAAGTTTGCTGGGAGGCTCATTGTAAATGCGAAGGTCGAAACCAGGCTGACCACGAACCGTCTTGAGCAGGCCATTAAGCAAAGGTAGCTGCTTGTGAGCGCTTGCACCAAGCGCATATTTCACTTGTCCTACCTTTTTTAAGATGCTGTTGTATGGTGTTGTAGTATAGTATGGTCGTAATGATGCAGAGCCACCACCGCAGAATGTGGCTACTTTTGCGTTCGGTCCGATGACCGCGGTCTAATACATAAGTTTTTGGCCTATTCAGATAAAGATTAGAGTAGTGACTTACCGTCTTGGATGGGTTTAATGGAAGAACATGCCCTTCATTCTTCAGCAGTACTATTGATGATGCACTGAGCTCTCTCAGTATTCTTGCTGTCTCCGGAGTATCCAGTCCATTCTCAGGGGCGTTCTCCTCGATTCCTGTCGCTACTGCATGCTTGATTATTTTGAGAACATTTCGAACTCGATCATCAATTGTAGTGCTTGTAATCTTATTTGCTCTGAAAGCCTGATTTGCCACAACTCCTCTCCACATACCAGGTCCAGGCATTTCCAGGTCCAATCCAGCGTTGATAGCCTCAGATACTGAATAGGTCCCATACCTTGATTTATTAGTTCTTAGTATTAACATCAGTTGAGAAATAATTTACCAATCGCTGACAATCAATCCATCAAAGCCCCATTCATTTCTCAAGATCTGCTGGAGGAGCTTCGGGTCCTCGCTAGCATGTATTCCATTGACCTTGTTGTAAGATGACATTACAGCCAAAGGTGCAGAATCACGAAGAACAATCTGAAATGGCATCAAATAGATCTCTCTCAATGCACGTTCCGAAACAATCGAATTGACCGCTTTTCTCTCGTGTTCTTGGTCATTACATACGAAATGCTTGATCGTGGCTACGATGCCTTGGGACTGGATCCCTCTAATTTCAGCTGCTGCAAGAGATCCTGATAATAGAGGATCTTCACTCCCACTTTCGAAGCCGCGGCCACCAAGTGGTGAGCGCTGCATATTGACGGTGGGACCGAGTATGATGTGAGTGCCTTTAGCTCGAGCCTCCTCCGCCATCAGCTTTCCGGCCTTCTCCAGCAAAGGGGCATCCCAGGTCGCCCCCATAGCCGTACCACAAGGAAAACAAGCAGCAGGAACGCCATTGAAAAATCGTGTGCCACGAATACCATTAGGTCCATCTGACATACGAATAGAGGGAATCTTGAGGCGTGGAATGGACTTGGTATGCCAGAAATCGGAGCCTAACCATAGTCAGATTGTTAGCTGATTTGATCATGGTTATGCGGTGAATTTGGAGAAACATACCAGCCAATAAAGATATTTTCTCATTGATTGTGAGCTCAGAGAGCAGATAATCTATGTCAATACTCGCCATGATAAAAATAAAAAAGCTTCTTGAGTAGCCAATGCAGGTATGGAAAGATTTTTGAAATTCATCAACAAGAAAAGACAGAAACCAAAACTGTAGGTTTGAGTTCTTGTAGCTTGGGACACTATCGCCTATTGCTCCAAATTGTGTAAAAGTTATTGAGGGAGTGGCGTGACGGGAAAACGGGAGCTGTACTTATACAAGTAGAGGCGTTTGATTAACCAGTTAAGCTTAAAATGGTCTGGCTTGGCAATCATGTACCTACATTAGTGTTGTTAGATGCCATCCGCGTGTTTGCATTTGCGAAATGATTAGATAGAGTAGCTAACCGACCAGGGATATAGATAACCACTGTGCCACTCAACAATTACACTAACCGTATGATAGATAAGGCTCGCGAGCCGACGCCAAGTACGCATGTATTTTCTACAACGAACGCTGCGGGTTTGCATATCCTATCTCCCCAGAAACTGGAAGGTTATCTATTATCCGAAGGAAGGATATTAGACGATTATATTGGCCAATTATTGAAGAAATGTTTATACTCCACTCCTGATTAGTGCAGTTTAACCTAATAATTTTCAACAATATGACTGACTATCTTGTCAGATACATCTAACTATACTGAAATATGAAGTCCCCCGCTAATTTTGAAAATACTTTTTAAAAACATGATAACATAACAACAATTTAAAAGGCTTGGGGTATGTCGTAAAATCTCTTAACGAAATTAATTTGAATTAGTACTGTTTAGTGTATTGAAATCGGTGTAATTTGCAGAACTAAGGAGAATACTGTAAAGTGTATAATAAAACTCGAACACTGCATTATTTATCATCTAAACTAAGAACAGTATAAAATCAATATAAATCAACACATTAGTATAGAAATTTAGACAAATGATACAAAGATACTTTAAAAAGCCTTAAACTATGTGCTTGTTACAAGACCTTCCAGTCTTCTTGCGTATAATTAGAAAGTAACTTTAAAATTGTTATCCTCCTAGATTTATGTAGATATTCATTTGTTTCTTTTGGGAGTTTTGTAAATTAGACTAAAATTAAAAGATGATTTTCATAGAATTTGGTAAAAGTGGTGCCAAGGTTCGTTACACTGGTACTGTGTTCAGAATTCCCAGGTACCAACTTGGGATTTTGGAGATCTTTGGAAGTACACACTAAATAGGGATGTAGTCCAGAAGTACCTGTCATGTATATACAAGTATGTTTTAATAGCTACATCTAGATCTGAGACAAGCAGCAAAGCATACGCCGCAAGGTGGTCTATGAAGGTGGCATTCTGGTTATAGTTTACATTCAAAGTGAGTAACAAGTGCGGTGCTAAGATATGTGGCATAATGCTGTCATAACAAGCAAACGATACCCCTAACATAATCCAGACGTTCCACACAATTAACATCTAAGATTTACGTCCAGGATTTGAAAACACTTTTCCGTGTAAATTCCCCACTCATCCTTTCCCCTCCCCTTTCAACTTTCATTATTTCCCCTCTGGCCCTGCAGAAGCGCAAGAACCATCCAAGACAATTGAAATCTATAGGATGTAGCGGAAAGTAGCCCTCTGTTCCCAATCCGTCTTGTCGGTTGACATTTCCACCCCTTCCAAATTGAGCTCTGCAACCGCCCTCGTTTCCGGGTCAATCTTAACATTGAATTCTTTATCACGCCTCTTGTTCTCATAGGCCAGCAAGCCCCGGTAAAGGCACATCATGGCAAAAGCCACACATAAACCAACAAGCATAGTGGTATATGCCGTGACATATCTGGGAGACTCCGAAGCCTTGAAAGTCTGTGGGCCAGCAATATTTCCCGTACAATAACCTATGAAAAACAATGCATTTACGGTAGCCTTCTTTGTAAACCCGGCAACATTGGAGGCATTGAGAGAGAGGACTAACGGCATAGTAGCTGTAAAGGCAGTAAACAAGAATGTGCCAATTAGTCGGCCAACTTTGTAACTGGTTGGCAGTTCCAAAATAAGCAAGGCGCCGAGAAGTGAGATGAGGAGTGAGGCTAAAACAGAATAACATCGAGAACGTGGGTATTTCTCAGAAATGATGGCTCCTGACGCCATGAAAACAAGTCCGATGGCGGCGCTAGGGAGACTCATAAGGTATGTTTCTGTAAGGGTAAAACCAAAACCTGAAATAACAATGCTGCTGAACTAAAAATTGGTGTTAAAAATAATATTCTAGATTATTATGAAGTGAGGCAATACTAACGTTGGTGGCAGCACCATTAGGCATACAGACCAAGAATGCATAGACAAACATAATCCAAGTCTTAGGATCAAGAAGTGCTTCCTTGACTTGTGCAGCTTTGTAAACTCTGTCACTGTTGTTGCTACTCTGTCCCTTCTGGCAGCGAGTCAATGCAATTAAACGTTCAGTTTCATCCAGGAACTTCGCGTTCATCGCTGTATCAGGCAAGAACACGAGGACGACAAAACCCCAGAGGAAAGTCACGCAACCGAAAATAATAAATTCGAGCTATTTTAAATTAGCATTTGACAATTTGAAGTAGAATCGAAGTAGCTACTGACCCTCCAAGGTTGGATAGCTGTAGTTTTAGAAATGGCAAGAGCCAGGAGACCTCCAAATCCTGAAGCAATATTATTTCCGGCAAACCACAAACAATGACGCACAGCATGCTCAGATGGCTTATACCACATGGCAGTGATTAAACTAAAGCCAGGAGTGATGATGCTTTCGAACATTCCGAGGAGGATGCGAAGGGCTAGTAGGCCACCAAAGTTGTGTGGAACTGCATGGAGAGTGAGAATAACAGCCCAAAGGATACTTCGAACATCAGCTTCTTGATTTTTCAATTTGATAGAGTATTATGCGAACTTACATTCCGATTGACATATACTTTCCAATGGGGAACTTGACAAACCCATAAGAAGCCGGGTAACAAGCAAATAGATATCCAAAGTAGAAAGCACTTGAGAGCCAGGAGTACTGCTGTCCAACCAAATGCTATAACTTTATGAGTGATTGGTCTTTGCATTATCACTGGGTGTACTTACGTTATCATCTCTGATTCCCATAATAGAAGTGTATCCCAATGTAGTTTTGTCCAAGAACTGCAACATGTATGATACTATCATCAAAGGAAGCAAGCTAGTAGGTCTTTGGTTAGTGTCAAGAATCCCATGCATGTTTCAAGGTACTCACTGTCTGTCAATCTTTCGAATAATGCGTTTCTCAATTGCTACCATGGTGGCCATGTCCTCAGACTCACCAACGGTCACATCTATCACCTCAGAGCCCTTCAAGTCCTCGCTTTTCTTCATATCGTCTATGTCAGCCATCTTGACGCTAATTTCAAGAATGAGTCAGAGAGAAATGGAAGTGATGATAATGTTGTCTGTTGAGTTCTCTCTGTGCTTGCAACTAAAAACCAAAAAGCAAAAAAGAACCGGCTGCTTGCTTTTCATTTAATCGAGAAAATGCATGGTCTTCTATAGAGAACATGGAATGACCGTATCGAAGTCGATATCAGGAGACATTTGATAAGATAGTGCTAGGAAGTATGGTTGGTTGCTTTAACCGATACGATAGCTCGACATTACTAGGCGAAAAGATGTGTGTTCTGGCATAGTGTAGATTGCTAGGCTAAAGTCAAATAAGTTGTGCTAGAAATATGCCTTTCACCAACGCCTGTTATGCATCTCAGCCATTAACGCCAATATCCTGAACAAAGTCTCCGAACAGTGCCTATGCTCACTTTTCTCTCCAAATTCTCATGCTCCAAAAGCATCTTTTTCAAAATATCACCATATTTACACCTGCCAAGTTTGTTGAGGATCCACTCTACGTAGATGCTATCGTCCGTCTCAATAGCCGCTATCAGTAGTGCCCACTGACTCCTACTTCGAGATTCTAGCGGTGTTGAAGCAATGATACGTTTTGCAAGTCGTAACATGTTCCTGACGATAAGATATCGCTTCTCCTTCACATCATCACCTGTCGTAGTGGACTCAAGAAAGCGGAGATTGTAAAGGTGCACAGCGTGGAAGTGGAGGGAAATTCTGTCAATTAAGCTAACAAAACCAGAGGGCTCTGAGACTTCGCTCTTAGAAATCCGGAATACGGATGAGTATTTCTAGATGGACTTTGTTAGTCATATTGACACTTGAAAATTAAAGGACAGTTTTGTAGAAGTTGTGTCTCTTATACGGATAACAACGTACCATTTCCATTTCCTCGATTTGTTGCTCAATGAGCTCAAAATTTTCGGGACTATTCTTGGCGGACGTGTTGATTTTGTGAAAGATGAGGCTTGTGTGAAAGTATACTTCCAGTGGTACGGTATTTTTGATATCGTCTATCATCTCATTTTGAGGATATTCATCCCCCCAAAAAAGATGTAGTGTGGATTGAGACAATTGAAACACCCTCTTAGCTACTTCCTCGTTGGCGCAGAAAATTTCAGAAAAATCTCCAGCAGAATTACAAAATTCCATTTCTACATCTGTATAGAACACCATAATCATGTTCTTTGCAAGAATACTCTTTTCGGTTATTGATAATGCCGGCACCTTTGTTGGTAGTGATGCGTGACCCTTGCTGCATAAAGTATCCGTTGAAAAAAGTTCAAGTAAACGATGGTTTCGGACGTAGTTGGCCATTGCACGGCTCAAGTTCTTCATACTTTCGATACCTTTTGAGCCCCATATTGTGCTATAGGTGAATTGCAGCAACCAGAATGCAGCCATGTTTACGCAGTGATCAAGCTCGGATTTCTTGTCCATCATATCTGCCAATAGCTGCGATCCAGCTTGGAAATGTATTCTGCCAAAGGACCAGAACATTTCATTATCATTCAGCTGGGCAAGCTCACTCATAGCAGCTGAGATGGCGAGATGCATAAGGGCGGGATGTTCGACTGCATAACGGAGAATCATACTTGTTGTCGACCAGTTTGGATTTTTTTGGGTGTACGCCTTCGTGAGTACATATTGGTAGTGGTGCAAAGCATATTGTTCTGGCTTTCCCAGCACCAAGGAACATGGGGATGGAATATGAAATGTGGATAACTCAGGGAGCAATTGGAAGGAATCTCGATATGGCTCGGTGAATCTAATCCGGTCTTTGACCCCGCAAAACAGGTCTGAAAGGCTTGGGTCTGAGTTCTTTCGAATGAGAAGTCGATCATCAACTCCTCTCCGAGGGTCTTGGCTCAGGATCGTATGAGTGTGGTCAGGCTGATTAAGAAGCCAGGCGTTTACAGACGCGCTCTGCTTCTCCACATAATTGCTTTCCAAAGCTTCTTGTGACACGCTTTCAGCAGAAGCCGCCTCATTCGGTAAGGGATCCGGAATAGGTAGTATCTTTTTGGTAGGGCATGATCTCCTCTCCTTCAAGGGGCCAAGGCCCCGCCGGATTTCCCGCAGAGAAGGTCGCGGTAATGGCCAGTTGCACGTCGCCCCCAGACGTGTGCACCTCAGGCAAACTGGGTGGATTTCAGAACACTTGACCTTCGCAGTCACGCAAGTCGTGCAGCCGTTTCTGGATCGCTTCTTCGGGCCTGAGATAGAGGAGTTTGGTTTTGCAGGCATAGTGGATTGGTTGGTGGAGGATATGAAGGATATGGATGGTATCTCGGATAGCACAAACACGATATGATATGGTATATATCAATCATTCTGAAAAGCGATTGCCGACAGGGAGATCCAGCCTGGCGGACTTATCGGAGAGAAGCTCGACGGCATTGATAAGGACATAAGGACATAAGGATGCGACGTGCCCCACTTATTAGATGTACATGGGGATACCAAGCGTGCCGACGCTGTCCGACAGGGAACCGCTGATAATCCCACGGACTGCGCATGGGCATAGATTAGATCGGATTAGCTAAAATAAAATAAAATAAAGCAAAAGTAAAAGTAAAAGCGAAAGTATCACAGGTAGCCTTACAACACACATTGGCTTAAGTCGGACAAATCAGCCCAAGCCGGAGTTTTGGCTAATATTAACAGATTGCCGCCGTCGCGTATTGTTCGACACATTTGCCGCTCGGCATTCTGAGAGTGGGATTGCCCAATGCAAGTATGTACATATGTATGCGATCTACAATATGCGATACTTGGCAGAAGTGAAGATAATTGCTAATTGGCACGAGTGGAATGAATGCCATGGTATCGGTGCAGTATATATAAGTCGGTCATCGACAGCTTTTCCCATCCAAACAATCACAGACAAATAGTTCTTCGTTGCAAACCATCAACATGACCGCCTTTACCAAAGAAGTTTCTGATAACATCATCAGCGATGTGATTGAGCGACACAAGGCAGATTTGAAGGGCCTCAGTGACCATGTATGTGCTCGACCTTCCTTTGCTATGCAGCAAGGCCTACGTTTATTAATTAACTAATTTTGCCTACAGGTCCATGCCCATCCTGAGCTCAACTTTGAGGAACACATTGCTCATGATACCAACGTTGCATTGCTCGAGAAGCTCGGCTTCAAAGTAACTCCTCATGCATATGGTGTTGAAACATCCTTTGAGGCTGAGTTTGGTAGTGGCGGTCGTCTGGTCGTCTTCAACGCTGAATACGACGCTCTGCCTGAGATTGGCCACGCCTGCGGCCACAACCTCATTAACGCAACCTCATTTGGAGGTTTCCTCGCTATCGCTGAACTCCTCGCACAGACCAAGGTTCCAGGCCGTGTTCGTCTCCTCGGAACCCCAGCTGAGGAGGGTGGTGGAGGCAAGGTTGCCCTCCTCAAGAAGGGCGCTTATAAGGGCGTTGATGCATGCATGATGGCGCATCCAGCGCCTTTGAACCAGCCATTCCTCGAAGGAACGAAATCGAATGGCTATGCGCCTCATGTTGCCATCAGCATCTTCAGCATCGCTTTTGAAGGTGTTACTGCACACGCAGCCGCAGCCCCATGGGAAGGTATCAACGCACTTGATGCTGTTGTTCTCGGATACAACGGTGTGAGCATGCTTCGCCAGCAAATTGCTCCCGGCGAGCGAGTACACGGTATCATCACCGAGGGAGGTCTCAGATCAAACATCATTCCATCTGATGGCAAGCTTGACTATGCTGTACGCGCACGTACCATTGCTGATGTCAAAGCACTTAAGCAACGCGTTGTGAACTGCTTCATCGGAGCCGCAACAGCTACTGGCTGCAAGGTCACGGTCATTGATAACCAGACATACTCTGACATGCGTCCTAACAAGATCCTGTCTCATCTCTACGCTGATGAAATGGCCAAGTTTGATTACGATGTTCTCTGCAATACAGTTAATCAGGAGCCAACGGCTGGCGCCACTGACCAGGGAAATGTCAGTTACGTCGTCCCAGCTATCCACCCAGTCTACGGTATTGAGGCCCCACTTGGTAGCGGTAACCACACGGTTGGGTTCACAGCAGCTGCTGCAAAGTCTGAGGCGTTTGATATCTGTCTCCTCAACGCGAAGGGCTTGGCATCTTGCGCTTGGCGCATGATTACCGACGATGAACTGGCCGCAAAGGTCAAGAAGGAGTTCGATGATGACAAGGCGAACAGAGTGGCAAGCGGCGCTGCTGAGGGTGAAGATCTGATGGTTTATGGAATGAACCAAGGAAAGCAGCTCGTACGTGGTACATGCACCTGTGCTCACACTTAATTCAAGGCATATTATTTAGATCAAAAGCGAATGCATATATTATTTTCCCCCATAAATTCACTATTCTTTGATATGCCTTGACTCAGCGTACATGCACACCATGAAGTAGAAATTCTGATGAAGTTTAAATACTAATTGCCCACACAATATTTTGAAGGTAAAGTCCCCCCGTTAATTCTATGTATAATATATACTTATGCATCATGAGAAACCATATTACTTTCGTGGCATATATATTGGAAAGTGTGTTATCTGTGTAAAAATGCCCATCTAAACTGCTTCGTACAAGTAATATTCACCCATCATGTGGAGGCATGAAAAGTTGGATAGAAGAGATCCAAAACAGCTGGCTTCATCTAGCTTGGACGTAAATCCGACAAGTAAAACCTTAAATGTGAGCTGATCCCTTCGTGCCATCATTTGTGGGAATTTATGGAACACTTCCCGGAGCTAGAGATCTTCTCCATAAACTCCGGACTGGAAGCCAAACTTCTGATAGATGAGGGGCAAAATCAGTGGCCCCATAAAATGGGACAAGGTTTCAACCGTGCACCCGTAAAGACGGGCAATTTTGACAATACCGGCTGTAAGAATAATAAATTGGTAGAAATGACTCATGGCCCCATGGCACCCGCAGCTTTAAGTGTTGTCTCTCTATCTAGTCTTATATTCGTTATCTTCGGGTAATGATATGTTCTGCTCTGTGCATCTATGCGGTACGATTCACTGGGGGTTCCTGCATGATAACATCGGCATGAGTCTCAATGACAACCACTCAATGCTTTTTTTTCATACTCGAAAATTTTTCTGTTGCACATAAAAATAATTCGACGGCTATGATCATGATTTGGTAATGTGTTTCTCTCAAGTTTCGTGACTTCGACATGTGTCAGGTATGGCTATTCTCCTTATATATTTTACTTTGGTAAGCAAAAATACAACAAGATCATCAATAAATATACGGAATCTTTGAGATTTCTCCGTGACACGTCATCTGTTTATTCCAGAGTTCTTTTACGCCAGGTAAGAGGTTTTTTATGTATATAGAGGGGCATATTTGATTTAAGAGGGAAATGCTAATTCACACCAGGCTCTTTTACATCACTACCGATATTGAAGTAATCGCCTATCAGAATGACAGAAAATGCCGAACTGGTCACTGAAATTCATGGAACAGATGAAGCGCTTTCGAAATTGGACAAAGCAAGCAGCGGCTCACGACATGTCAAGCATCATGATCCTGAAAAGGCTCTGCCTATTGTCAGGGAGACAAGTTCAAGTGACCAGGTCAAAGACGCAAATGTGGTGGATTGGGATGGCCCGAACGATCCTGAAAGGGCTATTAATTGGTCGACAAAGAAGAAATGGACCAACGTCATTTTGATCTCAGGATTATCACTGTTGACGTAAGCTTCGCAGCTCGTTGATACTCGAACACGTATTAATTTTTGTAGGCCGCTCGGTTCTTCTATGTTTGCTCCCGGTGTCCCGCAAGCCATGGAAGAGTTCCACAGCTCCAGTGTAGAGCTCAGTGCCTTTGTTGTTTCGATATACATCCTAGGATATGCATTTGGTCCTCTTATCACAGCCCCATTGAGCGAGCTTTATGGAAGATTACCACTCTATCACGCCAGCAGTATCTTATTCATCCTTTTCAACATTGCATGCGCAAAGACAAATAGCTTCTCGGTGCTGATTGTCTTTCGATTCTTGTCTGGCCTTGCAGGTTCATGCCCTATCACGATTGGTTCGGGGAGCATTGCAGATTGCTTCTCGCAAGAAGAGCGTGGGATGGCCATCTCCCTATGGACTATGCCTTCTCTCCTTGGACCTACCCTTGGCCCAGTCGCAGGAGGTTATCTGACTGCAGCAATAGGATGGCGCTGGACCTTTTGGCTCCTTGTGATTCTTGTAAGTAGTGACCTAAGGTCCATCCTCTAGTAAGTTCCTTACTGACTTTTCTGAATTGAAGAACGGTGCTGTTCTCATTCCGAGCATGGTGGTTTTAGATGAGACATATCCACCTGTCATATTAGAGCGAAGAGTTCGTCGTCTACGCAAAGAAACTGGAAATCAGGACTTGAGATCGGCCCTTAAGTCCAACAAAAGCCCAACACAACTGTTCATGGCTTCTATTCTCCGACCCGCCAAATTGCTCCTTTTCTCCCCCATCGTCTTGGTCCTTTCCATCTACATCGCTCTCTGTTATGGGTATTTGTATCTAGTATTGACGACCATGACTAAGGTCTTTGAGGATCAATATGGCATAAGCACAGGCAACGTTGGACTGACATACTTAGGCATTGGTATTGGAAACTTTATTAGTCTCTTCATCATTGCCTATGTCTCGGATAGGATTATGAAGCGTATGGCAATGGCAAATGGCGGGGAGTTGAAACCTGAGTATCGTCTGCCGCCCCTTATCCCGGCTGCATTCATGATGCCCATCGGTCTATTGTGGTATGGCTGGACTATAGAATACAAAGTCCAATGGATGGCTCCCATCATTGGTTCGGTATTCTTGGGTCTTGGCATGTTAGGTGTTGCTATTCCGATCGGAACGTACCTCGTCGATGCTTACACCGATTATGCAGCCAGCGCAATGGCAGCAAATACAGTATTGAGGAGTCTGGGTGGAGGGCTACTTCCACTATGTGGTGAGAAGATGTATGATGCATTGGGATATGGGTGGGGGAATAGTCTGCTTGCATTCATTGCCTTGGCACTGATACCATTTATATGGCTCGTAATAAGGTATGGAGAACGATTGAGGACACATCCGGCCTTTCAGCTCGACCTGAAGTAATGTTTGCGCATATGATAGTTACTACTTCATCAAGCCATTTAAATACTACAGAATTTTGAAGGACTCTGAATATGCCATGGTACTACTGTCATGTGTTTTTGTTTCTCTCCTGACTAATTCGCTAATTGCTGTTACATCGAGGAGCATTGTGCTTTTCACCACTTCAGTTTAACGCGCGACCTTTATGAAATAAGTAAATATATTACAATAAAACAAATAAACAAATGAATAGGAAAAAGAAAAAAGGATATCAGTACAGGGTAAGTTCCGAAGGTATACACACCATACAAACTGAGCACATCCCACTTACCAGCTTAGAGGACCCTGAATTGCTGGATTTGTCCGTATGGAAACGTTGGAACAAAATTGGACTAAGCAAGTGGTCTAAGTAGACGCTGGTCTAGACCAAGCTAGTGGCATGTAGGTGCATGTAGTGCATGTAGGCTGCTTATTATACGTCATATATCCAGCATCTACGCTGTCCACTTTTGATCGGGTTGGATCACGGATATTAATGCACAGGCATCACCCTTGCCCCTGCGAGTCGCTCTAGTCTATGGGGTCACGGTACAGGCACGACGACAGGGTCTACATTCACCAGTGTGACAGGTGACAAGCGACAAGCGACATTTAATATGTATCTACCACCATACACACACTGCGCCAGACGCCATCACCAAACTGCTTCTCATAACATTACATTCTTTTGCTTTATCCCATTATACTCAACGCCACGTGGAATGACACGCGTAGAGCCCAACCCTTAGCATGCAATCGGCTATTCGTACTCGTCGTACGTATATCCTTATCTATCTCAAAGATATAGCTATAATAGCGAAATAGCCAAACCCACTCCTATCTTCAAGCATGGGATAGGGAAAATTCCGTTGGCTAATCTGATGATAACAGCCAAGCCGCAGGCTTTAATATGTATGTACATGAGTCAAATACTCGGATTTAAGATTGAGTTCTATCTCACAATCACACATCAATTCAGTCAGATGTACCCGATCCGTTCGAGCAATTTAGATTGGATCGCATCTCGCAATCATACAACAATTCATCAAGTAACCGATCAAATCCAGCTGAGGTAAATTTACATTGAATCGTATCTCACAATCGCACAATATTTCGGCCAGTAACCGACAAATCCGAGAACTTCAGACTGATACACATCTCGCAATCACATATCAATTTGGTAAGAAGGAATTAACAATAAATCCGAGGGGCGTCGGGGAGATATTGCAAGCTTCTCTGTCCTTTTGCTTTTCATTGATATCAAATACACGTCATTTTTCTTTCCCATACATCAAGAATCGCCATTTTGGTTTGAAAATCACATCGTGGGCTATATTCTCACTTCCCAGTCTTTTCTCGACTTACCATATTGCCAAGTATGAGCACCTCAAAGGCACCCCCTGAAAACGGTCGTCGGTCCCATGATTTTTGGTAGGCCAAGTAAGTTCCCCCTTTTGAGCCGAAGTGGCTTTCAGTGGGCATCATCTGATGCGCCTGGCTTTCACCGCCGAAGGAGGTGGCAAGATTGTCGACATTTTTCAGGCATGTGGCAACAATAAAATCGATACAGTTCGTGGCTATGGGAAGAGATCAACAAAGAGGTGTTGGCACAGGTTTATTGGCAGAAGCGGGTATCTCATTGTCCGCAAAATCTACCCAGATGTTGTATTATTCCCAATGACTGAAACTGAGAAGGCATCTGGCGAGCACCACATTCACACCCTGGTGATATCTGCAGATGTCTCATGAAAAGCCTCGAGACTTTAAAGATGGAAAAGGTTCAACATTTTTACCTTCATGGCCCTGGTAGAACAACGCCATTTAAGGAGACTCAGCGAAGTAAACAATCTTTATAATGAAGGTTGGTCAAATTCTTTCGGTGTCAGCAATTATCTGTTCTAGGATATTGCAAAGACTTGTGAAATATACATAAAAAATAACAGGATTCGACCATCAGGTTATCAGGGCAGCTATCTGCCACGCTTTGCAGCAAAGGATCGAGGCTGAACTTGTTCATTTCCTCCACAACTACAAAATCGCGCTCTCCGCGTTCCATTTCCCCTTAGGTGATCTTTTGACCGGCCGATACAAATGCGACCAAGAAGACTTCGAGGGTAGCTCCAGATTTAATCCAAACATCAAGCGCACCATGAAGGGAGGAAATATTGCACAGAGGATGCTCTCAGAATGACAATTGCTTTGATATAGTTGATGTTATTCAAGTTGTTGACAATTCACACGGTCTAATCCTGGGGATATTGTACCTCCTTGGATGGGACGCACCATGCTATCTTGGAGGGGAAGTTTGGTGATGCTATCATTCTTGGAGCCAGCAAACCTCAACATTTGGAGACCAATCTCAATGATCTTGAGAACGCTCGGTTGATTCCCAAACATACACGCTTAAGATAGCATCGTATGCTTGATTATATTTGTGAATTATGTTTTTGATAGATTATAAATCAAGATGAAACCCATCCAATTTGTCTCATGAAGATCCTATATCCTACAAGGTGCTTACAAATGCGTGAAAACATGTAACACAGAGGGTTTCTTTCTATTGAAGTATTAAAAAATACCTATTCTCCTGACACTATTGAAGTAACCAGCAAGTATCTACTCGGGTCTTGGTACTTTCATATTTGGAGAATCTGGCGAGCCTAGACTATTATTTTGTAACTTTTACTACAAGCTTTGTCATGATTATCAAATTCTTCAGCATCGAATAAGCTTGACATCCCGAAATGGTTCTCGTTGAACCTAGGAGGTCACCGCCAATCTCCTCAGACAAAATCGGCCTTCTTCTTGCCGTTCACTGATCACTTGCTACATCGCTGTAAGAAACTCAATATTGAGTACTTATAGCACAATGTTACAGCTCACAGTGAAGTATCAAGAAAGAATGAAGAGCTGGGAGTATTTAGGGAGTATATGAGGGAAGATTAAAACATAAACGCCTTGAAATATGTGTCTGTAGTTGTATATCCACAGTTTTGAAAGATCATTCAAGCTGATAAACAATTAAAAGGTATCTATTAGAGACGGTGTAGTACAAGAGGTCTGTTGAAATTACCCGAACCCCTGGATTACGATAACTTTGCCTTCGAAAACTGCCATCTATTTCTATCTACTACTTACCTACCTCTATCTCAAACCCTCCCAGAACTATCTTCACTCTGCTGCTACTGCCCATCATTCACTATCCCCAACCATTTCGATTGCTTTATATTGCCATCGCAAGCGTCATCGCAATCGCCATCTTAACAACAAAACCATCACCACTACCCCATCTCGAGTCAGTCTCGAAGTCGCGTCAACTACGTCGTCTCTTTACTCCTGAATCAATACCTCCAAAGAGAACAATATCCATTGCATCATGATCACCACCCACCACACCATCATTCGAAGATACTTTAGGAATTCATCCCAAGAAGGACAACCACGATGAGAAACCTCCCAGCGCCGAAAAGCAGACGACACACAATCACAGATGCTGAAGACACAATTTTGAGGGTGGTTTCCTGTTGATACTCCAACAAAGACTAGGACATGACTAGCAGTCAATGACACACTTCACTTCCATTGCCGAAGTCGTTCAAGACCTCAAGAAAATGCATGCTTCTGAAATCAGATTGCAAAATATACCGCGTCGTCGGTCGCAATTTGGAAGAACAAGTGACTAGGGAAGAGACACAAATATGCCGACGAGGGAGAGGATGAATTACTTCGATTACGCAAGTTTAATCATTTGAGCATAGATGAAATTCTTGAAGGAAACCTGAAACCAGTTCAAGTGAAAAGCGTCGTTAAAACTATTTCTGTGTATCTCCTGAAAAGGTCTGCAACCACATGATCTCCCGGCAAAAAGGAAGGTTCTACAGTTATCATAGATCAAGTGTTTAAATTTGAATATCATCCGTATTGGCATTAGAAACTTCATCGCTGTCAATCGTCATCACCCAGCATGATAATATCGCCCGGTTGGAGAATGAGACCATTCAAGAGTCGTCACATATGAAGCCGCAGGGTTTATTGGAGAAATCCGACATAAATAAAATGACGGAATCAGTTGCACACCATTCAAAGGTAAGATTATATGTCTATTTATATTTATTCTAATGCCCCATTTTCCGATTGCAATTCCATTTAAATGATTAAACTAAATTCAAAACGGCGCTCTATGCCTCAAATTATGCGGCAATATCTCATCAACTACCGCCATATCAACTACGATCTTCTCATCCACAAGTCGCGCCCCATGGCTAACAACAGGCGTGATTTGCTCTGTATGCCTGCGTTCCTGTTCACTAACGCCCGTCTCATCACTAGGAATCCAGATCTGCGGTCTTGGCGTACTCATAGATGGCCTTAGATATGCATCTCTTAGCTCGACAGGCTCGTATTCCGGCACAGGTATATCATCGTCCAACAGCGCCATCAGCGTCGTATGATCGGCAAATACTTCCGGATGCAGCCATTTGAGAATCAGATTCGGGTTTTCATGGCGCGTCGGTGACACCCAGTGCTGTAGTGCGGCAGCTGCTTCGACAGCTCTGGGATCTGCGGTAAAGCGGGCGGCCAGGCGCGTGCGTAGTGATGTTTTCGCAAAGTCAGTACCAATATCAACACCAGTTGCCAAGCCTTCAATGGCACGGGGCGAGGGCCGCGTCTGACTGGTGCCATGGAGCTCAAGCTCGTCTTGTGGGTGGAGGAATTCGGAGGTAGAGAGGGGTTCAAGTTCTTCGTTGTCTTCAGCAACAGGGTTGTTGATTGTGTGAGACGTTGTATCTTCTTTCTGGGAGAGAGACATGGGAAGATTGTACATCAAGGGGTTGAGGGCGTCGTTGAGGGAGAGGTGTACTAGTGCAGTGCATATCGCGCAGCCCATGATGATCACAAGTGGTCCAAAGGCTTGGCGGATGCTGAAGAGGCCTATAAGGCAAATTTGGGACATATAAACACCCACGAGGGTCTGTTTTAGAGCGCGTGGGTAGACAAGTCCCTGCGTTGAGATCTCAGCATCGTAGACGTGCATGAGGTTGTAACGGTAAACTAGGTAAACGATGAAGAAGCCAACTCCAGCAAAGCCAAGTATTACAGGGGCTATGCATGAGTAACTGATTGCTATGAACGAAGTTAGTATAAAAAGTATAATACTGAGGATGCAGACCCTAGCTGAGTCTGTAATGTTTTATCTTACCAATAACACCCATATTAGTAAATACAGGAAAGATACTTCCCCAGTGAATCCTCCTAAGTCTGTGCCATCTTTGGTTAATACGCCTCGGATGATTCGAGATGTATGGTAGAGCATGATGAGTATAGATATTGCTTAGCTGTACCAAACTAGTAGCACTCATACCCATACATTGGATAATAAAGTAAGAGACATAGAAGTTCGAGGCTTTCGGAAGGTTTTCTGAAAGGAGTTCTTTCACAGACAAAGGATTCGCAAGAATCTGCTTCATCGCCGCGGATGCTGCAGATGTCAAGGTGGTTACTAGAAATACCTGGATCAGCTGAAAGGCAAAGTAGGCGTTTTGAGTAAACAGCTCGATCCTGGAGAGCGAGGGGGCGCCAGCAATCTCTGCACAACCTGGAATTTGTTAGTTGGTTGGACTATCTACAATAATGGAGAGAGGGTTCGACATACGTCTCATTATTGCAGGGACGAGGGACATCAAGAATGACAATGCAACGGCAGGGAGAAAGCCACTGACGACAGCCAATATGACCGTTGGCAATTTGGCAATCCAGTGTAGGAAAGGAATGGTGCTGGATAAGTATTTGACATTGGAAGCAATGCCTATTAAGGCACAGGGGATAGACCAAAATATTATCATAGTCGCGATTGCAGCCAATATCGAGAAGCGACGAATGATACGCGACCACCATCTAATTGTCAAAGCCGACCACACAATTTCATATGGTCGAATTCCAATGTACCGAGACATATGAAGGGCTCGGTGGTGTGGTAGAGTCTGGAATGCAATCTGGGCGTCCGTTTGTGTCTTGAATTCAATGAAGACTGCAGGAAATGGCCTTGTCTTTTTCGAACGATGTTGTTTCCGGAGCTTTCCAATCTGCGGGCCCATTTCTTTCAATCTCATACGCGTCCAATGGATCGTATCGACTCTTTTCCCAAGATTTGCCAGTGGTCGATGGTAAGGTCTATCACTGGCTGGTAACCACTGCGCCGCCACTGAACCATTGACATCTGGGAGACTGGGACCTTTATTGGTACTAGCACGCTTCATGCTGTTGTCACTACCACTGGTAATGTCCGATTCCTCGTGGATTTCAACCACAGATGCCGCTGCTGATCTCCGACCTGTCCCGGCTAGACTTTTGTCTAGGCTCTTGGCCTCGACATCGGAATTTGCTTCTTTCGAACTCTTGTAGGATAATTCGGGATTTGCTTCAACATCCGTTTGCTGCTTTCGAAGTATGCGATTTCGCGCTTCATTGGCTCTCTTGATCAGTTCAATCTCAGCCTTCTCCAAGCGATGGGCCGTTTGTGCTCGTTCCTTAACTATGCGATCCAACTCCCTCGTATCTCTGGGCATCCAAATGGTTTTAACTGCACTTCCCCACAGTTCTCGGAGTTTATCCTCGTTTAAATAATCTTTGGGTACTGAAGTGAAAAGAACCGTTCTCGACGAAAGTTTTGCGGCAATGGGTGGGTGAAAAAAATACGCTTGGCGAAGACTGATGAAGTACACGCATTCGCGAGATACCATATATAGTATGAAAGCTACATGTTCATGTCAGCATACGGAACTCGAATGTTTCCATGTCAACCTACAGAAAAAGATCCACGCCACGAAGGCATGAACATAGTACCATTGCACATGGGCAACATTCCCAAGAGTTATGCGGTCGAGCTGCTTATTGCCGCCACCACCATAGGCATGAAGAGGGAGAAGGATGGGCCAAGTGATTAAGCAACCAACAAGGCATATAATGCAAAGGACGCGTATATAGCGAAGAAAGAGAAACGCATCAAGCGAGGATTTATTTAAAACTGCAGCGTCTGGAGTATTCCAAAAGGGTTTCATCCAGTTGAACCATCCTTTTGGTAGAGGGGTAATTCGTTGACTGTGGAAAAGTTAGTTCCCTTCTCCTCTCCTTCTTTCTCATAGGCCTGTCAGGTGACATACTGAGGTAGCAGGCTGGGCAGAAATGATCGCGGGGAATAGACACGAGAAGATTTCCGGCGTAGATAAATGAATGTTGCAAGGCAGACGACAGCATATAGACTGACGGGCACAAGTGTTGCGCCTAGCGAAACCAAAGAGGAAGAGTTGTCGGAGGTAGATGAAAGTCCCGTGATCGTGGACGACGAAGAATTACCATCTCTCGAAGAGCCAATCCTGGGGTCATCACTCTGGATCTGCACAGCAAACAAGCAAACAATGGTCAGTTCATGTAGAAGATTGGCTCTGACACTGACACTGACACTGAGGTCGAGGTCGAGGTCGAGGTCAAGGTCATGTGCTTCATACTGCTTCGAGGATGGTACGTTCTGTCAGACTTACCGACTTCCGCTTCAGACCCTCCTTTACCAGCTCCCAGGGAGCCGCTGCCATACCGACGGCCGTTGGGAATTAGTGTGAGTAAGCAGCCATATGGTTCTGAGTCAGAAGCATAAGACGGGGTTCTAGTCGCGCATGGGAGAGCAGAGCAATGTAGTATTCCATCAGGGCCGGGCAACGTTGTAAGGGGGTTTTTCTCTTCGAGATGTAAAGACCGTTCTCATGTCGTCGTCGGTAGGGACGTCACAGATTTCCCGCACATCGGCCGGCCTCTTATTTATCAAGGCTGTGCCTTGGCGTGCAGTCGCACGAGTCTGGGCAAGATGGCACGGATGATGGGTTGAATGAATCTGGGCCCCCCCTCGGGCGCCCGGCACTGCATTTTGCTTGTTCTGGTAGGTGCACCAGTGCCCCCAAGATGTGCTTTTGCAGTTTTGGTGGCTTTTGCGCGGGTGTGTAGGCCTGAAATGCAAGGCATGACATGGATGGTGCAGTGTGGGACGAGTGGGTGCGCAAGCCACCCAACAACCATACCTACCTACCCCAGTGCTACCTCTATACCTACATACATACCTACCATTCTTCCCTGTCAACGCCCCTCCGCCTGTTAAGTTTGCTTGTTTGGCATACCTCACAATCTGCTTCCTCACTCGAACACCGTAAGGTAACATGCAACTCGTATTATGTACAGAGAGAGTATAGTTAGTCAGCCAATTGTGTGGACGAAGATGGACATTTCTGACTTTAGACTTCAGAAGCATAGGGATGATACATGCACCAATGTAGGGTTAAATGTTTGCTCACAAATTCTGTTCTGCAATGTTTGCCACGTTAGCTGCAGCTGTCTGCAGCTTACCAAAATAAACTATGGTTCATCGTTTATGCATGTTTTGAATTGGTCAGTCAAAGAGCTTTGCGATAATCTGCACGTTGAAAGGCAGCGTATTCTGTAGTATGTGTGTATGTGTGTATGTGGGTATGTATGTATGTATGTATGTATGTATGTATGTATGTACATGTGTTTGCGAAAGGGCGTGGCGATAAGCTGCTATCATGAAAACATCTGATGAGGAGCGTACTGCATAAGAAAGAAATAACAATGTTCATATTCTATAGGGCAGGAAACCTAAGAGTATCTACACAGTTGGTCTCAGTATGATCCAGATCTGTGTAGACTTAGCGTCCACAAATCAAGCTTATAATGCAGGGTGGGCCCTTAGAGTATATCGTGGCTGAAGGGGTTCTGGACTCCGTTCAAGATGTTCCTTCATATCAAGCCGGTGATTGGTGTTGGTGACCACATATAGAGGCAGTAGTACGTCGTTTTGGGCAAGAGAAGACGTTACCAGCAGCTAATAAGTGGATTACATCCACAATTTTGCTAGTCCCACAAACGAGAACCACAACTCAGCTCGACAACATCAAAGGTAACGTTCTTGCGTATATGCATCATCTTGTCGCAATTAGCGAAGAGCTGTTTGTTGATAATTATCCCCCAATCCCGCACTGGAGCGAACTCTACCTCATCCATGATGTCCGTTATTTGTACTTGGAATAGACATCCGTATGTTCTGAAGCGCAGCTACTGAGACATTTCAGGATATTTTGAATGGAAAGAATTTTTCTTAGTACTTCTTTGGTATTTTCAACAGTAAACAGAAATACTACTAAAGGAGTTCTCAGTAGATCTTCGTTTTGCTTCTTACACATGGGATTATATGTCAATTTCCAAGGTTGAGCAATCACCATCAAGAAGTCCATAAGCAAACCTTTATACAAATACTATAAAAAATACAACATCCCACCCTTGGAGCATACTATAAGCGGGTTTGATCAGTATGGTCAGAGCTCGCCATTGCAAGGAAAACTCTTGATCGCCGGAGAAGGTGCAGCCGATTTCGCCATCGAAGATTTGTGGTGGTAGATATGACGAGATTGTATTGTCAATTATAGACACTAAAAGAATATATTATTCCTTGGTCAAACTGCTCTCTTCAAATAATTATAAGGGTTAATGGCCTTAGGTAGTTTACATAAATGTCTTCTACGATGTATTATTAATACTCGTAGTTAAGTAAAGCAGTCAAAACATGTCTATAACTTACAAAGAAAACCAGACACATGATTAAATAATACCAATACGCATGATAACAGCATATTCAGCGTGATTGTCCCTTAATTCCCTGCTCCATACTGAGGTCATTTGCATGTATTTATCTTCTAGTTCCCGCAACCGATGCTTTGACTTAGGATAAGTAACATTTTTAAAATATACATATATATGTGTGTCAAGACGATCTCGCCATATAGCAAATGAGGAAATTTAAAAGACTGTAATAGAAGCACCACAGTAAATCTAATAAAAATGGATCTAAAACAGCTGGTGGATAGAGAAGCAGCAGAACGAGGTTGACTATAGATGTAGAAGCCAGAGTCAACTCCTTTCTCTACCGTTAGTGGATGTTGCACATGCATCTGCTTCAGATCAAGCTTACTTTGATCTATCTTCAAGAATTTTACCGCCAACGAGTTATAAACATTGTATATGGCGTGCTGGAAATTCCTCTGCTGACATAGCTTTAGGGAAACAAATTTTCAGGTCACACCATTCAGAAACATATTATCACTCGAGGATGCATTATGTTGTTAGATTGATCATTCCAGGGAAAGATTTTGAGCAGCTAGTGTCAAGAAGGAAAGCATAATTGGGGCTATGATCTTGAGCATGTATCATTTGACTAGGAGACTCGAGAAAGTCAAGAGACACAGAGCTGCGTAAGCTTTCTACACCAATTACTGTTCACCATCCAATCTCAAAAGTGGGGTTCATCCAATAAATGCTTAAGAAAAGATAGTTTCTTCGCCATTTTTGTCTCCTTCGTCATCATTTCATTTGTTGTCGTCAATGCGTAAATGTTATTGGTACGTTTTTTCCATTGTAAGCTAAAGCTATAGTAGAATGGCTTTGTTGGAACTAGCTATCGTTTCTTACAGATAGAAACGAAAATTGGCAGATGGACGTAATTCAAAGTAATCTGCTCTTCTCCGCGTAGTGTTGTTCATTTACAACCGCCAGCTATATTTCGAGCTATTCGATGCACAGTTTCTCAACGTTGCAGGCCGTTTCACTATTGTACCTACATGATGCCACTTGAAGAAGTTAGATCTCATAACCCTTTATTCGAGGAATCAAAGTACGGTACACATGGTCCGTCGTTTCAGGTCAGTCCTTGACTTTAACAACCTCGATTTCTCTCCAGAGCATCACCAAAACTAGACCATAACCCATCATATGGATCATGGATGCGCATAAGGGTGTGAAGGGCACATGCTGACATTAGTCATTACGTCACAATCCTATATATTTTCAATATCGAGTTGCCCATGTTAAGATAGATGCTTGTCCTTTTTCAATTTTGTGAGCTGAATGTACTGATCTTGAAGATTGATACTTGTACATATAAGGACTAAGAATTAAATAAATCGTTTTGGTTTATAGCGTTCTACTCTCTAAACTAGAGTATTGCTCATGATCAACAGCCAATCATACCTAACTCATAATGATCGATACGATTCTACAAGCTCAGCTATCACTCCACCAAGTCACAACTACTTAAAACCATATAATAATGGACGGGTTTCCCTTGCCCAAATATATCGAAGAGTAGCATACATAGTCGGTTACCACAACTCCTCTCCTCAATGTCCCCCTGTCAAGATTTAATTGAACAGCATCAAAGTCACAACCGAGCACAGCATTCACAGAACACCAAGTCAATATGACATGCAAATATTTATCTACCATCTAAACACAGAGAGAAGAGGATAGATTGCGCAAATACAACGCATGCAAATGCAAAGGAGGTAATCGCAGCCCAAACCACGCATCCTATGCACCCTAAGGAATCCTCAAGAAACGCAATGAAACAAGATGCAAGTGTTATGTAAATGCAGAAAGAAAATCCATGCGACGCCAAACTCCATGCTAATGCAAAACCGCCTCGATATCTCGGCGTAAACCACTCTCATCCGCACGAGACCCGCTCCACTCCACGGGCAATCAAGGTAGAAATAACCAACCAAGTCGCTCCTTCCTATCTAACCTCTTCCCTCTCAACGCCCTCCTCCCTCCTAACCACGCTACTAGCACTCAACCTCTCCCCGCCTCTGACTACAGCACTCAAGTATTCCGCCAAGGCACCTCCCGCAATACCATCACGTTGCGCCAGCAATCTTCTGACAACGATCTCGGGCGCAGCAGCATCACCACCCTCACTGGCCTCCTTAAGCCATTGCTCCCACTCCTCAGTGATAGTTCTCAGACTGACGCTATCACTCTGGGCTCTCCCAGCCATGGCCAAAGCCGCAACACGGCGCTGGTCAACAGCTATACGCAGTCTAGCATCCAGTGATGCCACACCGACATCCTCATCCTCATGTGTCTCCTCGGACTCCTCGTCCTCCTCCTCCGCATCGCTCGCACTATCTTCATCCGCGGCCGGGCTGCGGCCCGTCCATCCGGGAACCCATACGTCGATCTCCTCACCCGTCGTATCGCACACCACAACACCATTCTCGCGCTCGAATCTCCGTCTTGCCCATAGTGTACCCTCCCATCTCGTCAGGCCGAGCACCTCGGCGTCAGTCAGGCCCAGGGCATCGATGGCGCGGAAGAGGCGGCGGTGCCAGGGGAAGCGCGAGAGGCGGGCGCGGTGGGGACCGTAGGTATAGTTGAGGCCTGGGTATTGGGCTTCGCGGGTGGACAGGTCGCCGTAGAAGCAGGCCGTTTCGAGACGGACTTCTGGGATCAGGTTGCGGGTGAGGAAGGCGGCGAAGGTTGGGGGGTCGGAGGTTTTGGGGTTTGGGAAGAGGGTTTTGTGAAGGAGGATATCGACTAATGGGCCCTTCATGTTGGTTGTTGTGAGGTTGTATGGAGATTGGTGTTGTTGGGTATTGGGGTTGAGGAGAGGTGGTTTGATAATTGACTGGTGAATAGAGTCGCAAGGTATGAGTCGCAATTAGTGGTGTTGTCGATCTCCGTCAGAGGATATGAATGGAATGGTTATGTTCTCACGATGCTGACTGTTGCACACAAAAGAAGGTAGGCAAGCAAGCAGGCAGGTAGGGATGAGAGTAGTATTGATGAATGGATGAAGTAATCTTGTAAACCACAGACAAAAGGACAAGGACAAGGACACGAAGAGAAAGGAAGTGGAAGGGAAAGTAAAGGTGAAGGTGAAGGGAAAGTGGAAGTGAAAGTGAAAAGACACGATGGATAATAGTTCAAGTACAAGCACACGCACAAGCACCCATGAGAGCACACGCCCCGAGACAGAGAGGGAGAGATAGAGAGAAAGAGAGAGAGAGAGGCACGCACGCGCACACACTCACGCTCACACACTCACGTACACACGCAGGCAACGGAAAAGGAAATGCGCGGTCAAAAAAAAAACAGACGATCCATCTTGCTTTGTCAAATGAGTGGTCAAAGATCGGGCGTATAAATGTATCGTATTGGTGGTGGTGTAGTGGTATCGGCAAACTAAATAAGTTTTAAGGGTCATGGAGCTAGGTGCGTTGGCTGGAAAGGAGGCGTGTTCTATGCTGCACTTGATTGGAGGCAGCGGCACGGAAGTGATTGTGCTATGCGTGCGAGAGCGTGCGAGTGAGTTTGCTGCCAATTATAAATTTGGGGAGAGGGGGGGCTTGTTCTTGTTGGTATTATTTATTTGTGGATTGTGCATTTGGATTGTGATGCGAGAACAGATATAAACACATTTGATGGCTATGACTATGGATATGGATATGGATATTGATATCGATATCGATCGTTCATTCATGATATCAAGTAAAAGTGAATCAATCCACTCCTACATAACTCTGCTGCTCGGTCGTATCTATTCATTTCACCTTCATTCCCCATCATCCATGCAACTCAAAATAAGCTGCTTCATTCTGCACAGAAAGCCAAAAGCAGAGGCCTCTGCATATAAACGCGTCTTGACTCAGGTAGAAGGGCAAGGGTCAAATGGCTGGCAATTGATGATATGTATGTACATATCATCAACATTCGCATTGGCCATGTTATGCTGTTTCTCTATCGATCCTGTTGATTGTTGTTGTTGGTTGACCCTCGTTACCAGACTCTGCCCTCCATGTGCTGCACCGGCAGTTCGGGTCTTCATCGCCTGTCCGCCTCGTCCATTAGTGATTGAGTCGGACGATTGGAGCGAACATCAAAGATTGTCTTGGAAGTCCCCTGCGCCCTTGTGCAGCACGGGGAATCGACGGCCAATGGATGGAGATTGGCATGATGAGCTGAGATCCTCCACAATCACAGTATCTATTGTGTATATATACATACTCTGTACATACATGCATACATGCATACACACATATATACATGACATACAACGTGTCATGGCAGCGTGCATCCCTACCATTAATACTCCCTTATAAGCACATAAATATACCAATGGCACTCCATGCACATCACAATATTCATCCCATTCCATCCACTTCACTTCACTTCACTTCACTTCAACTTCACTTTCACCTGAACTGCACCTCTCTCTCTTCTACCTTCACCACTCTTCATGACTCTCCAGAACTACCATACCGCTCCAACACCTCCGTTATCGCCCCCCTAAACTCCCGTGCTCCCCCTAGAACCCAACAAAGCTTCTGGTGGTGTGCACCATTATCGCACCAGTACCAGCACCAGTCGGCACCATTTCACTACTACCGTAACACGACACAGCGCGTGTCAAGTCGGGTACGGGCTTACCTCAACGCTTCAGAGAGAGAGTCAGTCCACGCTTGTCAAACGCGCATAGGGCGACGAGGGCCCTGAATCTCGGCCGAAAGACGCCGATGCCGAGAGGCGAGATGCGAGTTACGAGCTGAATTGACATCTATCTTTTAGTTTGGATAATTGCTGCATTGGGAAGACCTGGAGAAGTATATGAAGTGACTGGGTGAGTGAGTGTGGGACTGAGGGGATTAGATAAGGTAGAGTGAATTAGGTGCGTGAGTGAGTGACTAGTAGAGTAGAGTATTTGTGATAGTCATACGAACATACACAGTACGCAGAACAAACAAGCGAGAGTCCCCCTCCTCTCATAAAGCACAAAGCTCACGAGACCTACAAGAAACCAGCCAAAACTTATCTTGTCAGGTCCATATAACGTTGTGCCATCAGCGCGATCGATTCTCGTTTAGTACAGTCTGTCAATGCTATTGCTACTCAGATTTAACCAGGCGAGCGTGCGTATCAATAACGTGCCACCGTGCATACTAATGCTAATAGAGACTATGGTGATGGATATATACAGACTTCATCTCTTCTCATATGAACAACACACATTCGATACCGAATATCGCAAGGGGCATGTATAATAATGATCTTTTCATGAGAGATCAACTCGAATTCCATGTTAGAGAGACACGGACACAAACATCCACCAATAACTCCCCCAACCCCCAAGACCTATCCCAAACACCAAATTCCACGACAATAAGCCCCCCTACCCTCACTACATACCATCCCCAAACTACGGCTCCAAGTGGCTCCATTCTGGAATCGCCCTAATTTGTTGCCACATAAACTTCTCCAGCTTATTAGCACTCTTGGCATATGGTGTCGTCTCATTATTATATTTGCGGCAGTTGTCATAGATAAGCTTCGCATCCTTGATGAAGTCCTCCGGCGTGACATAGTTATCAGCCTCAAGCTTCGCCTCCATGGTACTCAAGTCCATGGGCTCCTTGATAACATCGTAGTAGTCCGCAACGTCCTCGCGCGATACGGGGTGAATAAAGGGCCAGGCAGACGCGTGATTCTGCATGTCGTTGAGAAGATGCAACAACTGGTTATAGTTAGGACCATGGCGTGGTTGGCGCGCCAATTCATCCATGTCTGGCGACCAGCCGGATGCGCGGATGGCCTCGATCGTCAGCGGGTCGATTTTGCTGACGCCCTTCGCCCACACCTTGGGCGGCGGATGTATGTCGTGGCTCTTACTGAATGCGCGGATCTTCGCATGAACGGCTTCTTTTTGCTTGAGAAGCATGCGGCCCATCTCGAGGTAGCGTACGCGAGGCAGCATCGTACATTGCATTATTGTACCGCCTTCATAGTCTTTGATGTAACCCATCCATACTGGCCGTGGTAGGCTAATTTCTTTGGTAAACCCTTGCTTTTTGAAATATCCAATGGCATAGTTGTCGGCGTAGGTGAGGAAATGCATCACATCTGAGGTTGCTTTGACGTAGTCCTTTAAATGGGACATTAAAAGTGCTCCATAGCCTTTGACTTGTTGGTCTGAAGAGATGGCGCAGAAGACGATTTCAGCAAACTGCCGTCCTTTAAAGGGACGATATGTAATCCCTCCTACCACCTCTAGAGGTTTCTTAACAATAGCCATGGATAAATGCGTTCGATCATATACGAGTCGGGCTATGTAGTCTTTCGGCATCTTGGGGAGTTGTTTTTGGAAGATACATTTTAGGCCTGTGAGGATTATTATACTCTCTCGAGTGTTGTCGTTATTGACTACGCGAAATTCGATCTCGCCCGTTCGTTCTTCGATTACTCCAGGCTATGGGAAGTAAGCAATACTGTATCAAGGTGCACATTGCGTGTGGAGGATGGAAGGCCACAGCCTTGGCGGCAAGGCTGAAGGGACAGTGACGCGTTGAGTCATGAAGAGTCAACAATGAACGCAACGCAGGAAACATACCTTTTCTGGAAAAGGAATCGGTTCAATCTTCACGGGCTTCTTATCGTCGGGTGTAGGACTGTGAGAACTTTTGATGCGTTTGTGGGTTGACGGAGTTGATGGTTCATCGCTGGCTTTCCGCTTTGCGACATCTGAGGCTAGACACTTGGGTCAGCTTTGAGCTTTCCAGGTCAACCCAACAATTACTTACTCTCTTCTTTAATAGGGCCCATAACTATGAGGTGATGCGAAAGAAATGCTGATACCTGGCAGGTGATTCAAGTGATGGATGTACAGCTCTTGTAAGCAAAGTACATCTAACCCCAGATGTTGTCGCAATCGCCCATCGGCTTTCCACGTCCGAATACGCCGCTAGCGTCATCTACCCAAAGTGAGTTCGTCTCTATCCGCCGCTAATCCCTATCAGGTACCAAGCTGTCGTGGAAGCCAGATGTCCGATGAGACGGAAGTCGATTCTACAGAAACACAACTCAACACAACACAACACAGCATTGCGAAATATATCGGTCGCCTTTCATTCTTATAATCCACCGAAATTCAAACTTCACTTCTTCACTACCTCAACAAACAACAATCAAAATCCTCACATGGACTCTTCATTGTACAAGGTCTGGGAAGGCGCCTCTGGCAACCCATTTGTACCAACTATCGGAAAGGATAGCCAATTCACCGTAGGAATCACCTTATTGGTAATTGGTGTTCTATTGAGTGGACTATTTGGTCTCAGTATGTTCTTCTGTACATCTTTAAGTATTCGTACTCACCAAATTAAGACAACAAACTCATCAATCTTCCTCTCATCGGTATCCCGGCGTCTTTGGCAATTGGGTAAGTACTATATATACACGACTGCCTAAACCAAGCTAATCGCCCTAGATTTGGTTCTGTATACATGATCTGTGCTGTCGGTGTCTACGTATAGACATATCGCGAATTCACGAATTTCCTTACAGTCAATTTGTATTATAGAAGCATTGGAGGGAGGGTCTGCACATATTGCTCTCACTCAATACAAAAGTTCATCCTTGAATCTATCGTATCCAACTACGAACGCGTGGAATTTAAATAATACTTCCAAACATATATACGCCAACAACCACAACCACACCTGATCCTTTCAAACTTCACCATGTCATCTACAGCTGTCGATAACGAGACGCCTGTCTTCAAAGCAGTTACGAGCTCGACGCGTCAGCTTTTTCAGCTTCTTAATTGTATCCGATTTTCAAATAAAGTCCAAATTAGAATCGATGGTGACGGCTTGCGGTTCTCCGTTGAGGACTCACGAGTGATACAAGGTAAGCTCTTTTGCTCTCATGGTCTGCTGCGCATCTAACGCCCCTAGGTGTTGTTGTTCTTGATAAAGCACTCTTTACAACTTACTCGTATACCCCATCTCCAAACCACGACCCCTCGGATTCTCAATCCGACCAAACCAGTGACTCCGAAACATTCCAGATTTCCTTCCCAGCTCTCCTCGAAACCCTCCAAATATTTGGTGCCGCGGATATTTCCTCACGATCTAAGGTGTCAGACGAGAACTATACCACAACGCGTGCTGGACGACAGAATGCGTTTTCCAACCAGAACCTCGGTATAGTAGGCATTTGTCGCTTTTCCTACACGCCCGGCTCATCGTTTAGTATCATTCTCGAAGAAAGCGGCGTGGTAACAACCTGCGATTTGGTGACCTACGAGGCTGAAGATTCTGAAGAAATCCCCTTTGCCAGACAGGAGACCGAGGTCAAGATCATCATGCAAGCCCGCTATCTCCATGATGCCATCTCGGAGCTCTCCCTAGCAAGTCCCGACCGCCTTGAAATATCCGCCTACCCTGACGCGCCCTGGTTCTCCCTTTCTGGCGCTGGTCCACTCGGCTCTGCCAGTGTGGAGTTCACAAAGAGCAGAGATCTGCTGGAGACGTTCACTGTCAGCGGTAAATGGGGTCAGTCATATAAATTTGAGATGGTGCGTGCATCCTTAGAGGCTATGAGACTAGCGAGTAAGGTATGTGTGCGTGGTGACCGGCAAGGTGTTTTGAGCTTGCAATTCATGGTGGAGGTGGAGGGTGGGGGGGTCAGTTTTGTAGATTTCAGGTTCGTGCCGTTTGCGCTAGGTGAGGATGGGGAGGGTACAGAGGATGATGGCGATGAGGAGGATGATTTCGAGGATGAGGATGATGATTAATAATTTATATGTGCCTGCTGTTGCTGAGATGTTCTTTTGCGATTTAATTTCTTCCCATGTCATCAATTTGTCAGTTTAACTGTGAAGAGGAATGTTTGGGTTAGAATAACGCCCAGCTAAGGCAACTAATACAGTATTTTGCCGTCGATATAATAGCGATAATGTTGCTTGTCTGACTCAAGGGTCAGGTCGTAGACGATATTTACGAATCAAATTATGTAACTTACACAACTGCATATCCTCCATTAATACTGAGAAACTATTTGTTGGTAGTTACTCTTACCAAACATACAGCGTGTTTATCGATTGTATCTGGTGTTAATAACTTAATGTAGTCTCTTAAAAATAGACGATGAATCCCACCGATAATGGCAGCTCCGTCAATAAAAACGTAAATATGATGGAATTTTTTTCACCTACGTACATATTTATGTAGCAGATTTAATTCTATATTCTTTCTCTTCACTTAGTCGTGTTCTTCTCTACAATACCTCTTGCAAATTCTCCAAAAGTAATGTCCATATCATCATCAACAATCTCGCCCAGATTTGGCTGTGTGAATACAGCCAATGTATTCCTGGCGATCTTCCCATCACCTATCCCTCTTCCGACGCCTCTGACATAATGTGGAACAGCTCTGAACTTCCCTTTCGTAATCCTCTGCAATGCTTCTCCAGTCTGGAATGCAATACAGTCCCGAGGAATCTTCACTTGCACAACATCTCCATTACGTGAGTGGATGTACAGACCAGCTTTCGGATCTGGGGATGCGGGAAGCTCATCGAGGGACTTCAAGAATGATGGTTGATGTGAATAACACACAGGGATAGCAGGTGGGTTGAGCGTCTCATTGATGAACATAGCACTCGTGAGACCAGTAAGACAACCGTGATCAAGATGCGTAGCACACCAGTCATCCTCGTCCCCATTTGCGCTCTCATCTTCAGCCGGCGCTGGAAAATAATGCAAAAGACGCGCCTTGGTTGTTGTTGATGTCTTAACTACATGTTCCAAGTAGCCAGGCTTGTATCCTGGAATCTCTTTCTCGGCATAGCGATCGCAAGCACGAGCTACTAGTACACCGGTGTCGATGATCAACCTACAGAGGTCCTCGAACGTTTCCCGGAATCCGGGCAGCATCTGTTTGCCTGGCCATAAGTTTGGTGACAGATACTCGGGGAAATTCTCGGGGGAGAATTCGGCAGTTGGTTTGGCGCACTCGAGTGCTGGGTCGACGTAGAAAGCGCAGTTCGCATAGTATGATCCCTTAAGTGTATCAACTTGTCCGTTCTTGAGAGTCTCCTTGCCCAAGGACCATCCTGTTAGGTATTTGGAAGCAGGGTTTTCGAGCTTTTCTACATAAAGTTAAAGGAGTGGTCGCTGGTTTTGAAGCTGTTCTGGACATACCGAGGCGGAAATCTGGAAGGTTACCCAGGTAAGATGAGTACGAGAGGAGTTTATGACGCAATTCAGCGAATGCTTTGTCTACATCTTTGACGACGATTATACCAAGAGAATTTGGTCCAAATGCTTCTTCAAGAGTTGAAAACGGTACATTGCCTGTTGACCTTTGAGTTAGATTCCACATTCACCCCGCCTTTTTTTTTGCAACTCACCACTCTTGAGGTCGTCAAGACTCACGGTAACAGCAGCTGAAGACATTATTGAGCAGCTCGGAGCAGAATTTTCAAACGCAAGCTCAAAGCAGCAGAGGATGATTATCAGCAGTTAAAGCGACACGTATGACAGAAGAAAAATTACTTAGGCCATCTTCATAAGCAACGTGATTTATTTATCACTACCCTTATCCTTCCCGCCGCAACGGCCTAAGGGACCGAGCCCCCGCGTTCATGGCATGTCTTATTGCCGCATCGCACCGCTTCACACCTGCTATTCACATGCTAGCCTGCAACCCATACCATCGGCCGCAGCCGTGCTCCGTCATATTTCTCATTGAATAAATCATCAGCCTCACAACGCGAGATCATACAAGAAACCTCGAAATGGTAAAACTACTCTTCTTCAAGGCCAATTCGAAAACCAAAAAGCATAAGCGTGTCAGCACGAAAGAGATATTTAGTGGTCGAACGTAAAGTTAGAGGTTGCAGAGAGGCCTTCGAAGGAAGACGACGAGGAGTGAATGAAACGATAGTGAATTTGTTCAACTCGTTATAGTACAAAATCAATCTTGGAAGACATTTAGATGATTTAAATGCTATAATATAATAGCAGACACTTCTTGTCAATATTACCAGTAATAGTAAACATCATGGAGAGCAAATCAATGATACTTTGCCTTCAATCAAGGTTATTGGTTCCGGTTGTTTATAATATGAAGGGGATAAGATATTATTTTGTATAAATAGGTGGATTTTGGGATTCAATTCGATCCCTTCACTAGGTACCTAATTTTTTTCTTAGGCACCATGTATGTGACCACCACATCGTCAGCTCCTAATCAGTTTTCCTAAGGCACAATAAGTCTTCCAAAAATATTTTGATCAACAAAATACTACGTAGTCAACTCGTTCTTAGCCAAACTAACCTTTTGAAAAAGCGTGGTCCAAAGCTCACCCCGCGCAGCCACGCCTGAAAATCTCTCCCGACGATTTTTCTCGTCGCTCATCCACCACCACATATCAAAATGTACTCACTCTACTCCGCCTCTTCCTTCGCCGTGACTTCACCGGCGGACACTTATATCTACGAGATCATCGCTCTAGCAAATGGCATTGCGTCTGTCTCCTCAGACAACATCCTAAGACTACATGACCCTTTGGCTCTGCAGACACCGTTGGCTACTGTGCCGAAGATTCATGACGAGGTTACCGTGCTGAAGGGGCTGGATGTGGAGAATTCAGTGGTTTGTACGGCAGGCAGGGACGGAAAGGTTAAGATCTGGGATTTGAGGAATGGAGGAATGGTCGGAGAGATGAGATGTGGTGAGTTTAATTTTTCTCTTCTTTTTTTCTCGAACTTTTATTATGTTTTCTTTTTTCTATTCCTAACGGAAAACTGGAAGTTCTGTTGTGACATGGGTTTCAAGTGATTTCTACCTCTTTATGAAATGAAAAGAAATTCATATCTCGTATTGGGAAAAGGCTACGGGGTTCTGGCATCTGTTCCCAACAATTTCAGGTTTATTATTTTACTAGAACTATCTCTAATAGACCAATAGATAACAATGCACCTGTCCTCTCTTTGGGTTGCTCTGCATCATCATATTCGATTGCAGCAGGTACCGAGTTGACTAATCATCAAGCATCTGTTGTAATTTGGTAGGTCTCTGTGCTAAATTTCTAATTCAATATCTAATGCGCCTCAGGGATACAAGAAATCTACAAGCACCAAGAGTACAATATGTTGAAAGTCACAGCGATGATGTCACCGAGGTGTGTTTTAATAAGTTCCTGATACCGAGACATAACTAATCTCAAACAGCTTCAATATCACCCGTCCCAACCTGCAATCCTGCTTTCAGGCTCCACCGACGGTCTCGTAAACCTTTACGACACCACCATTATAGATGAGGAAGAAACGCTCCATCAAACAATCAATCACGGTGCTTCAATTCATCACGCCGGATTTCTTAACAATACAGATATCTTTGCTCTCTCTCATGACGAGAAATTCTCCATGTACGAAATGGTCACTAATCCCGGTGAGGAGGTGGAAGAGCCACCCGCTACCAACTTCGGAGATTTGAGAGAGCCGTTAGGCTGTGAGTATGTAGTGAACGTGATGTCAAGACCAGATGGAGGGGCTGTTCTTGGCGCTGGGAATCATAGGTATGTGCTCGAGCGTTTACTATGATTTATGGTTATACTGACGGGTATTTAGCCGTGAGGAGTTTGATCTCATTCAAATGACAAACTCTGCACCTTGGAGATTTGTACCAGAATCTAGGGTGACTTTGAAGGGCGGGCATGGTTCCGAGATTGTGCGGTCTTTCTGTTTCCTAGACCAGGTACGTTTATTCCTCCTGAGCATGGAGATGTTGCTAATCTACAGTAGCATAAAACTATTCTTTCGGCTGGTGAAGATAGCCATATTAGAGCATGGACTATTGAGTAGGGTTTGAAGTATATAAATGAAATATGACCATCTCAAACCTCTACTGGTGCATGTACGGGTGCCAATATAAAAGTACTATTTGTGCACTAGATAACATTCGAAAATCAGCTTATAATTTGTCGATCACCCGCCGAGCTCACAGCTTAACAAATGGAAAAGTAACAACATCAAGAGACAGAGTAACAGAGACGGCTATCTAAATCAGCATTAGCCAACTTTAACCTTTATGTAATTGTCATTTTTAAAATATTCTAAGATTGTCACATCAGGAATGTAAATATGACAATCGTTGTCGTCTGTAGATGACAAGGCTGCTGTTTGCTTACATGTAAGTTGTGGTTTGGGAGCCTTGTCGCGTGCCTGCCGATTCGCGAAAGATGACAGCTATGATGAAGCTCCCAGAGTGTTGTTGACATCAGCAACTGAGATGCCCATCAACGCCCCCCTTATGACCTTGGTGCTTTGATTTTTACCACTCTTTCTCAGATATGATGATTCTGTCCCCATGAATTTCTGAACCAAAACTTCCAGTGCCATCATGAGGGAACATCGCCAACGGCTTATGCCGTTGCTCTTAGGTATGTTTACCAACCAGTCACTTTATGGCTCAATGCTGATTGTCGTGAATAGTGATACTACAAATACTCTTTGTAGTAGCTACTGCACAAGATCATGTAGCCAGTCCTTCGATACCAGTTAGTGATGAGAGAGCGAGAGCAACGGACGCTGCGCAACATGCGGGACAACAGATACTCCATGATCAGTCGGGAAGAACAAAAAGGCTACATGAGGGTATGAATTCAAGGTACATATCTCCAGACACATGGCTGATATGGGACTAGGTGCAGAACTTGTCCAGAGAGCTAGTCTCATTCTAAAAGATCTTGACAATATGATCATTCGAAATACACAGCGAAAGAATGCCGGTCTCCTCGATAGCGCCCTCTACTATGGAACCGAGGCTTTCAAGTTATTATTTATGAATGGACCACCGACAGAGAACTCGGTGCACCATGACGCTGAATCGCCAAGTTTATCTGGGCCATTGACTGAAGTGACGCAGCTTTTGGAGGCAGCAGCAGGACGAAATAATTCCGATGCGATATATATGCTTGCACAACTGAATTTCTACGGCAACTATTCTTACCCAAGAGATTTCCTGAAGGCGTTCGAAAGATATCAGCAATTGGCAATGTTGGACGGTAACAGTACAGCACTCCACATGGTGGCCTTCATGTATGCGACAGGCATTGGCGGTGCTGTGGAACGGGATCAGGGCAAGGCACAACTCTATCATACATTTGCGGCGCGAGGTGGAGATATTCAGTCTGAGATGACCTTGGCATTTCGATACCACTCTGGGATTGCAACGGCGAGAAGTTGCAACGAGTCGGTAAAATATTACAAGAGAGTCGCAGACAAGGTCATTAGAAGTTATCGGTCTGGTCCTCCAGGAGGTCAATTATACCACCCCGAATTATATGTTTTGGCAGAGGAGGATGGTGGGGTGTATGGTGAAGGGGCTAGTGCCAGTAGTTCTGGTATGAATGCCAAAAGGGGCACTCTGAATTCCGAAACTCACGCAGCTCTCGACGATGTTCTCGAATACCTTGACCTTATGTCTCGCAAAGGCGATTTCAAAGCGACATTTAGCTTGGGAAGATTGCACTATGATGGCCAGAAAGGTCCTAAGGGCCTGAAAAGGAATTTGAAAAAGGCGAGGCAATACTTCATGATTGTCGCAAGACAGCGCTGGAAGGACGGACAAATTATTGACTCCGAAACGCCGGGATTTGAAAAAATCACAGCAAAAGCTGCCGGGTACCTTGGGCATATTTATCTGCGTGGAGAAGGCGTTGAGCAAAGCTTTGTCAAAGCTCGTGAGTGGTTTGATAGGTGCATCATCAGTGGTAATGCTGCATGTCAACATGGGCTTGGCCTCCTATACCTCGATGGTCGTGGTGTGCCAAAGGATACCATGCGAGCATTTGAATACTTCAACGCCGCCCAGAAGCAGGATTTTCCAGCCGCTGCGGTCATGCTTGGAAAGCTCTATCTTGACCAGGGCGAGGACGTGATGGCTTTCCACTTGTTCGAAAAGGCGGCGCGTCAAGGGCACATTGAAGCTCATTACTACCTAGCTGAGATTTATAACCAGGGTTTGGGTAACCGGGAACGCTCTTGTTCCGTAGCAACAGCCTATTTCAAGTCTGTTGTGGAGAAGGCTGAAGTCGTTCATTCGTCAATTAACGAGGCTCTTGAAGCGTATCAGAATGGCGACAACGAACTCGCTCTGATTTATTTCATGATGGCTGCAGAGCAAGGATATGAGCAGGCCCAAGCAAATGTGGCATGGATTCTGGACCAAGAAACCTCTAGCTTACACCTTCCAACGATATCACCTTTTGCCGAAAAGAAGCGACCAGCCTTATTGGATAACCCTGCACTTGCTCTGATATACTGGACCAGATCAGCCAAGCAAGGAAATATCGATTCAATGGTGAAGATGGGCGACTACTACCTCAAAGGTCTTGGAACAGAGTTAGATGTAGATAAGGCTGCGACGTGCTATAGTAGTGCTTCCGAATTCCGTCAAAGTGGACAAGCTCTTTATAACCTGGGTTGGATGCATGAAAATGGCATGGGACTCAATCAGGACTTCCATCTGGCGAAGAGATATTATGATCAAGCACTGGAAGCCAACGTTGAGGCCTATCTTCCGGTGACCTTGAGTTTATTTAAATTGAGGATGAGGAGTGCCTGGAATACATTTACGCATGGAAGAGTCAACTCTATCCGTGATGAACCTAGTAAGTCTTCAACGCTTTCAGAAAAATACATGCCCACTAATAATTTCAGAACCAAAGAAGAATTGGTCTCTAGGCGAATGGGTCAATAACTTCCTCAGGGATGATCACCCATACTACCACGATGACTACGATGAGGAATTTGTAGGTGGAACAGATGCGATGCCTGGAGGAGACGTAGAAGGATATTATGACGACGATATCGATGATGGGATTATAGAAACCTTTGTCATCATGGGACTTGCTGCACTGTTGTGTTTCTTGGTGTACTATCGCCAACAACGTCAGATGCAACATAGGCAACGCGAAGCAGAAAGAGCTCAACGAGATGGCCGGCCTTTACCAGAAGAGGGAGCACATGATGACAGAGGTCTATTCCCACCACCAGACGATCCAGCATTTGCACAATGGGCAGCTGGTGGCGTTGGACACTAATCTTGCTATGTGTCTTTTTTGTAGATAGCATGAATGTATATTTCCAGTCATTATTGCATATCCATTAATTAAATCTTAAGGTTCGGGTAATTTGCATGTGATGATATTTGGACGTCATAATAATAAGCAGCATCCGACAACCTTTCGCGAAATCCTCAATCTCCAATAAACCACAAAGTTGCCGCCCGACAGACAGACTGCTATATAACCACAATTGATCATCACTCACCCACAGCACTAACTCTATGTCTACACCAGCAGCAAAACGTCGGCGCATTGATATAGCCTCATCCACCCTCTCGAAACCATTCCGTTCGCCATTGAAAACACCTCTCAAAGCCTCCACGAATCCTCCACCCGAAACCCCTCGTACCGAATCTAGGGCGTTGAGTCTTTCTGCTTCTGTTTCCCGGGTCAATACACCAGATATCCCAACTCCTATCTTACGACAGTCTAAGACCTTGAGATACTTAGCTCCAGCAACGACGAAGAGATTAGAAGCAGATCCTCTCGTAGCTGAGCTAACGAAGAGACAACGCGCATTAGAGAAACAAATAAGGGAAGTCAAAGAGCAGGTTGAAATGGCGGAGCAGGCGAGAAAAATTGAGAAAGATGCTGGGAATGGTAAAATCGATGGAGAATTATTGGTGTTGACACAGAGGTGGAGAAATGCTTCAAGGAGCGCGGCGGAAGAGATGTTTGGTGGGGTGAAGAACCGGGTGAATAGGTATGAGTCTTATACTAAGAAGTCGGAAACTTTGTCGCTGATTTCGCGCAGAATGGGCGGTCCGAGAGCATGGAAGGAGATACAGAAGCAGCAGCAGGAGTTCAGGGCGGGGTTTGATGCTCCCGAATCAGTTGCTGAAGACAGTGACAACGACGATGAGAACAAACCTGATGTAGAAAAGCGAGATCTTTATGCAGAGTATGATATTGATCCTGAGACAGAGAATGAGAAGAGTCAACGCGGTGTGAGGGACATGGGGGATGAACCAGGTCAGGAAGATGTAAGTGGTAGTGTACCGCGATTTGAAATGATATTTATTGACGGGGACAGGAATTTACGATGGCTATGATGCTCAGAACTTTAAATATTGACCTGAAGGCTATTGGCTATGATAAGGAAGTACAGAGGTGGATTGATTGAGCAGGCTTTCTTGCTGAGCTTAGGCTACATGATTTTATGTACACAACAGAGGAACACGGTCATTCAGGTAGCTATTGAATAAATTTCTCATTGTCTGCTCCTGATTTGAGGTCTGCTTTGTTTAAGACACACCAATGACATCATTCGTACGAAATGATCCCCTTGGAAGTTTGATATGCTGATGGGAGAATGATCCTGGATTTCCGGTGATTTTAGGAACATTGAAACAACACAGAAAACTCAAACTTGAATTAAATATCCTGATACGTCCAATCATAGATTGCATTAAAGCAAATACTTATGCTGGCCTTGAACCCGACTCCGCTTAGACTACTTAAGAAAAAAAAGACATCAGTCTATATACCTCCTAAATGAGCTCTCAGTTTTACCTTAATAATATTCACAGGAATTAAAGCTTACTGGTCTCCATATTTCTTTGTGGTAACAATACTATGTCCTTTTACTTAGGCAATCAAAAGCTGGTACCCCTGAGATGAGTTGGCTTTCGAGGTCTACTCGGCAGAATACGATGTTGCAGTGGACTCAAATGAGCTGGCTTCAGAGGCCTAGGTGGAGGCAACTGAGGGGGTGTTGTGAGCAAATTATCAGTATTCAAAAAGGTTGACTTTGGTTTGTCTTGCAGTTTTATGTCTTCACTGTCATCTGCGTCGAGATCTTTGAGCTCCTCCACCTTGGGCTCAGCACCCTTAATGTTTTGACTATCGTCTACTTTGAGATATTTGGTGTTACTCTCATTCTGTTCGATAACCAACTTCTGTGCTGACAGTATATGCTCAAACTCCTGTCAACATTTAATGGTATCCTTATGGCCTTTTCCTATGACCTTTTCAAGCCCGATAATTGTATTTTGGTAAAGTTCAGCAGACTCCTCATATCTTCAAGTAGCCTGGAGAGTTGATACGAGACTCTGAACACTTATCAAAGCCAAATTATGCTCTTATCTAGCACTTTGTTTCTCATCCACAGAACCCGCCGATGCATTTTTTCTGCCTCGTCATGTCTGCCTCGATCTCCAAGGACGACAGCAACTTTTTGCATTCTGAGTAGAGTGTAAGGATGTTCACCACCAAGCATCTTCTCTGTCAACCTGAATACTTCTCGATGCATGACTTCTGCATCGCCATTCTTGCCTTGGCTTTTAAGTGCACTGGCGAGATTGTTTATGTTTCTTAAAGTGTTAGGGTACTCCACGTCAAGTTGTTTTTGGTTTTTTCTCTACAAGCACATGTCGATTCAAATTTTCCGACTCTTCATATTTGCCTAAGTCATGATAAACAATTGCAAGGTTACTCAAACCCGACATCATGTTGGGGTGTTCGGGGCCAAGCACTCCTTCCATTACCTTATGCACATCCAAGTGCATTTCTTCGCCTCTTCCATTCTGCCCTGACTTTGGACCACATAAAGCGAGGTTTTTGAAACTTTTGAGGGCTACCGGATGCTCTTTACCCAGCACATTGTGTCTGAATTCCAGGGTTTTCCGTAATTTATGTTCTGCCTCCTTGTATTTAGCTTGACTAATAAGGCATCCAGCAAGGTCATTTATAGTCTTCAATGTGTCGATGTGCTCTTCACCAAGCACAACTTCCTCCGGTTCCAGTGCTTGTCGATGCAAATTTCCCGCGTCTTTATATTTACCTTGGCTTTCAAGCACCATGGCGAGATTGTTCATGCTCCTTAATGTATCTGGGTATTGTTCACCAAGTACCTTGCCCCTGAGTTCAAGAATCTCATGATAGTTATAACTTGGTGTATAGCTGTTGGTGCCTATCTGTTAACACCACTTGTTTGCGAACTTCTCTACTATCCAGATCCGAAAACTCAATGTCCAAGACTTATCCACCGAGGGTCGCTTTGCCTAAGAAATTCTCATCGGGAGATTCTTCGTCATCAGATAGTTGGTCATCATTGGATAGAAAAAAGCAGATCCAGGATGAACTTTCATCTCCTGGCAAACCCCAGACATAATGGGTGAATATACATTTACTAATAGCCGCTGAATTTAAAAATCCACAAATGGTGAGAAAATGAGCGATTTTTCTCAAAAGACATCTCCCACATTATAAATGCATTGAGACTAATCTCTACTTTTTTTTTTCAACTTCTTCTTAGTATTTCCATAGGTTCTTAGAAGTGTACTAAAGTACAAGTTGCTTCTTCTTAATGGCACATTGTCATATGACTCAAGAGCTTTTTTGAGCTTGTTCAGCTAATCCTTATTATAGCTAACAATAATTTACTTACCAGTCTTTCCTACCGGTATGATTTACAAGGCCTCCTTCGCTGTGGCAGCAGCTGTTGCGGCAGCACAATCATGCCATGCATCAATTAGCATAGTCACAGATGCCCCTAATTGTAGCACATCCGAAGATATTCATAAGACCAGCAGCTTATGTTTTCTGATCACCAATCATTTCATTTCACCTGCATAATCAATACAGAAATTCGCATAGCGCTAGAGTTTGGTGATCAGTACAATTGTTGCGGCAACCACATGTTTTTCTCTACTGGAAAAGATTTCTATAGTGACACAAACTATGGACAACGCTGTCAAATGAGAAGAGATGCGGCTTAGTATTTCAGTAGGTATTGCACGGCCGCTTTGTCATATGTTGATAGTTCGCTTCACGTGGACGTGAAAACAGCAAGTCGTGAGGCTGTTCCATTTGCGTGAAAGTGATAACGTCGAGATTCTTATCATTTTTATGAACTTCTAATCAAATTAAACTATTTAAAAAAGCTTGTATTTACTCGCAATACAATGGGCACAAATTTTAATGGAATTACATGTGGATGACCTGTTGTTTGTTGATATTCACGATTGTTTGAAGGTCCTAGATTTCAAGGGGCACTGTGGAACATGGCACAAGGTCACGTCACAGGGTCATAATTTCAACTATTCCACCCCCGCTGCAAGTCTTAAACGACATTACAGTTTCTGTAATGTTGGACTGAAAACCATTGATAAGTAGCTCCCAAGTGATCGTACTCATGGCGTTGTGTGTGGTTCTTACCTGATCTATTCTCCTTATAGTTCCAAGTGGGCAGGCAAATCATATCTGGGAGTAACAAAAACCTGTCTATAACCTGTTGTAATACTTTTAGATTATTTAAATATTCTCTAATTTCAATTTCTTCCAACTTGATATCTGCCTGAACTTTTCTTGATGCACTAACCTCCGCTCCCATTACCTCAACGACACCATTGTTGAATTTAACCTGAAAGTTTGCCCCACGCGTTAACCCCGTCTCTCCATCAAACATCGTCTTTTAACTTCAACATCATGAGCAAGGCTACCAACAGTACGCCACAAAAGCCAAAATCTAGGCGTTTCTGGCGCCAAAATCGTTATGAGCGTTATGAAAAGTCATGGGTACCATTCTGGGAGCGCCTGTCTGCTTTGCGAAAACCACCACTGCCGCCATCACTGCCGCCACCACTGTCGCTACCAACCCTTTCTTCTCCTCCAAGCAGTCAAGTCCAACAGTTGACAAATCAGCTTGCCATAAGATCACCACATAGGCGAGCTCGGCAGTTAGCAAACCGGCGTGTGGTGAGTCCATCGCATCTACCAAGACGGGATGAGTTTGGGAACCTCCATGCGCCGACGGCGAAATCCTCATATCCGCCATACGAACAAAGTGTAAGTACCAAACATGAACGCTCTCTTTGGAATTCGTTTCTGTTGCTCAGAGTTCTTCGTCCTCATATTAAGAATTGTGCTGATTCGCTCTCTATAATGCACTTTACACACATTATTGTCATTTGCAGATAACAAGGCACAAATTTCCCTGTTCTTTAGTATTATATAAAAGTTATCAGAAGAATTGCGTCCCCAGTTTCATATATTTTGTCAATTACTGGAATGTACTGACCTTTTGTAGGCTGTATCAACAAGACAGAAAGGAAGTCCAAATCCCATGTTCCGACAAGTATTGAGAGAATCTGGAGCACCAAGGATTTCATCAAGAGGGTCAGAAAACTCGCCTTCTTATTCAAACTGTCAAGTATCACATTCTTCTAAGATGTCACAAGTCAAGAAAACAGCTGTATCGAATTTTTCCCGCAATTCGGCTTCAAAGCCTCAGCATAAAAACTCCACTTCGTGCAATACCTTGCCTACGTCCAACCCCATAAAAAGAGTTTCAACTTCATCCTTGAGCCACAAATCAGCTCCCTCGAGACGTCCCTTAAATCACCACCCGACAACGACATTTAGCACAGCTACAAAAGGTATCTCTCATCAGACGTCCTTTGCAACAGACTCCACCAACAGTAACAGTTGCTATACGAATACCCTATCAACTAGCAATCGCGCAGGGTACCCCTCGACTTTAGCTTTAGAAGATTCAGCAATTTCATCAACAAAAGACACCCGAACTACCAATTCTGAAATTCTTCGTAACTCTCCAAAAGGCTCCACGCTAAGGGTCACCACCATGTACTGCGAGAATAATAACACGGACTATCTCCGCAGCACACAGGGCAAGTCATCCATCTTAGGCACAACCTCAAAGATGATGGAGTCCCGACCAACGCGCACAACATTACTGAGACAAGAAAAACTCGCCAAGGTAAAAGAAGTTGCAAAGCCCACAGGTTCTTCAAAACAAAAGGCCTTTGTACCCCAGTCAAATAGGCAGAAACCGGGGAAACGATCCATTAGTCACCTTGCTCAGCCTAGCGTAAAAGGTCAAGAGGAAAGAAATTGCAATAGTACCAATTCAGCTTCATCCAGTCAGCCACCTACTCTCTTGACGCCTCTTGTAACTCCAAGCAAGGGAAAGGTTCACACTATGGATGACCAGCTTAATACACCGAGCCAGCGTGACGGTTATAGTAGTCCACAGACCATTACCAGCAGCGGATCATTCATGACACCGAAGAAATCAAGTTACGGTTATGAAATTCGCGAGAAGGTATATGCTCGTGAAGAAATTCTGGGTCCCAGCTCGGAGGAGAACATTGAGCCTCCAAGAACAGGGGGAAATTCGTACACTCACCTACGCAAGGTCAAGAAGGCCGTTGATATCAAAAGTGAGCCAACTTTCTCTGATGAACCTTCTACTGTTCGTGGTTCATCTGCTCCAATTTCCCATCTGGGCCGCAGCTCATCCTCGTTGGCTCCGTGCTCATCTTTTGATATCGATGAGAAGATCACCCAATTGCTACCACGTACGAGCACCGACTCAACTTCATCAACGAATCTAAACCCAGCTATTAGCCGTGTTGATAATATAGCTTCGAAGAAGTCAATCTTGACACAGTCGACGACTGCAAGAGCTTTTCACCGGTCAGCTAATACGCCTGTTACCAGCCTGTTGCGCAAATCTCGACAATCCTTTGATACGGTGATTCACAAGCGCTCATCCAACGAGGTGTTGATGCGCTCCGGCCTCCCTCGCTTTGTCGTCGCAGATAAGTCAGTCACTGGTCTCCTTGGTGCCGATGTCAGTAATAGAGTCCAATCCCGCAATACTAATGGGGCTTGTACGGAGACCTTATACCCAGAAGAGGTCCAAGGTGATGAGGCAGTCGAAGCCGCGCAGCAGATCCAAGTTGCTGGTGGAGACTTGATGGCTACTGGAGAGGAGTTGCTGGTCCAGAGCGACAGACAGATGTTGGCTTTATCTAACATGGTGAGGGCGCTCTCACCAAGTCTATTACGGACCGAGATGGAGGAAGCTGTCGAAAGAGCCAGTACTGTGGCCATGGAATCTCGTGCAAGACTCGCCAGGGCTCATGAACAGGTCCTCAATATTAACAGAAGAGTTGCAGCTTTCATTACCACCACCACCCAGTTACAGAACTTAGCTCGTCTCGCCATTACGGAGTCTCGTGCTACTTGAAAACTGGTGAAGTATGGCGGTGTTGTTTGTGGTGGCAGTAGTGTGGGCTTATTCAGCCCATCAGGCCTTTTTGGCTTGCTTTTGTTTCCTGTGCATATTTGTATTTCTTTTAATGCTGGGCAGGTGTTTGATGGTCTCGTAGCCTTTGGCTTAGCTTCTGCTACTGGTTCCTTTGCGCCCGATCTGTGTTTGTTTCATGTTTGTTTTCAGAACAATGTCATGTTTTCTTCAGTTAGTTCACTTAATATGCCACTAAAAGAAAATACTAGTTGAAAATGTATGTTGTAATGGTCAATACAAGTAATACGTATAATGTGGTGAGTAAATTTGCGGTTATGGGGATTAAATTAGTCAATACAAACCAGCAGATGGTAACGCAGCATCATAATATTTCAAATCTATAACTGTACCTCAATCTCGGACCGAGAGCTGCGGATCAACTTGGCTTCCTTCATCTCAAAGAACTCTCTTTCTCACGCTCATGGGCATCCCATCAACTGGCTTTGAGCTTGCAACAAGAACCTGATACGCGCGGTAACCTAGGAAGTCAGCTCTCTCCATCATGATTACTGAGAAAAAGAAAAGAACGCTCACCAAACATCCCCCTTCTTCCGTCCAACATATCTCCTGGTTTTTCTCTTCCTAATCTTCGATCGTTCTCCTCATATTCATCCTTGAAGTCGAACTGTTTAGTCGGTCAGTTAGCATAGTTCTTTAAGCCCTTAGAAGTTTTTCATAGTTGACAAGATGTACCGCCCAGCCTCGAACCTTTTTTTCCCCTCATGGCCTAATTTAGTTGAAAGGAAACATGTCACAGCAATATACAAGTTGAAGCGTAAAACGTTCCTCTAGACCTACCTCTCTGATCGTCAAGACCAAGAAAATCTTCATCTCCAAAATAGCTAACTCCTGTCCAATGCAATTTCTTGGGCCTTTTTCGAACGGCCTGTAAGAATCTTTCACAATGTTCTGATAATTATGCGGAGGGGCAAGGAAGCGTTCAGGAATAAAAGCATCTGGATCCGGAAAGAGATTTGGGTCACGAGACATCGTGTGTTGGTTTATGATGACTAGATAGCCTTCTGTTGGGTATGTTTCCCCTTTATATGTTACTGGAATGTCGCGGTGACCAGCTCGTGCAGTAGAGGCGACTGGGAAAAGACGAAGAGTTTCTATAGAATGAACAACCAAAATAATCTTCATTGGGTCGGAAATTTTTACCTTTTATCACAGCGAGAGTATACGGAATTTGGTTGATGAGATTCGGTTCTTCTTTGAGAAGCTCTGGTGCTGCCAAAATATCGGTCCCAAACACTGCATCGTGCTCTTGGCGGACCTTTTCCAGTATTTCAGGATGAAGACTCAATAGATAGTACACAAATGCTGTCTTAAGACATATCAGATTATTGGTTATCTTTTCTATGAAGGACGAGAGTTCTTACAGTTGAGCTTGATGTATCATGGCCCGCGAAGATAAACGTTTTCATCTAACACTCAAGTTAATACTGAAGAGCACATTGAAATATGGACCTACCTGGTCGATAGCGATTGTCTTGAAATCTTCTTTAGATCCTTCTGCAGTCCCAGATTCGTTCTGTCGGACATATTCGTCGTACGCTAGATCGATTGCAGGTTTCTTGGCTCCTGTGCTGGTCTTCATAGAAGCAAATCTCTCATCAACGACTTTACCAATATACTTGTTGACCCTCTTCTCGTAATGTCGAGAATTATAAATTCTGATTGGATTGATTTTTGAGAAAGGACTGTTCAGCAGAGGACTCGGTGTCCAATTAATTGCTCCTCGAAATGCAACTACAAGCTCGTTGTCGGTCGTCTGCGCATTCAGATTATGTTGAAGAACAACTTTGCCCATGACATCTAAAGTCAAGAGTGCAGCGGCCTCTTCCAGTGGAAATATATTGCCAGCAGCAGCATGTTTGACCAGTATGTTGCGGAAAATCAATGTATCATCGACTATGCCTCCTACAAGTGTCATCAAGTGGCCAGCGGCGAATCCCGGATTGAAGAGTGCTCTGATCTTTTTCCATTCAGGACCCTCCAGAAGCACCATTCCAGTTTTACCAGTCAAATGCTGGACAACCTCTGTGAGGATAGGATGTTTTGGGAGGTTCTTGGTCTGGGTTAGTTGGGCTGCAAGCTCTGGATCACTGACAACCATCTGCGGGACTCCAAAGAAGGGCCAGTAATCCAAGAAATACAAAGGGCCAGCGTTGTGTTTCCGACTCAGTAAAGTCAATGTTCCATGAGGATGGGTATCTGCTGGACTTCAACGTTTGATGTCAGGACTGGCTTCGGAATAGAATTCTACTGAGCTTTCAGTAGCGGTTTAATGCCTACATACCTAGTTTTGTACAGGTCCGCTATTCCAAAGTATCAGCAGGTATCCTCGGCTTGATGTGTTCTCAATGTTTAAAATTTACGGGATATACAACACCAGTTTGGAGGTGTATGTAGTAATATACGCAATAAGGTCCTTGGTGCCTGAACAAGCATCCATTGTGTAACTAGGAGTACTCACCAATTGCTGCGACACTACCGAACCACAAACTGTAACCTGGACTGGCCTAGAGACAAGAGATGCTTTAGTAACAAAACAGTGCTGATTGGAAGGATCTATCCCTTTACCTTCTTGGAGAAATTCAACCTGAACTCAACAATCCGTACAATGTAAGTGACTATCATGCTAATCACTACAGCCATGCCGGCCAGTGATATAGATCGAGGAGGCCATGCCAATTGTTCTGCCGACACAGACATCGGCATGGATGCATTCGTGGCGTTCATATCGGCTTTGAGGAATATCTCAATAGTCAAGGTATTGGTTACCGTATTGGCTCTAAAGAGTTTGATGTGCCTTTAATTGCCTGTACACAGTAGTCGTCCAAATATCAACGTTTTCAATTGGTGATGCTCACGTACACTTGCTGCATTGAGTAGTGCTTAATTAAAAGACAGCACACCACCACAATCGCTGAGCTGGATTGAGGTTATAAATCAGGCTACGCATTTGGTTAAAGCACCGATGCAGTGGTGCGGTCCTCACCTCAACCTTAAATTAACAACTCCCAATCAAATCCCTTGGTTTTATTCAGATAGCACTGAGGTAGGTTATGCATGCATACATAAAATATAATACATACGTAGTACGTAGTACATAAAAATCACAAACCAACTTCCATTAATCTCGCTCAGACGTTTGCCAGGCATGTGACCGCGCGCATTGGTTCGCGTACCGTCACGTCTCCCCTACACGCGTCGAGTAGGCAACCTTGAGTGAAAGGGCTGAAGTATAAGTATCTCACTGCCACCCACCCATTTCTGACTTCGAAGTCCTATCTTTCGTATTATTTTGTGTTTCCATCTTAATCCTTCAATTCATTGTCGTGTCAATCTGTTAAAATTGATGAAAGTTGTCGAATGTTGAGCGACATTGAACGCTGAGTGTGCTCGATTGATCCCGACACCGTGCGACCGATAGCTCAACACCCAAGTACCCTGCAATCAAAACCATGTTCACTCGCCGACCGTCCCACTCACGTCATGAGAGCTTTTCCAAGCGTCAGCGATCCTCTTCGAATTCCAAGCGTTCATTTCGCGAGCATGCAGTTTCCAAGTCTCGCAACGAGAAATCGGCTCGAGCAATCCCAGTCGATGAATCGCCCATAACAAGCCCAACTTTGACCTCGTCTATAATCACACTTGTTGTTGGTAGAGATCAGAGACTGTTTGCTGCTCATGAAGACGTGCTATGCTTGAGTCCTTTCTTTGCGTCAGCTTGTCAAGACCAGTTCATGAATGGCCCAAGCAAACGGATCGCTTTGCCGGACGAAGAACCCGAAATTTTCTCGAGTGTATTGGAATACCTCTACAAAGGCGACTATTACCCGAGATTGATACATGACAAGAGACAGGGTACTTGGGCGTTGGAAAATACGACGGACTCAGTTGAGTCGACGGTTTATCATTCTGGTATCGAGGGCGAACTTTTAAAAGATACGGTCATCTACTGCACAGCCGATAAGTATGGCTTGGATGAGCTCAAGAGAGTTGCTTTGCGTAAACAGGGCCTTCGTAAGCCACATAACTCAAACACTAGTATTATTATAGTGCTAACACTGCCATATAGAATCAGGAATACAATGCAGCACAATCCTCAGCTCTGCACGTTACGCATATTCCAATACTCCAGACACTGATTCTGCCCTTCGAGCCCATTATCTTGCCCTTATCATCCGTAGTCGCAACACATTCAAGAAGAGTGGTACAATGCAGTTGGAAATGAGCGCTGGTGGCACTGGGTTGTTCTTCGATTTATTTGTGGCTTTGTGCAACCACGTCGATGATGTTGCCAGCGCAGCGTAAGTTCACCCCCTTTACCCTTGAACCCTACTGATCTTCATAGTGCTTCCCCACGTAGCTTTCGATTCCGCTAGATGCTAGATTGACATAGCTGCTCACATTCTCTACTCTCATTTATGATGACTGGGGCTCTTTATTGACAATAGCGTGGCGTTTTTTATTTGTATTATTACTTCTTCAATTTGAATAATGACCTGAAGAGGTCGCGGGAAAGGACAGAACGGACCGGAACAGGAGGGAACATGGAATTTCTAACAAACGATCTTCTGTTATGATACAGTTGAGATTCTAAATTGAATGTATACTAGAAAATCTCACTGTAGTAATCATGAATTTACGAAAATCTCGTTCACAGATCACAAGAGCGTTACCTTTGAAGATCACTTCTCGTAGAGGTTTCAGGAAAGCTAAATTGCCTTTAATTCCTTAATACCAGTCCTAAAGGCTGCCGAAAATAGCTAGCCTCATGCAACATTTGTGACTCATACGAAAGAACAGCCCTGTATGCCCCGAGAAACTGGCTCGCCCCAGTCAAATCGAGATAAGGTGGGCTGTGTCATTTTGGCAACCAAAGCCCCCTTACTTTTGAGCAGTTATTTCACAACTCAATCTCTCATTAGCCGTTTACAAGCATGCAAGCCAACGCAGCTGAGGGCATGATGGTCAATGGCCCGGCGCTTGAGCACGGGTTCTGGGGGTATCAAACGCCCGTTCCGGGGAAAGCACCGCTTTTACTAACCACCACCACACCCCTATCTCTTGCAATGTAACCTTTCATGTATCCCTGCTCTCAGTCATCAGTGTTGACTCATTACAAAACATAGGCCGGGAGAATATACCTTATAAATCATATTTGCCAGCACGCATTCGACTTCATCACTATCGACCGCCTCGTTTGTGCCCAGGCTGATAGCTGCGGCAAATTCGTTCACCGAGATTCTCGTTCGCCTCACTGTAGGCTTTCCCTCTTCCTTTGCAGGCTCAAACCCACCGGCCACGAAGACTTTTCTGAGGAGGTTGCGGAGAGCGATATCACGACCTCGTTCGAGAGTCAGGTAGATTCGTCGCTTGACAAATTCGTCTTCACCAGCACGCAAGGCAGCGTCGAATCCAGACAGATCGCCGCGCTTAATACAATGGGAAAGAGGGAGGAAGAGGGTTTGGAGGCGGGGGTAGGGATCGAGAAGAGTATTTGTCGGAAGCGTATGGGTTGTAAGAAGATGGCATGGGATGAGATAGGTCAAAATAAGTCTATTTCATTAGCTAGTCATCGTTAAACTCAGAAGTCTAAACTTACTCTTTATTGCGTGTTGAGCCTTTGTGACACATCTCCCATGCCTCGGTCAAGTCTTTTTCTGCCTACTAGGAGTCAATAAATGTGCAGTTACTTGTGTGACCAAGAGTCTTTACCTGAACGTAATTTTCCTCGAGAAAATTAATGACACCAACATAGTATTTAAATGTTACTTGATGGGATTTTGGAAACGCTGATAGTTCAGGCATATCTGTTGATGTAGCTGCCAATGCACGCATGATATTCTTGGACAAGCTCACAGAGTTGAGCTTGAAATATGTCTTGAACAGCAAGTTAATAATGTAGTATATTCCCCATTTTCTAGACTCCTCGATTGGTGCTCTGTTCGCGGATGTCAGTTGTAAAACAATAAATAATAGCCTGGGATATCATATACCTGTCCGCTAAGCAAAGTTGGAAAATTCGATTCAGAACTCTTGCGGCATCCTCGAGTTTATCGTTTTTACCAGCATCCGCATTCAAATCATCCTCAAAGTTGTTACTCGTGAAGCCGTTATTGTTGCCCAACTCTTCATCAGCCTTGATGCCGAAAACCCGCATGTACTTTCCTGCGACATAGAGACAAGGTATAGTCCATGCTTCAAACCCTCCATTATTGTAACCGCGGATAAGCTGATTTGTCATATTTTTCCACGCTTCATAGACTTTGATGTATGATGCCTGGATAGCATCGTTAGTCACGTGAATCAAGGTTATGGTATGTCTTCAATTAAGATCGAGCTACAACTAGATCACAATTAACGTACCTGTAAGCCTTGCTTTTCAGCTTCCTCTGCCTTCAAAATTTCTGCGATGGCCTCGTAGTACGTAACATATATATCTACCCAGGCATTTGCTTCTTCAGCGGAAAGGTTAGTTGTCGACTTGTAGACAAGAGCACTTCGAAGCATGGCCCTGCTTTGCGTTGCACTGTTTGCACTCTTAATGAAAGCCTGTAGGCGGTTTGGTTGTGACAAAGATTCCACAGGGGAGATGGTCTTTGACAAGAGGTATCCATCGCCTTGGAGGTAGGCATTATGAAAATCAGCAAGCAATAAATCCATGGTGCGTGTGACTCCCTTGGAAGTTCAGATATAATGCCGGAATTCAATCGCTGGGCTCTCGGGAGCTCTCTTTGTAGAACTAACGCGAGGTGTTGTAGAATGTCTCTGTACTGATGCAGAAGCAGGTCAGGTGATTTAGAAAAGCTACCTAACTGTACCTATTCAGCTGCTTTCTAATAATACTGTCAGAAGTATACTTCAAAAGCTTGATCCCACTTCTGTATTTGGAAACCAGTTTCGTATGGAATCAATGTGAGTATGCGAGATAATATGGTTGTTCTCCTGCGGGGATCCGGTATCAAATCAATGTCATTTTCACCTATTCCCACAGTTGTGTTCACCTCTCACTCTCTACGTACATGTTGAAAGTATTGTGGCCTTTCCACCAAGGCCGCAAGAGGCTCCGGGTGGTGACTAAGCTAACCGAGACGGGTAGAGTGGCAGGGCGGAAAGTCTTGGCGGGAAAGAGGGCTTCGCAAAAATCAAACCCTTAGTTCAATTTCGAATTCGCGAAGCAGCAGCAACTTGGTGATCGGAAAAGGCCCGCCTCGAAATCCAGCCAGCGACAACCACCGACAACAACTACGGCCAAACACATCAAAGTGAGTATCCAACATATAGAATTACTCTCTGTATTTATCGCAATTGCTGACATTCCACAGATGGGTAAGCAGCAACTCTTTTTCACTTCAATATCAATGATTCGCGACCCGGAAACTGGACCATACTTCGACCTATCGACCAGGATCACCATGGATAAGAACTGTTAAGGGGACGGCTCGTAAACTGGCAATTCGAATGAATTCAGTCAATTTACTTCGGATTTGGGGGCTGGGTACTCGGTGACGTACAGAGGATGGGTTTTTGGCGAAATTTGCGCCAAATCAATACCGCCAGCAATGAAGACAGCACGCACACAAAGAGTGAGGTGGCGAGCCTTCTACGGGTTCAGGTGCTTGTCGCATTGTCAGCAGTCGTCACAACAAGATATCGCAAAGCTGAAAGCCAGCGCAATTTCGAATAACGCCTTACCCAGACCTCCAGGACATCGAACAGGACCCGCGACCATAGTCGAAGAATCAATTTCGAATCGATGCTAACGAATCCTTTCACAGGTCGTCTTACAGAGTACCAGGTCATCGGGCGCCACTTGCCCTCTGAGGCTAACCCAGCCCCAAAGCTCTACCGTATGCGTATCTTTGCACCAAACACCGTTGTTGCAAAGTCCCGCTTCTGGTACTTCTTGATGAAGCTCCGCAAGGTCAAGAAGGCGAACGGAGAGATCGTCAGCTTGAACGTGGTATGTAGAGATTGGAGAAATTTGGAAAGGTAGAGACTAATTTTTGTTCGCCAGATCCACGAGAAGCGCCCTCTCAAGGTCAAGAACTTCGGTATCTGGATTAGATACGACTCCCGCTCCGGAACTCACAACATGTACAAGGAGTACCGTGAGATGTCCAGAACAGATGCTGTTGAGGCTCTCTACCAGGATATGGCCGCCAGACATCGCTCCCGTTTCAGATCCATCCACGTATGTTAATCGACTCGATATCATTATGAATGCGACTAACAATAAAATTACAGGTCCTCAAGGTTGTTGAGCTCGAGAAGACCGACGATGTCAAGCGCCCATACATCAAGCAACTCCTCACCAAGGACCTTAAGTTCCCTCTTCCTCACCGTGTTTCCAAGGCTTCCGGTACCAAGATCTTCGTTGGCAAGCGACCATCAACTTTCTACTAAGCGTGTTCTGGCGATGTGGATGGGTTTGGGATGGATTGAGAGGGGTCTGCACTGCATTATAGCTGTTACTCTAGCCTTTGCTCAATAGGCCGGATCATGAGTACCAAATGCATAAGATCAATTCATTGGCGTTTTCATCGTGTTTGATTCGCAACTGTGACTTGGAGATTTGTATGCAATTTGTCATGGACGGTGTTTTGTGAGAAATAGCAGTTGAGTGGAGAATTCATGAATGATGAGGTTTTCATTTATATATTAACATTATACTCCCATTGGTGCAGGACTATTGAGATAAAATTCATGGTAGAGATGGGTATTGTTAAAAAAAAACCATAACGCCGTCACACTATTTTAGGTGTTATTACATTATCCGCAGCAAACCTTCCTATCATCCTTCCACTTCGTTACTAAAGTATTTGAGGAAAGCCCATCTGCTCTCTTGGCCCCATCCCTTCGCTTTCCACTCATTCGCTGGCTTCGGATAAAATTCTACAATATCCATCAACGAATCATCATGTGCAACAACAACAAACACATCGTCACTAGCGTCTGCCTCCTGCACCTTTGCAAGTGTCCGCTTTGCCTCGGGAGGGTCAGCATACGCACCAGCCTCCTGAATCCCAAAGAAGGGTTCTATGGACTGACGGCCTCTTGAAGCTTGTAGTTGCTCGAAGATAGCACCGGGGCAGGGGGTGTCGGCTCCAAGCTGAAGAGGATTGGGGGAGATGGAAGATGGAATGGGTAGGTATTCTGTGGGCCGCATCATACCCCCGTGATGACAGCTGTCGCCTCCCAGAAAGAGGAATGTATCTTTTTCACCCGGGTTTGGGGCGATTGAAGTTCGCACGAGGCCGCACAGATGGCCTACTGCGTGTCCAGGTGCATCCAACAAGTAAAACGATCCATCACCGAAGTAATCCAGCGCACTGAAACGACCAATCTTGAGGCCTTCGCCTTCTTCGAAGTTCACTTCAACGAGCTCCCGACCTCTGCTTTTCATGAGATACTGTAGGATAGAGAGGTTTGGTATAACTTACTCATAATCGCTCTGCTGAATAGGAGACTGTTTATTCGTGGGATAGCCTGGGAGCAATGTCTTCTGGAATCCAGGTCCAACCATCAACTTCACACTCGAAGGGAGCTTAGAAGTATCCCCAATATGGTCCCAATGCCAATGACTGCAAAAGAAAAAGTTAGCATCCCATTTCCCAGATTTTCAAGAATAGCCCTACCTCCAAACTAACGCCTCAATGCCATCCAATGTAACTCCATTTTCGCCCAAAATCTCACTCACGTCTTTCTCGACTCTTGTGCCCCACGTCATTGCCATATCCACGACGACGGGAGCAAAGTTTTCGAAGTCCTTTCTGATACCAAAGTCGAACAATACTTTTCTCCCAGAGGAATGCTCAATGAGGAAGCAGAAAACTGGGGCTCCGAATATTTCTAAACTTGGCGTTGGGTTGCTTAGGAACATTCCTAGTGGGACCTTGTCGATGTAGGCTGCATTGATTATACTGACTTTGGCGGAGGACCCTGAGGGAATGTTCAGTGCTGGGGCAGGAAGTGGGGTAGTCATGATAAAGGTTGAAAATGATATTTGAATGAAGCTCAATAAGACTTGATGATTGAAGGCTGGTTTTATTTTATTTTATCGAGCCAGAAGATGCTGGAGATTTGTTTATGCATTGCCACCAGTAGTCCTTATGATATTTATAGTTACCATAACTTGAAGAATATTTATTTTCTCTTCCTTGGTCATGTGCTGCTAAAAGTCCTGGGCGTTTTGATTTCCAAGCAAAGCATGGTTTTTGCAATATAACAAAGTAGCTATCCGACCTGGTTCGGATCTCATCCCGATTTCGCCCGCTCAGATTGACCGACTCATAGATAGCCAAACTTATAAATGATCTCCACTTTTATTCTTGACTGCAGTACGGTGTAAAAGAGTGAGATTTGAACAGGATCGTAACAGTACAATCCGATAGGTAGTTAATTGCAGTCACATCTAGAACAATATACGGTAAGGTTAGAGACCAAAAGCGAATGTCAGCTTGATTATTCAGCCTGCTTATTTTCGTTCATGAATTTAGTCTCATGACCGTAATCATTGAGAAAGGATATAGGTAATCTTTGTAGATCCTCGAAATAGACTTGACTCCCCTTCATCATTCAAGGGATGTAAAAGTCCACTGCAGAATTGATTTTCGGTTCGGTTGAGGATGAAATCGCATCAAATGCTCTTAACAAATGTCCACAACATCCAGTACGAAAAAATCTGCTACAAAAATCGACCTTTACAAAAAGAAAAGAACATGACAATGATGGTATAAATGCAATGGAAATCACAAAGAGGAAGAAGGATCATTTCTCCGGCAGTGTCCCTGACATACTGAAGTTCGGACTTTATAAAATTATGGATTCCTCTGGGAAATTCAGATCTGGGTATTGCTCACGAGATGCTGAATAGCTTCTTTCTCATGAAGTTCTTCGGCTGTGGGTCTCGCCTCCGGGCCTTGATATCTGATCGGATCTTGACCTTCTTGCCTCCTCAGGGAAAAGCGATACATCGCTGTCTTCTCATTCAAAATCTCGTAGGCAATAATATCATAGAGACCATCATATCGGAGGCCTTCCAAAGGAGCGAACCTGCTCTTCTTATTCTTGGATCGCAACACTCTAACTGGTATTTTCTTTTGCTGCGAATCCAGCATGAGCTGTGTGTGCTTCGTTGGAGTCGACCGCTCGTTTTCTGTTCCGCAGTATTCGATGGACTAAGAATAGTCAGCTTCCTTCATTGTATGAGTATGCATTCATATTCTTACCTCGCCGCGGTCCAAGTCAGCATAACCTCCTTGGGCAACTACAACAGAGTATGCGCCATGACCTGATTTTCCGGATATACCAGCTTCCTGTTCCCCATGAGCACCATCACGGATAGCACAGATACGTATGGGCCACCACTGCCCATTTATCAAGTCATTATTACCGATAGCGTATGAAGTTTTTCGGCCTGTATACTCTTTGTTCAAACTGTATGACCTCCTATTTTGGCCGCTTGCCAGCTTTCCTTTCTCGATTTGAACTCCACGAAGTAAATCCGGAGTAATATCTCCGGTATACCATCGAGTATACAATGCAAGAGCGTCAGCTTTGATGTCGAATGGAAAATACTGCCGGTGAGGATCACTGAAGATTCGCCGTAAACCCTTAGCATCGAGAACTTTTGAGTCCATGATAATACGTTGAGTGAGCCAAGTCCAGAACTCCATTTTATGGATTTGATCACGAAGTTCTTTCATATGGCCAGTGGCGTCTTCTTTTTGCTCTTGCGCTGATATGCATCTTTGAATCATGTCATTCACAGCTGCCACATCCAAGACAAACGCCCTCTTAGGAGGACGGCCAACATTCGCATACCAAGCTGGTCTGCCATTATTCGGGCGTGTTTCCACAATGCCTTTTTTGACATATACTGCTTCCTTCTTCTCCCGAGACTTCTTGCGGATCGGTGCATATCCGGACGGGGTAGCTTGGTCTTCATCTACCACCTCCTGATTCGCATCCTCGTCTAGTTCTACTCTCTCCAGGCCCACAGGAGCGGAAGTAGTGGGCGCTCGTGATTCGCCATCTGTGGCCCTCTTTCTTTTCTTAGCAGAAACCAGCCCTGCATATCCTTGGGTTGATGGTTTGGCACCTGTTGGCAGGAGATCTGATTTGGACAATATATCTCCATTTGAGCGGCTTGCGGATAATGAGTGTTCAAGAGTGGCTTTAGGCTGAATTCTCACTGCAGGCTCTTCCTCGATGAACATATTTTCTGTGGGAACTGGCGATTCTTCCTCTGCCTGTGATGTATTTAGTTCTGTTAATCGACGTTTATCCCTCTCTCGTTTTGCCCTCTCCTCCATAGTCTTCCTCTCGACTTTCTGTCTCCATGTCTCCATTGTAGGTTGCACACTTAAGCTATGAATCCAAGACACCGGAAAACAGATGCAGTACTCTAGACTATTCTAAGTCTTTGAGGTCAGTCATGAACAATAACACCTAGTAATCACCCACTATGTATGGATTCCAGATCTTTGGCTTGTGAATTGTCCACAATTGTCTATGCACATCAGTGTTGAAGCACGCAGTGAACCTTGTGTAATCAATAAATACAAACCTGCAACTGGCGACCAAAACAAGATATAACCAACAAGTCTAGATTGTGACGGTAGTTGTGTGTTTGTTGACAATCCAAAAAATCGAGCTGAGAAAAGTGTGCTTCACTTCACACGAACCTGGAGATGTCGCGTTCCTGGGGAAGTGCTTGAAGTGCGTGCATTCGCGGTTGTGCCGTGAATTGTTTGGTTGGTTTATCGATAAGCTCTCCAATTCATCATCCCAGACGCATGTTCACATGACACTACATTTATTTCACAGTTGAGTGCCAGTGCTAATTAGTACATGATCCTACACGACACGATTTCACTTCAAAGTTGTACTACTACTAGTAACGTGAGAAGAAAAGCTAGACTTATGTATTCCCAAAATTATCAGATGATCCTTCTCTCAAATCTTGATTTACAGGAAATCTGAATAGCTAATCTTTCATAAAGCAGTGTGGTCTGTTCTAAAGTCCTGCATGTTGGGCATGATTCATCAAGTAGGAGCTGCCTGGAGCTTCAACGAAATCCATAAACGCCGTCGCCATGCCATGATAAATTGGTCATAGAGGATCCTTTGATAAACCCCCATTTCATCATTTTGTTCATGAAACTCGTACGAACGCTAAATCCAGGTCAGATAATATAACGTTGGGAATACGTGGAATGACTTACTAGCATCGATTTGCTGTAGCTGGGGTAAAGTCAATCTGACCTTGTTTCTATACAGCGTAGGATTTCTCAGTTGTAGTGGGTTGCCCTCAAAATACACAGTATTTAAAGCTTTCTTGTCCTTGAGAACCTTCTCCACGTCCATGAAATCCCCAATTTGGTTGTAACTTGCCCAAACCTCCTCAAGCTCCTCAAGATGGCCCAAGCCTTCCAGACTCGAGATCTGGTTGTTACTAATGTCGAGAACACGAAGCTTCGAATTGTTCGCAAAGGCGCCCTCAAGGGACGTGATGGCGTTATGGGAAATATAGACTTCCTCAAGGCTAGATAAACCTTCCAGCCCAGAGATTGTACGAATACGGTTGGACTGGATAGACAAGATTTTGAGATTCGACAATGCTGACATACCACTCATTTCCACAATTTTATTCTTTCCTAACCATAATTCCTCCAGGCCCTGAAGTGTATCCAAGTTCTCAATCTCGCGAATGCGGTTGGCCGCTAATTCCAGATTTCGTAGCTTTGTAAGCCCATCAAGATTCTCAATTTTTGAGATTTTGTTTTGCACAAAGTAAAGATCAGTGAGCTCTTTCAAGTGATTAACTCTCTTAATGTGTTTGATCTTGTTGAAAGAAAAGTCGAGAGAGGTGAGGTTCGTAAGATCCTCGATACCTCTGATGTGCGCAATAGCATTATCATAAAGATCGAGTTCCTTGAGCGTTGGCGCGAGAACAGAAAGGCCTTCAACGTCTTGGATCGCATTCTGACGGAGACACAGTCGTACTACTTGTGTGAAACGTTCGAGGTGCAGAGATGGGATTGAGGAAATACGGGAGTGAACACAGTCGATTTCCTCTGTATCCGCCGGATAGTCGTTCAGAAGATCTATGAGCTTGGTCAACAAACTGTAGCTTTGCACGGCTGTTCTTGAAGTAGGATTACCTTCATCTGCATCGATTTGCTCCCCTGGATGCACATTCTCTTCGTCGGAATACTCTGGGTCCGAAATGGCCTCAGGGTTGGCGAGCGTGGCACTTCTGTCAATACGCAGCTTACCATCCCAACCTTTGCTGTCTCGTGGAGGACTATGAGACTCAGGCTGATCTCCGTTGAGATTGAGTTTCTCAACAGCTTGGGTGTTATCGTCCGACATTATGCGCAAATGTTCAAAAGTGAAGATGGTATCGAGTCGAGAAGAGAAGACAGTGGGGATTTGCTGTTGTGGTCTTGTTTCGGCGCTGCGTTTTATTTTTATTGTATTCTTATTAGCAGGTATCAGCCCCGCGATTTGCTCGACAACGGGTTAGCTGGCGACGAGCGAGCTTCCGCCATTTGACTAGAGCCATCATCAGTGCCTGACCCTGAAAGTATCCCAGAAAACCAGACCAACTGCACAACGTCTCGTGTCACTCTTATCATCGCCACAGCAAAATCCCGTGATTACTTGACAGAATTATAATTGGCCATATTATAGCAAGTAGTAGTAATTACTCCCCCGTCGTGAGACGATGAATAAAATGTATTCGATGAGAGGGTGCTGACATTATATAACAGCAGCTCAATCGCTCTATTCAAGGGTCACACACAATCTCAACCTGTCAACTTGGTGAGCTGACTTACTTGAAATACTGGTCAGGGCAATGCAATGTCTTAGACATGCTTTCATACTTAGACCACGGTCTAGCAAATTTTCCTTGATATCCCCTCTACCTTGTATGATATCTCGAGAGCGTCACCATGCTCGCAGGACAATTTTCACATCTCTACCCAATGCGCTCGTTCCGCCGGCCATATTCCTGAGTCTGGGAATCGGTCTCTGGATATGGAAATGTTGCATGATGGTTATTTTTCAAAATAAGATCATATACATGCCTGGACTCCCCCCTAATGCTCGTTGGGAAAAGATATCCGACTACAAAAACCAGGTCAGTGGTGTTGAATGGAGGGAAGAGACAACTAGGTCTGAAGATGGAACTAGAATTAGTCTCATCGTAGCAGATGCACCCACCAAGATGAGACTTTCAAATCCAGCTCCGTTACCAGTATATGTTGTCTTCTTTCAAGGTCAGTGGTTCTCTTTTCTCGTTTTCAAATAATGATCCTAGTTCAATATCTAAAGTATGCCTAGGCAATGCTTCTTCGATACCCCCGAGGCTTCCTTTTTTATCTCCAATTGTGAAAAGGCTCAAGAATGAAACCACTGGCCTCTCAAATTATATACACTATGTATTTGTCTGTGTGAGCTATCGCGGGTTTGTCTTTCTCCTCAATCCTTCAACATTGGCACTGACGCTTGGGTAGCTATTGGAAATCTAAAGGTCGACCATCCGAAAAGGGGATTTTAATGGATGCAGCTGCGGGCCTGAATTGGGTTCGCCAAGATGCCAGTCATCGATTCAAAATAAGTAATGAGAAAAGTATTCCGTTGATAATATGGGGTCAAAGCATTGGCGCTGGCGTCGCCACTAATTGTGCAGCTACTATTTCCACTTCTCAAAACTTGGATCTCAGGGCTTTAATTCTTGAAACTCCATTCACAAATATAAGAGATATGCTCGTTGTTCTCTATCCTCAAAAATGGCTACCATACCGATATTTATGGCCATTTTTACGAAACCACCTGGATTCCATAGAAGCACTGAGTCGTCTAGCAGAGCGTACCTCAGCATCGCGATATCCAGACATCCTAATTCTAGAAGCTGGGAGAGATGAGCTTGTTCCGACGGCCCATGGTAATAGGATTTTAGCTCAATGCAACTCTTTAGGCTTGAGGGCAGACAGAAAGGCCATTGACACAGCATATCATACAGATGTCATAGTGTTGCAGGCAGGACGGTCCGCTGTTGTTGGAGCTATCCATGCGGCAGCGGGGAAGCTATAAGGGGCTGCAAGTGTTTACTATGTTCTTAACACAAATACTTTGGAATAGAGTTATACCAAATCACCTAATGAATCTGAATCCCTACTATCTCCTTATTCACTACCCATTCGGTACCTACCCCTAGAACCGTATCATCTCTTTCGATGAGCGCTCTACATCAACTCTCCTCTCATTTGCCTTCGGGTGTAAATACTCTCTGTAATCTCCTTCTTTTCCCTTTTCTCTCTTGGCTCAATCCACTTGCCGGACGGTCGTGGACTGGCTGAGCAGCTGTTGGCACAGCGGGTGTCATCGGAGTCCATTGTGAGCCGCTCGGTTCGTTGATCTTGAGGCCTTCAATTGACTCCCCAGCACCCATTCTCGTAAGATTTAAGGCGGCAATTCCTGTCTGAAGCACTATGTTCAGCTGGTCGATGTTTGGTCGATTTGCTGGTTTTTCGCAGAGACATTGCCAGACGAGAATTTTGAGAGCCTCACTATAGCTGGTTTCCCATAGTTTTTTGCCGTAGGTTCGTCCAATGACAGCGGGATGATCAGGTTTAAAAGATCGCGGCACTGGTGGTGGGCCACCATGCGTCATCATCTTCAGATCCGTTAGTAATGAAGCTTCGTTTATAGGGATTACAAACCTGAAATACGACCACAGCACATTGCCAGATATTGCTTTTCGAGCTATAGTTACCAGCAACTTCCCATGTATCCCAGCCTTTACAATTCCACCTATTGGTGAATTGTTCCTGTCAAGAGTTAGCCATTTTGCAAAAGAAATTCTGTCCACAAGCTTACAGGGAGCCAATAGCCCTTAGTGCCGCATCCTCTATAGCTTAACCTATCAATAAAGGGAAAGTCTTTGGGGACTTCGAAGGCAAGACCATAATCTGCAATCTTTTACCCATGTTATCAGCTCTATCTCCATTTTTTTTTTTTTTTCATTTCCCAGCTAAACATACTTTTGCAAGAGGCATTGATGTATGCTGTGCATCACTAGTTAAAAAGACTGGTTGTCTATATTAGCTTCTGCTCCATGGAAACACCTCTAGTACACTCACTGTTTTCAGGTTTGATATCCATATGGCATATCTCATTGCCCCATTCTGGAGGCGATGGTTTCCAAAACTCATAACCACGCTCAAGAACAGAACAGCCTTGGGCGAGACACAAGAATATTTCCCATATATCTGCTTCGTCGAAACGATTGGTTCCAAGATTGGTTCTGAGAATTTTATGAATGCACTCTCAATTGAAAGGCCAAGTATTTTTACTTACAGGTATGCTCGACTCGCAACTAGAGCCTTTAGATCTCCCCTGTCACAGTATTCCATGATGATTCTTCCGATACCAGTCTCGTTATCAACTTGAGGGCCCCAAACACTCTTTAGCAAGTGATTCGTGTCCACGTCCTTCCACTTGTTCATGAATTCTCCCTCGCTCATGAGCACCTCTGCCATTGCCACAGTTCCTGATCTTGCACCATCCTTTGATGTTCTGGATTGTTTGACCACAAGATGCTTGTATGGTACGTTATCCCGTCCGGTATACTCCCACAATCCTGTCATTCCCATACCACCCATACCCAGAAATCTTACTGCTCTCCAATCTGCATTGCCTCCTATTTGGTGAAAAGGATTACTAGCCATAAACTCTTCCTGTAACCGCTGTCTATTGGGGTGGATGCGTCTCGATACAAGAGAAGAATCTAGACCATCCACCCAATCATTCGTATCATAGGGAAGCTGGTCATCTGAAGCATTAGTAGTATATGTCCATTCTCCCCATCCAGTTATATCATAAGGTTCAGTGAGTTCAAGTGCTGCATTTTTAGGATAGCCTCTATACCTGAGCATTTTTCGATCAAGCTTCACCCTCAAATTGTGTAGCTTCTCAAGTCGATCCTTCTCTTCGCGCCTCTTTCTCAACCTTTGCATTCGCTGTTGTCGTGCTTGCATGCCTCCTCTAGCCCTGCCTTTGGCATGAATGTCTCGAGGATAGTTCATAGGCAGAATTGGAGTTTTGAGTATGGCTACAGCATGGTCTCTTTTATTTTGCTCTCCTGGATTAAGTGGAGGAGGGTCTTTATCGAATGGGTGAAATGCATCGAAATTCGAGCCTTCTGGCAGCTTCTTGTCTTGCATTATCACTGTCCTTTCTTCCAGTGCTTTTGTACTTTAAAATGGATTGGTGTATCAAAAACCTCTTTCCTCGGGTTTCGAGAGACGCTACTGGTATCAAATAATGAGGGGCGTTTGGGAGAGATATCAGAAGAGATAGTACAGCATGCAATATCTAGGATATATGAAATACTTAACTCCGCATGGAGGAATGGCTATCGTCACTTGAATCAAAGATTGGTGTCTTTGTTCCAATTTCGTTATCAACGTGGATATACTTACAAAAGGCTTATGAGACAAAGAGATCAGGTAGTGCACGAATAAAGAATAAAAGGACCCGCGAAAAGCCGCTCACCTTTGTCAAATTCCCAGTCATATTTTGCTGCATGCATGTCTTTTGAGTATGAAGACCAGTATCCCAGGTATTTTGACATCCAAACTTAACTCATGTCAGTCGTTTTGACGTCCAAACTATTCGCTTGAGTTGCCTTATGGTTTTCATCTTAATTGAATTTGCTTTTAGCCGGCACCAATTGTATTTATCCCGAACCCCTGTCAGGGCGAATGTGGGGACCACACCAAGAAATCAACATTTAGGCTATATAATAATACTACATTAGATAAAAAAAAAATCGATATCATGTATCGTACCTTATGGCAGCATTTATGTATGCCTTGAACAAGTACGTATCATTGACTCTTGATTCGCAGAAAATAATACGATACAGTTTCGGAGGTACGTCTCCCGACAGATTTGAAATTTCCCCAGACCCCCATGGCTGAGAGATGCTCATGCGACCGTGCTTCTTGCGCCAACAGTCTCCACAGTGGCATGCTCCATTGCTCCATTGGTTTAAAAGAGGAGTATTGATGTTCCGTACGCAACATGTACTACGTATGCAACATATGTATGTATATGTAGTATGTTATGTACATATGTACTACATATGTGGTGGTGGAATACGGCTCAATCATCTCCTTCAACCTCATTGTAGTCCCCACAAGCCCAACTAGATCGCATGCTCTGTCTAAATGTAGCCTGTGGAACTGACGTACGAATACGTAGTATGTGACACTTGTATTGACTTATCCCATCCTATATAAGCTTCAGTGCGCCCACATTGCTCTCCGTACATCTTGTAAATTCCCCTCTGCAACTCTTCCTCTTACATACCCCACCACTTTTCTATCTACCCTCAACAATCCTTCGGCCGCCAAAATGACGTCCCCCACCATCAAGCTTAACAGCGGCCATGAAATGCCAATTGTCGGGTATGTCTTCAACCTTTGTTGCTTCTGATATTACATGGACGTCGTCAATTGATTTGTAATAATAGATTTGGACTTTGGAAGGTCGACAATGCTACCTGTGCTGATACAGTCTACAATGCTATCAAGACCGGATACAGATTGTTTGATGGTGCCTGCGGTATGTTCTACTCTTCGATTCCTGATTTATATAACTCTCTAAGTCTCTCCAGATTACGGAAATGAAGTCGAGGCTGGCCAGGGTGTTGCCCGCGCAATTAAGGACGGTCTCGTGAAGCGTGAAGATCTTTTCCTTGTCTCCAAGCTCTGGAATTCCTTCCATGATGGTGAGCAGGTCGAGCCAATCGCCAGGAAGCAACTCTCTGATTGGGGTATTGATTATTTTGATCTTTATATTGTGGGTTCAAAATACTGGGTTACTAAGAGGTTGGCTGATTGCGATTACAGGTTCATTTCCCCGTATCCCTCAAATACGTTGACCCCAAGGTTCGATATCCACCAGGGTGGGCATACGATGGCAAGGACGACGTTCAGCCAGGCAAGGCTACCATTCAGGAGACATGGACTGCGATGGAGAAGATTGCTGAGAAAGGACTGGCAAAGTCTATTGGTATTTCTAACTTCCAGGGCAGTTTGATTCTCGATCTGCTTCGATATGCGAAAATCCGCCCAGCAACGCTTCAGATCGAGCACCACCCATACCTTGTCCAACCTACACTTTTGACTCTTGCCAAAGCAGAAGGCATTGCTATTACCGCATACTCTTCATTTGGCCCACAATCGTTCATTGAATTGGACTTCCAGAACGCCAAAGTAAGCTAGCTATAAGAAAAGTATCAGCATTAGTAATTATGCTGACTTACCGTAGGATACTCCCTTACTTTTCGAGGCCGATGCAGTCACTACTGTCGCCAAGAAGCACAACAAGACCCCAGCACAAGTCTTACTCCGGTGGGCAACCCAGAGAGGCATTGCTGTCATTCCAAAGAGCAATAACCAGGGTCGCCTCGAGCAGAACCTGCAGGTCACCGACTTTGATCTGGAGAAGACCGAATTGGAGGCTATTTCTGCTCTTGATAGAAACTTGAGATTCAACAACCCAACCGACGTAAGTCATTCCTACTTGGATGTGTCTGACAGATATACTAAGAAATTTCTAGTACTTGGGTACTCTTCACATTTTCGCATAGATGAGCCTTATAGATACTGTCATGAAGTTGTAGAAGGACCCCAATCAATACATTCTATTTTGTAACGTCACATCTCTGAAGTATATGCTTGGAAGTAGTTGGAACGCTGGCCTCTCTTTGAGGAGATCCGGACGGTAAAACTACACGCGCACGCGTGAGTTTCAATTGGTAAGTATCAGCTGGACTTGATTTTGTGTTCAAAGATGCCCATCGTATGAATACCCATGCCGGAGTACTCCGTTCTCAACTCCCGAAAACAGACGGACCCGTTGTGTTCTTAATATCACGTGAACACCAGAATCTCTTGACTCGTCAGATTGATGTCAGGCCTGCAGCTAGGGTCTTCGGAAGATCGACGTTTACTCGATAAATACTAGCTCTAACCGCACGGGGTTAAAAGGCTAACAAAGTCTATAGCCTCCTCAGCTCACTGCAATCCCACAAGCGCATTGTGTTCTCCAATCACCAGCAGTTCTCCTCATTTTTCCCATCTCAATGCTCCAGATCATTCAGCCATCGACGTTGATCTGGATTGGCTCACCACTAGTATACTCCCAAAAAGTCATCACGCAGCACCACTACATTATCACTGTCCTGACGCAGTCCCATCATTTACTCGAGTGTTGCTGCTTTGTGCTGTATCTGTGGTGCTGCTCCTCCCGCGCAAAAGGCAATGTAACGATCAATTACAGACTGGGCGGCTGGTGGCACTTAAGTTGTGTATATTTTCTCCCTTCCTCTTTCTTTTTCTTTTCACGTCCTGCACTTTCATCATAACATGACCTCTTTACTCTCTTCTCGGCAAGTCACATATTTCCGTTGTTATCCATTTATTTAATTCTTAATAGTTTAAGGCTCCCAACTCCATACTATCCTGCTTATAAGTCTTTCCTTTCTAGAAGCTAACGAAAACGTGGAAGAAATAAGGAGAGACTTATATTCATACGCTGCTACCCAGTCAGCAGTCTGCAAACGGTCAGTGGCGCACTCAGCATCTACGACGGAGTAACACAGATCCACAGTGAGCAAGGAATGAATTGATAGGTTGAATATAACTTGAGAGATGTCGTTCCTCTCAGCGATGCGCTCGCCAACCAACGGCTTACCACCGATAATGGAGGACAACGCGAGCACCCTGAACAGTAGGCATACAGCTGGAGCTCCGGCAGTACCTCAACGAGCAATCAATCGCCCGCAATCCAGACAGTTTGAGCTTGGGGATCCACCAGGTCGCAGTTATGATTATCCTCCTCCTCCATACAGCGATACCAGTACTGGGCTGGAAAAGCCTCCGGCTGCGCGCATAAAAAGCTCTAGATTTGTAGCTGAACGGGGTGGATGGTGGAGGCTGTTAGGCCTCATTATTGCATTAGTGATTGCGATTGCTCTGGCAGTAGGATTGGGAGTTGGGTTGACGAGAAATCATGGAAGGTAAGGCTATTTCACCCCTTCAATAGTAACAGTCTTTGAAATGCGACCCAGGCTAATTTATGTCTCTTATCCAAAGTTCTACTGCATACACAAATCCTTGCGGATCTCAAGTTGATGCTTCATTTCCAGTCGGCAACTGGTCAATTGAGACCGCATTAGACCAAGTAGGTACGAACTGTACCTCTAATTCGTTGACTTGGAATTGCTATCCTCAAATTACCTATGTCGAATCATCAGCAGCATCGGCAGCGACGTTCAATTGGATTATCACGCGGAACCCCTCAGACTGCAGCAGCTACATTATTTCAACATCCAACAATCCTTTCACAATCAACTTCTCAAATATATCCCTTGCCCTCGTAGACACGGGCATGGCTACAGAACGTTACACCTTCCAAATTCCACTGCAGAAACAAGTCATTCCTACCAGTGATATCACAAATAGTAACATAGCCACAACCTGCTACTACAACACCTCCACTCTCTCTGCATCGCTCTATACAAGACGTTCCCAAGACTACATAAAAACCCTCTCAAATTCTACTTCAATCATATCCACTAGACCTTGGCCCTACGCCGCGGATGTCACACAGCTTTCAATTAATCCACCGACTTGCTACTCTAACTCCGGTGACGCTTTTGGGAATTTTACCGCGTCTATGCAAGCTCAGGATTCCTGCGAGTGCTTATACTCGAACCACGATCTTTGATGGATTTTAGTTGCTTCTTCTTTCTTCCTTTTTTTTTTTCCTTTCTTTCTTCTTGTGTGGTTGTCCTAGGTTTTAAGATTTATTATCTGATTCTGGGTAATGTCTGTATGTACACGTGATTAAGTGGTGATGGGTGACCAACACCCTGAACGGATTTTTCTTGTTATATAGTGTATATAGGAACCTATACATAAAAAATTGACCATCTTTTTTTTAAGTTGACTGCGAGGAACGTTTCCGATGAAACAACTCCTTTAACTTTACTTCGATACAACGAGTTAGTCTTGAAATCATGCATCTTGCTGTTACTGATAAGCGACTATCTGCGCAAATGGGTCAGCTTTTATCTTTGTAACCTTATCAGATCTGAAATGGTAGTCATGTACTGTCTTAAGACAATATTCCAGATATAGGTGAAGTCATTCGCTTATCTTGATCCTGAAACAATAATGCTCCGTTTTTTTAAATAATGACGGCAATAAGTAAGCAGCGTCAAATGCTCACATTGACTTCCTCCTCCACTTAAAGATCCAAAAAATAATAAATGTATTGACTATTCCACTATATAAAAAATGAAGAATCCTTAGTGATAAATAAGAAACTCAGTGATATTCTCTCAGAACAAAGTAATACATAATAATGCTACCGGCTACCGCGTCCCTGCATTAGCTCCTCGCGTAACATAAATGCCAACATCAATTACCCATATCAATAACTTTACAAAGCGCGCCGTATCCTCGTGTTTTTGAACCTCTACCCGATCCTCGACGCAACAACACAACAACACAACGTGCCTTTCCTAATCGCCGTCATCTCTGCTATTTGGTCTCACCTTCCTTCTCATATTGAAAAGATTAAAGAGAGCTCCTTGACCACGGGTCTTCGGGTGGCTGTTTCTTCCTAGTCCCGGGTTGTTGCCGGATAGTGCGGCAAACCTCCCTTATTCTGATAAAATACCGGAAACATTATCTTTTGTCTCAGTACGTAAGACATTGGCTTTTGTCTATCCAACATTCGAGGATTACAGAACGCGCCGTCCTTGTTACCCTGGGACTACATCAAATTTCAACAATTCACTCTTCACTCTTCACTCTTCACTCTTCACTCATACAGTAGAGTCTAGCTCTCCAAGACCTCTTCTTACCTGCTATATCTCTCCATTATATTTGTATTTTATTGAGTTTTGTGATCTTAAGTGGTCAGATTGCACCTCTCTCTAAAAGACGTTGACGTTTCAGTTTGCTGATCTTAGCAACGTCGACTTCATCCAAGTCATCTGCAATACATTAAATTCAAAATTCCTAGACGTCGGATCGAAGAATAGTTTATTACTTGAGCGTTTTTCAGACACCTGGAATAATACCTAATCATTAAATGGTCACTTAGGCATTAAGGATTGTTCGGTCTCTCGACGATTTTCGCAAGACAACGACACAACGATATAACCATTCCTTATCACTCATGAGCCCTTTCCCGCGGATTGACTCATGTATTCTTGATGAATTACGGGTTGACGGGTGTTCTTTTTACTTATTCAAAGACTATTCGATCATTTATGAGCTCCAAATATTCGACGCCTTCTGACTTCTTGTTAGTTTTCAAATCACTTGGGGAATCATAATCGCAGACGACTTTGCTAATCTCAAGCCTCTAGTTTTTGCACAGGCTTAGGTGTTAGAAGGTTTTCAAGGCTATCATATTGTTGATACTCTCTAAATTATTAGCACGTTCTACAGTCTTCAAGGCATTGAGGAAACGGAGTCCAATACTTGCACAAAGGACAGCCGCTTATTGAATAAGGGGGGCTTTTCTGACCCTAAATTTTCCCTAGTCGAGGTCAAAGGGCGTATTTGATTTGTTAGCTTCTCCAGTTGAGACGGAGAACCCAATCTGACCCGGTATTCTGCATGTTGTCAAGGCCGAGCAACTTATCCGACTTGGTTCATCGATTCTTAGAAGCCCATCCGACCTGTTATCCCGCATACAATCAAAGCTATAGAGTAAGTTATCCAACCTACCTAGCCCCAAACTTTCTAATTCCATCTAAGATCACGACACAATTCTCTGAACGTGAATTATCAGGAATCGAGGTTACGAGGCATCTTCCCGGGCCGTGACTCACCCGAGGCAAAGAACTAACACGGACCGGAACTCTATATAAATCCCCTCCTTGTCCCCAGCTTCTTCTTTCCCAGAACACTACATATCCAGCTCCGCCATGGCACCTACAAGCAAAGTGCAAACTATTGTATTGCCAAGTGATTACACAGATGGCGACGTCACCACACATCCTCCCGCCGGTGACTCAAAGTTGATCCCTGATCTTGAGAATAAAACGTTCTATAGATCACTCGCGAAACTCTGGTATGGAAAAAATGACCTTCGTGTTCCTACAGGTAGGCAACTTGACTTCATTCTGGCATATAATTACTACACAATCTTGGTACCAAACCCCCTAGCATAGGGCCTGCTAAGGTCGTGGTAATGTCTATATCATCAGGGTTTAATTATCGTGACTCCCACTTCCACTTTCTAAACCACTGCGATCATCAATGAATTATTGGCGCTTATTAACCTGTAATTTTTGGCAACATCCCATTGCCTGATATTGTACAACTGTCTTGCACATATCTCTTTCTATATTTATACCATTGTGGCTTTCATTCCACCTTCTTTCTTTTCCCGCTAATTATGACACTTACTTACCATATTATGAGTAGGTGCTCTTCTGGAGTTCGGGGCTCTTCCAGATGGCTATGCAATTTTCAGCTGCGCAAGGCCAGATTCGGACCATGTGTGTGTGTTCTTGTCCGTTCAAAACCTCATTAATTCTAACTTTTGTTTAGGTCGACCGATATTTGTATGGATTACGCGCTGGCAGATTTCGATCTCCGAATGAATTCATGCCCCATTTCGAGTATCTCATGAGTAACGGTACTATCCAGTGCAAGTGCAGATTCTGTGACCGCAAGAAGATAATTAGTAAGATGCTTCCTGGAAAGCGGAGCTCTGCCGGTACCTCTCGGGCTCAGACAAACATTCGTGAATTATCTACTTCGAATAAACGAAAGCGCACCAGTTCACAAGGCCGCTACAGCATAAATTACGAAACTCCAAGCTCTAATTTCTCGGACAGCTCTGCTCCTGATGTCAATGATCTCGAAAAACGTTGGAATCCTGTCAACGGTAGCTGTCTTGATGTGCTATTCCGCGATCTTCAAAGGCTTGGTAAATTAAATCGCACAATGGGAAGCCATGACAGTCCGCCCAGTCTCCACCCCTTCGGAACAGATTATGATCAGCAATGCGAATGGAACTCCTCAAAGCCCCAGTGGTATCCTCGCCGAGGTGAACTCATCTTCTACGTAGAGGGCGCAAATGCCAAGACCGACAGGCTCTCCTGGGATATCGTCAATCAGTGCTTCGTACTGATTCAGGCAGGTCTTCTACTTGACAGAAAGACTATTGACTGGAGATTGGGCCTAGTCATACAGCCACCCAAGGAGAATTCTCTTGTCGACGTCAGCGATAATGAGCAACTGTTTGCAATTAAACCTATTTCCGAGTCTCTCAGTGTTCACGATTCAAGAAATGAGGTCTGCTTCGTTTTGTCCCGCTTTATTCGTCACGTGGCAGAATATGCACAGGTCTTGAATGGACTCCTAATCACTGAAGACTGTCATCGGTCCCTGCGACTTAGTAAGAGAGCACTAAATTCGGTCGCTCCATGGGGCCAATATCAGTTCTATGGGAAGTGGCCGAAAGCTACAGTCATGTGTAAAGGGGTTTGGATCGAGGGCGAACTCATTCAGATTGGTTAGTCTCATTATACCCCGGTTATATATTTCTCGGTACTGACTCGGGTTTAGATGATGTGGCTCGATTACGGAATGTTAACGGTGAAGAGATCAGCGAGGTTATGGTAGTGAAACGCATCGCAATGTATTATACCCTTACCAGCCACCATCCTCCACGAAATCTTCAACATAACGTCAAAATCATATCCATCAAGGTCGCAGTTGTGGGTAAAACATTTTCGTTAAGGCCATCTCGACGTGACCCTCGCCAGAAAGCCGTCGAGAACTTGAGTCAGCTACCCAAAGCCATGCATGGCTATACGTGGTTCCCTGTGGCAGTCGACGAAACTACAGTCTATGCGGAGAATATACACGGCCGCCTCTATGAGCGCGACTGCTACTTGACTATGTATCGACGAGACCCAGGAGTCATTCAAACTAATCCACCTAAACTCTCGAGCATTGAGAAGGGCAAAGGCGAGACAATCGATTCAGTAAAGTCGGAATTTGTTCAGGCTCAACGTGCAGACTCTCCCCTTGATCTTGGCAATAATTGGACTTTGTTTAATCATCGCGATGAACAACTTGGGATTAATTTGGGTAAGGTATTCAGAAACCTCCCAAATTTCGGCGGTGGTCAGGCTGAGGAAGAACTCAGATCAGGATCGCCTGCCGAATTAGGAAGGGGTGAGACTTTCTCTTGATCTCGGTAAAGTGTTTTGTTTGAAATTGTGGGAACTTGGACTTTGCGATATTTTTACCCCTGGGGAACTCCTGGTCTTTATGAACTCATAAATGTTTTGCGATGGTTCTAGCATTCATGAGTCTTCTGCTTAAAGCATACACAATTCAAATGATCTCGAGCTCCAATTTACGTTCCTTCAGTAATGATTAAGTGATACCATTGAAGTTACGTGATTTGAGTATAGAATTACCAATGAACAAGTTTTGTGACATACCCCATCATTTCATAATCTTAACCACAAGGAAAATACGATATCTTGACCTGTAATTCAACCACTTCTTGCACGTCCAACATTGAAGACATTGAAGACTTTCGGGTGACTTTAGGACAAAAGCACAAATTCCAGTCTTGATATTTCTAAAGCACCTCTATTTCGATTTCCTCGTGCCGATGCGCTGCTTCATATGCAGGTGGGCCATCAAGGACTTCTCCACCCTCCACCCAAACCTTCCCTAGCTCAGTCTCAATCTCCTCATGTCTCTTCTTCCATGCTTCTACTTGCTCCAATCTCTCTCTTAACTCCTGTAGTTCCCTTTCGACATTCAGTTTTTCCTTCTCAGTACCAATGCGTTCAAACTCCCACTCAGGCTTATCGAGTTCCGCGATGCCTATGGTAAGATTGAAAGTGTGATACTTCTTCAAGGAAGCTCTGGTTGAGATGGTAATCAGTGCTAGATAGTTAATTAGCTTGCTCTTCGGATCTATCGCAGGTAACTTACTTATGCCCTTCTCCTTAGCTCGTTCATATAACAAACCTTCAACGTCACTTGATACGGCACTGGTACCCTCGTCGATGAAAGCATATCTAGGCTCATGGTAAAGTAAGCGGGCGATTGCCATTCTTTGCTTCTCCCCGCCGCTCAGAACATCTTTCCACTCTTTCTTAGTGTCCCATCCACCCTCTCGATCAGGCAGGTAGCCCAATTTGGCTTCTTCGAGAACTCGCTTGAGTTCAATATCGCGACGGTTCTTTGAGCGCATTTCCACTTCGCCGTCAGGATATATAACTTGATCGCGAAGTGTACCAAGTGTTAGATATGGTCTTTGCGGAAGAAACATAATTCCATCTGTACCTATACAACGAGGACGGCTGACCAATCCGCGATATACAGGCCAAAGTCCGGCCACAATACGAGATACAGCGCTCTTACCAACGCCATTTGGTCCAGAAATCTATAATCGTAAGCTAGTGAAGGCAGTGTTAAGCATCTAAACATACCAATAGGTGTTCGCCAGGACGAACTATTACTGACAAGGACTCCACTAACTCGTCACCACCATGTGGAAAGATTGATGGTGCAACAACAGGTACGTTTTCAAGCCTTATTCCATCATACCCCTTATGAATGGTCCCTTGAGCATCCGATAAGGAGAAAAGTTCGTTTTGGGAGCTACGGGATGCAAAGTAGGCGTTCGCATGTACTCGGTGGAGCGTTGAGATGAGCGTGAAGACTCTGCTTGTGTATCCTGCGAGCTCAGAAAGATCTTTGATGGAGTACATCATTCTACCTCCAGCATCTGCAAGAGAAAGCATGAGCCTCTTGTTGGTGATGAACCCTTGCATTCGCCCTCGTTCCCGACCTCCATCTACCGCATCTACAAGTTCTTGTGCACCACCCATACCCCCCCATGCTGGTAAGAAAACTGGGAGAGAACTCAACAAATATCCGTAAGCGCTCCAGCTGTACTTGAGAACAAAATCTTCGAGTATGTTGTAGCGAATCTTCAACGTGTAGATACTCTCGAGGAAGCTCTTCAGTGAGCCATATTCGCGGTCAAGAATTACTTTTTCCATGTCTGCGCCCCCATAGAACGCAATTTCCTCAGCATTGGCAATGAGTCTTGCATGAAGTCCTCTGAAGTCGCCTTCCTTTTTCCCCTCAACATACTTAAGTTTGCCGAATGGCGGCGATAGCCTCCGGAGTATGGTGGCAGTCAGAAAGTAGTTGCTCAGCAATCCAGTCAATGCCAGTGGGCCCAAAGATCGATAAAGTTGATAGTTAAACACAAACAAATCTACAAGGGGCTTTCCAAGTGCGGAGTATAGAGATGCGGCCGATGCGCAGAACAATGTTAGATCTTGTGTAATGAACTGGTCGGCTCCTTGACCAATCCCGCCATCGAGATTAGATAACTTGTAGTAGTTGAGATTATCGTTAAGGTAAAGGTCATGAATATATCTGCAAACCTATAAGTCGGGAACAATAACATAGTTAGAGAGCCTACCTAGTCAATCGTGTCCTAAATGCGATCGAGACTTTGGACTGCAAGTATTTAATCATAGCATTCGTGTAGGAAGCGAAGCTACCAATGCCACACCACTTTCCAATGATTAGTACATGCATGTTGAAAACGAAAATAAAGTCATTATATCAGGTTAGACATCAAATTGCTTACTTTAATAATACCCCATGTGAAGCCCTTACCATTTCCTGCAACCAAGTCCCTCACAATTTCTCCATCAAGTCTCGCCACAACTAAACTCAGGTATGTTCTCAGTATAAGGAATAGTCCGTGGCTAACAAGAAGACCCGTCTCTTTGCTCCCCCATCTCGGTATCATGATGCTCAGCAAACTCAAGAACTGATGTAGAAAGGCCAAATTGAGACCTGGTTTGGTTTGGCTTGGGGGAACTCCCCCCTCTCCAGAACTCAGCCCCGATGCTCTTGGGGGATTCAGAAATAGGCGCCTGTGAGCATCAAATGTGGTTGGTTTCGTAGGATGAATTGTGACCTTTGACGTTGAAGACTTATAGGGCACGAATATAGTTCTGGAGCCATCCTTATGCTTGAGACCCGAGTTTCTGCGGAGTAATCGGCGACCCTGCTCCCTTTCTGTGGTGCGTTTCTTCCACCATCTCCTGCCACCAATTCCGCCGGATATTATTGAGGTCAGAAGGGCAAGGGTTGCAAGAAGGCGGACGGTCTGAGAGGTGGACTTGATACGATTGCGAATGAGCTGGTTATAGTGGTGGTACAAAGCTGCCACTGGGTCCTCATGTCTCAATGTAGATTGAGCCGCCATCGTGAATACCCCCTGGACCCTCGAGCGACGATGATAACTATGTACGCGGGAGACTTCGTGTCAAATCTTTTACTGTCTAATATTCTGGACGTCTGAGAGCCTCGAGATTATATCCCACCAGTAGTCAATAGTTCGCGCAGTAGCTGGCGCAGGTAGTATGGCGTTCAAACCATGGTAGAACTTCGATTATTTCGTTCACGACTTATTGTGCTGTAGACAAAGATTATGTTCAAAGTTCAAAAGATTGTGGTACGGTAGAGTTGCGGGTTCAAGATTGGCATGATACAGTATACCGATGATGATGGATGTTATGAATGTTGCTTGACCCAGAGCATGTGCAGCCGAGGCATGTGTCATGGGCGCTAAGGGAAGCTCGACTGGCTTCAAGCACAAGACCCATCACAAGGTACCCGGATCAATTGCGCATATCTACTCTACTAGGTACTTATCTAACTTGTATCCCACCTCTTCAGGCCATTCATCTATATATCAAAGGACAGGGTCTCCCTGTTCTTTTCGCTGTCGTCGTTGAATTAGTTCACAAGTGCCGTACAACCCACTCTTGCATTTCTCAGAAGTAGAAACAAAATTATTTGATCTAGTGTAAATCAAGTTGGAAGTCATTTTCAATAAGAAGTATCTGAATCGCAATCATATTATAGCCTCTCCACATGCTTTTGGGATAGTGCCTCTTTTTTTGTTTTGGTTTAAGTCCAGTCTTCATGACTTGGACAGCTCTCTGCGGAGTGATCCGCTATTGTACATGTTCTGGTCATCCAACATGGTCTGGATTTCCGAACCCCATCCTTTGCCTCTGAACAACATGACAGCCTCCTGCCCCTTATTCTCTCCCTCCTTGTGCTATCGATCGATATATATATCTATGATGAGAACTTTCGGGTGATCTTGGCAATGACTGAATGTTGAGTTAGTTCTGCGATATCTCTGAGGTAGGTCTGAACGTACTGTGCAAGCCAACAACACTGAAAATGAAAGCAAGAGACAAAACAAGGACAATAACAGGGTCGACCTTGAGTCCTGGGGACTCATCGGTGTAGAGTCCTATAGAGATCGGAGATTAGTTACATCCTCGCAATAAATGTCCATAATTGCCCGTAATCCCACATACTCAACATTGTGCTGCTGCTTCCACCGGCACCAGCGGCCCTTGTGCTACTTGGTCGCACATTGGCAACCTTGTCCTTCTGGTCGGCGGCCGCTCTTCTGCGGATGGCGGTCTTTGGTCCTCCTGGTGGTGTTGGGGAGCTTGGGCGGCCAGTTGCGACTGAAGCCGAGGGGGAGTTGACTGGAGATGAAGCGCGTGGAGAAGACTATATCATGACTTTGTCAATAATGAATTCGTAAATAGTTCAAATACGTGTCGCGCGAGCAATTGAATATCGAAAGGTAGGTGGTAGGTGTGAACTTCAAATGCGCATTTTCTAAGTGTTTTGGAAGTTGACGCAAAAGACTAGGATACTGACCATTGTGAAAGAGTTCTTGAACTGATCTGAATGAAAGACAGCAACGATGGTGAAGGTGGATAATATGAAGGCGTTGTGCAAGGTGTCGTTGTCTGGAGCTTGAGGTATTTCGTTGGTATGCTGATTTGAGGCCACGATTCTAAGGAGTCCCTGTCGCGCCCGGACCAGGACGTGGATTTCTGGGGCAATTGGCGCTAGACCTAAGATGCAAGTGGATCGGACATCTCAACTAAAGATGAGGTGAAGACTCATTTACTAAGGTGATCAATCTTCTCCAATAAATATGTATGGTATACATACATAATCATTGCGTAGGTTTCGATTCAATAAACAGGCATGTCTTTATATATATATATATAATTACCAAACGTAATCCTGCTCACGGCTCCATAGCTGCACTGTTACCTACCGTGCGGTCACGATTGAATCATTGACCGTTCGAATTCAGCATACAACCATCAACGTTCCAAATATTTTATTCACAAAGGTGTGGCTTATCCCCAATTCAGTGGCATCGTTGTTTGATTTTTAGAGTGGCCTGCTAGAGCATCTCAGCTATTTTGTGAAGCTCACTTTGGTATCGAGGCAAAATCATTGCCTAGTTGTCATACAAGAGAATTTTTGGTCGCGGTATACGCTGAAGGAAATAGGCCAAGTGTCAATGGAAGTATGGAAAAGCAATAGCCTGACAAAAGAAAATAAAACGCTCAAAAATGTGCCGCACCGAGGTGGACGAAATGCCAAGAAAAGTAAAGAAAAAGGTTGCTGAAAGCATGGCTGGCCTTGCGGAGAAAGGGTATCAACACACGTTGAGGATTCCCTCTTCTCCTCCAACGACCCGTATCACTGATTTACAAGAAACAGATCCCCTTTTGTTGTAGCCACTTTTCCAGCCAATCTTGACTTTTTGCTGATGCAGACGTCTCGCTTTCTAAGCTGAAACGAGCAGAAATCAGGTGCTATGCACATTATACAATTAAACAGTATCTCTATGTCTGAATGAAGTCAAAGCCAGAACGCCACGTGCTTTTGATAGCATGCTTATATGATGCATGTAAATTTGTTTGGTCAAAGCGCAACATCGAGTACCAAGCTGACATCACGCACCTGCGGACCAGCCAAGTCCTCAAGCACAGGTATCAAGTCCAGTAACTCATTGTCGTGGGCGTCAGAGAACCAGCTGCTGATCGGCACGGCGTGTTGAGGATGGAATATGTATGAGGTTGGTGAGTTATCGATGATGATGGTCTCTCTGAGATCACGGCCGACTTGAGAGAGATCCTTCACATAGTTTCCTTGGTGGTTGTAGCAGCTTTCGCGGAAAAGACGGTGGTGTACAACGTTATGGATATCCAATTGATCGAGGAGAGGATCGCCATACTATGATTGTATCAGTATTTCAGCTTTAAGGAACATATAAATGCTTAAAATCAAGCTCACCTTCGAAACAGATGCCGTGAATACGACCACTTCATAAAGTTCACCCACACGCTTCATGAACTGATCGACACCGGGACGCTTAATGACATATACATTATGGTATTGTCCCTCAATCTCTACTGGAATTGTAAAGTCTGCTTGGTGGAGGATCTAGAAGCGCATCAGTGTGAGAAAGATAGGTGGATTAGTCTTAGGAGTATACCTTGAAGCTGCTATGTACCAAAGTTTCATCAAGGTCGAGAACCAAGCACTTCTTCCCATGGAAGCGTGGTTGAATTGGTGGGAGTAGCCACTGTTGCTTATCCTCAACGATATCTTGATGGTTGTTGGCCGCCCCATTTGGGTCGTTCTTGGGTGGGGGTGGTGGCAAGGATGCATCCTGTCTGTCAGAGCCAGCTACAATCGGTGCTTCTGTGGTCGACGGAGCATCTTTCATTTCCTCATCACCATTGTTTGCACTGGTAGGATTGCTTGTTGGTAAGGTCGAATCGACGTCTGGTGACTGACTGGACGGCGTTGGTGCTTGCACATTGACTGCTGGCAAAGCTAGATTGACAGGAGTTTCCTTTGAAATTGGTGATTGTTGACCCTTTGTTTCTGTATCCTGCTCCGAGGTTGTGTTTGTGCCTTTTTCTGGGTCATGTTGGTGGTTTTCGGTCTGGCCACCAATAGCTTTCTCTGACAATGGAGCAGAGGCTTTGGAGGACATATCTTGTGGTGTACCAACTGCCACACGGCTGGATGTTGGTCTCTTCTGTGCATCAATGTTCACAGGCTTGTTGGACGGGACCGCCGTTTCGTCAGAATCCACAGTGTTGGCATTGTCTGGTACACCACAACACCCCAAAAACGACAAGAATCGACGAGATTTCTTGGGCTTGAGAGAAGCAGATGTCTTCGACTGCGATGCCTGAGTTTGACTGGCGTCGTTTGCCATGCCTTGAGGAGAAGTCATTGATCGTTTGCTGCTGGCAGCGCTCCCATTCCGTCTCCGGCCAATAAAACTCGACTTGGAGTCCTTTGAACGACGCTCAACACTCTCTGCTGGATCACTTGCAGTCACTCCGCTGAGACCGGTCGATGTAGGTGATGGTTGAACCTTTTGAGAGGAAGTTCGCGACGGCACGTGAAGAAGACCACGGTTCTTCTGCTGAGGATCTACAGTTTCGCCGTTGCTTTGTGCAACTTCAGCCTCGGTGGTTATGTCCTGATGCGCACCTGACAGTTCTCTCTGCTCAGAGGAATCCGTCCCGAACTTGTTGGAAGCGGTTTGTGTGGGTGAGCCGAGTGCTTCTGGCTGAGTAGAGGTCACTAAATGCGCATTAGTTATATGCTAGCAGGCTCAAATGGAGATTCCTGACGTCGCAGTTTGCGGACCGCAACGACTTGCATCTGAGGCCGTGGAGTATTCAGATGGATAACATACCCTGGGTTGTGATGGGGCCGGAAGATTGGTTTTGGGTGTTCGCCTCTCGTGAAGTTGAACCGGCGAGATGGTGCTCAGTAGGTTGAACAAGCTCATTACTCATCGAGGGCGACTGGAAGCCCTGTTGAGGCCTCTATTGATTGAGCGCCGTTGTTGCGGGTTGATCGCAATTCTCCTGAGTCTTCCCTTTCCTCGCTCTTCTTCCTTCTGTGTGCAATAGATGATCGATGTGCGCAGACGGGGGCTGATTGGCCTGCAGGGAGGTGGCGCGCGCAATGAAGTAATCGGCAGCGCGAGATGGTCGACGTGGCTGGCGTCGAGGGGAGAAGGGGGAAAGGGTCGAGATAGAAAGACGACGAGCGATGAAGGATTGACTTGATGGAGGTCCGCGTTTTTGGTAGGCTTTTGAGGTTGCGGAGGGTAGTAAACTGGGTAGTAGCTTTCCAGAGCTTGTCGAGGTTCGCGAGTGAGCAAGCGGCAGCGTGGAGGGAGTGTTAGCGAGATGATGGGCCTGGGCACACTGGCTTTGCTTAACATGGGGGTGGTTGGTACATGGAGCGGTAGTAGTAAGTAGTAGTAGTAGAGAGAGTGTGTGTGTGTGGGTGCGGGTGTAGGTGTGGGTGAGTGAATGAGTGGTGGTGGTGGTGGTGGTGGTGAGAGTGTGAGTAAGTATGAGTATGAGCTAGTAGAGAGAGAGTGTGTGTATTATGTGTGTGTGTACTACGTAGTACGTATGTGTATGAGCATGAGTGTGTGAGAGAGTACAGATACCTAATGTATATGTAGGCAATATTAACGTAGGTGAAGTTATTGAGAGTCAGTCAGTCAGTCAGTCAGTCAGTTAGTCAGTCAATCAGGTCAATCAGTCAATCAGTCAGTCAGCCCGTGGACTTGGTGATGGTGGTGAGACGGAGCTGACAGAAGTCGCTGAAGGAACGACAACTGTCACTGTAAACACCCTACCTTCGTTACCTTACCTTGGGCGTTACGACGTTTATTACTTTACGGTACTGCCGTGTACTGGACAGAATAGGGATCGCACTGGGCAGTGGTGCAGTCAGTCATCCATGCAGCATCAATAAAGTACCTAGGGAAACTAGGGAAAAGGGTAGGGGAGGTATCAGGGTATCCACGTATCCATGGATCCATGTAAGCATAACAATATAGAGAGTATTTGAATAATTGTACCTTAATTAGAATCACCATCCTCATTTAATATTTAATACTGAGAGAAAAGAAGAACACCTCCCAGAGCCCATTTGCCATTTGCTTGTTTCATCAAATCTACATAATACTGTCCATCTGCTTCCATTTCGAATCGCTCCATACCTTTATTTGTCTATGTACGCATGTACTTACTTCCTTTGCAGACCATTTATTATTTATTTACATACCTGCATGTTCATCGTCGTCTTCCTTCCGTACTTGTAAATAAAGTAGAAAAGATACGAGACATTAATTAACCGGAAAAGATATCCTCATCCTCTCTTGCTCTCGTCCTTTTCATCATTCTCTATCTTCTGTCCGCTCTCTCTCTCTCTCTCTCTCTCTCTTCCTTTTCTTGTCCATATTCACCTGCTCGCTAGTCTCATCTCATTCTACTCAGTTTATTCCATACCTGTGTTGTTTGTTTTTGAAGGCATGTACCTAAGCTTTCGAGATCTCCGTGACCTAGGCCCCACCAATCTATCTCTTGTGGCTTTCGAGCTACTCGTTACGCTCTCGTACTTGGCTTGTACTAACTTTTGCGCCTGCGTGCTGCATCTCACATGCTCCTTAGGATTGTGATTGGGTGCATATCGCTGACTGATAATTTACACTTCATTTGTTTACTCCGGTAAAATGCAAAGGCAGATACTATCCACTGCACTAATAGGGGCATATGTCAGCACAGCTTCTGGATGTATGAAATAAGGTCATCTTAAGATACCCTGAATCCTTTCGCCATAGGGTATCATCGTGGAAAAGCCCGCGGTTGCATCCCGAGTAAATAAGGGATTTTTATGGGGATTTCGAAGAGGCATACCCGTCCATATCCATACAGTTAGTTAGCTTTCCCATGTGGAACGGAGCGCACGCCGGTAAGCATCAGCCGATGAACTGTACTTAGTATAACGTAAGGTAGAGAGATGTGTAAAAAGGTAAAAGTGTGCTCTATGGTTCTGCAGGTATAGATTGCCTGCATGGGTATCAATTAGATGTTCTTTTGCCAAAACTATATCCAGAGTAGGAATAGCCTGTTGAGCTAGGATTGAAATGAAATTGGCCAATTCGATTGGACCCAGGACCAAGCCCCAGAACATTCCAAGGTAATGTTCACCACATCTCTCTGCAAATGGCACATCACAATTAAGCGCCGTGAATTTCTGAATTTCGCTATCCTTCTCACGTGATCCATATCATTTCGATAGGTATGAGCTCATGGATTCCATGTTGGCACAGCCACAGACAGACATCTTATGATGCACTTTTACTCGACTCTCGCTCGACTCGATTTGCATGTACATACATAATACATACCTACTTTTCAGTAAATAGACTGGCTGTAATTGATCGTTATTGTACACCTTTTGAAAATTCCCCAAGACTCCTTTGCTGAATCGGTCAAATCTGATAAAAATAACAATAATATTAATATCAATAATATCAATAATAATAATAATAATGATAATAATGATAATAAAAGGGGTGAGGGCTCTCTTCGCCTCAATAAAAGTAGAAATGCCACACAATACTAATATTTTGTACACATATACCATATATATATGTACCTTGATAGGTGTGGTGGAGGATGTGGTAGTGGTGGTGGAGATCGGCTTGATAAAACAAATGTGCCTGTTGATACCAACTTCCAACTTTCAAACAAAAATGTAAAACTCCATGCTCTCTCTCCTCAATCGTAGTCATAAATGGGTAATAATTCGTCGGCTATCATTCTTCACTCATGCTTGCCACATAAAGCATACCTCCCCTTAAATAACTGTAAACCTTCATTCATTCTAGACCATTTTCCAGGATATTACAATACATGTACTCGTCAAGATTAACGACATCATCATCCTGTCGGGCAATCTTGAGCTCTTCTTATCGCTACCAACGTCGCCGATAACTTCAACCCCGCAATACCAACAACCGTTTATTAACCTACCCACAGTTTCAGTCAAGCCACTCATTATCATACGGCACTTTCGGCATCAGGTAATTATGTTTATTTCCAACCTCACCTGTATGGCATCCGGACTTACCCTCATACTAATAGATGCATTGTATTTCCACTAGATTCCAGCATTGCGCATAGTCCTACGAAACATCTTTGACCAGTTATACCTATACACCAAATTTCTGGAACCTTTCAAACTCGCAATACCTCTATGCAGCTTTGAACTTCCACCAGACTTATTCATAATGGCTCCTGGGCCATCATCGAAAGATAGCAATCAGCAGCCTACTATGGATCCTCTACCGCCATCCATCATCGCACAAGCTGAAGCTGCTATAGCTGGAGCTGGCGCTGGCGCTGGCGCTGGCGCTGATGAGTCTTCTGGTCCAAATTCTCGAAGAGCCACAGTTACAAAGCCAGACTACTCTGCCTACCAGAATACACACAGGCCACAGGATCACGCCTCGAGCACAATTCCAGGGTCAGTTACATGATCTTAAGTGTGGATCGCAATGTTTACTAACAATTTCAACAACAGATCCAGATTAGATCCTACATCTTTTCTTCGGGTGCCCGAATCTGCTATTCCACCCCCAGCCTATGGAGATCATCATGATCAGATCAGTTTAAGCCAAGATGGCTTTGATACATTAGCAAAAGTGACGGGTACGTTGGGTTGAAAGTTTTGGACAATCTGATGACTAATGGTATTAATAGATGATGGACGTGTAAGCATCAACATTAACCAAAAGACTCGCCGTCTATCGGATCTTCTTGTCCCAGCTCTCAGAAATCAATTATTGCTAGTAGCGGAGGAGGAACATCGGCCACTTGCCCCTGGCTATTTACCTCCAGCACTGGGAGGTCTACCTGGTCAAACGCCCCCACCAGCATTGAATGTGGTCATCCATGTTGTAGGTTCGCGTGGAGATGTTCAACCTTTCGTTGCATTAGGAAAGACACTAAAGTCAACATATGGGCATAGAGTTCGATTAGCAACACATCCAACTTTTCAGACATTTGTGGAAGAGAATGGTCTTGAATTCTTCAGCATTGGTGGGGACCCAGCAGAACTTATGGCTTTCATGGTAAAAAACCCTGGTTTGATGCCGGGATTTGATTCATTGAAAAGCGGAGATGTGGGAAAGCGCCGTAAAGGCATGGAAGAAATCGTGTTGGGTTGCTGGAGATCATGTATAGAAGCTGGCAATGGACTTGGGCCAGCGCCTGCGAAGGACTCCGAAGGGTTTGATCATGGTATCAATCTGGAAAGTAATCCATCAGAACGACCTTTCATTGCGGATGCTATTATTGCAAATCCACCCAGCTTCGCACATATCCATATTGCAGAAAAGATGGGGATTCCCCTACATCTCATGTTCACGTAAGTGCCTGTCGTTTCTCGGTCACTATTTATGAAGCAGTCTTGCTAATGGCTTTTACACAGTATGCCATGGTCCCCAACACAGGCATTTCCCCATCCTCTTGCAAACATCCAGTCCTCCAATGCCGATGTCAACATGACAAACTTTATAACTTATGCTTTGGTCGAAATGATGACTTGGCAAGGCCTTGGAGATATTATTAATCGTTTCCGAGAACGTGCATTGGGGCTCGATCCAATAAGTCTTATATGGGCGCCGGGTATGCTCAGTCGTCTGAGAATTCCATACACATACTGCTGGTTTGTCCTCTGCGACACTTGCTCCTACATTGTCTAATATCCAACCAGGTCTCCCGCTCTAATTCCGAAGCCAAAAGACTGGGCACAGCACATATCTATCTCAGGCTTTTACTTTCTCTCCCTTGCCTCGGCATATACTCCAGATGCTGACTTAGATACTTTCCTAAAAGCTGGTCCAGCACCAGTATATATTGGTTTTGGTTCAATTGTTGTAGATGATCCGGATGCCATGACAAAGCTCATATTTGAAGCTGTTAGGATATCGGGTGTCCGAGCTCTCGTCTCCAAAGGCTGGGGTGGTCTGGGTGGCGATTCTCTAGATGTACCTGAGGGGGTCTTCATGCTCGGCAACGTCCCACATGACTGGCTGTTTAAACATGTTTCTGCCGTGGTACACCATGGTGGTGCTGGAACAACTGCTGCTGGTATTGCCCTTGGTAGACCGACGGTCATCGTTCCATTCTTTGGTGACCAGCCCTTTTGGGGTTCTATGGTTGCTCGAGCTGGTGCTGGACCAGCGCCAATACCCTTTAAACAATTGACTGCCGAAAATCTATCTAGTGCCATCGCTGATGCGTTGAAGCCGGCAGTCCTACAAAAGGCTAAGGAAATGGGGGAGAGTATAAGCCAAGAAAAAGGAAGTGAAGTTGGTGGGAAAAGCTTCCATGATCATCTTGAAGTTGATAAAATTAGGTGTCACCTTGCGCCAAGCAGAGTAGCGGTATGGAACGTAAAAAAAACAGATATCCGTCTTAGTACACTCGCCGCAACCGTTCTATCAAACGAGGGCCTTCTTAGCTTTGCGGATCTAACTCTGTAAGTCTCAAATTTTTTTCCCTTCATTCATTGTCAAAGATTGATGCTGACCTATGTTTCTAGGTATCGATCACGAGAATATGAAACAGAAGATGGCCCTTGGGATCCCATTTCAGGGGGCGCATCAGCGCTTCTGGGTACGATTGCAAGTCTAACGATGGGTGTTGCAGATATGCCTGTTGAATTATTCAAGGCGTTCAAGTCCAAATCAAACAATGTGTCTGAAAAAAAGGCACACCAGGAGACCAATTCGATATCAGGGGCAGCAACTCCAATATCAAGATCAGATTCTCAAACCACTTTGTCTGCTGGACCCTCCAGCGATGAGCCAAAAGTCTCATTAGACAGCCTTTCTGGTCGCACAGCTGTAGACTCGGAGACCACATCACTAAGGAGCGAGAACAGATCAGTGATAACGCCCGCTGGCTCTGGGTCATCAATAGTTCCTCCTATCACAGAAGATCTAGCATCCATAAAAACAACTTCAACGGGTGCTTTCCCTCGCTCGAGCTCTCCAGATAGACGGCCAGGCTCTCGCTCTGGTTCACCAGTCCGTAGCAGAGAATATGAGCCATCTGCAGACTTTACATTGGAGTCAGCAATTGGTGCTGGGAAAGGCGTGTCCAGAATAGTTGGAGCAGGCCTGAAGTCTCCTATGGACTTTACTATGGGTCTTGCTCGCGGTTTCCACAATGCGCCAAAACTGTACGGTGATGACACTGTTAGGCCATCTGAGAAAGTTACAGGCTTTCAGAGTGGCTTAAAAGCGGCCGGTAAAGTAAGTCTTCCTTAAAAAAGCTTTGTATTGCGACTTGTTAACTCTTTTTCAGGAATTTGGATATGGCTTTTATGATGGTATCTCTGGTCTCATAACTCAACCTCTGAAAGGTGCCGAGAAGGAAGGCGCTGCAGGTCTAATCAAAGGAATAGGCAAGGGTATCGGTGGTCTTATCCTAAAGCCTGGTGCTGGTAAGTGACGGTCCATCTTTTCTCAGATAATCCATATATTGATTTTACTTGCAGCTATTTGGGGTCTTCCAGGGTACACATTTATGGGTATCCACAAAGAGATTCGCAAGATATTTGGATCAAGTGTTCTAAACTATGTTATTTCAGCTCGTACGGCACAGGGCTATGAAGATTGGAAGTCATCCACTCCAGAAGAGCGTGCTGATATCGTATCGCGATGGCGCCATCAAAAGCAATTGCTTCTCACTAAGCATCAAAAGCCTGGTGCCTCTATGGATGGCTCTATCAGCAAAGAAACATTGCCGTCTGGATTTATGCACACTAGACATCTCTCATTTGATGAGAGAAAGAGGCTTAAAATTGAGCAAGCCAAACAGCAAGCTGCTTCCAAAGGGAAACACCCCTCAGGCAGTGGAAGTACACCTCAAGTTCCTATATTTACCACGACAGATACTAGTGCTTTGACTAATCCGTCAACTGTTTCAGCTGTTGATGAAACTTTAGACTTTGAGCAAGCCATCAAAGCTTCGGTCGCCTCTACAAGTCGTGGCGATCCAGAAGAAGATGCAATGATTGAACGCGCCATTCGTGCAAGTATCTCGGAATTACAGAAAGCCCAGAGAGGTTCAACACTAACGGAAGAAGAGGCTCTTGACCGAGCAATCAAAGCCAGCGTCGCAGAGGCGAGTCACATTACGACTGATGATGGTCATGGGATCCAGATGATAGATTCCGAGGGTGCTGAACGTCAAGCAACACTAGAGAGATCACTACAAGAAAGTTTAGGGACTCCGCATCAGACTTCGGATCCCCTCGAGAATGATGATGTTGATACGGATGATGATGAGAATATGAAAGCTGCTATTCAAGCATCAAAGGCTACACACGAAAAAGCACAGAGGCGTGAGAAGACGGAAGATGAGATTTTGCTTGAGGCAATTCAAAGGCAGAGCCTTCTGGAGGCTGAGCATAAGCAGAAATTGCGGGCAGAGTCTGGTAGCACATTAAGCACAGCTCCTAGTACAGATGGTGCAGGTGAAGATGAAGATGAGGATCTCAGGAGGGCTATTGAAGCAAGTCTCAGGGGCTGATTACTATAGAATATGTAATTCTGTGTCACTTCAAATTCCCATTCTTCTTTGAAACGGGTCTATAGGTTAAGAGACCATAGCGAATTCACAATTACTTAACGCCTTCAATTTTTGAATACGTCGGTTTTGTTACGATCTATGAACTCTACTCACAGTTATTACAAGGACAGACGTCAGCGTCTGTTTCTCCTCCGCATGAGCTATGCTGGAAATCGATATTGCATTAACGAGTCTAACGAATCTAAAAAGGTGAACAGAAAAAAAAACACCTGAGCTCCCTTCTATGGTTAAGATAGTGGGGTCTGTTCAGCCTAAGCATTGATCTGGTGTTCCCAAACTTCCTGCTCGACTCTTGAAGAGTAAGTGGACGCCCCCAGTATACCTTGCATCTGCTTCACATCTGTGTACAAAACACTTCTGGAAACAAACCACCGAATACCCTCTGTACAAGGGGGGCTTGTTAAACTTCCACGATAAGTCCAGAACTCGCTGAAGTTGTCGACCTCCGATATGGCGGTTTTCAGGTTAAGGAGAGTTGGAGTTTGACTCTCTGTATCTTGAAACCCGGGAAAGGCTGGCAGTTGTGCAAAGAATTCGCTCTGTACGTTTCCTGGGTCGATCAGTATTGCCAGTACGGCACGCTCGTGGCCATCGGCATCAACATGAACAAGGTGGAGCTCGGCTTTCGCTCGATCGCCTTGGATAGAGTGATCTGCAGGGGCATGAATGTGCCAGCCTGAGAGGTAGACGGTCTCGTTCTCAAAGGTGAAGGATGGGTTGCTAGTGTAGTTCCCTTCCTCTTGTGCGACAGTGAAAGCCGGTCCATAACCCCAGTTGAAGAGGTTTCCTTCCACAGCATCTGGGTAGTTGAATTCCGTTGTGTAGAGAGAGCTTAACCCTTGAGATGGGTAAAGCATAATTGGTGATTGCATAGTTCCTATTTGACATAGGGTGTAGTCTGTGAGCAATGTCAGCTCTTGATTTCAAATAGGATTTACGAGATAATTACTCTCGTTAATCATGCCCCAATTGTAGGATGAGTCGTATTCCCAGTCTTTCACTTCAGTTGCGCGTTTTCTCAGCCCTCCAAGCTCATAATTGTTGTGCTCTGCACACGCTAGAACTGTTGAAAGACTTGCCAGTCCGACGAGAGTGAGAATAAGCATAATGTTCAGAGCATAAAGACAAATAAGCGGTAAATAGAAACGATACTCGAAATGAGATTGAGATAGATGTATGAGAATGGAAATGAGAACTCTAGGAATTGACTGGTTGTTGACGAGAATAATTAGAGAGTCTTTATATACTTGAATGACAAACCTGATCTCAATGCTCATTACCTTTGACTTTTTTGGTTGACAGCTGAATATCATATTGATTATTACGAGGCTTGTTATTTTGGTGAGGGTACCCCTCCAACACAAGTGCTCTTCTGCATGTACAGCCTCATCAAGACAGTGCGCTTTCGCAGGTGTAAGCAAATATCAAAGCATGACGTTGTATATACTTAGATTGCATTGTTCTGGGCACAGTGATAACATTCGCGTGGTGTACTTACTGTATAAGAAGATGTACTGGCCAAGAAGAAAATGGACAACGCCAAGAGAGCAGCGATCAATAGCAACTTAGCCTCAAAGTTACGACAGCAAGACATCAAGGCTGAATTCATCTGACCTTCTTGGCAGCACGCGCACGTGTGGGCCAAGCACGTGCTAGATGGACATATGTAAGGTTCTGCCCAATCCATAAGGTCCTTTATCCTCGGATTTGAGGTTCCAAGATTCAGAAGTGCCAGCACTCCGCCCTCCTTGGCACGACTACGTAGCTCGTCTCATATTGCCCACTTGCTGTGTAGTCAAACAGCTTTGTAGGTACGCCTGCACTTCTTCTGCATAGAGAAGGAGATTTGCATAATGATATTAAATCAACTCAACTTTATTTATATGAATGAGGCTGGCTGCGTTGTTTTGTCTCCATGTCAACGAGAGAACACGAAGCAACAATTCCCGGGGAGCTTGGGTATAGGTTTTTGTACCGAGCTCGCCAGACTTGACACAAAACAAGAAGGCTGGCACCTGAAGTCACTTTATCTATGTGATTCTACCACGGACAACAGTGATACTGTAATTCATCTACAACATCGTTAACAATCCTTTAGCCAACTCGATTTCATAGAGGTAAATGTATACAAGATTGTGTAGTTATAACCTATCTGTCTAGAAATTTGATTGTGCTTATAATAGGGGTAGCTAAGTTAATATTGCAATAAGGTTATAGCTGTATATAAATAGTACACTATTAAAGTGTTTCATATAAGGTAATAAGTATTTATTGAGTCTTGGTCTAGGTACATATTAAGGATCGTTCTACTTGCACGATTGGGCTATTAATGGGTTGTTATCTCTCGAGGGAGAGCATGACAAGATTTACGATGCACTCCGTCAAGAAAGTCTGAAAATCAGGCACCTGTTTGATATTTTTTCTAAACTGCAAAACATCATATATCTATATAGGATAAATATATATTGTTAGATTATAAAAATAAAAATAAATTGGAAACAATACCAACATATATAATTTATCCTATCTAGAGGATAATTTAAATTGTCGGTTTATTATAGGTAGCCTACTTTTAGTGAGAGTTCATAGTGAGTCAGAAAGAATAAAACTAACTAGCAACAATTTATGTCTACCGACCTAGAGTTACAATGAGATATTAACAAAATGTTAAAGTGTAAGTCACCTTAGCTAACGTGCTGATTCCCTATAAGGCACCCTACTTATATTTAATACCTATAGCTTTCAATATACCTAGCTAAGTAACTAGTAGATACCTATAGGCTATGTAGATTATGTGCATATATTTTGAACACTAAACTGAAAATAAATCCTTCATGAGCTAGAAACTTGACCCAACTTAGAATAATGAATTTTATACTGCTTTATAATTTAACATAGGTATTTATATTAACATTAGAACATTACAATATCACCAATTTATATAAATCATATACATCTTTAATATTTTAATAAGCTAGCCCTTCATTAACTATCCTACAAAGAGAGGTTATAACTACCAATCTTAATATTTGTTGAATGTAATTCCAATAGGCTATTACCTAGCCTATGCCTGCCTCGAACTATATAAAATCCTATAAAATGCTGATTTAAATCAAGGATTCTGTAGGAGCCCAAGTAACTAGTTCTGTTAAGTAGGCTACCCCTTAAGGTTACAGAGGGCAAATAATGTATTTTATAATATATTATTAGGTGCTAGTGCCCTCTTTTCATCGGTGATATGTCAAGTAAACAACTAATAGGGTGACTGGACCGGAACCGGCACAGGCCCTGAACCGGCGCACCTTTCAGCATACCGACTAAAATTGGATATAACTCCACAAATACTAGTCCGAATTTGGAAATTGAAGATGCATATAATATTCTAGCTTCTATTCTATGAAATTTGTGAGTTATAAATCAATTAACTGTGATTACACTAAGTTATATATAATCATAATTTGCCCTTATATTTAGCTTCTATTGCTTAGGCTATTATAAGAGCTCCTAGCTAGCTATTTCACAAAAATTAGTGGCACTGCGCCGCTTCAGCGAACGCGCCGGTTCCCCGTGAGGCACCCTAACGCTTATATAGGTCTTCTAGCCCTAAGGACTTTATTCTTTTAGTAGTTCATTGATAGCTAGTTAGGAGCTCTTAGAAACAGCAATAGAAGCTAAATATATGAGCAAACTAGAATTAAGTATGACTTAGCATAATTATACTTTATTGGCCTATAGGTGAGATAGACTGTAGAGTAGAAACGAAGGAGTCATATACATCTTCATTTTCTTAATTTAGACTAGTGTATATAGATTTATAAGTGATTTTAGTCAAAACAGTAGAAACTGCGCCGGTTCCCCATAAGTCACCCTATCATAGAACAGAAGCTCTGAAATCATATATGTCTTTGGTTTCCCGATTCGGACTAGTGTTTGTAGAGTTATAGTCAATCTAAGTCAAAACAGTCAAAATTGTGCCACTAATTTTTGCACTTAAAGCGGTTTCTTATTGAAAGTTGCTCGCTATTTCATAAAATTTAGTGATGCTGGGCCGCTTTAGCGAATGCGCCAGTTCCCTATAAAGTGCCCTAGGCTTATTAGGGCATAATTACCTTAAATACTAGGTCATGTTGTAGTACCTAGTAGTATTGTCCTGTACCTATTGCGAGTTAGGTATGAAATTTCTAGGCTGTTTATATAACTCCCTAGTTCTAGTAGGTACCTACAATGGATTTTCTAATCAAAACATTATATGTAATCCATTGAAATAGGGGTTAGTTAGTCTTCTGCATTAGAGAAAGTATTTAATTGTTTGGTAGGGACTAGATATGCCGAGGTTAAATCCTTATCTACCTGCTAAAAAGGTAGGCTAGCCTAAATCTGAGATTCAGAATGCGGCACTGACTCAACCTAAGTTGATACCAACTGATATGTATTGTATAATTTTATTGCTTTAGAAATGGGGTTGAATATTAGTTAAATGAAGCTGAGTTGTAGGTAACCTAGGTAGGCCAGAGTGATTGGACTAGAAACTATCACAGAGCCTAAAGCGACGTACTTAAATTGGAAATAACTTTAATTGATTGTAGCCAACTCTAACCTATGCTAGGCTAACTCATTCAAATCAAAATCTAACTCTTCTAGGCCTATATTAATCTCTACCTCCCTCTTCAATTTTTGTATCATACCCAAGTATAGGTAGGGTGACTTATGGGGAAGCGACGCATTAGCCGAAGCGACGCAGTGCCACTAATTATTGTAAAATAGTGAGTGGGTTTCTGATGATTAGCACATAGCCTGGAAAAATTAGTGGCTCCGCGTCGCTTCGGCTAATGCGTCGGTTCCCCATACGGCACCCTACCTACATAAATTAGGTAGCTGTAATTGTAGGGGAGTATTTTGCTTTTCAGATGCCGCATGCTCTCTTGCTCTGCTGCCTCTACAATCTGCAACACTTCCTACGTTAAATACACAAATTGGCCCTCTAACTAGACCCAAATATTCTTTATTTTAGTGCACTGAGTCTAGGCTAGTCTCCTTATACGTAGCTAGTTTCCTTTGTATAGGCTAATTGTAAGCTTTATATTCTTGGCTTCAATTATATTGGTTATTTGCTTAATATGGGTAGGTACCTATATATTAGGTAAAGAAGAGAGGTTACTAGCACTTAATAATGTATTAGCCTACAAAACACATTATTTGCCCTCAACAGACTTATGTAATTAGGCCTAGGTAGGCCAATAGGAGAGGCCTATGAAGCTACCTATAATATCAAGTTTATACTAGGATTGTGGTGTATAAGGTGGACTAGATGGTTAAGTTTTACCTAATGTAGGTAACAAAGGGTTATTTATTGAGCACTAGTCACGGATTATAAGAAATTAGACCTGCTACTTTCTACCTAGCTTAAGTATTAGGCCTATGTTTATTTAGGTAACTACCTACAGTTTTGTTTCAGATCTTGATGAGGAGTTCAATCTAATATTTGTGTGTCTTGCACCGGCTCCTCATCATAAGTTACCCTAGGGTGACTTATGGGGGAACCGGCGCGTTTGCCAAAGCGGCGCAATTTCCACTGTTTTGACTAAAATCACTCATGATTCTATAACCACTAGTCCAAATCAGGAAATCGGAGATGCATATGATTCCTTAGCTTCTACTCTATGACCTGTTTCAGCTACATATCAATTCAATGTGATTGTGGTAAGTTATATGCATTTCTAGTTTGATCTTATATTAGCTATCTTGCTCTCTATAAGAGCTCCTAGTTAGATGCCATTAAATCGTTATAGAGTACCTTACGGGGAACCGGCGCGTTCGCTGAAGCGGCGCAGTGCAACTAATTTTTGCACTTAAAGCACTATCTTGTTGAAAGACACTCGCTATTTCACAAAAATTAGTGGCACTGCGCCGGTTCCCCGTAAGGCACCCTATATATAAAGTCCTTAGGGTATATAAATTCTATATATAAGCTTTATTAGCTGTTTATAAGCATTATAAGGAGAGATAGAGTATAATGTATAGGAAAACCACCCCTTTTACTAAAATCCTTAATAACTCTAGATAGAGTGCTTATAAGAAGCTATAATACTTATAGGCTATATAGTTCTCCTAGCCCTAAGGGCCATATATTATTTACAGCTGTTTATCAATAGCTAGCTAGGAACTCTTCTAATAAGCAATAGAGGTTAAATATAAGAGCAAACTAGAAACGCATATAACTTAGCATAATCACATTTAATTAATCTATAGCTGATATAGGTTATAGAGTAGAAGCTAAGGAATGATATAAACCTCTAATTTCCTGATTTGGACTAGTGGTTATAGAGTTATAAGTGATTTTAGTCAAAACAGTGGAAATTGCGCCGGTTCCCCATAGGCTAAGTCACCCTACTAAGGGAGAGCAACCCGACAACATTCCCACCAGGACAACCAAACACTCACTGATTTGGAAGAGCATACTCTATTTCAATGGATTATACGCCAATCTTCAATTGGGACACCTGTTACGCCAGCATTGGCTATAGAAACAGCCCAAGAGATTATAAAGCAGCGGTAAAGGTCAATTCCACTTGAAGACTACTAAGACGACAGTTTTGAAACACCTATTATAGGCCGCAATTGGCTTTGAAAGTTCCGAAACAGATATCCTCAATTAAAAGGATTATATTCCTGTTAAATCGATGCTTCTTGTTATAAAGGAGCCAATATTACACATATTACGGCCTGGTTTAACACATTTCGCCACCTCTTTAAAGAATATAAATATAAGCTTGAAAACATCTATAATATGGACGAGACTGGGTTCTTGATTAGAGATACACAATCTACACGTATTATAGTTGATTCTAGCCAAAATTTAAGGTGGAAAGTGAGTCTTAGAAGGCAAGAGTGGGTAAATGTTATTGAGTGTATAAGTGGTGCTAGCACCTTATTACCACTATTAATTATATTTAAGGGAAAACACACTAACTTTAAGTGGCTTCTACCTTATATACCTTCTAATTGGCAATTTACAACTAGTATAAGTGGCTAGACTTTAAATAGCCTTAGATTTAAGTAGTTATGCCGGGTTTTTATACTAAAGAGTGAGAAGATATCTAATAGCTAGCGTAGGCTGTTAATTATAGACGGCTACTCTAGTTATATAACTGGAAAATTTATTACTAAATGTATTTAGAATAGCATTGATGTGCTTATAATGCCGCTATATTGTTTACACCTCTTATAACCGCTTAATGTTGGTGTTTTTAGTCCAGTTAAACACTTCTATACGTTAAAGGTTAACTGGTACTCTTGAGCGAAGGTTATACGTATTATACGCGAATATTAGGTTAAAATACTTATTAAGATCCGGAATAAAGCTATAAATACACATAATATTTAAGCTGGCTAGAAAGGAGCAGGTCTTATTCCTTATAATCCACAACGGGTGCTCAATAACCTTCCACTGCTACCAAATGAGCCTTCTAGTGCACATTTTACACCTCAATATCAGCATATACTCGATATTTCAGCCTTATAGGCCTCTCCTGTTGATCATATAAGGCTATAAAGGGCTAATAATGTGTTTTATAATGCATTATTAAGTGCTAGTACCCTCTCTTCTCCAACACGCTGGTATGCTAAGCGAATAACCAATATGATTGAAGCCTAGAATACAAAGCTTATAATTATATAAAGGGAACTAGTAACATATAAGGAGCTAGCCCAGACTCGGCGCACTTAAAATAAGGGAATGCGGGTTCAATTAGAGGGCCAATTTGTGTATTCAACTTAAGAATTGTTAGATATTGTAGAGGCAGCAGAGCGGGAGAGTGCATCAAAAAAGCGAAAAAGGCAGCCACAATCACAGCCAATTGATGTATATGATACATATATTGAAGAGGAGGAGCCAGAGATTGATATAGAAGAGTTAGATTCCGATTTGGACGAGTTAGCGTAGAGTTATGATCAATTGAAGTTGTTGTATGCAATTTAAGTGCGTCGGTTCCGGGCAAGTCACCCTAGGCCTAAGACACCCTACCGTGGCAGAGCAACCCAAGTTAACTACTAAGATCACTTATAACTCTACACAAACTAGTCTAAATCGGGAAACTGAAGATGTATATAATTCCTTGGCTTCTATTCTATTAATCGTTTTAGTTAGGCTACAAGTTAATCAAATATTATTATGCTAAGTTATATCCAATTTTAGTTTGCTCTTAAATTTAGCTTCTACTGTTTAGTAAAAGATTTATAAGCTAGTAATTAATAGGCAGCTGTAAATATAAGGTCTTTAAGGCTAGAAAACCCATATATAAGTGTTATAAATGCTAAAAGCATTCTAGCTAGATCTTTTAAGAGGTTTAATTAAAAAAAGTTCATTTTCAAAGCCTTCTAATGAACTCAAAAGCTTTACAACTAGGCTATAATATAAGCCTATATAGGTATAGGTACAACAGAGCAGAAGCTATAAATCTATATACTACCTTCATCTCCTAGTCTAAATTAACGTGTATTAAGTTATAGTCAATATAGTGACTTGCCCAGAACCGACGCAATTTTCAAATTTTGACTAAAATCACTTATAAATCTACGCATAAGGTGACTTATAGGGAACCGGCGCGTTTGCTGAAGCGGCGCGATTTCCACTGTTTTAACTAAAATCACTTATAACTTTACAAATACTAGTCTAAATCAGGAAATTAGAGGTTTATATCATTCCTTAGCTTCTACTCTATAACCTATATCAGCTATAAATTGATTAAATTTGATTATGCTAAGTTATATGCATTTCTGGTTTGCTCTTATATTATCTATTCTTACTCTTTATAAGAGCTCCTTATTAGATGCTATCAAATCGCTATATATATAAGTCCTTAGGGTATAAAAACCCTATATATAAGCCTAGTTTATAGTTAGGTGTATTATAAGGAGAGATAGAGTATAAGGGTAAGGAAAAGTACCCCCTTTTACTAAAATCCTTAATAGCTTTAGGTAGAGTACTTATAAACAGCTATAATGATTATATATAGGTCTTTTAGCCCTAAAGACCTTATATTTACGGCTACTTGTTAATAACTAGCTAAGAGCTCTTTTAACAAGTAAGAATAGATAATATAAGAGCAAACTAAAATTAAGTATAACTTAGCGTAATCAAATTCAAGTAACTTAAAACTAATATAGGCTATATAGTAGAAGCTAAAGAATCATATACATCTCTAATTTCTTAATTTAGACTAGTGGTTGTAGAGTTATAAGTGATCTTAGTTAAAACAGTGAAAGTGCGCCGCTTCGGCTAATGCGCCGGTTCCCCCTACGGCACCCTATGATTAATTACCTACTATATTTTCTATTGGCATAAAATTACCTATCACACAAAGTCTAGGCTGCTTGCTAACTAGCTATTGTTATAGGTACCGTTAAATATAAGACCTACCCTATAGGTGGCAAGGTACAGTAGTTAGCAATGTAGGTTAAATTTACTGTAGATAGGAAACTATCATGTCCTCAATTATAAAAATGAAGCTATATTAATTTATGGATATGCGCCGAACATCAACGAAAGTTAATCTTAGGGATTGCTTCTTGATCCACACTTCAGCGTCCAGTGTTGCTGTGAGCACATAAGGAACACATAACCTACTTTCCAAAATTCCCACCTCTTTTATCACGCTTCGTCGTGATGGCATCGATAACTCCGGTAAATGAGAAGGACACGAAGAAAACCAGCCCGAACAATGCAAAATCATCCCTTCTTTCACGCTCAGCTCAAGGTGCAACCTTTCTCATTATACTTCAGATAGGGTCGCGGGCCTTAACCTTCTCTGTCAACCAGCTTCTGCTTCGATACCTGTCCCCCGAGTCTTTAGGATTATCAGTTCAGCTTGAGGTGTACTCCATAACTGTCCTCTTGTTCGCTCGAGAGAACCTCCGAGTTGCCATTCAAAGGCAAACAGATGACACGCAGGATGAGAAAAAGCAGTCAACAACCTCTCCACCGCAAGGTCACGTGGATAGTTTGACACCAGCCGGCAAGACACAAACAGTTGTAAATCTATCCTATATTTCAATACTACTGGGTGTCTTGTTTGCTTTGGTTCTCGGATTCACATACAGTTCGTCTCTACAGGCGAATAGACTTGATGTATTTCAAAGTGCCTACTTCAGAGAAACACTCCTTATTTACGGCTTCTCTACTTTCATTGAGCTCCTCTCAGAGCCTTGTTTTGTCATTATCCAGCAGAAGTCTGAATTCAAGGTGCGAGCTGCAGCAGAGTCCATAGCCACAGTGTGTCGCTGTTTAGCGGTATGTGTTTCAACAATCTGGGCCTCCTACAGCGGAGTGAATCTTGGGGTCATGCCCTTTGCCTTGGGCCAGCTATGTTATGCAGCGTCTCTTTCAGCTGTATATTATGGGAACACCTGGGGTATTGCAGCACGTGGCTCTTTCAATTTGACGCCTACTCCAGTATTTTCAAAGTAGGATCAGAGCATTCTCTCTTCGCACCGCCGATATTATTAACACTGTCATAGGACCAAGGGGGATTATGTTTTCTCCCTTTTTTCACGGCCACTCTTGGCTCTTGGAGCCAGCTTGTTTGTTCAATCGGTCATCAAGCATGTACTCACACAGGGTGATACACTGCTCATCGCTATTCTAGCTTCATTACAAGCACAGGGAACGTATGCACTGGCCTCGAATTATGGAGGGTTGGTAGCCAGAATGGTCTTCCAGCCGATTGAGGAGAGCAGTAGAAATTACTTTGCCAAACTTCTTTCGTCTGTGGACCGCGAACCTTCTGTCTCTGCTGTATCAACCGCTAGCAAGCATCTTCATGTCTTACTCCATTTTTATACACTGATCTCAGTGGTCGCGGTAGCATTAGGACCAACTGTTGCACCACAGCTTCTTGGGGTCGTGGCTGGCTCAAGATGGACGTCGACTGGTGCTGGGGATGTTTTAGCAACGTACTGCTATTATATTCCACTCCTGGCCATCAACGGGATTACGGAAGCTTTTATATCGGCAGTCGCCACACAGACAGAACTATATGGACAGTCTACTTGGATGCTTGCCTTTTCGATAGGATTCGCAAGTGCTGGATTCATTTTTCTCCGTGTTCTGGATTGGGGAGCTCAAGGATTAGTCTGGGCAAATGTCATAAATATGGCTGTGCGTGTTTTGTGGAGTACTGTTTTCATCTCTCGCTTTCTCTCACGAAGAGGTAATTCACTTGATATTGCCGCGGTCATGCCTCGTCTTACCACATTGACTGTGGGAGTCACAACAGCAGCTATACTATCACAGATGCAAGGAGAGTTCACTATAACTGTGACGGGCCTGTTAAAGAGCGGTATAGTGACTGGTTGCTTCTTGGTCATACTGTAAGTCCTCCTGCGCCAAAGTCTACAAAACATAGTCTAACAGCTCCTCAGCGCCATATGTGAAAGGTCATATTTCTTGGAATGCTACCATGCATTCAAACCCAGAAACAAATAGAATTATAGATTTTGGCACCCAATTAATCAAACTTGATCTTTGATGCTGTTTTGGTTGTATCAACATCTTTGTAGAAGGCGCCGTAGGCATCGTGAGCCTTTTTCTTGACAGTAGTGCCGAACTTGAGAAGCTCATCTGGTACAGGTTGGTTCGCGGCCTTCAAAACGTTGATCAAGCTGTATTTTCAGGTCAATATTGTTTCCACTGGTAAATATGGGTTGAAACACGCTTAAAAGGGTCAAGGGAAAACTCACGCTCCAGAATGAGCCTTATCATGCTCAGTGAACAACGTGATAGCAAGACCCTCCTTTCCAGCTCTGCCAGTTCGTCCAATACGGTGAACATAATCTACTCAAAATATTAGCTTGCTTTATACATTGAATCAAAGAAGATTAAACAACTCACCTTCGGTTGTTAAAGGGTAGGTCAAATTCAGAACGACCTGCACAGACGGAATATCGAGGCCTCGTGCGGCAACATCAGTGGCAACCAAGATTGGTGTTGTCCCCTTCTTGAAAGCATCAAGACTGCGTGTGCGCTGCTCTTGAGTAAGATCACCATGAATACCTGCAACACGAAGACCCTTGGATCGAATGAATCCCTCAACTCTTGTGGCTTCCTTCTTATAGAGACAGAAGACGATGATACGATCATCCTTCTGACTACCACTTTGATATTGCTTGAGAAGTTGAAGTAGTCTGAACTCCTTGCCCCTTGGATCAACAACTTCAACCTTCTGAACAATGCGAGTGTTCGCACGGAGGTCTCCAGTTGGGTTGTCACCAATAGCGATCTTGATTGGGGAAGTCATGAAAGTTGATGCTAATGCTCGGACGGACTCTGGCCATGTAGCAGTGAACATGAGGGTCTGACGATTTGGAGTTGCCGGGGTAGTGTTGATAATTTTTCGAATCTCTTCCTCGAATCCTTTGTCAAGCATTCTATCGGCCTCATCCAATACAACATATCCAACCTTACTCAAATCGGCGCACCCCTCGTTGATGAGATCATTGAGGCGACCTGGGGTAGCAATGACAATATCTGCAGTCCTCAAGGCCTTGCGTTGCTCGTCTTTGGGAACTCCACCATATACACAAACAGCTTGAAGACCGTTCGCCTTTGTAAGCTTTGTGATTTGATCGTAACTCTGCATTGCCAATTCTCTAGTTGGTGAAACAATCACAGCCTTTGCACCCTTGGTCTTGTTAGTGCTGGACATTGCCAAGATACCCTGCACACAAGGAACTGCGAAAGCCATTGTCTTTCCAGAACCAGTCTCTGCTACTCCAATTACATCACGACCAGCCAAGAGGAATGGCCATGCTGCAGCCTGAATAGGTGTTGGTGCAGTGAAATCCTTGAATGGTGCTCGTTGAGCCTCGTCTTTGATTGGAAGGTACGAAAAGTCGATAATTGGTCGGAGAGTGTTTACACTGGATTTTGGATCGGTGATGGTGATGAAGTGCTTAGCGAGGAACTCATCAACTTTTTTCTGTGGAAGAGCAGATAATTCCGAGCTTTGAACGTAGGTGCCGGTACTCTGGGGCTCAGAAGGTGTGATAGTATTGACTGATACTGGAGTGGAGACCGCCTTTGCTTCTTTCTCTGCAAGTTTGTGTGCCTTCAACTCGGCCTTCTTAGCCTTCTTCGCGGCCTTTGCAGCATCACCGTCGTCGCCCTCTGCTTGAGTGGCGACTTCAGAAGTATCTGCAGATTCTTGTGCCTTCTTCTCCTTCTTCAGGCGCTTTGCTTCCTTGCGAGCCTTTCTCTCTTCCTTTGATTCCTCCCTGGTGGTGTTCTCGGTATCCTTCTTGCTCTTCTTACTTGCCTTGGATGTGTCGACGACATCCTGGGACAAGCCCGAGTCATCGATACTGCGTTTCGCCATCTTGATGCGGAAATATGGAAATTTTGAAAAATCCCATACGCGAAATTTATCAGATAACTTTTTCGACAAGAATCGCGGAAGTGAACTGCGCCGCTGTCCGCTACCCCGGCCTAGCCTCCCACAAAATGTCACTGCACTTTCAATAATTCATACTCCGTTAGCACTAAACATTTCGGACCCTGTGATTGTGGTCCGCTCTCGGAAACCAATTAGAAAATTCAGGACAATCTCACAGACATACTCCGTACAGAGTACATACTTCATCTTCATAGAAGCATGTATTGCAAACCCTACCGAAGATAGCTGAGAATTAAGTTATGTCTGCGAAACAAAAAAAAATAAAAGCTTTTATTGATTCGGAAAAAGCAGCTGCTGATAATTGTATGGCTCTCCTTTTAACACAAATATGTATAGCCTTTGAGGATGGCTCTCAAATTTCACTGTGCTAATGGATTTTTGATGTTTTGCATTTTGCATTTGCATGTATCTGCAACACTGCACTTTTCCTAACTGTACAAATGGAGAAGGAGCGTGGAAGCAAGCCAGACTGGGACTCCTAAGTTCGATGTCATGACCTTTCCTCCATAATAGCTAGGGCTCAGAAAAACAGATTTTGCCATCGTCTGGCCAGATTGACATAACCGAAAGACCCTATTTAAACGTGCATGAAAGCCTACCATAAAATGAAGTATACACAAAAACCGAAGAAGAATAAATCGCTGCAAGCATGACAAAAGAAACCATCACGACTAGAAACGTCGTACAATCTTCTAAGCAGTAGCAGTTGAGCTTTGTGCTGGCTCCATGATGGTTTCAACATCGATCTTTGGCATACTCGAGCCAGTGCCACCGAGATTGGTCACCTTTGCCTTTGGGTTCTTGGTGTAGTAGTTGGAGATAGCTGACTTGATGGCATCTTCTGCGAGCATAGAGCAATGGACTGGTTCATATTAGCTGAGTGCTTTTTGGTGCTAAGTAGGTTGGAAGATATTTACGCTTGACTGGTGGCAGACAAAGTTCCTTTGCGATCTCAGTGTTGCGAACTCTTCCGGCTTCCTCCAATGTCATTCCACGGACAAGCTCAGTAAGGTAAGATGATGAGGCAATGGCCGAACCGCAACCAAATGTCTTAAACTTAACATCGGAGATAGTGTTGTTGGAAGGGTCTACTCTGATCTGAAGCTTCATCACATCACCACAGGCTGGCGCGCCAACCAAGCCAGTACCGACATCAGTATCCGTCTTGGACATGCTGCCAACATTTCTTGGTCGAGAGTAGTGGTCGAGGACCTTCTCGTGGTATTGTCTTCGGCCAACAGAGGCTACCGCTACAGCCTGGGTAGGAATAGCGACGCGGGGTGCGGAAGCCGAGAGAACACGGCTGGCAACGCGTGGTGCGTTGATGAGAGATCTTCTGAACATGTTGATATTTATGATATGGTGGAAGGTTGAAATCGTGAGTGAAGATGATATCTTCTCTTCTTCGTTTATTTGAAGCTAGACAGTCGAAGTTGATGTGATAAGTTGTTAAGGTCTGTGCAAGCTTGGTAGACGGATTGTTCTTGTGTAAGGTGAGATGGTAGATTGAAAATAATTAGGAGGGCGATGAAACTTCGTACAGAAGATGTTGTTGAAGCAATGAAGGAGGAAGAAGTATTTGGGTGGATGGAGGTGACGACTTGATAGAGGTTTGCCGGTCCGGGAAAATGTGATTCAATGATTGGACGAATCGGACGAATCTAGATGCTCAGCGAGATCCGCACTGCTTACATACAAATCCTGAAAGAGCTATGCCATCATGGGTGGCGAAGCAGAAAAGCACGTGACCAAATACCCCGCCAAATGCTCAATCTGATAACATTGACACTCATGCGCCTAATGCCTTGTGCAAAGAAAGAAAGAAAGAAAGAAAAGATACTCCAATAACAATACGTGAATACATACAATGTTTGCTCTGTCTACTCATTTAAAACCATCCGGGTTTGTATGGAAAATTCTAGAATCAACATACATCATTTCATGTTTACATAACAAAATCGTCCATACCTTAAGCAAAAATCCAGCGTAAGGTACATGAGAGGATAACAGTATGGGTAAATGAGCAGCACTACATTGATACAATAGGCACTTAGGAGTAATTAAGGCAGTGATACCGAGGTTGTCTTCGTACTACGGAGCGAGGAGAATATGGACACTGCACCAGCTGTACCATAATGATCAAGGCCCGTAGCATCGGGGGGAAGATTATGTACGTATGTGAATCAAGAGCCTAATCAGGCACATATATGGCAGTATTTAGGTGCTACTCTAAGCACAGATACCGGTACCTTACCTAGCCTCAGCCTATGCATCCGCTGGCTGATACACAGCTTGTAAAGAGAGCTCAATCGTCAGAGATTCTCCTCTGACTACCTTGTGGAGTACCTCATTTATTAAAAAGAGAACAACGCTCGTGGAGTGCGTCTAGCATCTATTTTGCTGATCTATTTCTTTCACTTCTCCATTTTTCTGATCCTCCGAATACGCCTCCGTCTACTCCGCAATTATTTGCTGATAGCGAATGCTTAAGTAGACAAGGTATTCAAAACATACCCTCTCAGGCCTTTTCTACTTCTACATTTTGACAGCAAAAGCCTTCCACCATCTTGATATGGCGTTAACGTGCACACACGTGGACTCGGCTGGTCAGTCATAATTATTGCTCTCTTTTAGATTTGCTAACGTCAAGCAGCTCTTCGTCTGCCCGGACCTAACCAGGCAGTGTATCGCGAGGACTGTACTCAGTGCTTCGATTCAATTGTGAGTGCTTACTGAACACAATCACGATCACGATCACGATCAAGACCTAACGTTTCTTTTTATACAGGACGACCCTACGGGCCTCGATGTCTGTCTCTTCTGCTTTAATGGTGGTTGCACTGGCAATAGACAGCATGGAGCTCTACACTACGCTACTACACAACATCCTATCGTCTTGAACATCCGTAGATCACGGAAGGTGATTGTTCGCGATGAACCACCGCAAAAGATCTCGAAGCTCTCAATCGCAGCAGAAACCGAGGAGGATCGATATGACATCGAAACAAGTGTGCGCTGCTATGAGTGCCAGGCTGATGATATCAATAAGTCGGCAGGAAAGCTCGGGGCAGTTGTTGATGCTGTCATGAAGGCAAACACTTTTGCTAGGCAGGAGGAAGTCAAGGCTTGGGAGCAGGAAATGACGTCTTGTGAGCACATATTGATGTTGCAGCAAGAGGAACCACGAAAAATAGAATCTCAGGACCTGGGTCACTGCTCGGCTTGTGACTTACAGGAGAATTTGTGGCTGTGTCTACAGTGTGGTAACCTTGGATGTGGTCGGTCACAATTTGGAGCCGTCAACGGTCATTCTCATGGACTTGCACACAAAGACGTCTCGGGACATGGTGTTGCAGTCAAGCTTGGATCCATCACACCAGAAGGCACCGCGGATGTATACTGCTATTTGTGTGATGAGGAGCGTGTTGACGAAGAACTCGGTGTACATCTTGCGCACTGGGGAATTTTACTTGCTGAACGACAGAAAACCGAAAAGAGCTTGACTGAAATGCAAATTGAGCAAAATTTGCGCTGGGAATTTTCTATGACAACTGAGGATGGTAAGGAACTCATTCCCGTCTTTGGCCCTGGATTTACTGGCTTGAAGAACCTGGGTAACAGTTGTTACCTGGCAAGCAGCCTTCAGTGTATCTTTTCATTGCCTCAATTCCAGAAGAGATATTATCACCCAGATGCGGATCCTCCGATGGCAGTAGAGCCAGCCCAGGATCTTGAGACCCAACTTCGAAAGATGGCTGATGGACTGATATCTGGTCGCTACTCCCGCCCTGATTCAGATGTGGTTGCATCTGAGCATTCGCCTGAGATTGCTCACCAAAAAGGTCTTGCACCTTCGATGTTGAAGCACTTAGTAGGAAGGGGCCATTCCGAATTTTCTACCATGAGACAGCAGGATGCCTTCGAATTTCTCCTTCATATTTTCAAACTGATTACAAGATCTCCACACCCATCACCTCTCCAAGATCCTGTCCAAGCCTTCCGATTCGTCGTAGAACAGCGTCTACAATGCCTTAGCTGCAAGAAAGTTCGATACCGTACTGATGAACAGGACAACATCTCAATCCCAGTACCTATTAAGGAAAAGCCAAAGGCCAACAAGGACGACCCGGATGAGTATGAGCCTGTATCTTTCAAAGAGTGTCTTGATTCCTTCACCGCTGAGGAAGTCGTCGAACTATTCTGCGCCGGATGTGGCAATAAAGACGGTTTCACCAAGCGTTCGCTTTTTAAGACCTTTCCCGAAGTTCTGGCGATCAACGCTCGTAGATTTATATTGAAAAACTGGGTTCCTACGAAGGTTGATGTTCCTGTGGTCGTTGGAGACGAAACCTTCTTACTTGATGATTATAAATCTCCTGGCTACCAGCCTTCAGAAGAGTTGTTACCGGAAGAATCAGAGACTACTGGATCATCGGCCTTTGTTCCTAATGAGGTGGGCCTGGAGATGCTGGAAAGCATGGGCTTCCCTCGCAATCGATGTGAGAAAGCATTGCATGCAACTGGTAACACTGATGGAAATTCGGCTATGGAATGGCTCTTTCAGCACATGGATGATCCTGATATTGATGAACCCCTTTCTACCGGCACATCTACTGGGGTAACTGGAGCTGCCGACCCCGAGAAAATCGAGATGTTGGGACAAATGGGCTTCGGCCCTCCACAGGCACGCAAGGCCCTCAAAGAAACAGGTGGGGATGTCGAAAGAGCCGTTGAATGGCTCTTTAGTCATCCAGATGACCAGGGTGATTTTGACGAAGTTGATACTTCAGTTACAGAGACATCTCCAAGGGCAGAAGCTGGAAGCAGAGATCTGCCTGCAAGATTCAAGCTTCAGTCAATTGTTTGTCATAAAGGAACAAGTATTCATGCAGGGTACGTTCAAATTCTATACCTATTAGCTTCTCAAAATCTAGCGGTGCGGATACTGACTTCATACAGCCATTATGTTGCTTTTGTTCGAAAGCAGATCAAGGACGAGCTGGAGGCCACCTGGGTCCTCTTCAATGATGAAAAGGTGGTAAAGGCTGTGGAAGTGGAGGAAATGAAGAAGTTTGCGTATGTATATTTCTTTGAGCGCGCATAAGCCGAAGAGCCACATTTGACACGAATTACATGACATAAAAATACACTACGAGACACATGGCATTGCTTCAGCTTGTACTAAGCATGGCATGACTCAAAATTTTCTGCGTTGCAAGTTTAGCTAGACTAGAAAACAATCAAGTACAAAACGTTCCTCAACCACAGAAGATGCCTCTTTAATGGTCTGTCGTACCAGTGAGAACTATCTAACACTGGTTGACTATTCAATCAAAAGGTTATGAAATTGTGCAAATAATCTTCCCCTTAGTCTTGTTACTCTCCATGAGTTTGTGTGCCTCAATGACTTGTTCCCATGGGAAAACCTTCTCTACAAAGACCTTGAGTTGACCCTTGCTGAAAAGAGGGAGACGTTCTTCAAGACTGTCCCTAAGCCTTCCTTGGTATTCTGGGTTTCTTGCTCTTAACGTGCTACCCTCATATCTAATGCGCTTCTTAATGAAAGGGCTCATATCGACATCAGCAGGCAGCTTGATACCACCCATAGTTCCAAGATTCACGATGTGCCCTTCAAGGGCAGCCGCGTTCAAATTCCCTTGAAAGTAAGGCGCCCCAATGAAGTCGACAATAACGTCAACACCCTTTCCACCAGTAGCCTTCAAAAGTTCCGCCGACCAGTCCTGAGTATTATAATTAAAGCCTGCCTTTGCTCCAAGGGATACACAGAAGTCGATCTTCTCCTGGGATCCAGCGGTGACATAGACCTCGCTAGCTCCTCCAGCTAAGGCTAGTTGTATGCCAGAGATCGAAACACTGGAGGCACCGGCGTGCCAAAGGACTGACTTGCCTTCAGAGAACTCCCCAACAATGTACAGGGCTTGTGTAGCTGTAATCCATGTCTAAAACGCAGTATATGTCAAACTACAATGTGGTTTTAATCAGACAAGAAGTGGATCATACCTCAGGAATACCAGCAGCTTCTTCCCAGCTCATGTCTTTAGGCTTGTGCATGAGCATGCGCGAGCTGACCTTGATATATTCCGCGTAGGCCCCGCCATAAGCCAGACCAAAGACCTCATCACCAACCTTAAAGTGCTCCTTGGTGTCGGAGCCTAGTTCCTCAATGGTACCGCTGAATTCTACACCGAGAATTTTGCCGGCTTGTGGTGGAAGTGGATATTTTCCCTCTCGCTGTAGAAGGTCCATACGGTTTAGGCCAAAGGCCTTAACCTTTATAAGTGCCTCACAATTGGCGGGAACTGGCTTTGGGATATTATTCGAGATAAAAAGAGACTCGGCGGGACCAATATCACCCTTGATATCTGTGGCAACGTTATAAACATTTTCGTCGAGCACACTATATTTGGATGGCGGGGTAGCTCACCAACAGCTCGCATATCTACCATGATTGGAGAGAGAAGCTTGACGTTAAGTATGGTAGAATAATGATTTGTTCATGCAATAGCAAAAATTGCGAATCGGTATTAGAATAGCCCAGGAAGTTTAAAAATGTGAACTAATAGAGAAATGGGATTCTGAAATAATTGATGCGGAAGTCAAGTCGATTTGTAATGGAGAGTGGAGCACCAGAATCCTATTTAACACTACATAGGCGGCTGCCGGGGAGCCGTGTAAACGCGCCAGATTACGATCACCAAATGATGATGACGCGAGGTGCAAACAAGCATTCAGGGATCCACCACTCTACTTCCGACACACTCCCGGATCTTCTGTTATGGATAAATATCATTGGAATCGGGTCAGAGAGTGGCTGCTTACGGCGTTAGTCATTGAAAGCCATGCATATATAGGAAACTTGAGGAGGTCATTACGAGATGTCGATGAACCAAGGATTATACACATTTATACGGTTGGTTGGAGCCCTACAAGTATAAGAGCTACATGAATCAAGAACCATACACTTTCTGTGGTAGTTCACCATGAATATGAGCGCTTACTCAATATCACTGCCAATCAACGAAGAGTTTAGTAAGTTTATGTTTGGAATTACAGTTGCGGAAAGCACCCAGATTACTGCTAGCAAGGCATAGGAACAATGTCAACAATATTGTAGTATGCCACTTGAATGATAGGCACAATTTTCATACATATGCTTCATCAAAGCCCATATCAGGCCAACGCCGACCCCCAGAATCAAACAAAGCCAAACAAAGCATAACAATTTCCCTCGTAGCAGTACAAACTCTAATCAATGTTGTAGAGTTTGATAAGCTCTGCAAGCTTAGCTGCCTCAGCAGCATAGTTGATTGGCGTCGCACCAGAAACTTGGTAACGGACTCTATTGGCGAAAGTCAGTAAAATTTCTCAATAGAATATACACCTGTGGATCTGGGTTACCTTTGTTGATCTTGGAAATTATCCATCTTTGCCCTGCATTTGAACGTCATTGTCCTGCAATTGGCTTCCTCGAAGGCCCTTCCAAATGCTACCTCATCGTTTTCCTTCAGCTCCATCAATTGGTCTGCACTCATGCCCATAAGCATGCGTCCAACATCATCGAAACAGCTCAACCAGAGTTGCCCTGTGTGGTCATTGACGTTGAGTGACATGATGTAGCGATATTGAGGCTTCTCATGGTTCTGATTACACTTCTCACATCTCCACATTCCATCACCCATATCGACAACTTTCTTGTTACAGTCCTCGTTGAGACATGCAGGATAACAGACATTGTCCTGCTTAATGTAAACCACAGTAGCTTTTGTGGAGAAATAGTCGACATTTTCGGACATGCCCAAGTTCTCCTCCTTCACCTGAGCCACAGTCTTCAGAGGATCTTGACGTCCACCAGCAGCCCCAGCGCTTGCCATGGCAGAATGTGAGTTGAAAGTGTTGGTGCGACCTTGCGAATCATACCAGCCCTTAAGCTTGTGTGCTTCTTGGATATCTGGGTCAATCGCCATTGAGCCGGATGAAAGAAGGCTGAGACTTCTACCACCGAAGTCGCCCACTTTAGCACCTTTGAAGGCAACGACAGACTCTGGCTGAGCGTCAAAGCCCAAAGCGCTTTTGCCCCAGATGGTAAGACGAACAGAATAACCGCTGTCGTCTACCAAAGTCAACTCTCTCTTGTCATACGGTTTGTTTGTGGTCTTGGAAACAATTTGAGACACATCCGCAACTTCTTTCAAAACACCGATGACATCGATTGTACTATCTTTCTCCACGGTCTGAAGCTCACCGATAGTGGTAAAGTTGAATCGAACTTGCGGCACATTCTCTTGATCCTCAGCCTTCTCAACAAGAGTATCACGATCGAAAGTAAGCTCATAGTCGTTGGGTAGGTTGCTGAATTGCTTCTTGGCAAAGCCTACTCGACATGGTGCTGATATATAATATACGGAGCCTTCCTGGAACATATCGTACAGCATATCGCACTGATCATTGAAACCAGTAGCTTTGATCTCGCCACTTTCGTCGAGGAGATTAACACTGAAGAGCTTGCCTTCTCCACTTGCCTTGTGCCATGAACGGATTTCAGACTTATTGGTAACTCGTGCTTTGATAGTCCATTTGTGTGCATATGGCGAGAGGGCTTCAATCGGGTATATATTCGCATGGGACGCAGAGCTAGATGGGCCGCTCCGCGACGGAAGTGATCGTTCTTGAGGTTGTGGTTTCTGTTCTTTCTGCCCATAGAATCCGTTGCTAGCAATGGTTGTAGATGTGGGCTTCGAATCTTCCTCGTCGAGCTTTTCAGTCAAAGCCTTCGGATCACCGATCTTTTCTTGCTCTCCAAGGCTTTCGATGACTTCAAGATCCAGTATAATCAAAATTCTTGAGAAGTCAGAGATAATAGAAGATAGTTGTATTTGTGAGCTACTCACTTCTTGCCCTTAACCGAATTTGCTTGGTAAGACTTAAGTCGTACAAACGAGCCTTTCTTGAGCTTGCCCTCATGATAAACATGGTTGACCTCTATATTTAAGTTAGACACCTGACCGGACTGAGCATCGAAGTATGGGTTGTCTTACGTGTGGCGAGCATGCTTTGAACGAAGTTCTTAATGTCACTTAAGACGATGCGAAAACGTTCTGGAGCTCCGTTACCAGTGGAGGCAAGGGCCTTGATTTGTACACACTGACATACTGGAACTGGGAATTCTCTCTGGAGCTTATCAGGATCGTTGAAGATGGCACTGGAACGTGTAAGTGTTGATAATGATGATTATGCCAGAAAACTTACTCCAGGGCACCTTGAGTAACTTGGGAGGCTGCGTCGTCGGCCATTTTCACTGCTGAACAAAAAAAGAAGTGAGATCGAACAACAGGTGTTAAGTTCTGATGAGACTAAGAACCTGAACAAATTCGATGTCTTTCTTTTGTTGCTGTCGTGCTCTCTCTGCAACCTGCTGATGAGCAAAAAGCGTGTCGAACGCGACGCGTCGTGGCGTAAAGTGTTTAGGCGGCCGCGAGCTACAATGTTAGCGCGGGGGTGTGGGCGCGGGGATGATGGTCTCACTTAAGGTACCTCATATTACATAGGTAGGTGGAAGTTAAAGTTACATGACCTGCCTTGCATACTTCTCATGTAAAACAAAGTCTTCCCTCCCCCAAAAATATACAACAGTCATCGTGGAAGATTCCTATCATTTCATCAAAAAGTCAAACATCTTTTATTAGCGTTCGCTTTCGCTTCGACACAAAACAATCATCATGACTGATAATCTGGAGGTCGCAACCAAGGCACCGGAGAGCGATGCTGTAGAACATGCTGTTGCGACGGAGAATCCTGCCCAAACACAGACTACAGCTCCAGAGTCTATGGCTTCTGTTGAGTCTCAAGTGCACACTAGTATCACTGGTACCACCGAATCCTTAATACCTGGGGATACTCCAGCGCAAACGGGTGCCAGCCTTGGAGAGCATTGCACTTCTGATAGACCTACTCGTACGTAGCATGAAATGTGCGAAGCTATAGCAATTTTTATGTCTAATAATATGCAGCGGTTGGGGCAGCCCCATCTGGCGAGATGTCAAAACTTGGTGACGTTGATGTTTGATTTCCAATTCATTTATTGGATTCAATATACTCATTAGATCTTAGGTATATATCGCCAAGCCTGCCGACTATCCACAGAGGCCCTCAAAGCTTTTGCTTTTTTTGACTGGAGGTACCGGGGTTCATTCGATAAATAATCAGGTTCAAGCAGATCGATTCGCAGAGGAGGGATTCCTTGTTATCATGCCAGATATGTTCGAGAATGACCCTGCACCAAACTCGAGCGCCATAGATGAAACGAATACGTCAATAATCGAACAACTCAAGATGGCTGCGGCAGAGACAGTAAAGAGTTTTATCATTGATATGTGGCTTGCTAGACATACACCGGAAAAGATCCTACCCGTCATCCAAAAAGTACTCGACAGTGCAAAGGAGGAGTTTGCTGATGCTATCGCAAATGGTGATGGTATATATGGCGTAGGCTACGTAGGTCCTCCGTCAATTTGAGCTACATAATTTCTAACAAATTCAAGTGTACTGGAGGACGAATCATTCTTCTTCTTGCCGGTGAGAAACCCGACATAGTGATGTGGGGCCAGAAAAAAGCAGATGTGGAGGCTGGTGTGGCCAAGAGAGGTCCACTGATAAAAGTTGGGGCTATTGCCCATGCATCTCTAGTTGACCAGGGAGATTTTGATGGGGTCAAGGCCCCGTTGACTATAGCATGCGTGCAAAATGATTCTCTGTTCCCACAAAACGTTCTCGATGCTGGCGAGAAGTATATGAAGGAGAATGGAGTCGAGCACGAACTCAAGTCTTACTCTGGTGTTCCTCACGGTAAGATACCTACCATTCTTTTGGCGTTTTTTTTTCTTTCCACCGGAAATTAACGATGCTATTCTACAGGATTTGCTGTTGTAGGCGAATATAATGACGCAGCTATCAAGACCGCACAAAACGAGGCATTCGAACAGATGTTGAGCTGGCTCAAGTCACATTAGTTTAGGCATCTCTTTTCTAGGCGTTATTGGCACTTGAATCCTGAAGATACCATACGCATTTACACATACCCAGCATTCTAAGTGGATGTTATAACCTTAGCCTTAAAGCTTCATACATGACGAACTATCGATTTTCTGAAAACTCATATTGGTAGCTCAATGCAAACATTTTCTCTACAGCAGCATTCATATACGCCTTCTCAAGACTTCACTCCCCAACTCATGCAGCAATAAACGCCAACTTTGTAATTTGAATACCCAGACCACGCTAACCTCAGCCAACGCCCCAATCATGGTTCTCATAACGCCGTAATTTATGCATCTCGTACGTCGTATACTATGTTCCTCAAAGCGAATGTTGCAAATGTTGCAAATGTTGCAAATCATCAAAAACCCATCAAATCTTCGTCTATTGCGTCACCAGTTGATTGCCAGTTCATGCTCTCGTCGGTAGTTCCCGTGTTTCCAACGCTTCCAAGCTTCTTCTGCTTTTGTGCCCACTTGATGTAATCCTTGTCCTGGGCGAGGCGGCGATTTGTGTAGGTGACGTCTGTTGAAAGCTTCTTGAGCTCCTCTGTTTTGGTAGCTAGATGCTGTTGAAAGTCTTCCTCGCTAAGAACTGCTGGCGGATCGAATTTAAGGATGAGATAGCCATTTGAGGATTGGGAAAGGACTGCACATAAAGATTTCTCTTGGATCATGCGACGAATCAATGCCTCCGTTGCGGTATCAGAAGGAAGTCTCTCGCCTGTGTCTGCACTATATGTCATCTGTGTGATCTCGCTCACAGAAATTCGACTGTAGACTTTGCCGAGGTTTCGAATTGCGAATTTCTGATAAGCGGCGAGGACTTGTTGCATGAGACCGAGGTTGCAGTCGGCCTGCCAGGTACGTTGACCAAAGTCAATCTCCGCCTTAAGTCTGTCTGCTTTACCATTTTCAAAAATCATCGCTACGGTATCATACGCTTTGGCAAGAGTGTGATATGCTTTTGACGCATGGGGAGAAGTTGTTGGTGGAGGTTTGACACTTTCGCCCTTCAGAAGGAGGTTGACAATGAGCCACTTCTTGTAAGCCTCAACCATGATCTTGCTGATGCTATTGTTATCCTTTATGGGGAATGTAACGGCGTTTTCCAATGATGCTCCTGCGCTCTCCCACTGCTGCATGCTAATGAAAGCAGTCCCGCATAATACAAAATACTCAAGAACGTCATTCGACTTGAGAAGTTTGGTGAATCCGTTTGCGTATGTAATCCATGCTGGGCCATTCAAGCTTATATCGCATCTATACTTGAGGCTTGAGGGTTCGAGTTTAGTTGGGAAGTAGAGGACAGCGCATTGAAGAACAGGAATTGCTGGAGCGATATCGCCGGACTCCAATGCTAGACGTACAAGTTGCAAATGGTGTGATGTAAGTACAGAGCCCTCAGGGTCAAGCTTACGAAGTGCAGCGGCAACAGGAGAAATAGCGGATGCCGGCTAGAGAAACCATTAGTTATGAGTAATTATATCGAACCACGCCTTTACTTACTTCTTGTGCTCGTTCAGCAAGTAACACTACTGTCTCAATAATTTTGGTCCACTCAGTGCCAACATATCTAATCTGTCGTTCATCGAAATGTTGTAAGAACTCCACCATATGACCCCATAAGGTTTCAGCACTACTCTTTGTTTTTGGTTTCTCAGCTTCGATCTGTGCGAACAGTGCAACGGCAAAGTGAATCGTCTCCGAAGCAGGATCAATGACCTAGTGCACGAAACTTGTGAGCCAGGCCCTTAGAACAACTACGCATATGGGGCAATACTCACATCGAAGATACTTTGGCCTTGTGCGTCCTTCGCAAGAAGCTCTGCTGTGCTCAGCTTCTTGATCTCTTCGAGTCTCGCAGTGATGGCGTCGTCATACTGCTTGTTTGAAATGGAACCAACGGCAGATAGTGGAAGAAGTTCCGTGTTAGAAGATGAAGCATCCATGCTGACTGGAGAGCTTCGGGAACAAATCCGATACAAAGTGTCTGGGAATCTTCTGATTACCTACCCAAGAAGTGCAGGTTAGCTTCTATATTGACATGAATAGCTTTAAATGGTCGACTCCACGGTTGACTAAAGTGAATGCTGAAGTAGCGTGCTGGTGAAATGTTTGAGACTGGCTTTGTATGTTTTTAGAGGTCGAATATAGGAAATCGTGTGTTCTGTGACAGAGGAGAGTAAACAAGTACCTGTCGCAGCCTTCCTGGAGGTGGAGGAGATAATGGAAGCTGTGAGCTCCAGCCATCATTGGATTGGTCCATAACAGGCAATATTCCGAAGATGTTGCGGTAGACGAGCAAGCACAAGCTTGCTCGGATTTAAGATAATCCGACAGAATTTCTTGTTTGCTGGGTCAGTGTATAAGAAAGTGAATGAGTCAAGGAATAGTAAAGGTTTGTTTAGAAGTGTCTTGGTTATTTTGAAACGGAGTATTGATTTCAAACGGCACCTTTGTTTACAGAGTCTGAGATCGAAAAGACTCAATAAGTAAATAGCCTAACCAGGTTCAAAGTTCCTCCGCAAGAGTCCCTTGTTACATTTTTACCAAGTCATATCCAGACCACTTCCAATGTCTTTGACAAATGCATCTCCTTCGGAAGCTGCAAGGGCAGCAAAATCCGCTTCTCATATTCTAGCAACATTGCCAACGTCCGCTCGCAACTCGGCTCTTACTGCTATTCATGACGCCCTGTCGCTGGCCAAAGATGAAATTCTAGCTGCCAACGCCCGAGATCTTGAATTGGCCGCTAAAGCCGCCGAAAATGGCGATCTTAGTCTGAGTATCGTGGCGAGATTGGATCTTGGAAAGAAGGGCAAATGGGAGGACATGCTAAAGGGCATTTTAGACGTCAGAGATCTTGAAGATCCAGGTATTATCACCTATAAAAGTCGTCAAGGGCGAATGCTGATCACGTGAATAACAGTTGGCAAGGTCAGTCTAAGAACCAGACTTGACGAGGGGCTTGACTTAGAAAGAGTATCATGCCCAATAGGTGTACTTCTCATCATATTTGAGGCGAGACCAGAAGTCATTGCAAATATTGCATCCTTAGCTATCAAGTCTGGAAATGCTGCAATCTTGAAAGGAGGAAAGGAGTCAACTGAGTCTTTCAAGGCCATTTCGACTGTCATTTCGAATGCCCTGACTTCCACCCAAGTTCCAAACACAGCCATCCAGCTTGTTGTTACCCGAGATGTCATCCCGCAATTACTTTCTCAAGACCAATACATCGACCTCGTAATTCCTCGTGGCTCGAACGAGCTTGTTCGCTACATTAAGAACAACACCCGCATCCCCGTACTTGGTCATGCCGACGGTCTCTGCTCAATACTTTTGGAGGAGTCTGCAGATGCTGATATGGCTGTAAAGGTCATTGTTGATTCAAAGACCAGCTACCCGGCCGCTTGCAACAGTCTCGAGACCCTTCTTGTGAAGCCTGCCGCCTTGACAACTATTCTTCCCCAGGTTGCAACGGCGCTGCTTGATAAGGGCGTTTCATTACGCTGCGATGCAGCGAGTAAGGTGGCTTTGAACCAATCTCTTCCGACCAATCTTGCCTCAATCCTCCAGGAATCGAACGAGGCGGATTATGATACCGAATTTCTTTCTCTCACCTTGGCTATCAAAGTCGTAGATTCACTCCAGGATGCCATTACTCACATTAACCTCCATGGCTCTCATCACACCGATGTAATTCTTACCTCCGATTCGCAAGCAGCCGAGCTATTCATGGCCAGCATCGATTCCGCTGGAGTTTTCTGGAACACATCCACACGTATGGCCGATGGCATGCGTTTTGGGTTTGGAACTGAGGTAGGAATCAGCACAAACAAAATCCATGCCAGAGGACCAGTTGGCCTAGAAGGATTAATGATTTACAAGTACAAAATTAGAGGTGGAGGCCATGTGACGGCCTCATACGGTGAGGGGGAAGGCCAAAAGCGCTTCAAGCATGAGCGACTAGCACTATAATAACAAAATTAAATGACCAATGAAAAGCATTATCATATCTGCATTGTCTCCGTATATATATGTAACTTGTTCTGACCAAGCACTCCAGTGTCTCCTGTCACTACCCAATACTCCAAACACCTATGTTACAGTGGGAATCAGTCACTTGCAATGCGCCGCTCCTCAGTTCGTATCAATCATGGTACCGCACCCCTGTTGCCAAGGCCACTCCCAGGTCGCTTCAAGCCCGTACTTGTAGTTCTCTCATGAGGCACACCGCCGCCTGGTCTTCTTAGGCGGCTGCTTGGTGCATTGCCATACATAGATTTTCTGACTGGTGATGGAGCTGCTGGGGTGTCCTGCTGAACGTCCGATTTGGTGGATGATGGCGCTCGTAGACTTGATGTCCTCGAAATACCACTACCTCGTCGGGTTTCGACGCCGGTATTAGTTGCAGAGGGTGCCTGTTGTGCAACTGGCTCCGGTTGTGGGACTGGGGCGGGCGTGGAAGCCTGCAATGCAAACATCTCTTCTACAGCAGCAACAAGATCTCCCTTTTCGACACGCTCTTTCTCCAAATCCTCTCTAAGTTGAGCGTTGTCCTGCTTGACAATACTAATCTCTTCCATGGCACCGCACAATTTGGCTTCCAACTCTGCTGCCAATTTCGCACTGGTTGCTGCCTCTGCTTTAAGTTCTTCGGTGAAGTCGTCGTTTGGCATCCGTGGAGTGATTCCAGTCATCGTAGCATCTCTTCCATTTCGAAGCTCATCGCACTCTCTCGATAAGGTCTCGACGCGCTCCTCCAGCGTCTTTACCTTCTTGTCCCATCGGCTCTCATAACTCTTCTTCAAAGCAGCCACCTTGGTCTCATGCTTACTCTTGTAAAGTGTGTGAAGTTCTCGTGCAACCTTTTCAACCGCTATCTCAACATCTTTACCAGATGAGGCCGATGGGGATCTAGGCTCATCCCCAGCGTTGGAACCAGTGGCCGATGAACTGGCACGAAGTGCAGCAATTCTACTTTCAGCTTCCTGATGCATCATTTCTGCAGCTTCGCGGCGTTGTTCGCATTCTATCAAACGCCCTTCCAGAGCCTCTCGCTCACTCTCTGTATGCACAATCTCCTCTCTAACATTCCGAAGGATGAGCTCCATCTCCCTTCCTCGCTTTTCCCAGCTTTCTCTTTCAGCTTCCAGCTGATCTCTTGCATCCCTTTCCTCTCGGACCTGTTCCATGCTCTCACCTACCCGCTTTTCTGCATCGCCGACTGCCGTCTTGAGTGACATGACTTCTGCTTCTTTTCCACTGAGCGACGCCTTCAGACTACTGATCTCCGATAAAAATCCGGACTTTAGAGACTCAAGCTCGCGTGGAGTAATCGAGGGCATACTTCGTGGTGTTGGAGCTGGAGGAATATCAAAGTCCAGAAGATTTGACATTCTTCCAGCTGGCGAGAACGATCGTTGTCCATCCCTAGCACGTGAGGGCGTTCTGGCATTGTGTGCTTGTGCTAATATATCTGGCATTGTTTGGCTCTTGGAGGGTGAATGTCTTCTGATTGGCGAGTTTGAAATATTGTTGAATTGCTCAGTGAAGTCCAAAAGCAAATTAGTGGTATCACCGGAGTTGTTGGACCTTGGCTGATATGAGTGTCTTGCTTGCTGCCTAGCGGTTGCGGGTGTTCCAAATGGAGCTCTACGAGGTGTAGGCCCTCCATCAGCAAACCTACTTGGGCTTTGGCCCATCTTTGCAAACATAGTCATATCGGGTACTGCCGAAAAGGCCGAAAACTGCGTATCGTCCATGCCTGTGGCATCATGCTGTTCTTCATCATCCAGGCTTGCTAAAGTATCATCATCAAAATCCTCATTGTTTTGAGCAACTCTGGAGAATTCCTCATCATCGAATTGCGTATCGTCCATTCCTGAGGGCTTAGCCGATGATCTGGTCGCAGTGGGAGATTCGTCTTTGGCATAAATGTCTAGAGTAATATCGGCAGCGTTCTCGTCATTTGACATACCATCTTCTGGAGTTTTAGATACTGCAGTTGATTCGGAAGTGTGTCGCCATCGGTCGGTGTTTGGTGCAGTGCCAGCCCTACTAGTCAAAAACTTCATCGGCGACAGAGAATTACGCTCAGCGAGGCCGTTTGTCGGGGATACAGGCATGAGACTGCGACGTTTGGTATTCTCACGATCGAGCGATGGGGACATCTCCTCGAAAGGAGAGCTGGGGGTGTCATCATCATCATCTTGGTCGGTATTGGATGTTCGTCGCAGTGCTGTAGGTGGTGTTGCATTTAGGGATGCTCCTGTCGCAGGGGACAGTGGAGTTGTCATGGTGAATTGGTAGATCTAAGTCGATAAGACTAGTCAAGATATAATAGACAGCCGTATGATTCGAGTTTTTAATGCGTCCACTGTACTCAGACGGTTATCGTGGAGGTTGAGGAGGATGAAGCGGCGCAATCAATCGAGTTGAGCGTCGGGATGCCTAATAGAGATGGGGTCTACGAAAACGAAGACAACAGAGCTAGGCTCGGCAAGAATAAACACTGAGCTTCGCCCCAGCAACGCTGCCATAATACATCACGGCGCACCACTGATGGTAGCCTCTCGGATCAACATGCAGCCCGATGCATTACATACTCACATACTGCAGTACTACTCTACATACTTCAAATACGTTTCGATTTCTCCCATATTCACAAACGTCGAATATATTAGATATAAAAATAGAATTGAACAAAACAAAACATAGGCATATGGTTATAAGTGTGATAATCAAGAGTGCGATAATCTCGTAATACTTTGCTCATTCCACAATATTTCACAATGCCTCGACAAGTATCTTTAATTCAAAGAGTTGGACAGCTCAGGAGTAAGAACAATTGCTTTTTCTTTGTCCTCATCACTTCGTTCCATCAGCTACGTAGAAATATCAAATAACACAAGGAGAGGTCGTAATGGTCATGAAGCCCAGAGCCCAAGAAAAATCATTGAAATGCCAAGAGCAAAATCGCCCATTCGCCGCGCGTAAGATCGTTACAGGCATTTCCCCATGTCTGGCCTACATGCAAATCTCTCTCAGCCCTATCTGTCCACTCTGAAAGCACAAGAGCGGAACAGAAAGGCCTACTTTGCGCAGCGTCATTCATCAGCCATGTAACATAAAAAGTATCCATCTTTAGAATCAAGTCGTAATCTCATAGTCATGTAAAGGAAACAAAAACAAACAAAAACAAAACAAACACAAAAGGTGATTAAAAACACACAAGCGCCGTAAATAAAATAAAATAAAAATCTGTTAAAAGAATGTCGTGGTGTAGGATGTTGCTCGCAACGTGCAGATCGGAATAATAGAGACATTATCGAGTTCTTCGAGAGTAAGAGGATATCCGAAGAATGATTACGCCGGGATCATCTAAGTGTGCTGCGCCGAAAAGACGACGTACGAAGTAAGGCCGTGACAGTTCGTTCATAATCGAGAATTCTTTTTTGGTGCGGAAGGGGAGTTGTTTTCTTTTTTTGGGGGGGAGGGGGAGGTTTTTTCTGGTACCGAATAGCAGTCGGTTATTGTCGACGCTGTGTGATAACAGAACGTGATCGATTCAGCCCACTGTTGTAGTTTGCACCACCGATACCCGGAACCGAGCCTTCTCGTACAGTCTTGCGTCTCTTCAACCCGTCCATGTCAGTGGCGTCTTGGCTAAGAGGTCGATTCTCCTCGTCATCCTCACGAGAACGCTTGCTTCCAACAGAGCCGTTCACAGAGCCGTTCATGATAGGCTGTTGTGAAGTGTAACCGTTCGACATTGTACTGACAAGCTCGTTATGAGCAGCGTAGACATCACTAGAGCTGCCGTTCGCAGTTCCACGTTCGCTACTCATCACACTATAAAGATTGCTCGACGGTGGTTGTACTCGAGGTGGTGTATTGTAGTCTGCTTGTTGACCATAGTATGACTGCGGAGGTGCAGTAGTGCGAGGCGTTGCTCGGCCAGAACCAGCTTGATGGCCAGGAGATCCATTCATTTCGGGAGAAAGGTGCGAGTGATCGCCTTGCAATTGACCAACCGCTGGAGCGGCAGTATAGTTGTAGGATCCGCGATTGGCGTCGTATGAGGGTCCGCTATCATGCGTGTACTCTCCATCATGCTCGTGCTCGGCCTCTTCCTCATCAGCTCCATGTGCTCCATTGCCTTGGGTATGGTGCATCAGTCCATTGGAAACCTTGCTGTCCTGGTCACCGCCATCCACAACTGGACCACGAGATGGTGGACCCATTTCACTCTTAATGAAAGCGCCTTGTTGATATCTACCCATTCCTTGGGTACCGTTGTTGGATTGTTGATATTGTGGCTGCGTGGAAGGGGCATACATCTGCCGAGAGGCGTCATATGGTTGATTCACACCCTGTTGCTGGTATTGTTGCATGCCTTGAACTGAGGTTCCAGGAGGAGTAGTGGCTGGAGTTGTTGGCATTGAGCGTGTGTTGCTTAATCCGGTATCAATAGAAAGCGGGTTTGTACCTTGAACATTCCCCATCCCTTGTCCACCCCATTGAAATGAACCATCAGAGTTCCCCATTCCATTCATACCACTTGATGCACTTGTCGGCGGTGTTGGAAAAGTATTTGCTCGGTCGAGCATTGGGCGACCATTTACGCCAGGAGTTGGTGCAAGGGAATGCGCTGGACCTGGAAGTGGAGCTCCAATGCCATTTTGCATGGAATGATGGTGATGTTGGTGAAGTGGAGGTAGCGCCGGTTGATTCGTGCGCATTTGGCTCTGCTCTTGCTTACGTCTTTCTGCAGCAGCCATTACGGCATTTGTTCGAGTCTGGTTTGTTGGGTGATACAGAAGAGCACCGATATTATGCACGAATAATGGATACAATAGCTCGGTAATCTTCTCCTTGTTCGCAAAGTCAAGTGCTCGCTCAAACGGGATCCTGAACCACAAGTCAGTCAATTGTACTGGGTGGGCCGATCGGGGTTCAGCCTCCTCTCTCTTGGCTCTATATATATCACTTACCAGACACCTTTGAGGTGCATTGGGCCAATCTTGACGACATGTCTCATCTTCTCACTCTTAAGGATGCCATCTCGGCGACCTCTCGTCATACCTGCAACGTTAAGGAGTTTTGTTCCGTTGATCATATGATTGTCTATAATTGTTAGTTAATTGTTAAGCTCTTTCTTTTTTTCTTTCTATTCTTCTCTCGAATGTGACTAACCTTCACGTCGAGCAACGCAGATTGACTTGGCTTCAACTTGAAAACACAGACTACCTTCATCTTCCCAAAGTGTTGCAGTAACTCTTGGCTTCATACCATGTGGAGCGATTTGACCTGTCGTATCAAAGCCTTGTTGAGGAGGATATCCCTGACCGGGCATTCCTGGTTGACCTGCGGACATGGCTGGAAGAGAAGGGAGTCCATTTTGACCACCCATTGGTCCAGAAACTTGATGGGCTCCTGAGTGGGGTGATGTTAATCCATTGGCATAGCTAAACTGTCCATATGGGGCCTGTGCTGGAGAATATTGTCCTGGACCTGGCTGCAACAACGGCGGTTGATGCTGCGCATAGTGTGGCATACCACCAGAAGTCACAGTCTGTGGAGTCGCCGGCTGACCTGCAGACATGTGTGAGGAATAATACATATCTGAGCCACCCTGGTTCATATTTGGATAAGATTCTTGGCCGTAAGAGTAGGGGGGTCCTGACTGCGGAGTCTGTGTATATGGGGATTGCAATGGCAACGAACTTGGTAGGCTCGTGTGAATTGGCTGCGTTGGAGAAGGGGTTTTTGGTCCTACTGGAGTTCCGTTGGTGAAGGAAGAAGTGTGAGAAGTGCCGTTGTAAATGGTTGATCCACCTAAAGAGCCAACCCGAGGAGATGAAGTACCGGAAGAATATGCCTGTTGCGGCTGAGGCAATGGCAGAGATGGCAATCTCTCACTCGCATGCAATGGTCGCTGTGCCGCGTGGTGGTTATAAAATGGTACCTCAGTCAAGCCTCGAGTGTGGACCTGCGAAATCGACGGAAGATCCAGTTTTTCGGTTTACGCGTCCTGAAAGGACGAGAGTTGCTATCGCTCTTGATATTTGACAGTCAGTTCAGAGAATGGGGAATCTCCTCTTGACAAGTTGCCCAGGAACGACTGTAACAGGATGGAGAACTCGGAAGAGTATCCTGGCGAGAAATGGATTTTATCTGGAAATGTAGGAAGATCAATGCTGCGATGTCTTTATCGCTCTACCAGTTTTTTTTTTTTTTTGTCTCCCAAGGAATCGAACAGATATGCTTCTCCGGACAATCGCTCGACCTTGTCTGGTAAATGCTTGACAAAAAGACTCTCTCTCGCACGTGTTTTTGTCAGTTTTCGATCTACACAAAGATGCACATATGCTTTTGTTGCTCTAATGTTGTTGACTCCGATGTGAATGCCGTGAACTTTTCGTTTTAATTTTTTCCAGAACAGAATTGCAAGAAATCGTGGTTGTTCGTTAAGGGTCGTTGAAGTCTCTCTCTCTTCCTCTCTTCCTCTCTGTTCCTCTCGTAGTAGCAGTAGTAGTATCAAATGGTTTCGTTGGAGTCAATGTGGTGATGGTATGTTGGTCGGCTCACACCTATTATGCAGGTACAACTGAATTAGTCGACTGCAGAAGAAGTGACGAGGAGAACGGCACAGAACAAGAAAGCTTGGACGTCGAGTGCCTTGAGGGATTAGAGAAAGTAGAAAAGAATCATACCAATAGTCCTGCGCCTCTGGATCAAAGATAAATAAAGAAGAGGCAGGTTTGGGGTGGAGAAGTAGATGGAAGGCAATTCAAATAAGAGAGTGAAGAAGTGATGGTTGTATATTTTTTTTTGGGTGGTGGAGGTGGAAAGATATTGAAGAGGAGGTTGGTGCTCGGGCTGGGTACGGTTAAGGTATGTATGTATGTATGATATGGAAATCGGTGGATGGTGAAATGAGTTAAGTGTGAGTTGATGGGGTGCGGAACGGTATCGCTCTTAGACCCAAGCTCTGTTTTTCGCGTCAGCGCCAGTGCCAATGCCAATCCAGTACCCCGGTCGCACTAGGTAGGGATACCTTGACAGTGGGCAATTGGAGCTGAGGGAAGATGGACGAGAAAGAGGGAGCAAGGTGAGGTGAGGTGTGTGAGGTGGGAGGTGCGAGGTGTGAGGTGTGAGGTGTTGAGGTGGGAGGGTAGCAGTCAGTGGAGAGGAAGTGGGGAGTGGATTGAGATGAGATGATTTGAATTGGATTGAATTCAATGTGCCAGTTGTCTGAATGACTGAATGGGATTATTGATTGAATTGATTGATTGATTGATTGATTGAATGGATTTACAGAGTATTGATTGAGTGAGGGTCAGGATTGAGTTGACTTCGGATGTGGGTGGGTTTGAGGATTGAGTATGGAGGGAGGGTGAGGGTGAGGGCGAGGGCGAGGGCGAGGGTGAGGACGGGGAACAGGGACGGGGGATGAGGGTTCAATGAGGAGTAGGAGGAGTTCAGGTAGTACTCTCCGTATTGCAGAGTAGACAGACAGACAGAGAGATAGATAGATAGAAGTATGAGTTTTGTAAGAGTCGAGTGAGAGGAGAGTCGGAGAGTGAGGGGGCAAGAGTGCAAGAGAGTGGTTGAGAGTCAGGTAGATTCGAGTTGTAGTATCACCTTGGCCACTCCTATCACCCACCCTCTTTCTTTTTCTTTTTCTTTCTCTTTTCCTTTTTGCACTCCCTTTCCCTTTCCTTCTCCCTCTCCCTCTCCCTCTTCTATTTTCTCTTCTACTCCCTCTTATCCTTTTTCTTTTGCCTCGTCATCTACCGAGGTGAGAGTAAAAAGAGTAAAAAGACACCAGATCAGATTTGAAAGAAAAGAAGAAAAAGCACCTTCTAGGTTTTGGGTGCTCCGGTGCTTCTTCCTCTTCTCGCTCACTCGCTCGCTCTCTCTGTCTAGAGTTAGTTCAAAGCGCGATGTCAGGCAATTTGTTGTCCTAGGTCCAGTTACAAGGACACCTAAAGCCCGGTAAACGAGTGGAAGAAACGAACCGGGGGCACAGAACAGCGAGGCCCTGCAGCACTGCACTACGTATTGATACAGTATCTTCACTTGTTTTGTTCATTATCCATAAATTAAAGTACGAGGAAGAGAGACAGGCGTTCAGTGATGGCGGTATCCATATGGCATTTGTCCCGTAGAATTTTAATGCCAAAGATAGTCAAGAGTGTGAGGTAAGGGAAGGGAAAGATATTGGTTGGTACTTGGTATGCGCAATACATGGTGAGTAAGAAAGCACCTAAGCAGGCAGTACTTTACTACATCAAGAACAAGGTGATATAGAGAACTAAGAGAAGCTAGTTGATGTACCGACCGATAAAAGTATGTATGTATATAGCACAAAAGACATGGTACATACATACATAAAATAGCAACAGAAACGGAATAGAAGGAAATTCTAGTATTGCAAAAGCAAACGAACAATTCAATAACGACTTCGTAATAAGACGTTGTTTATGCTAGGATCTCTCAGCGTTGCCGTATGCCGCAGACGTTCCCTGACCTGACCCCGTTGACAACCCTGCTTTTTTGTGGTGTCTTTCCTGGAAAACACTTCATACCGTACGGAGTTCCTTTGCTGTATGGAGATTGTATGGAGTACAACCATGTGTTTCTTACGTAGAGGGTGGACTGGAAAGAGAAATAAAAATCCGTGAGAGGCAGAAGAAAGCACGCACCATGAATTGCCGGGTAGAGTACATACACACCCACGCACTCGCGCATTTGCGCACTTGTTGCTGCTCGTACTTTTCCTCGGTATTTCAATGTTATTCGTCGTCCATGACAGGACGACACCCCTCTGCCTTGGGCTACTGCTGCTGTCTGGCTATATCCCGAAGTCTTGGTAGAGAGCAGTGAATGCTTTTCCCTCCATGGTATGTAAGTCTATCGTGCCCCACCCAGGGAAAGGGAAAGGGAAAGGGAAATTTGAGAATAGCACGCAGGGAGTGTCCGGAGTTGAATATCTAGCTGCAGTGCCTAAGTGCCTCCCTCCGTACCTAACATAGAGCACCAGAATACGATAGCTACCCACCTCCAACACACTCACTCGCGCACAAACACATCCTGATACGCATACCTTACCATACTTTTGCTCTGCTCTCTGGTCTGGCCTGGTCTGGTCTGGTCTTGTCATGTCTTGTCTTGTCTTGTCTTGTCATGTCTTGCCTTGTCTCATCTCTGCTCAAGACATATATCATATAGTTTGCTTGTATATTAAACAGATAAAAGATCGAATCTTGTGAATTAGGAAACGAAGAATCATGTATATTTCTTGTTCTCTATGACATCAAATTCCTTTCGTAGATTTGTAATCATAATTATTGAAACAGCCACATCACGGGACACAAAACCCTGTCAATAACAGCCGGACACAATGCCTTACAAACATATTACGGAGTAACGAACTAAGATACTCATAGTCCACTCCAGTAACTGGCGAACGGGTTATGATACTCGAAAGAGAAAGAGAAGAAGAAGTAGGAGAGGAAACAAGAAGAAATACTGTCGAGCTCCCATCACTCACGCTCATACACTTACACAGACTTCTGCTACTCCTGTCTGCTATGACTATGTCAATGCCACTTGCTGCCACCGGCTTCAGGTTGCACTCCAGACCTGACCGCAGTAGTATTCAGTGGGGAAAGAGAAAGAAAAACAGAAGAGTCCTTGTCATCAAGTGGGGCCTTGAATAGCACTGGCTAGAGTTTCTTCAATGATTCGTCGATGTACTTGGACAATTGCCTACCCTACCCGCTGCTTGCCCGCGGAGCCAGGGAGAAGTGTTACAGCCTGTAATAATCTGCAGGACAAGCAACAAGAATAGTGGCAACAGGGACCGTATTCCAGGAATGCCAGGATGCTGAGAGGGTCAGGATTAGGATAGGATTAGGATCACGACCAGGTGCACGCCAACACAGAAGTCCAGCAAAAGCCAGCACAGTACCAAAGCCCGCGGATCAGAGCCAAATCCAGCCTCTCGCCGGGATTATTGGCTAGCAATTCGTTATCGCGTGGGATGTTCCCGCGTAAAAATGCAAGTATTCCGTAGCTTGTTAGTCGGTCAATCGGCCAGCGACTCTCAAAGCGAAGGGCAAATGAACATATGGGATAAACTCATCAATCACCCGGCTCAACATCAAGCAAGCAAGCAAGCAATCTTCAAGTCAGATGTAGCAATCAATCACGGACTCGCCTAGATGGGGAAGTAATAATAATAAACAATGGCCGAACAAGAGACCGGAGTGATACGAAGCCACGCCGTGAACTGTGGATACTGTTGCTACAATGGCAGGGTGAACAGCAGCAGTCCGTAAGTGACACCTGGTTGATTGAAATATTCCAAGAATCTGGCCAATTGTTTAATTTGAATTTCATTCTTTTTGAAAGGAAATCAGCCGTTGCTTATTTCCGTACCATAATTTTGATATGGGTAATATTAATGTAAATCTTGGTATAGAATTCTGTTTGTGGTCTATTGGCCCGACTGCTACCAAACAAGCCTCCTTTGATAGCTGACTGGGCCTGCATCTGAACCTCAACACATAAGCATCAAGGCGTTTCTGCCGTATGAGACTACCAGTTCCACCAGTTCCACTCTCTGCGGTGTTATGAAGTACTCCGCCTTTCTGCAAATTAAAATCAGATAATGCGCTACAAGACAGCGGTGCAGCAGTGAGACGTGAGCGAAGTCCTTCTGAGCGGAACGATGCTCAGTAGAGGTGGATCTATGTGGTACATACTCAACCAAATTATACGAGTAAGTTGCAGTAGTTGTTCTACTCCGTATTGAAGACAAAGTTCCATATATCTCAGGTCTTGCGCGATGAGTGTGTATAATTGAGCCATGCACAATTCCCGAACAAGTGTGGCGGACGCTCTGTTTGGATGGTGGTCAATGGTTCAAAGGCGGATATGCAAAGCCAAAGCTGCAAGACGATCCCGCCAATGCATGGCAGACGATGCAGCATTGCAGCGTACTGCAGCGATCAAGCTTGAAGGCTAATTGAGGCTTGATGGATGTTGGCACGGATGGTCACCCGCAGTGCAGCAAGAAGTAGATCAGATCAGATCACGACCCCAGCGCGGGTTTTGGGCGATAGTAATACTCCGCTCGCAATAATGCTGTGTGTGCGTATATGTGTGTTGTCCAGGCCATTTCATTTGGTATATCAACGACAACTCAATGAATAGGTATATATAGAATTGCGACTTCATACAGAGACATGGTAGCAAGGTCATTATCTCCAATTCCAAGCTACATATATATCAGTAAGATAGTAATGTATCAGTAAAGATATTACATGTGTACATCGGGACTTCAGCGCTGTGTTTGCCCCGAATAGCGAGACACAGGCCAAGATAGAAGCGGTACTTCAAGAGGAATACTCTGACAATATGTGGAAATACACGCGGTATGGATATGTGGTTCGTAAGCTTTTTCTGGTTGGATTTGTTTTGATGGAGAGCAGTAGCATGACCGAGCATCAATGAGTGCGACACTTTCGGCTCCACAGAGATACTGATCATGTTGATACACTTTGGAGATGCTTCATACCTACTCCGTATGCATGTCTGTATGCATATGTATGAATAGCCCGCAGATCAAGGTGAGTTCATAGCAATGTGAGCGTGCCAAGAGCGCTGTGTGGAATCTGTACGAAATCGTCCGTAGTGCAGTGCGTGGTGCGTGTCTGCGTGTCTGGAGATGTGCAGTTCGCACAGAGGAACGAATAGGGAGGGAACAGCACCACAGTAAGGTACAGTAGTCTCCATACGCCAGTAGAGTCTTTGATTTCAAGCCTCACCCGCAACGGAGGTCATAACGGAAAGTTCTGATGCGTAGAAGCACGGTATGCAACACGCGGATCCATTGTTGAGAATTGTCTGAATTCAGCTGCACGTAATGCTTCCGGAACACGCATGGAAGCAATGGAAAAAAAATGTTGGCTATGCAGAATCCTCAATCACAACGACGTTCTTGGGGAGATATTGGAGTGAGACAAAATGGCGAGAGGTGTAAAAGGCTGTTGTTTTGTTTTTAGCGCCTATTTCCGCCTATTCCCGCCTATTTCAGATGTAAATATTTTTTATTCTTTTCTATCCCGCCATCGCCAGCGTCAACAGCGTCGATTTTAGATCGCTGAGCCGTTTCTGCCGCTGTGTGGAGAGGTGTAAAGTTACAAAGCGTTAGTCGTTGGTCGGTCGTTGGTAGCGGTGAAGTGGGGAGGGAGGGAGAGGCGTGTTCAGAGGGTAACAAGAGAGAAAGAGAGTTTCCGCCTCTCGGGCTTCGTCCACCTGCCCTTCACGACCGCGACATCTTTGAGGATTTGCTTTGGGGAGGGGAAGGGGGAGGGGAGGTCATTGCTACTCCACCAGCTCGGTACACCTTTCATATTTACATCAAGATGTGTTCGATATTGACATGATACCATAAATCATCAATGGTAACTAAGTATAATGTTCCCCACTACGAATAGGACATCCCCTAGGCCCGACATCCGAGATCCAAGTTCCAAGATTCAGCACTCAACATTCAGGGTTGTGGGGGGTTGTTGATACGACACAAGTTCAAGACTGGTGATGATCAATCGTTCATACTTAGCACTCATATTGAATGCTCTTTCACATCAGAAATAATCACGCCACTAAAGCCATGATTTGATATCACAAGGCTATGCGCTATACCCTTTATCAACCACCGAAAGCATTCATAAGAGTCCACTCTAGACAATGGTTCGGCTACCGAATAGAGTACGCCAGTAGAATACATAGATAGAGTAATGTAGTTTCGGTATTATGATAGGTACTTCTTCAATCACATCGGTCACGGGTGCTCTACTATATTATGCTATGAATAAAGAAGCGGTGCTACCAGGTTCATATCCCACACTCGGTGACTCGCCCAGGTATCCATTTATCTGAAGGCTTTTCGGTGCATATGGATGCGTATGGAGTCTTTTTGTACGGTACGTACCTGCAGCATTCCTCAGAAAGATACACACACTCATGACTTGATTTTCATTGGGTCACGAGATGGCACGACTCGTGTTGCGACGACCAACTGTTCACATACTACCTAAGCTTCTCTCCAGATAACAATCGTGCTCTTGACGTTGATAGTTGAGGTACGACGTGTGCGTGCCGTAGGAAGTCGAGACAATTATGACCCAAGATAGTCCATGATACGTAATGTGATTTCATGTCTTGATTGGGCATTTATGGCCGAGGTTTTTCATATCCATATCTACGTCCATATCCATACGTGTTTGTGTTGCACGTAAAAAGGCAATAGCCGATGGAGCGGAGTGCCCTTCGAGGGACCGTTCCGTTTTCATTGCAAAACATATTCACGGCGACTCCAATAGGTACATATCTGAGTCGTCCGAGTACTTTGATGAATTACCAGGTACTGGCTCCTCTCTCCCTAGGGTAAGCGATACAGCACTCAAGTTCATTACCAGTATCCATAATCTTGCAGCTTCTTCATTTGAGCCAGGCCATCCGAACGAAGCGGCGACTATCTACTCTATCCCAGACCAAGCTGAAGATCCGATGCTACCAGAGATCCTACCGGCGCCTACTCCATCCATCTTGTACGTCTGTACATCGTACTTTGAGTATCTACATACCTTGTGTCTACAAGTACGAATCACTTTTAGCTCTGTATGCTGATTACTACGCAAAGGCTCATCTCACTAGTTCATCACATAGACTTCCTAAGGTATTCTCCACTTGTACCCACTCAGACTGATCACCTGCGCCGTGCAGCTGGCGAAAGGGAGATCTCCCCTTGTACTCGAAATGATTGACAGCTGGGATTGGAGCAGTAGTAGCAGTATGGAATATTTGCAAAAGTACGGCAGTCGTCTAGGGGGACGACAATTCTGACAACAGCGGCCGTCAGCGAAGTGATCCATCCATCTGCCAAACTCCTCCTCCAAGTCCGCCTCCAAGCTATAGCTCCTCCTCGACGCGCTCAGATCACAGCACCGGTGCAGCACCCCAGGTGGCCAGGTATATCGGGCTCAAGCTCAGATTCACAATACAGGGTTCTAAAGGTCCTGCATAAGCAAGCGCAGCGCTTGGTCCTAGTTACGGCAGCACTCATGCAGGGTACCGATACGTGTCGCTCATTTATGCGCTTCCACGGCGCAGCCTCGTCTGTGTTCTCTCCGTGACCTGGCCACTGGCCAACTGTTGTGCAAGTGATCGGTAAGTTGATATCATGGAGCAGACGTCGGACACTGGCAAACATCCCTCAACTTCGATAATGGTCAAGGTTCAAGGATTTCACGTGCTCTTCAACTCCATGCTCTATCCGAAGTACGATTTCATCATGTTCTTTTTTAGTATCACCATTATTGCTTTTTCTTTACTCCTTTTCTTCAACCCGAGTATCGTCTTCCTTTGGCCTTCAAGGCTATCCATACTATCCATAGCTATCGGTTAATTGCAATCGTATCTCTTCTCCCTTATCTCACAAGCCTCCCAAGTTTCATCCCCACCTTGGAGTGGAAGAGGGAGTTACATTAGAACACATAAGACTCAATATTACGCCTATCTTCAAAGTGGATGTCTTGAGCGGCAAAACTATGCTGATATGGAAAACCTTCGGAGAGAAGTCGAAAGGGAGACTAGGACTTCATAATACTTCTTCGGAGCGCTATGTGTCTGTATCTGTTGATGGAGTGGCCTTTCCCATGAAGTCTCATTTGCTATCTCCTGTCCACTTCTCATTGCTTCTTCATATGGCCGTGTTTGTCACAAGCACTTTCTAAGCCACGCGTCTACTCTACAACAATAGAAGCAATATCGGAAGGCTTCTCGTAAATCTCCTTCCAAGTGGAAATTATCAAGAGTCTTGGTACAAGGCAGTTCATGTGACATTTTGAAGGCGCACCCGGACTCGCCACGATGTAAGGGACTACTTGTTTTTTGAATGGAGCAGCCTTGCACGACATAATTACCGTTAGCTAGCTACAATGTCCGAGACACAGAGATGTATAGAATGATAAACAACAGGATGAGCAGATATCCAGATATTTGCCTCTGTGGTACCCGGCCTATACGCTTCATCAAAGTCTTACGGGCTACAGCTTGAACTCGTATCATGACACACGAGACACAGAGTTCTTTCATCTGAAGTCGTCACGATTGTGCAAATACAAACCCAGACTCAGTGTAAGTTGACGACTTATTATTGCAGCTAGGAGTGCTGGGAGTGCAGGGACATTCCGACTAACGTGGGGGAACCATGCAAAGCTCTGATCGCTATTCGGTACATATCAGAAGCATTAAAACGTCGTATCGGTATTGCTAAGAAAGTAAGAATTCCACACGAGATGAGAGGCTTGCATCTTGTTCAAAAGTGTGTCCAAAAGAGCACAGCTATCTGGCGTGTCTGGTTCATCGGAATGGAATGTCATTGCGCATCGATAGCCGTGCACACAGTTCGTAAAGTGGTTTGAACAGGCACGACAATTACAACAGGCTTGCTTATAGGTCACGAGCAAGAGGCAGGAGGAGCTCATCCCTTTTGCTCACTACGATTTCAATAATTTCAAGCCAAGAATCGTCCATAAAAGTTAAAATGGTAAATGAACTCGATCCATTCATTTTTAAGCTTGTATAACAATCTCACAGCGTTGCGCGCGGGAGCGATGCATGCTGATCATTGTCTGCCGCACGTCACACTCTGTCCATGCAGCGGCCCGTGACGCTGTCAAGAGGGCTGCTGTTTCTTCCTACTGTATTCTTTGCGAAAATTCCCTTCTTGGCTAGATTGGGTCTCCTTCACTAAATTCAATCAGACAAATGAATGCCGACTTGACTTCTGTCTTACTCCCGATCCAATGTCTTCCCAAATTCCTTGGTACTATACACATCAATTGGCAATATGATGTCCACGTATATATTTCCTCTCACTCACCGCCATCAATGGTCCTTGGAGAATCCCGGCAGAGACGGTCCCTGCAGCGCAAGAAGCGCTGTAAACACCAAAACACCAGAACACCATGGCAAGGTACACACAGCCGTGCAGACGAAGCCTTCTCATATGCATATGCATTGCGGGTTGGTGCAGCTGGATCAAGGCCAATCACGGCAGCACATTCCATCAGTGTCGTGCAGCAAAGTGTTTCAAGCTTGTTGGTTCGCATCCTGCCTCAGAGTTCAGGGGTGGAATTATTGAAAAAGGCGTTGGCATTTGATATTGTAACATCTATGAAGAGCTGAAGCCCTTGGCCTTGGGAGGCATGAGCCCCTGGGAGGTCCATGAGCCTTCATCTTTTTCTTTTCTTTTTTCCTTTTCTTTCACACTCTCATGTCTGCGCGAAAGATCAGGTGCGTCTGGAAGGGCTCTCCCCTGTACGTACCTTTTACTGTACCTACTCAATCGACAAAATTCTATTCTGGTTTTCTGGAGTCAGTCGACCCGGATCCTCATTTTCAGGAAGGTGGTGGGTATCTCGCCAATCATCGCAGTCCACGTCTGCACCTTCGGTCAACCTTGATGATCTCCCAACTTCGCCTTGGAAGCCTGCCTACCTCCCAATGTCTTTTACACCTGGGTTATTCGGTCAGGATAAGCGTCATAAGCAATAACAGGATGGACTGCTTTTGTACACGGATCATCATTTACTAGCTGTTCAGGGTATTTGAAGTATGCAAACCTGACGTCGAGTCTGAACGCAACTGATGGAACAACCCCAAGACGTATACTTGTAGCCCATCTTCAGGTGGTCAAGGCATTGTCAAGTTTACACGCGACGAACTTGTATCATATCATAACGGCTGTCTTACATGGGCTCGTATGTAGACAACTGATTTGTGGCTGCGTTCCAAAGCCGGCATTCAAGTGCACGAGATGTTTCCTATTGTTTTTGTGCACACATACTGTACTGCGTACGTGAGAGCATCAGCATGGTTAACATATGGATGAGCTGACTAGTTAGATGGTTCACAGGTTGATCACTACCGGCATAGTATGGTAACCTACCGTGGTATCACACATCCACCCACACATATGTATGTACATACATGAAAAACCCTCCTTAATAAGACTAGCACGACGATGCATGTCGAATCCAGATGTCAATCAACTTTGGAGTGATGGTGATAGTGATTATGATGAGGAGGAGGAGGAAGAAGAGGATGATCGCAGACGGTCGATCATGGTTAGACTGGCTGTTGTTCACACATCAATTAATTTATCCATATGTACAGATTTTCTTGATAAGCGCCACCAGAATCGGGGTTTTGTAAATGACAGGGTACGGGTGGCCTTGGGGATATCGGAACTATGTGGCCATGGTAGCACAGCGAGTCTCTAGCGCATTGTTCACCGCTCTTCCAACAGCCATCCAGGCCGATCCACCAGCCATACAACTCGTGAGGCGTGACTCCATGGCCCTTGTTGGGGAAGGAATAGAGGGGGTGGAGGGAGGCGGCGAAGGCTGGAGAGGGCAAGCAATCAAGGCCTACCTAGACACCTAGACAACAACGAAATAGGAGCAGTAGCCTCACCCGATTGCTATCTGCAAAGCAGAGTAGTCGGAGAGTCTCACCGAAAAGCCCTTTTTCATGGGCTGATTTGCTTCTTCCGGACACTCTGTGTTTTGACATCATTTGTGACATTCTGGTCTTCATGTTCCTTATCTCCTACCCCTCTTCGGGGCTTCCAACGACGATGAAGCCGCTCGGGATTGACCTTCGGGGGCCATGACCATAACCAGTCAAGGCCATTAAATTCTTGATTTACAATATCTCTTGTATCAATACGCTCAGGCCCACTGGTCGCGACCGGAGAGGCCACCGGATGGCTTGAAGAAAAGAAGGGCTTGAGGGCAAGCGTTAGCTTTCCGGACGGAGTTACCTGCCACATATGGAGCCTGGGTCTTTGGGGCTTTCGAAGTGAGATTGAGCCTTTTCTTTCTTTTCGACTCCCAGACCCCCGTCTTTTTAGTGATGTCCCGATAGCGTAGATGGTATGGTGTCAGTGTTGGTGGCAGGCGGGCGTGGCGGGCCGTTCTCTAAGTGGCGCGGAGTGGAGATCGAAAGGCGTGAAGGCGTGGAAGGATGTGGTGGGCAGTGACTAACCAGCAGAGAATGTGATTATTCGACCAAGTTTTAGTCGGATGGGTGAAGAGAGAAGGCGTGGGGAGGAGGCGTAATGAAAGATGTTGGTATTATTTCCTGTGCTCCACAAATTACGCAGTAAGTGGTTCCAGTAATCATAATTCATGGAAGGTTTTCACGAATAGTAAGCTTGTCACTCACAGCTTGTCAGAATCATAGGGCAAAACTCTACTACTCGTAAAAATGTTTGAATGTGTGTGTAGTACTGAGTACTAATGAGTGCCACTGCATCCTTACAGACTTACCATCATGTATTCCGAAGTACCTTGCCTACATTATACTCTTGGATGTCTCGATGCACTCACTTACTGCACATAGTAATAGTGATACATAGTAGTATTAGTAGGATCGTAGGTATAGAGTATGAAATCGGTAGAAGCGGGCACTCCGGCTCGGACGAGGCTGGGTAGAGTAAAGTATGGTATTAGAGTCGAGAGAGTCTGGTAAAAGGTATGGCCATGGTGGGCGTGGTGGGGTCAGATTGGCACGTATGTAGCGTTGAATTTTGGTGGCGGTCCCTCCCGTAGTGATCCGCTCACCAGTCTTGGATTTTTATGGGATTTTACTTTCTAATTCTCACTATTATCCATCTTTCCTTTTCCTAATTCTCCCCTTGTTTCGTTTTTATTTCCCTTTTCCTTTCTTTTTTTTTGTCCTTTCCTTTTTCTCTTTTCTTTTTTCTTCTCTTTTTGTTACCCACCTTTCTTCGCTGTTTTTCTTTAGTCCTTTTTCTTTTTCTTTTTCTTTTTCTTTTCTTTTTCTCTGGTGCCCCGTCATGTCCGCACGCGCCCCACCCTGTTCATGGGTCAAGATGTGGCCGTGTGTTTATGTGCGTCTGAGTAGTGTGTCCATGGTGTTCCGTGCGCAGACACATACCACTATCCTCTACATGGAATACATACATACAGACATGACATTTGTGGGCACGGTGCGGAATCCTCGATTAGTGCCACTTCTCCACAATTATCCACCATATCAAAAAGTAAGAGTGGAAAGCCTCAAAGTACGGAGGAGATTCTCACATCTACATCTACATGCAATAATCTACTCCGTACTACTGCATCTACGGCGCACCCTGGATTAAAAAAACAACATCAGCATCCTTTCATAACTGCGCGATCGTCAAGGCTTGGATCAACCACTTATAGAGCGGCTATGTACATACGTACATACGTACATACAGTAGCGAACACTCTACCTCCATGGGGAAATTATCGACCTCGAATTACCATGCACACAGACATAACTCTACTCCAGTCTCCATAGTACGGGTAGTATTCCGTATGTATGTCCATCGGTGGCGACCCCAAGTATGTATCACCATATGTAGTCCCTTCATGCTTCGCGCAAGGCTATCGTGCCTACACTCGGTCCCTTAACATGCACAAGTATAATGGCTGTCTTGGGACAATATCCCGAACCATCAACTACCGACCGATACTCAATGTACCCTTCTTTGGATGCTTTTCTCTTCACGACCGAGGGCAAGAATGGGGTGGGCTGCTGGTAACATGGAATGCATGCCTTTTGCACCGTGGGAATTGCGAACGTCGAGCATGGCCACGGACGGATATGGAACGCTGATGTTTTGGCTAGTAGCCATCGTGATCTTCACGAGGGCGTCAAAGTCACGTCAGAAAACCATCCACGGCTGTTCCTGCCTCCCTTCTACCGCGTAGTGCGAAGTATAATAGATTGTGCTGATGCCAGATGGGCGTCAGCAACAGGTATGGTGGTACCTTATGTTCGTATGTGTGGCCTCGGGCAGATATCAGCACGGAAGCGAACGCCCACACTGACAGGCAAAAGTCTGTTGGCAAATGGTCAATGAGATGCCGTTCCTCTCTGGCGGGTACAGATACGACAAGGGCCAGATGCCAGAGAGAAGAGCGAGGTAAGAATAGTACGAAGCACAGCGAGTCGAGGGTTGCCAATATGCACAATCTAACTGAGTCTCCGCCCAAAATCCCAACAAAAGCAGTCATGTGCTGTAGGCTTCGTCGATCGTGTCTTTTCCCTTCTCCTTTTTGACTTTACTTCTATCGGAACGGGGAACAGATTGCAGATATTTTGCGACTTGTATATAGTCCCTCTCCGACTTTGACTTTTTGTTCCGGGAGGATTCAGCAGATGTGTGTATGCTGTACATATTTTAGGTACATGTAGTCTGTTGCACGCTACACAGTCAGAAACAGCTTCTAAGGACCCATACTAAATTGTGTGTACATACAGACATGCATATATACAGGCGCATACAAAGTAGATGTCGTTTCGGACGCTCTACTAAGTGCAGCGGCGCAAAAGTAACGAACGACTTCTGACAAGGGAGGGCGAGAGGTGGAGGGGGGGAAAAGGGTATCGTCATTTACGCTATGGTTCATAGACGGACGATGCAGCGAGCATTGATGCCCTGCTAGCGGTAATACTTAGATATTCCGTAGTCAAGCACTTTTAGTCAGTAGTGTCTAGTGAGCCACGCCATGGTGGGCTTGGTTATGTCGGCATGCTATGGGCATGTTCTGTAATGTATGTAACAAAAGTCAGTTACATACTATGCTTTTTGCAGGGGAAGGCTGGGGCGCGTGAAGCACAACATACTTGCGTTCAGGGTGGGCGCAAGTGCGGATGCAGGTGCGGGAGCGAGTACGATTGATGCAATGGATCTGACATGGGAACAATTGCTACTGTATGGTATGGTAGTAAGTAGGATGGGGAATATGACAATATGATATCCTATGCTACCCTATGATTCGATTCGATATGACATGTGCCGTCTGGTCCACTGAGGCGAGAGGGAATAAGACCTTGCAGGAACTCAACTCCTGCGCTCATACTCAATATGCTTTATTAGACCGAGTAAATCTAAGAGAGCGAAATTGGGGGCCCACCAGCCATTACGAATTCTGGTAGCAGTGTACGGAGTAATGGTATACATATAGTAGTAGTAGACTTCTGGGGTATGTGTACGGTTGGATGGCAGGGAAAAGAGAGAGGAGAAGGAGGAGGAGGAGGGGGGTGTGTGGGGGAATAATGAAATATGAAGATTTTCGCCTCCGAAAAGGTTGGGGGTTCAAAGTTGATTGAAGGATTGAAATCTGGATGGACACGATGGATTTGTTGTAACCCGAAGAGGGTGTGTTGGTGTGGGAGATGAGAGGAGAGGGGAGGGGAGGGGAGGGGAGGAAATGATTTGTGAGAGGTTGGAAGGGATGGGGGGAGGGGGGGGGACCAGAAGAAGAGATGTGAGGAAGTGAGAGAGACGTGGGAGAAGGAGAAGGAGACAGGTTGAGAGACTCGATGTGAGTGAGAGTGAGAGTAAGAGTAAGAGTAAGAGTAAGAGTAAGAGTAAGAGTAAGAGTGAAGAGTCAGAGTTGTGATATCATACCGATTCAGGTCCTTACACGGAGTATTGTGTATGGAGGAGGAGAATAATAGAATTCCCCTAAGTACACCTTGTAAATTGTGGGTAGAACAAACAATTTCGTACTCACTCACTCTCACTATCTCTATCTCTATCTCCATCTCTCTATATTTTTCTTGTCTCTTTCGTCTTTCTCAGCCCAACTACGTATGCATTATTGTCCTCCATTGGCGCAGTGTCCCCTCCCAGGACCTTGAAACGGCTTTTTTCACACTGCAAGGAGCTGCGACGGGATCTTGCATAATGCATATCGATTATTCAAATCCATATCGGGCGATGCATTAATTTCTGCGAACCATTCTCTAGTGTGCTTCGTCGAATGTCTGTCATCGAGTCAGTCGAGCTTTGGTTTCTTGTCCGACTCTGGGAGAAGTTTATCAGACTCTTCAATATTGTTGTTTATGCTTTGCCTATAATTGCAAATACGAGATCGTACGATATGGATGACCTCGAGAGAGGATCATCGTGATCAATATCATCACCATTGTCGTTCTCCAGCTTCGGAGATTCCCGGAAATCTGACTGGTTCTTTGGAGTATGTTGCAAGCTCGTGAGGGACGCTTTGTATCAGGGAAATGGTTCCTTTACGAAACAGGTATGATCCCTTCAATCTTGAGTCCAAAACCTCATCACATGGATAGACTGCTATGCTTCTTGAATTTGTCAAGCCGTAAGTTGTCTCCTGATCTTTATGGCTTCCTATTGCGTATTTACTTTCTCCAGACATGTGAGTTATTCAAGAGTTAAGACATACATGTGTCACAGAGATAATATGTTTGAGAGAGTTGCAAGCTCTTGAACAAGCGACAGATCTCAGGAAACACATGCTCAAGTCGTGGAGACTGGGCGCTTATTGTCCAGAATGTAAAGCTTCGATCTTCTCTCTACCTCATAAATCTTTTTATATCTGCTCGTATCAGATAGTCCCCTAGCGTATGTAAGTGTTGAGAGGTCCAAGTGATTTAATTGGAAGGTATAGATATACGAAGATACGAGCTGGTATTTGAAGGTTTGGAAGTCTATTCTCGTTATCTTCAATTATAATATCGCCTTATCTGCAATATCAGCATGAACTTGAGCGCTGTTTTTCTTGGTTCTGATTTCAAATTATTCTACGAGCTTTGTGAAGCCAGAGTAGGAGTGGTACTGATTTTATGCCTTAGGCATACATACTTTGCGCATGCACAGATCTCGCACGTGCTTTCGCGTTACCAACCTGAGATGCATCATCGCGCGTCGCGAATTATCAACACAACAATGACAACAAACTTCTGACTTGTGCATGATGGCACCGACAAATCCACCTATACCTGCAGCTGCAGAGCCAAAATACTCCAATCACTTTGATGTGTGGAATACCTCAGCGTCGGGACACCAGAAGGCTGAGAATCGCATGGGTGGAAGTATCGGATGGCGAGAATCGAGGACATTAAAATTATCGGATCAATTTTGTGGTGGAAACGGAGGTGGAGAGGAGATCTCAGGCCAGGTTTGTGCAGTATCAGACTACTTGGATGCCAGAGTAAAAGCTGTGACAAGATATAATGTTGCGGATATGCTGATGGCGCAAAATATCAAGCCGTTGATAACTGAGGGAAAGGGGAATCAACCAAAAGTAAAGGAGGATGTTGTGAAAGAGAAAATTGAAAAGGCAAATGAGGCTAATAAAGGTATCTTTGATGGTCTGGTTGTCTATATCAATGGTAGTACATATCCCTTGATATCTGATCACAAGTTGAAGCATCTCTTGGCAGAAAATGGAGCCAATCTATCCATACACCTGGGGAGGAGGCAGGTCACTCATGTCATCCTAGGTCGACCCAATGAACAGAAACTTGGCGTCGCTAATGGTTCTGGTGGTGGTCTGGCAGCGACTAAGATTCAGAAGGAAATCAAGAGAGTTGGTGGACGTGGTGTGAAGTATGTTGTCGTTGACTGGTAAGAGTCCTACATATAAAGCCCTGGTTGAATGTTAATTGTATTTCAGGGTACTAGCGAGTATTAAAGCTGGAAAGAGATTACCTGAAGTACAATTCGAGAACCTTCATGTTGCTCCTAAGAATCAAAGGAGTGTTTATGGAATGTTCCAAAAGACAAGTAGCACTTTTAGTGCTTTTTAAAACAGTTTAAGGTGTTCCAGACACATCAGACAACTTAGTGTTGCGGCTTTTTATTTGTGTTGGAGCTCGATTTCGTAGCATAGAACTGAAGTTATCGTGGGAGTATATGGGATGGTCAAAATGGTTGTAATTTCCTGGGGGGGTTGGTGTTTTAATATGCATTGGAAAGATTTGATTTTTTTTGTCATGGATCACTCCGAAATACTTATGGATCAAATTCTTTGTCACCAAATAAATGTACTATTTTGAATAATTACATGGCTGCGGAATAACTGTGTAGAAATGGAGGCCTCGTCATTTGAACCATTCGGCTGAATGCACTGCGCGTACTCATCTATTTTTTCAAGAGATTCGTTAGCACTATAGATAGAATTACAAGTCATCTGAGAGCAGACCATGAAGGTAACGATCCGGTTACCAGAAGCCGCGATAATTCTTACCATCGTTGATGCTTGTAGAGCATTGGTTTGGCAATGCTTACAATGGTTACGTGCATATACAGAACTTCATGTGTAATTCGTTCAATATGTTGTTCTTGTCAAAGCACGACCACGAAATACTTTGCACTCAACTAATACCAAAGAGCCTATAAATACAGGTTCACAATGTGAGAGATGCCGGTAGTATATACGTATGCAGCGTGTATAAAAATAAGCACATTTTTCTTTAACGTTCCTTACTTGCCTGGGTCTTCTACATGGTGTATCAATAATAACACAGGTGAAAAACAATTAGAACTAACAGAATATTAGCTAGTCTCCACATATCATTTAATTCCGTATTTGTTGATATATTTGCATTATGAAATTACACAGAATATCTTTTCTTCTTTTTAATTGTTAATAGTAGCAATAGTACCATAGCAATGGTATATTTCAAAAATATATAGGGAATATCCAAAATTGCTCTTTATGGTCTGATTAATATTATCCACAACAATAAGTCTCACGACTTTTCCATGTAATGAACTATGTTGAAGTTTACACGAGCTGCTTGGAATTTGATACTTGGATATTGTAGTCTCATATTGTGTTGAAATATGCTGCTTCTTGTTTGTGCCTGCTAACTTTGTGTTCTTCCCTTCCTTCTCTTGTGTGGCTACATCGCTAAGTCTAAGCGAAGGATGTCATCATATCTTTCTTCATATGCAGAACCAGTGGTACGTTACCGAGGTCTGGCAACCAACAGCAAAAAGATTGAACCAAAAGAAGTATTGAAAAAGTATTTAAAAAAGAAGCAAAAAGATTGTTGAACAGAAGGGGATTCGAACCCCTGCAGGTTGCCCTACGAGAATGCTCATCATATAATGATGAAGAATTGAATTCTTGAGTCACGCGCCATAACCACTCGGCCATCTGTCCTGATGCTGTTGTTGGAGAGAGATGTGTTATTTAATTCTATATCCACAAAGTGGATATTCGGGTGTCGGTTACGCACAACCATTCCAAAAACCCACACCACTCTTCTACCCAAGAGGGGCATTCAAACATACAAACAAATTGTGGTAAGAATAATTTCTTACTCAAGAATCATATAGATCAATAGCCGATTAGGAGTATGTACATACTATGTAGATATACTTCCAAACCTTCCTACAAATTGTCCACTAATAAATTGTTACTTAAGTTCTCCAGTCCTCGGTATTTTGGCTCTGGATATTATTGCCGACTCTTCGTCATAAGAGTGCGGGGTAACAACCACCGGATGTATGTACACAGTACTACGACAAATCTTCATCGCTCAATAGATACTACGTACATATATCTCACAAAAGAGTGTAGCACCGTGCTAGACCCAAGGACTACCACAGTCACCGCAGGACATATTGTTAATAATCCGTGGGATATAATATAAATGAAGTAATTACATGTATGATTAATTTCTGCTTTATTATTATATATTCCTGACCTGGATGATAAATTTATTTCTCACCCAAGGATCTACGGCCAACGACATAAAGGCACGCATTGAAAACCATCTAAGAACCAATCCCTGTGTATATACCCAATATATTCCTCAAGTCATCAATATAACCCCCCCCTCATTGTAAAAGGATCACTAATACGGAGGTAACAGTTATACTTTGATCACCCACACCCTGGTACTATACTCCATATGTATGCATTCCAACCCCTTTGGCCCGATAGTGCGGGACTATGACGGACCCTTGAGTGGTCATTTGGTGATTCTGGTGCTCTGATACCCGACACCGCATCATCAGAAACTGTACATAATATCTACGTGATTGCTCACCATAAGTGAATCTAAATGATATAGTCATTGTTTTATTGTCAAATACCAAGAGTTCAAATTATACAAATTATACAAAACACACAAACCCCCACAATGTCATTACACCTACAGGATGAAGTCCAGAACCATTCAATCTCAGACCCCGAATCTTTCTGGAGGAAGCAAGCATCACATCTTTACTGGCATCAGAGACCAAGTTCAGTGCTCAGGAAGACGGTAAAGAAACTGGAAAGTGGAGATGTACATAATCACTGGGAGTGGTTCACTGGCGGGAAGATATCAACGTGTTACAATTGTGTGGATCGCCATGTTTTGGCTGGAAACGGTGACAACATAGCCATTATCTATGACAGCCCAGTGACTGGAAAAAAGGAAAAATACACATACAATCAGGTCTTAGAAGAAGTCGAAACGCTCGCAGGAGTATTCCGAGAAGAAGGTGTCAAGAAAGGAGATGTGGTACTGATATATAGTATGTCACTTTTCCCAAATCCGAGAGCTTTTGATTACCAGTACTAATTTATGCAACAGTGCCCATGATACCCGCAGCCTTAACCGCAATACTTGCAACGTCTCGACTAGGCGCAGTGCATGCGGTGGTATTTGGTGGATTCGCCGCTACGTCGTTGGCACAACGAATAGAGTCAGCAAAGCCAGTAGCGATAGTGACCGCATCATGTGGAATCGACGGGGCGAAACCACCAATCAGCTATCAGCCACTCATCTCCGAAGCAATAACGAAGTCCTCCTTTAAGCCAAAGAAGATCATTGTCTGGCAAAGAGACCAAGTACGATGGGATCCTATCAACAAAGAGGCTGGAGAGCGGAATTGGCAAAGGCTTGTCAAGAGCGCGAAGATGAGGGGTGTCAAGGCTGGTTGTGTTCCGGTAAATTCAAGTGACGGTATCTATATTATTTACACGTCAGGAACCACCGGCCTGCCAAAAGGCGTACTGAGAGAAGCTGGGGGACATGCTGTGGGACTGCATTTGTCAATCAGCTACTTATATGGTGTCCACGGTCCTGGTGATGTTATGTTTTGTGCGTCTGATATCGGCTGGGTTGTTGGACATAGCTACATTCTGTACGCCCCTCTACTTGCCGGAGCTACGACCATATTGTATGAAGGAAAGCCGGTTGGAACACCAAATGCAGGAGCATTATGGAGAATTGTCGAGGAGTACAAAGCTACCACACTATTTACAGCTCCTACAGCACTACGAGCCATCCGTCGGGATGACCCTGGAAACAAGCTCGTCAATGAAATTGGCGAGAGAGGGGGGTTAAAACACCTCAAAGCTCTGTTTTTGGCTGGTGAAAGGAGTGAACCGACCATTGTCAAGGCATATCAGGAAGTGCTCAAAAAATATGGTGCACAAGATGCAGATGTCATCGATCATTGGTGGTCCTCAGAAAGTGGATCACCAATATCGGGAATTTCATTGAACCCACACGCAGGCAAAGACCGGAAGACTAAACAAGAATCCAAATTACTTGTGGTAAAACCAGGAAGTGCTGGGAAGGCTATGCCTGGATTCGATGTCCGGATAGTTGATGACTCTGGTAAAGAAGTCAAGCCAGGCAAAATGGGAAATATCGTGTTGGGGATGCCACTTGCGCCGACCGGTTTCCGAACGTTATGGAACGACGAGGAAAGATTCTATAAAGGTTACCTCAAGAGATTTGATGGGAAATGGATTGATACTGGCGATGCTGGTATGATAGATCTTGATGGGTACATACACGTCATGTCAAGGTCAGACGACATCATCAATGTTGCAGCTCATCGATTCAGTACGGGTGAGTTTTGATCGCACAATGTTTGAGGATCTTGCAGACTAAAACTATGTTTATTAGGATCCATTGAACAAGTCATCTCTTCACATCCAAAGATCGCTGAATGTTGCGTTGTTGGAATCCCAGACGAGTTAAAAGGTCATTTGCCGTTTGCATTCATCACGCTGTCCACCCAAGATCACCCCGAATCTGCCATACCATCGGATGAACTGTTCAACGAGGTCCAGAAACTAGTAAGGTCACAGATCGGTGCGATTGCAAGCCTAGGTGGCATGGTTCAAGGGAAAGGTATGATCCCCAAAACTCGATCTGGAAAGACACTTCGAAGAGTACTGCGTGGACTGATTGAGAATGCCGTCCATGGAGAGTTCGACAAACAAGTGGAGATCCCTGCCATGGTCGAGGACGCAAGTGTGGTAGAGGTTGCGAGACAAAAGATTCGTGGGTATTTCAAGCAAAAAGGTGGAGACTTGCATAAAGCAGTTGAGTCAAGGACAAAACTCTGAGCATTCTACAAATTATGCGTTGTTTAATAATGATAAGTTCATAGGGTGTTATTTAATACAAACTCACTTCTACTTTGTAATAAGTAGGTGATAAATAGTTTCGCTATGATTTGTATATATACACTCACTTATGATAGGCTCGTTGACCTGTTCAGAGATATCCGGCTATTAAGAAGATTATCTTCGGAATATAAGTCATTCTGGAAGGAAGAGTATTTCTCGTGAACCTAGTTGTTTAGAAACTGTGAAATATTCTTAAATGATTGGTTACCTAGATTGTTATAATCATTATAAATATGTACGGGAGTATGGCCTCTAAGAAGGACCAATTCTAATCTACAGCCATCCCAGATACTTATGCACCCGAAAACTGCGGGCATGAGTGAGAGTACATGTTTGTGGATTGCTCGACCTCTAAATCCGATCATTATGTTTTTAGAAGCTCCAGGGAGACAGTTGAGACACCAATGTTATCCCAGAAAAGCATACTGATTTGCTCTCCAAACTAGAATGGATACTTCTATCTGGAATCACGCGCCTGAAGCTGGGAATTTGCTTTTCCCTTATGTTTTTATAAGCCCTTACCTGGTAGAATAACCGGGCCTTCCCGATGTGCGGATGTTGAAGGTTGATTCGAGATTTGCGGTTGATATTTATTTGGTCTGGTTCTTGGAGTGCAAGTCTTTTATGACGTACGTACCTATGGATAACTCATCTTCTTTGACTAATTTAACCATTTAAGATTATTCTTTTTATCTGAGAACCCGATACCAGAGATAATCATTTGCTCCCAATATTTCAAAGTCTCTTAAGAGCTCACTTAATCAATAGGAGATCAGTCAATCCGAATCACCCATTTATCATGTAATCAATTAACTGACTCTTGGCCATTCGAGGTCTCGTCTCTGAAGCAGTCATTTTCAAGATGGCGATTCTGTCACTCTGAATGCTCACTTAAACATAACAAGTTCATCAATTTTGAATCTCGCATCGCATAAACAGATGATATAAATTTATGTTCACTACGCTATATAGTTCGATGATATATCTCCTAGCAAACAATGCTCCAAGCCACCCACAACCGCGGAAAGCCAAATTGGTTGGGCTAACCGATTCCAACTCCATCATGTGATATCATATCGTCCGTCATTGAAGAAATGTGAAGAACGCAAGGGGGAAATGTAAATAATAAATAAAGAGAAAAAGAAAACGCCAGCGCCTCGCTAGCGAAATAAGAAGACAACGGTGTATGAAAACCGTGACGTATGATGATCATTCCTCTCTCTTCTGATGAAAATATAAAAAAACTCAAACTCAAACCATGACCCATTCAGTCCCTCTCTTGATGAATTTATCCAACAACATACTGATATCTGTCAGAACGAATTTACAAATATAAAAGCCGAAAAATTCGGCTGCGTGTCGTGTGCTGAGTTCTAACCCAACTTGGGTTTTGTCGGCGTGTCTCAGTCCAGGATCTTCAACTTGACGAGCAATTTGATCTGAACATGTTAGTGAGTACAAGAAAATGCTGTGTATAAAACATACCAATGACCTGCGCAGCATCAAAAAGTCTGGCCAATGATCCCATATAGTTTGCATTTGGTCCTGTGAACTGAATCGAGTTGACGTCTCTCTTGGCAAATCGAATCGTAGCCATCGAGGTCATTGGTAAAGTGCTCATTGTATGGCTATCCTTTACACCATCCATTGAGACCTTAGCAGTGTAATTGTTGGTTAGGCCCATACCAGAATTCTTGGATCGCAGACGCTTCCAAGAAAAGGAGGACGATTTAGGTGCCACTGCGGACTTGGGAGCACCGTCTGAACCGAGTTCGGTTGTAGTATCTTTGAAAAATCCGGCAGTGCCATGCGGTCCTACTTCATTCCCTAATTTTTTGGTCAATGCTGCCTGTACCTGCTCCAATACAGTTTCGAGAGCCTGCATTTCTTCAAGTACAGCATCTGCGTCATTTGTGTCCACCTTTCCAAGTTTCAAAAGAGCTGCCGTTAAGAAGTCGCAATTCGAGATCTTATCTTCTAGGCCTTTTAGTTTGACACCCTTCACACGCCAGACATCCCTTGGTACAAAGAGCTTTGTGGATAGATAACCTCCACGAGGATGAGCAATAGTCTGGTAGACTGCACGCATCAACCAGAATGGACGCAAAAGATGCTCTGCAGGACATGGCTCCAGGGGTATTGGGGAGTTGTTGTTAAGTGGGTTGGGAGATCCAGGACTCTCAGGTGAATGTATATCACTGTCGAACAAGAAAAAGCCGCCGGACGGTAGCCCATTCAATTTATCCTTGAATGCCGTTGCGATTGGTGTTGGCAATGCTGGCATCGCTGGGATTCTCGACTCCCTTGAGGGCATTGGAAATGCACTACCCGCAGGTGTGTTGGGAGACCCATCAGCAAGATCTTCAAACCCTGTGATTGACAAATTTCGACCCTTCATGGTCTTCAAGCTTGTAGATGAGAAGTTCTTTCGAAGACCGCCTCTGGACTGGCTTCTATTAGGCGATCCGGAACGAGGTGGTCCACTCTCACTCTCGTCGCTCATGGTTTGTGTGAGAGCGAGCGAAGGAGGAATCACATCATCTTGTTGCGTTGGACCTGGGAAAGGAGATGAAGTTTGACGAGTGAACATGATCGGAGGTGCCTTGTTACCACTGACGGCACCACGCTGTTGAGACATCAAACCTGCGGTCTTTGGAATAGCAGATGCACTGAGCTGGGGAATCTTTGGAGGAGCCTTACTTGGCGGCCCATTCTCGTCTGCTGATTGGACATCAACTGTTTCAATCTTCAATTGCGCTGCATTCTGTCCCGAAAGCCTTCGATTCCTAACACTTTTTGCAGGGCTGCCTGGAATTGAACTTTGTATAGGCAGAGATGAGCTCATTGGAATTGGCAGAGGGGCAGAAGGGGGCGGATATGGCTGAGCTGTACTCATACCTGCGGCAATTGGCGCAGGTGGGGGTGGTAATGCATGAATCGGAGGCGGATGCATAAGTGGTGGTGTTGCTCGTGATGCAAGTGATGGCATTTGGGGCATTGAAGATGCCTCCGTCACTGGTGATAAGGTAGTCCCAGCAGTAGTTGGATTCGAGCCAATCGATGAATTCCATGTGCGACCAGAAAATCCACTAGAATCAGATTCCCGGGGAAGAGCAGACTTTGATTGCAAGCCGAACTCGAAATCGTCCATGTGATATCCCCTAGTCATCTCGTCAAGCATACGTTCCTCTTCGTCTGATTCATTATCCTCATAGATATCGTCTTCATGTTCCTGCTGTCGAGATTCTTGCAGTCGTCGGGCCTTTTCTCGCTCATGGGCATATTGAATTGCGGACTCTCGCTCTGTTTGTCGGACCAGTTCCTTTGCCAATTCCACCTTGCGTCGAACACTCGACATCATATCATCATCGTAAGTCACAGGCTGAGTCGGTTGGCTCTCGCCGAAAGATTCGAAGCCGTCATCATACGCAGCCTCAACAGCGGCATCAAGGGCAGCATCAAATTCGGCTTCAGTAGCACCGCTTGGAGCTCGTATGTGCTTTCTTCGCACTCCAAAACTTGATGTTCTCGAATGTACAGAAGAGGTGGTAGAAGCTCCAGATTCATCTATGGTATCAAGCCAGGACATAGACTCACTGCTAGGATTTCGAAGATGACCCTTGCCTGGCGGTGCAGACGCAGCAGCATTCATGTATCCTCCAGGTTGTTGTGCTCCAGGTTCGTACTCAGTAGGTGAGGATGGACGGCGAGGTGAAAGGGGCGGAGGCATATAATCGTTTTCCATGGGTGGAGCAAGACTTGATCTTCTTTCTGTGATCCTCTCCCCGCGCATTGGAGATTTAGAGAAGGAGCGATTAGATACGTTTTGTTGATCAGTATGACGCCTTGAATATTGTACAGGATCGAGGTTTGACTGAAGCTTAGACTGTCTTCGCTGTGGGTGTGTATTTTGACTCTGCTGTGGATCAGTATAGTAAGAATGATCATTTACAATTCTTGTCACCGTGGCTGTCGATATGACGGCCTCATCTCCTTCCTCCTCGCTTAACGTAGTATGTAATTCTTCATCCCTTAGTTCTTTGCTTTTGGGTCTTGCTGGTAATGCTTTTTCGTCATCCTGTTGTGCTTGCGGCGTGATTTTATTTAGTTCACTAATGCGACTGGTATATGTGTTTCTCTGTACAGTTGTCAGTCAAGTAATGTGCTCTCTTCCAAACTATGCTTACAATGGCTTCTAGTTTTCGTTTATCGTCATTCCCCGAGCTTCGCACCATAACCTGCTGCAACAATGCACATGCCTCGGAATAAGCCTGTACAGCTCCCTCGAAATTTTGGGCATTGTCGAGAAGCACCGCCGTGTTCGCTTTCTGAAGGGCTTTGGAAAGCATGGCTTTTTGTGATAGTTTCGGACCTTTATCTTTACTCTTTGGCGAAGAATCCGTGCCTCCGCTGCTTTTCCCGCTCTGTGACCGATTTCTCGAATGGCCCCTATCCTTCGACTTATTTCTACTTCTTGACCGTACCTCTGGGCTAGTAGCGGGGAGTGCTGTATGTGCTGATGCCGCAGACGGGCGACGAGCGCTGATATCCGAAACTCCAGGCGAAAGTCCTCCTTTATTCTGACTATCCAAAGCCTTACCAAAGTAGTCTGGGTTCGCTTGATGCGCTACAGCTGATATCACAGCAGCTGTGGACGGTGTCTGGATGAAGGTTGAGTCCTGAGAAGAACTTTGATTTACTGACTCCTGAACCGAGGGGATTGTGATTATTGGTGGAAGTAAACCAGGGAGAGCCCCCGAAGATCGCTTGCGATTGCTCGCAGATGTGCTTCTTTGTGGACTTTCAAATGTATATGCTGGAGTTTTCTGAGGCCTTGTTGGGGATTGAGCCGTTGTGAGAGTTCCAACGGGGTTTGGACCAGATCCACCAAAGCTCGTACGCCGCGAGAAGCTATTCGATCGCTGATGATGCGCTGATGAGGGACGACTCGAACTTGTTGACTGCGACCAGCGATTGAGGTTTCCAATACCGTTCCTTATGTCATTGATGCTTGTCGACCTGCGATGGAGGGAAACGGGTGGATGTCGCGGGTCGGGGTCGCTCACCGTGCTCGAAAGATTGGCTGAAGCCGACGAGGCATCGATGAAAGCTGATGAGAAATTGGCGGCTATGGGAGATTCGAGGCCAAATGTATCACGCTGAACTATCGGCTTCTGAGAGTCAGGAATGCTAAAGTTGTTCGTCTGATGTTGCTGGTGGGATGTTGAGAGTTGGTGTTCTGTCGCACGCATAGATGGCGGCATATTCGAGGTTCAGTATCGGGTTCCACGCTAGTCCAGGGGTCGAGTCCCTCACGACTACTAAAAGATTGGAGTTAGTGCCGAACACTTTAATTAATGCAGCACCAGAGCGTTTCGTGGTGCATGGAGAACGAGGAAGAGGAAAATTGCTGGACCGAGGACCCAAGCCGGTTAACCCAAGACAGATGTCGACGGTTTGGACTAAAAAAGTAATTCTTCTGCAATTGAAAATGCATGTCAATATAATGATATCACACCCAAAAGAATTTCCTTCTCGTCCTATTTTTTGTTTATGTTTATGTTTTTGTTTTTGTTTTTGTTTTGGTGCTGCTTTCTCCCTCATCTTCATCTTCTCTTCTTTTCTTTTCTTTCATTTTTGGTCTGTTCTTGTAATAGTGATTCTACTCGGAGTATGCTTTGGAATGTCCCAAACTTTAGTGACGTTTGCGGTACGTACCTTGGCTTGGGAACCTTGATCAGGGCGAAAAGTGTGCGTCCCAAAAGAGTCAGAAGGAGAATAAAAGGACTCACTCAAAAGTACAATCCAGGATGTGCCGAATGGGAAGCTAGATACAATAAGAAGAGATATAAAATGGTCTCCGCACTCTTCTCTTTGCAATCTCCCACCTATGTACTTATGTACATATACGTACTCATGGGTCTGTGACTTTTGTTCGTATCCTATTTAACGACGACTCGTATTCAACTCCTCTAGAGCTCGGGAGGACTGGTGGAATCCAACTCCACAAGTGGTTTGTGCTGCGTGTAGCCTATGGAAGGTTGATGATGCACGCTTCCACCAAGTCTCCTCGGACGAGCAACGGTTCGGAAGATATTGACCAGCAACCCTCAATTGTTCGTTGATCTTCAATCTGCCCGGAGTTTTGTTTGTTTCGAGGTCGGTTTCGAAAGTGCGATGGATGTGGATATATATGTGGGTGTTGAATTGTATATGTCGATTGGTTGACCTTCGGCGATTGGTGATTGTCTCGTTCGACTTTTCACCGGGTCTATCTATGCTATTCAGGAAATCAATTTGATATTCCAGAATAAACAGCCATATGAAAGTTGGCTTTCAAAAAAAGAAATTATCCTCTCGTGATTTTGAGAGAGATTCTTTCTTCAATGCTCATACAGTGTAACAGTTCGTAGTCGTGTCAACAGTGATGGTGGCAGAGGTGGTGGTGACCGTTAATAGATCTTAGAATTTCGTATCTCGCTGTTATCGTGAGGACAAGGTTTCGCGATGGTGGAATAGGATGTAGTGTCAACCATCAACATGCCACTTCTTGTATATGCGATATAAATGGATGATTGAGTCGGTATGATTGACTTGAGCTGAGGGGAATTTGAAGTAGGTGGGTGAGAAGTGGGAAAGTGAAGGCTGAAAGGGAAGAATGACACCCGGTACACTCCCTAGATGGAGAGTCAAGGAGCTCTCGAGCGTCTGTTGGTGTTGGTGGAGGAGGTGGCGGTGGTATTCTTTTTGCCTAGGCAGTGGATTGCTGGAACGACACTTCTCTGTGGACGAAGCTCTGTGGACGAAGCTCCGTTGCCCTGTCTTACGAACGTTACGTCCAGGCGCGGTAGGGCGTCACATATTCACACATTCTACTTACGGATTGCGTATCTATTATGTATCTGCTGTGTACACAGCACATACCTACCGTATCTACCTACCAGACCCTCGGACGCGACGGTTACCTTACGAACTTCACTTGTCTTGCGCTTCTAACCTTAAGTGGCTCCTCGGACAACTTATGTATTATACTACATACATGTACTGTATGTAGTAGTGTCGTGTTGGGAATACTGAACAAACTCCAGAGCGGATCTTTTGTGCACTCATGGATGCCCCTTACGCAAGAGCAATCAATCCCTTGGCCAGGGGATGGGATCTAGCGAATCCACCGCTTGCACAACCTGCAAATGCCGGTTAAGGTACGAGCGTCAACTGGTGAGCTCGACTCGAAAGACTCAATCAACGCCGTTCAGAGCAGTACAGGAAAGGGTTCCCATTCAAGAACGTGCTGTCCACCAGCCTTAGCATTAGATGCATATTTCCATCTTAGCATCAGTGGAAAGGTGACTCCATTTACCGTCGATGTTGATTATATAAATATAGTACTACCATGATGCGTACGTATATGTGTATCTCTGAACATTACCGTCCAAACTTGAGACCTCTTCTCCACAGTGGACGGGCGTATCGCGATTATACATACGACGAGACTGGTCAATGTCACTCTGACCAGTGAGACATGTGAATACTTGGTGCATATGTGACGAGTACAAAGTACTTTGCTCAATCGACTCGTCATAAAGCCCCAACATATCTTGCAGAGTCCCAAGATAGCGGTATCGATCTCATACAGATCACATAGTGTGTGATATAGTGCTCCGGGTAACATCATTCACATATCGCAGAAGGTATGTATGCATGTATGTTCAGCCTCACTGGTAAAATCCCCGAGGCGCGAACGTTGTGAAGTAAAATTTCCTATTATTGATATGTGTAAGACACAGAATCTAACCATTAGCAAATTCGCATTATCCCCATGACAAGAATACTGTTAGGGATAAAAGGACAAATATATTCCATATCACTCCATGTGTGTGTATGTACATACATACATACATACTTTCGAGGTTCAGATGCCATCTGCCGTTTGTTTACAGGACTCTGCTTATGATACTGTATTCCACACTGGATGTGCCTCGAGACTCTATGCACATTCTTCATGAGACGCAGTTGAGATCTATAGACACAACAGCATATGCAAGGTCCCGTCATAGTCCGTTCAAGGGCAGTTTCTCTGCCGTGACGAAAGGATTTGACCAGTCTGAACATTCCATCATCAGTGGCTACTTTGTCAATGAGATAATATGACAGGATCCTCCCGGGATATCTGCAAGCCCAAATTGCGCTCAAGAGTCAGCGCAGCCACTGCCCAAGCGCGGTACATTGTATTATGACCCTGCACAACACACAACAGGTACCTACGTCCACAATAAAGTCTAAGATCTCTGTACCCCAACATCATCTGTTCACCGAAATCAAAGCACCTTACACATACATGATTCCCACATGAGCTTCTTCACTGCTCCCGTGCATAGAAGAACGTTCCATGCAACACAATACGTACTACACTATGCACTTGTATGTACATACTGCGTCCATGCGAGCCCATGCCTTTCGCATGGACGATACGAGGCTGGCGAGACTTAATATCTCATCGCCAGCCAACGCGCTCCCCACCTATACCTAAGGTACGGAGTACTGCGTATGTATCCACGCAAGCGCTTGTCGATTTTCGAAGCAAGCCACTACTACGTACGGTTCAGCCCCATTTCCACCAACGCCTTCAAGCAATAACTTGCACATCTTAAGAAATCTTCGTCAGGTCTCCCGCGCTGCGGCTCAGGTCCTGCCGAAGACATATTAAGAGGACGGAAATAGCTCCATATGTGGAACATCACCCGCTCAAAATGCGTATAGACTATGTGGCAGCGCGGAAGGATAACGGATGGCTCCCCGTGCCGCGTGTGATGTCCTTTGGTGATTCAGGTGTGTGTATCTCCAAAATACAATCAACTAAGTTTGATTTCAGCAGTTTCGCGTCTCAATAACGAACTGGTGCATACATTAAATATGAATGTCAATTGAGATATCGGAAACTGGAGTGCTTGGGGTCGCTCATCTTCTCTGCTGGATGACTGCCTGCCCTCCTGCCTTCCTGCTTCTCGTGTCAGGCCCGTGAGAACACTGTTTCACCTGTGCGCTTCTCCTTGGCTTCACGAACTCCAACCCCCGGATCACCAAATCAAAGATCATAGCGTTCATGACGTCTTGATATGCTCTGGACAAAAGTTCCACATACAATTGATGCGATGTAGAGAAGAGTTCCGCATCAATTGCATGCTAATTGTATGTTGGAACTTGTATCACTAGGCTCCATAATTCTGTGCGAGGGGCTATATATTGATAAAAGAAAAAGAAAAAGAAAATAAGCCTGTTGAAATATCAAAGAACTCCCAGTCTCATACCACTCATTGATGTATTATGAGAAACCTGATTGAGACAACACGTCCCAACACTCGGTATGTTTCTTATTGTTCCCTGGCTTATTCCAGAGCTTCTCTTGTTAGTGATCCTCAAGTGAGATCATTCTACACTTAGATGGTAACGAAATATCTGTGTCTTTAAGATAGCTAGTTGAAAGCAATGATAGGATCATCTGAGCTGACAAGACCTGAATGACAATGCCACCTTACTGACGACTATATGCTATGAACAGCAAAGGTAGATTTATCATGATCTTTCAACCCAAGATCCTGTTGCGTGAGTTTTAGATGCATGGCCGATGTTCAACAACCACGTTGGAAATATATTCTTACTGTTGATGTTATTAATTACACTAACTATTTTGTTGGATTCATCAACAAAAACATGGCTAAAGGATTTCCATTTTTACAACAGATAAGAACCGATATTGATCAATGTAACCTTGAGTAATTCTGAAGTGACCAGAATAGTTCATGCATATTAATATTGGTTGTGCTACACTCAGAAGTTGCCTACCTATGTGCGGCACGCACGTGATACTGAATGCGCCCCTGCCGTCATACTGTAGGCACGTTTATGCGACCCTAACTCGAACAGAGGGCGGTAACTGGGTGCAATATGCGACATCCCACGCTTGACATTGATTATCAACACTGTTTGTCTGGTGTCTATACTTGCCGGTCCGTTTGAAAGCTCATCCTTCTTTCGTACATTGACCTTTTGCTTCATTGAAACACTTACACTGCATTTCAGATTTGAGACTAGGAAATTAGTACAGTCTCTCAATATGGGTGTTAAAAAACAAGAGCGGGGTATCCGCATAGCTATTGATGTGAGTGTTAAGCTCAATTTATTCAAACTTTAAGATCGTACCAAGTCTCCAGTCTATCATGGAACCAGCAGAGTTATTCTCACTATTTAGACTCCATGGAGCTCTCTTATCGGTGATATAATAGCTACTATCCCAAATTGGAAATACATGTTGAAAACACCAAGCTGACAAATAGTGATAGCGTGGTGGAACTTTCACAGATTGTGTTGGAAATCCTGGAACAGGCAAGATGGAGGACGATATTGTGATCAAACTCCTTTCTGAAGATCCATCGAATTATGAAGATGCCCCATTGGAAGGCATACGGCGGTTAATGTCCAGGTTTCTGAACAAAGAAATACCTCGTGGTGAACCACTGGACACATCGAAGATTGAATCAATAAGGATGGGCACAACAGTTGCGACAAATGCACTTCTGGAACGCAAGGGAGAGAAAATCGCTATGGTAGTGACAAAGGGCTTTAAAGACTGCCTAGAGATTGGCAACCAGTCCAGACCCAAAATTTTTGATCTCAACATTCGAAAACCAGATGTTTTGTATGAAAACGTTGTGGAGATCGATGAGAGAGTAACCCTTGAAGACTATGCCGAAGACCCGGAACGAAACATAACCAAGATAGAAACACAAGAAAAGAATTCAGGTAACCAGGACATTGTACGAGGTCTATCTTCAGAGGCAGTAAGGATCCTTCAACGACCGGAAGAGCAGACAATTCGAAAACAACTCCAGGAGGTCTACGACCAGGGGATCAAGAGTATTGCGGTTTGTCTCATGCATGGCTACACATTTCCGGATCATGAGGCAATGGTTGGACGACTGGCCAAAGACATCGGATTCGAGCATGTTAGTTTAAGTCATGAACTTATGCCCATGATAAAACTGGTCCCACGTGCTACATCAGCTTGTGCAGATGCATATTTGACACCGGCAATTAAGAAATACATCACTGGCTTCGCTAACGGATTCGAGGGTGGGCTAGGCACAGAGAGTGTCAAAAATACTGAAGGCGCAAAAGGAGCTAGATGTGAATTTATGCAGAGTGATGGAGGTCTTGTTGATGTAGACCAGTTCTCCGGTCTTCGAGCTATCTTATCTGGTCCCGCTGGTGGCGTCGTAGGATATGCTCTGACATCCTATGATCCTGAAACCAAGATTCCAGTCATTGGATTTGATATGGGTGGTACAAGTACCGATGTCAGCAGATATGGATCCGGAAGATATGAACATGTCTTCGAGACAACAACAGCAGGCGTGACGATTCAATCACCTCAACTTGACATCAACACTGTAGCTGCAGGAGGGGGATCGAGGCTTTTCTTCCGCAATGGACTCTTTGTTGTCGGCCCAGAGTCAGCTGGTGCGCATCCTGGTCCAGCTTGCTACCGTAAGGGTGGCCCCTTGACTGTCACTGATGCCAACCTTTTTCTTGGACGCTTGCTACCAGACTTCTTCCCCAAGATCTTCGGAAAAAATGAGGATGAAGGCCTTGATCCCTCCGCCAGTGAACTGCTCTTCAAGGAGCTCGCCGATCAAATAAACTCGGAGATCGGTGACAAGAAAATGAGCCCTGACGAGATCGCATATGGTTTTATCAAGATCGCAAATGAAACAATGACTCGTCCTATTCGATCGCTCACAGAAGCTAAGGGCCATGATACATCAAAGCATAGGCTTGCGACCTTCGGAGGTGCAGGTGGACAACATGCTGTCGCCATTGCCGAGAATCTTGGCATCAAACAGATTCTGGTCCACCGTTATTCTTCAGTCCTATCGGCGTATGGAATGGCTTTGGCAGATGTTGTTGACGAACGCCAGGAACCCGAATCTAAAATTTGGGCAGATAATTCAGAAGCAAGTGAGTCTTTGAAGATTAAGCTCGGAGAGCTAAAAGAGAAGTCAAAGGTTGCCTTACGTGATCAAGGATTTGAAGATGATTCTATTATCTTTGAAGAGTATTTGAATATGAGATACCGTGGCACTGAGTCTGCTCTCATGGTGGTCCGACCCTCAAAGCATGAAGCCACTGAAGAGTATGAGGGTGATGAATGGGCATTTGGAAAAGCCTTTATAAAGCAGCATGAACAGGAATTCGGCTTTACACTTCCAAGAGACATCCTCGTTGATGATGTGAGAGTACGAGGAATTGGGAAAAGTTTCGAGGGTCTCGAGAAGACTGTTGATCAACAATTGAAAGAGATCAAACCATCTGGTAAGCCACTTCATAATCCGTGCAACATCTGAGCATATCATTTGAGACAAGCTGAAAACATCTATTAACTTATTAACTAGATGTTAAAAGCGGCACAAAGCAATATGGGAAGTCAAAGGTGTTCTTCGAAGGAGGCCGTCAAGAAACACCAATTTACAAACTTGAGGATCTCAGCATTGGTGACCGTATCAAAGGCCCAGCGATTCTTGCTGATGGCACTCAGACTATTGTTGTCACTCCTGGAGCCAGTGCTCTTGTCATTGAGACCCATGTTATAATCAATATTGGAGAGCATGAGGGTCAGGATACCACAATCAACGCGAAAGAGGTTGATCCTATCATGTTGAGTATTTTCGCGCATCGATTTATGGCGATTGCAGAGCAAATGGGACGGGCTTTGCAAAAGACAAGTGTCAGTACAAATGTCAAGGAGCGACTTGATTACTCTTGCGCTTTGTTTGATGCCACTGGAGGACTTGTCGCGAATGCTCCTCATTTGCCTGTGCATCTTGGGAGCATGAGTACATGTGTGAAACGTCAAGCCGAGATTTGGAAAGGAAGGCTGAAGAAGGGAGATGTGATCGTGTCTAATCATCCGGAATTCGGCGGCACACATCTTCCAGATATTACAGTCATAACACCGGCATTCAGCGACTCGGGGAATATTCTGTTTTATGTCGCTTCCAGGGCACATCATGCTGATATTGGTGGCATTCTGCCTGGTAGTATGCCGCCTCACTCTCGTGAGCTTTATCAGGAGGGAGCGGCTATCAAGTCCGAGAAATTGGTCAGTGAAGGTCACTTCAACGAAGAGCGCATCATACAGCTCTTGCAAAGCGACCCGGCCAAATATCCCGGATGCAGCGGAACCCGCTGCCTTGCTGATAATCTCAATGACCTTCGCGCACAAATATCCGCCAATCAGAAAGGTATAAATTTGATTAGCACCTTGATCCAAGACTATGGTGAAGACGTTGTCCAATTCTACATGATAAACATTCAAAACAATGCAGAGTTGAGTGTCAGAAATCTTTTGAAGGAAGTCAGCAAGAGGTTTGAAGGCCAAGACCTTTCTGCTGTTGATTACATGGACGATGGAAGTCCGATTAAGCTCAAAATCACCATTGATGCTGAAAACGGTGAAGCTGTCTTCGACTTTGATGGTACAGGGCCTGAAGTCTATGGTAATACCAACGCTCCACAAGCCGTCACGTACAGTGCTATCATCTATTGTCTCCGCTGCTTGATCTCTGAGGATATTCCACTCAACCAAGGCTGCCTGAAGCCAATTAAAGTTCTCATTCCACCCAAGTCATTCTTATCACCCTCAGACAAAGCAGCTGTAGTAGGTGGCAACGTGCTCACATCACAACGTGTCACCGATGTCATCTTGAAGGCATTCAATGCATGTGCAGCTAGCCAAGGAGACTGTAACAACCTCACTTTTGGTTTCGGTGGCAATATCGAGGGTGAAGAAGCAGTCAAGGGGTTCGGATACTACGAAACTATTGCTGGCGGTTCTGGAGCTGGCCCTGATTGGGATGGCACAAATGGTGTTCATACACATATGACCAATACTCGCATTACAGATGCAGAAGTTTTTGAGCGACGATATCCTGTCCTGTTGAGAGAATTCTCGCTGAGAGCTGGAAGTGGAGGCGATGGAATGCACAGAGGAGGTGATGGTGTGATAAGAGATATTGAGTTCAGAATTCCTGTTCAGGTCTCAATCCTCAGTGAGAGACGAGTTTACCATCCTTACGGCCTTGAAGGTGGTGACGATGCCCAATGCGGTCTCAACATATGGGTGAGAAAGGTAGAGAGTTCAAATGTTGAGAAATCAGATGGCCAGTTGAATGGCAGCAATGCCGGTGCCGAAATCGAAGCCGTGTACGAAGAACGAAGAATAAATCTTGGGGGCAAGAATACAGCTGCCATGAAGGCAGGAGAGAGAATTATCATCTGTACGCCTGGAGGTGGCGGCTGGGGCAAAAAGGGCGAGAAGAAGGTGAAGAAGGATAAAACTAAGGATCCAAAAGATGCGTGGAGAGGTGGAAGTCATGCAGCTAGAGAGGAAATGGCGCTCCAGGCTTAGCCGTTGTTCTGGAAACACATTGTTCGACCCAGTTTGAGTTGTACAATTTATGCTTTGTTGTCTTCCTTGTGTTTGTTTGGGATTTTTCGGGTATCCATCAGTGGACCACATATCTTAGAGCTATCACTTTCTACGCGCGAGTCACTTGAGCTTATCAGATTCCCTTGATGATTGGAGCTGACTAGAAGAAATCCTGCCTACCATGCTACCCTAGCCACTGCAGATCTTGCAGAGTAATTGATACTTAGTGACTCATTATTAGGGTTGGTTCTATAATCTCAGCTGCCATGTTTGAAAGAGAAAGGCCAAGGCCAATTAAGCTTGTCAGAATAATTACAGCTTCCTTGGGTGCTTCGAGTATCGTAAGAACCTACGAATCTGACCGCCAGAATGCAGGTTGGAGGATCGATTCGTTTACACACTGCAATTCAGCGACAAACAGCCCAGATCAATCATATGGAGAGAGAATCTTCTGCAAGCTCATCGTCAAACACCACAGGAGCCGCGGTAACGAATTTGCAGCGAACGTGTCCTCATATCTTCCGACTTTAGCAAATTTACAGGCTATATGGCGGCGCGATAAGGGATGATATGCTTAAAGGGAAGGACGACACTGTTTGCGGCGGTTGTTTTCCGCCGAAGAACTGTCCTTGGCAAGAATGCACCTAATACACAGACACACACATCCACGACGGGCTGACAGGGTGCAAGGCTTCCTTCGCGTGGGGTACATGGCGTGGTGCATATCGGCTGCGAAGCGCACCTCACACCTCTTAATGCTCCAGCCAGCTCGTCAGTCAATCGTCGACAGTGACAGCGCTGGCCACACCACTGCATGATCCTCTCGTGGGGGCAACGGGGCCTGGGAAAGATCGGTTCATCGGGCGAGCCATGACAGCTTCGTGGCTGTAAGGTAAGCTGAGATGAGACAGGGTGTATCGGAGCAGATGCACTGGAAACAGCAGCCCATCAATGAAGGGCTCGGTGTAAATACTTCCAGAACGCTACAGCTCGGAATCTATATCGCCGTGCTTCTACAAGAATTCCAGAGTGCGACCGGGGTTGGCGGTGCTATGGTAATACCATGTTGGCCGTTTGTAGCAGTCCAAGTCAGGATCTTGGGTCCGTCGCAGGGCATCGCGTGTTGGACCAGCGTACTGCTGCGTACGTGCCTGGAAGACTAAATGGAAGGCAGATCGATAGTCGTTTGTGCGCAATGAAGAGCCTGATTCCGAGGCTCGAATGTGCCCAATCAATATATCAGCAACAGGCGAACTGGCACTGTCGTTATGGTAGGCTCGCTCGCAAAGCTGAAGGCGAAGGGGGTCAACACGCAGCGGCTTCACACAGCTAGTCGGGAGTCAATGGAATGAATATATGTGCGTTGCTCTGCTTCCATACGTGCTGCTTGGCACACACGAGGCAAGGCAACAGACAACGGCCCCGAGAATAGCAAAACCTTGGGCGGTATTGATTCGTGTTGATTGATGATGTGGCATTTGTTGCTACCTGCTACTCACTTCGCCGTCCCCTTCAATTTGTCCTTTTCCACCCCCTGTTTTCTTCGTTGCTCGCAAAAATTGCTTGCTTACTTTTGCTTGGTGCCAACCGTCTCCATCCGAGGCAAATTTCCTCCTCGTCAGTCCATGCCAACAGCAAGCCAAGTCGTGTTCTTGGCCCTTCCCCAGCTTTTCTAGCCCCAGATTTGTTGTCCTCTGGCATGGGTCTCTCTCACCATCCCCATATTCCCATATCCCCATACCCCAATACCCCAATACCCCACGAAACGCCCTGGCTCCTTCCGACATTTCGGAACGTCTCGGTGCTAACACACATAGATTACATACCTTGCTCAGCCCAAAATTACAGGGCCAAATTTGTGTTTGGGGGATCATGGGGCCCCATGGGGGAAAGTGAGATGCAAGGTAATATTTTCTTTCCCTCTTCTTATAAATCCGCCTCTCTCTCCCACTCTCATCTCTCCTTGCACCCGCGCAGACAGCTTGTTACTCCAGCAAATATTCCTTCAGGATTGCTCTCGCAGAATCTCGTGTGTTCTTTTGTTGTGAGACACAGTTCATTTGTAAGTTCAGGATTTCCATGATCGGTCCGAGTATTACTGCTTCTTTGTTTTCTTTTAGTTGCCAGCGATTCCCGGTGTTTCGACTGCATACTCAAGGAGTCCAATGTACTGATTATCTCGTATAGCTAGCTAGCTGCTGGCTGTTTGATCGCCGAAGCTCTTTTTACTGTGTACCCTCGCGCGAATACGAATGTAATCATCGGCACGCCACGTTAACACTGCATTTCCATCCACACACAATCACCATCAGTCCGAGATCAACCCCCCTACCTAAGATCCTCCATCATCATTCAATTCATCCCCTTGAATAGCTATCATCCTCCCATATATCTGTCTTCGTCCTCCATCCTCAAAACGCATTTCAAGCTAGTCTTTATCTTAATATCACATATCAACTCATTAATACCAAGCCGTTCATTTTGAACAGCACACACTCACCACATCCCCCTCACAACTTATCCTCATACCACCAATCAAAATGCCCTCTCAAACCACCCTCGCAATGCCTCTCCCCCGCCGCCATCTTTCAATCTTCACAACACCCTCACCGACCTTTGGTCAAGACCTGCTGCTGACCATCGACACTAAATGCATGTCAAAGTCTCTGGACTTTGACCGCAAGCTCGAGATCGGCAATGATTATGCCCCACCCGCACCACCGCCTCCTTCTCCTGTCAACTTCCCCATGGAGAGCTGGAGCACAGCTTTGAGAAGATAGGGGAATCGAGGAGTGAAATACTGGGAAATCGGGATGGGAATGGGTATTGGAAGCGGGATGTATGATTAGAATGAGCATGATGATGGGGCGTTCTGGTGTGATGAATATTGATATTGATTTGTAATATGTGTCTTGGCTTGCCTTGGTTCTTGTTATCATCATGGATGGGAAGTACGGGTTGGAACGACATGCGGATCGCAGATCAGAATTGGGATAGGGATAGGAGAAATCTCTGGCAGATTTGTAGTACGAATTCTAGTAAGCAGGAATCAGACGCTTATATTTGTATCTATTCGTCCTTCTTAATATTTGTGATGTATTATTGATGTTTCTCAAACATGGACACGCTGTTATTGATGAATCTCCTGATTATTTCTATGATCTTATTGCAAATCCCTTTATATCTGATACTGGGACAATTCAGGCTTTTCGGAGACGTATCTCTTAGAAAATTTAAATAGCCTAAACATTAAATCAGCTAATAACAATATCCCCATTAATTATTGAGGACATATCAGTTGGTCGGAGCCATATAGTGACTCAGAGCCAATCAGTCATTTGAAGTTATGCAGTCACTTAAGGCCATTCAGTTCCTTGAAAGCTAATAACCTAGATGTGCACAATAATCAAATTATTCCCATATAATTATGAAGAGCCATACAACGTCGAATGCTCTACTAGAGGAATGTCGGGCGAGTAAACTGAGAACCATACCATAGCAAGAGTCAAATCAAGACCGCCATTCCCATTTGATAGGTACGTAAGAATATGAACCATCACACATTAAACATAATCATTATTATACTATTAACTCTATATATATATATATATACAAACTACCTCCCAACGTATTTCTTCTCCAACCATCTCAGTGGCAAATAAGTAACAACGGTCAACATAAACCCAATCTCATTTCCAATATCGCCACCACCGTCACCAATCAATTTTCCAAGAGGCCCAGTATACCATGTCTCAACCATCCCGAGAATGGCACCAACCCAACCCATAATGAAAGCGAGCAGACCAGCATAACCAATTGGCAACTTCTCTGGCGAGTTCCATGCATCGAGGTCATAGCCCTGGTAGCCATGGAGGCCACCGCGGAAGAGGTAGTGCTCACTGAAGACGATGACGAAGAATGACGTATTGAAGTATCCAAGGAGGGAAAGGAAGTTTTGCAGAACGGTAAGGAGCTTATTGCGGCCAGCGATACCGAGGAGGAGGATGGCGATGAAGACGAGGATGGTCCAGATGAAGCGAGGGACGGCAGATAATGGGCGCGCGAATTGCTGAATAGAGAGGGCGGCGGCGTAAATGGCGATGCAGTTCATACCAATTCCGGAAAGGACGAGGATGACGAGGATAAATTTCGCAAAGCCGAGGGGGAACAGGATGTATTGGAGAAGTCCGCCCACATCCTGGCTATCGTAAACGTCGGCCCATTGCTCATTGATGCCCATGGTTGAGGCAACGCAGGCGCCGGCAAGCATACCGATACAGGTGGGGATGGTGATGCCAAAGGAGGTGAGAAGAAAAACCTTGGTCTTGGAGGTGTTGACAGGGTAGTGCACGTAGAAGTCGGAGACGATGGAGGACCAGGAAGCTGAAGATCCATAGACAACTGCTATCAGACTGAGGATTTGCCCAGCCAACGAAGCGCCAGTGAGCTCACTCGGGGTATGAGGATCTGCTTTTGGAGCAGTCTCGCCATAAATGACCATGAAGATGACAAAAAACACTGCCCAGGCGTACTTTTCGTACGCAAAAACTGCTTTCAGTCCAAAAAAGGAGAAGCATACACCAACAAGGGCAATAATGACAACACCAAGAACACTGCCAATCTTCCCATTAGAGACAGCGTTAAGGGCAAGACCACCAGTGATGCAGCCCACTGTACTCCAACCCAATTGCTCAATGACATTAAGTAAGGCGACCAGCTTTGATGGCCACCAGCCGAATGAATATCTTGATATGGAGACTTGTCGAAGACCCGTGCCCGGACCCATCGTTGCACACCATCCCTACCACTAGTCAATATCAACCCAGGCTATTGGAATTCGGAATTCTTACCGTAAGGAAAGCACCAAGCAGTGTTCCAAAGAACATACAGAGAATTGTCTGCTTCAAGTCCAAGCCAAATTCCCAACCCAAGAAACCGGTAGTAAAGCAACTCAAATTCATTGTACCACTAGCCCACATCAGTGCCATGACAGCTTGATTCGACCATGTGTTATAGGCTGGATCCTTCTCTTCGGGCAAGACCCTTGCAGGGCCCTGAGACTCGATACCAAATCTCTTGTCCAAAGCGGCCTCAAAGGATCGCAACTTTCCAAGGAATCCATCGTTTGAAATCGCGGCATCGGACGGAGACGCGTTATCGGAATCGGAGTCAAAGTACGTCGTATGTTGCGCCACCTTCTCAGAATCATACGCAGTTTGCTCCATCTTGTCCACCGTAGTTGCTGCTACAAAGTCAATTGGCGCAGAGGATAGAGAACTGTGTAAAGGAAATGCAGCAACGAGTTGAGCGCGCGCGTCACAATAAAAGGATTAGAAGGACAGAGAGGAGGGGGACAAGAAGACTCGGGCGATATTAAAGCAGTCGCACGATCAAAAGTCAGAGATAAGGAAATTCAGATTAGAACCCTACCGTGTCCATTGTGCACGAGCTATGGGACTCGTACATAAGTACTGAGTCTCGGGGTCTCGGATTATCTCTCCAATGGTGGTACATAAAAGAAAAGCTTTGGCCTTGAGTCCGTTGTAAAAATCATGGACTTTGACCGTTTGTGTGCCAAAACCCGCCTCTAGATGTTTTAGTGAACTTCATAGTGCGGATATGTCCGAAGTCTATTACCATGGAATGCGATTTCAACAGCGGATGAACAGACAAGTAGCCAGGACAATACTTTCAGCCGACCACAGACCCTGTTACTTGAACTCGGAATCTCTTATCAGTACGGAGTAAAAGATGGAGAGCACTTTAGTGGTAGATAGCGTCTCATAACCCCATCTCCCAGGGCTCTACGGTAATGGCGAGAGACATCTAGGCCCTTTGCCCTGCTTGGAAAAGGAAACGGTCAGGCGTGCAGTGAAGCGTGGAACGTAACTGGGGATTGAGGGAAATCAATAACGAAATGCATGCAAGTTGACATATGTATGTATGTATCTCAATTTCCAAGTCCATGGTCCTGTTTCCCCACAATTGAGGGGTTCGGTTTTCATCGTCAATGTGGCATTTCTGGATGGAGAGAAGAAGAAGAAGAAGAATGGTTTTGTTGGTGGTGGATAATTTTGTGTGTGGCGTAAGGCATTTCAATGTATGTACACGCCTAGCGCGGCTACTCAAGGCACTTCGCTGCGTAGTTATCAGCCGCAGATCCCCACGAGGATGTGCCTGCCTATTCGAGACAGGGCGCGTCGGAATGGCCCGCTGAGATTCACCCGCGTTATATGCATGTAGGTACATACAATGAATGAATATACTTGTACATACATTCTGACTTATAGAAGAATATCTCGTCTCGCACTACCTCAGGTAAGGAAGTAAGAAGGGTACGATCAGTTATGAGCCTATCTCAACTCAGGCCCATACGTTCGAGCATTATATGGATGTGGTAATAGCACATTTAGCAGAATCGATCATTATCGCTACTTGGTTGATGTACATATATATTATTCGGCACATATCTATCACAATCATGTCAATTCACTCAAGACCAAAACCTAGCAATTTTCAAATCTGCATTAATTCAACTATCACAATGCTCCTATGCCATGCAGTCCTCCCATCCCTCCAACGGGATGCATTCATGCAGAAGTATAATCCTATCCCAACCTTTCATCCTCAGATGTCAATAATGCCAACCATAGAGGTCAATAGACCACGACCTCTTCCCAAACGCCCTACTATGCAATGAGAGCAAAAGAAATGTACACATAAGACAGACAAAGACAAGTAATATACTAGAGTTCCCGGTAGTCACTAGGTCTCGCCTTACGCTGACGACCCTGATGGCGGTGAGGATTGACTGGTTTTCGGAAATAGGCATTGTCATCCTCAACGGCTGTGTTTGGAGCAACGAATCCATTTTGCTGTTGGGGTGGAAAAACGCCTGCATTAAAGCCACCATTCATTCCCATGCCGGCGCCGTTATAATAGCCTCCTCCGTAACCCATGTTATTCATTCCGCCGCCGTTGAAGTTGCCATTCATAGGAAAGTTGGGCATGGGCATCATGGGGTTGAACATGGGCATATTCATAGCGCCAAAGTTAGGCATCATGGGCATGTTAAAGCCATTGTTGCCGTACTGTTGCTGTGACATGTCGAAAGGCATATTGGGAAAGCCGTTCATTCCATTCATGCCATTCATCATGGGCATTTGCGGCTTCTGGGCTTGACGCTGCATGGCCTTTGGACCCTTGGGGATCTTGGGGTTCTCAAGGAGCTCGTCTGCAGGCCTCTTCTTACTTGCGCTATCACCATTCACGGATGCCTTTGCAACGGTGGGACTTTCTGTAGTACGAACGGGTGACTTGGGCGATTGTGCTGCTGGTGTTGGCGATTTGGATTTAGATTTCTCCTTTTGTATTGGTGTCTCTTTTGCGGGCTCCGGTGCACTCTCTGCTTTGACACTTGGGCTTTTCGATCTCTCCTTCTCCTTTTCTTTCTTGGCTTGCGTCTTTTCGGCTAGGTATTCCTTGATCTTTTCTGAAGTCTCTGCATCGGGTTTGAGATCATCGATCAAAACACCATCAGTCTGGCACCCAGGGCATGTGAGGTCGCTCTCTATCAGTGCGTTAGTAATGCAATCATTGCAGTACGTCTTCTCACAACAAGGCGTCTTCATTGGATCTATGAATATTCTCTTGTCGATGGAGCATTCCAATCCTCTATCCTGTAATTCCTGATCACCCAGAGCAGCAGCCTTTTGCGCCGCAGCAGAGGACTTAGTCTTAGCCTGAAATTGTTCCCATGACGCCTTATCCGGCTCTGCAATGACAAATTCTCCTTCAGCATTGACCATGATACCCGATGGTGCCTTTGTCTCATCAGTAGTCCCGTCGTTAGCCAAAACAGCTGGCTTCTCAACAGTCTTTAAAAACGACCGTGGGATACCAGTCGTACGTTTGATACGAGTCATCTTGTCGAAAGCTGGATCATCATTCTTCGGACAAGCCTGAATCCAGTGACCCTTTTCCCCACAGCGGTAGCAGATGTATCCGTTAGGTGGTTCGTGGTCTGGTACATTAAGTGCAGGAGCACCTTTCTTAGCACCACCTGGTCGAAAGACGGGCGTTTGACTGTAATTGATCAGTTTCTGTATCAGTTTCTGTAATGGGTGTTACTTACTTGGCCATCTCTTCTTGTTGTGCAGACCATTGTTCACTTTGGGCTTGAAACATTGCTTGCATACGCTCCTCTTCAGTCATGGCACTATCCATCTTGGCCTGTCCCGATGCAGCAGCAGGCTTAACACTTGCTTTTGTTGAAGATGTTTCTTTTCTTGAGGAATTTTTAGCATTTATTGGCATTTTACCAGTCATGTATCGTGCAGCTCGACCAGCTCCTGGTTTAAGGGGGGGAAGTCTTCGTGCAATGATCGAGGTCGATCGAGGAATAATGGTCGTGTCATCATCATACTCTGTGATATATTAGTTCAGACCTTCGATTAAGGTGCATATTTATATAAACTTACCTTCATTTCCGTCTTCATTGTAGATTGCAAGGTCGAAGTCTGCTCCATCTCCCAGTGAACTTTTGATTATAATATCACGCTTCAACTCAAATACAGATATGCCAGTGCCATCAAACTCAACCCTGGAGGGCTCCTTCTGGGACTTGAACCTGAAGAATACCGAAGAAGTCATGATGTCCTAATGAAAGTCGTATGATGTGACGTGGCGATGTGACAGGTGCAATAATACTGATCCGTTTTGCGAACGTTGGAAAATCAAATTTTGATTGCAATCGTTCCAAATTCCTGATCACACAGCAAGATGCAAATGAAAGTGATGTACAATAGCAGGTGAATGACTGCGATTTGAAAAATCGTGAATGTGAGGTGAATGAGCTTTCCACAACAATAGTAACCACCACAATACAACAGCCCCCAACAATGTTTGTTCAACCCGCTATTCTGTTCTTATTCTCTTCTTCTTTAATTTCTCTCTCTCTCTCTCTTCTTTCCCTTCCCTCCACGTGTACTTATGTATTGATCTGTTGATCAAAGCCTACCCGACGTAGCACGGCGACGTCGGAGTTCGTATCTAGAGTAATGTGAATGAGTGGGGATCAAGAAAGCCGTAGCATATGAAAGCGCAAAGCCCGCTGCGATAGTTCAACAGTGTTTGGTGTCGACGATATGTGCTGTCGTAGGTTGTTAGTTGTTAGTTGTAAGTGAGGAGAAGATGAGGTTCAGGAAAGAAGGCGTTCTTTGAAGCCTTGGTGCTTGTCAGCACTTTGCTGACTAATACTAAATCGATGGTTTAACTCACGTGACAAGAAAAGCACCGATAATTTAACGAAATACAATTATTTGATGTTACGTTGCGAGATGAAGAGAAGAGTCTTTCAAAAATAAAGTTATCCAAATCTGAAAAAGGGAATAACTTTTGTATATGTATTATTGTTGTTTGGGTTTGGTAATATGATCTTGATCTTCAACGCTTCGGAGCGAATCTTGAAACAAAACTTGAAATGCATGAGAACTGGGTCTTTTACTCGACTTTTATACATCTATTGGTCTATTTAAATCGCACTCTCAAATTGTCGAACTATCAATCCCTTTTCACTCAAGTGGTCCTTCACCTGTTTGACTGTATATTCTCCTCTGTGGAACATGCCAGCGCCAAGCGCAGCATCAGTTCTGGTCTTTGCAAACACCTCCTCAAAGTGACCTGGGTTTCCGGCTCCACTTGAAGCAATAACTGGAATTTTGACAGCATCCTTGACCTGGTTGATAAGTTCAAGATCAAATCCACTGTTAGAGCCATCCTTATCAATACAGTTGAGAAGAATTTCTCCACATCCCATAGCCTCAACTGCCTGTACGAGCTCTACTGCATCCACATCGCGAGTCTCGCGGCCACCCTTAATCGTACATGCGTACCAGCAGGTGTCTTCACCATTTGGTCCTGGGAAATCTGTCTTGATGGTGTTGTGTTTAGTTGTTTCACCATTTGCGACATAAACTCTCTTTGGGTCAACGCTGACAACCACTGCTTGTGCACCATATGCTCCAGAGATTTGCTCAATTGCCGTGTTCCCTGAAAGCTTCTTTCCAGCTGCGTAGTACTCTTCAGCTGCGGTGACAGCATCTGATCCAATTGAAACCTTGTCAGCACCACTCTGGAAGTACATAGTTGCAATCTCAAGAGCGGAAACCTTAGTTCCATCTGTATCCACAGTATCTCTGATACCTCCACCGATTGTCAATGGTACAAAGACACTTTTAGATGTCTGCCTCACAATTTCAAGCATAGGCAAATCCTTAACCGGACAGTCCCTGAAACTTGTAATGTTGAGGAATGTAACCTCATCTGCTCCCTGCTCGTAGTATTTCTTGGCCATCTCAACTGGCTTACCAAGATTTCTAACATTGCCACCCTCTCCTTTGTCTCTGACATCGTATTGATCACCCTTTGTCACTACCAAGTCACCCTGATCATTGGTACGTACATCCAAGCAGGCGATAACTCTTCTGGTCAAGCCCTCCATTGTGGCCTGGGAAGACAAAACCGCATTCTTCAAGCTCTCCTCCCCAGTTCCATCCAAAAAGGCCTTGAGAACCCTGAGACCCGCCACACCACTCTTCTCTGGGTGAAATTGTGTCCCAAGAATATTGCCCTTAGCTACAGCACCTACAAACTCCTCATCTCCATATCTTGATGTTGCAACAGTCCAGCCTTGTTCCTCGAGTTGGCCTTTAACATATGGTACCTTGTATGAATGAACATAGTAGTATTTCGAAGCTGGACTCATTCCATAGACCTCCTTGTTTTGGGTATTGGCGCTGTTCCATCCAATGTGTGGAACAGATTTTGTAGAATCGTCGAATCGATCAAGGCGTCCTTTGATAAGTCCGAGACCTGGAACTGCGGAGTTTTCGGATGAACCTTCGAACAGGGCTTGCACACCGACACAAATTCCCATAAATGGTTTTCCTGACTCAATGTGCTTTTGAATTGCTGGTAGATAGCCTGCAGATTCAAACTGTGTCATGCAGTGGCCGAAGTGACCAACTCCAGGAAGGATGAGTTTCTATGAACGACAATGGATTAGTTTATGTATGTGGATGATGCAACAAATGAACCATGGAAATTATTGGTGTGATTGACTTACATCTGCCTTTTCTACATCTTCTGGTGATCTAACCCATTCGATTGTATATCCAACTTTCTCAATGGCATTCACCAGACTTCGGACGTTACCAGCCACATAATCCAACAGATATACCTTTGGCATGATTGAATTGAGGATTGTATCTGATCAGCAATGACTTATTAGTATGTAGAAAAGTAGAGACTAGATTTGTGTTGAGCATGAAAATTACTTACGTTAATATTTATTGAGTCATAAATATCGTAAACTCGGTAGCTGCACTTCCACATGAATGTACCCCGCGCTAAGACAGGTTCAGGTGCCTTTTTAGGTTTGGGGCCGTGCCTTATAAGGCGAGGCTGCATTTGTATCTACCACGACCGCCACCAGACCTGTACCTTACCTACCCCTCGGCCTGACATATTACAGGCGTACAGGCACACTAGGTAAGGTGCATAAGCAAGAACTCGCCGTTTTTTGGATTATCTTAAATCATGGCCGAGTGACAAACACTTCTGCCTGAATGTTGCAGTTACATGGCCGATAAGCACGGCCAGCCAGAATTTCTTTATAAGCAAAGTCAAGAGATTATTAAGCTATAAGTAGACTGTGTGCTATTATAAACTGTGTGTATTAACGGCAACTTTTACACTCCCCCACCCAAGTGAAAGCGTCCCCTTCAAACCTGCTCGACTCCCTCCACATCACTCAACCAGCCCACACAACCTTTATAAACTGCTTTACTCTAGCTTTAAACTTGGTCTATTGTAGTTCGAAATCGTCTATGGTGCAGATACGCATGGATGCAGTGATTCTGTAGCAGTCAAAGCAGCTGCAGACAAAACTGTTCTTGTATAACATTACATCCAGGGCCCATTGGTAACCACTTGAACGTTTGTAAGCACTTAAACAACGACGCCGCCGATAGGGATATCTACTATCAGATACTGCTGAGTCTCCAGTCCCGTTATTGGAGAGCTCCAAGTTGATATCATGTTGTGTGGTCAACTCTTGCATGAAGCCTTGTCCTCATTTTAGACCAGTCTTTTCGGCTGTTCATGTCACCTGTCAGCTGGTTTGAAAATTATAATTTGTTTGAATAGCTGAGATAAAATCCGATCTGAGAAACCTTGCTGGCATGTATTTACTGATAAAATGGGTATCTTACCTATGCTCTTCTCTATATAACAAAGCTACCTGTAGTCTTGCTTCTCAAGATGTATAAGTCCATTCGCGGGCTATTGGACAGTTAGCGGGTTCAATAGATATATGGGTGAATATTTACCGGAGAGAACTGTCGCAGATGAACTCCGGCTTCCTTAAAGACAGCAGCTGTTTCCCCATCCATATAATATCCTTTGCTGTACACCACCTCACTGATTCCAACCTGTGTGATCTTGATACTACAAGTGAGACATGGACAAGTATCACAATACAAAATAGCACCTTCACGGATTCGTTCTCGTCCAGCTTCCAGAAGAGCGTTTTCCTCGGCATGAATACACAAGCATGTTGCAAGGCCAACACCGTTCCCTCCTCCATTGTTGCACCTCGGACAACCACCCTCACCACAGTTCTTCAGTCCTCGAGGTGTTCCATTGTAACCGGTACTGATGACTCGCTTCTCACGAACCAAAACACATCCAACTCTTCTCTTCATGCAGTTACTTCTTTGAGCAGCAAGGGATGCCAATTGCATAAAGTATTGGTCCCAACTTGGCCGTAGTCGATCTTCATTTGTCAAATCGAGCTTTCCGAGGGTTGCATATAGATGTGCTAGATCCGATGAAGTGTTTAATAGTCGTACCGTAGCTCGCGAGATAAGTGGTAGAAGGCCAGAGGTTGCGTTGTACAGGTGATCGTCAGATCGAAGGAGAAAGTCTTCAAGAGATACATCTTGGGAGGCCGAGTCTCCAGAAATTGTTTCGAGGCGCCTTTGGAAACGCTGCCATCTCACACTGACAGGTGCGTCAACGCTCACCAAAATAAAAAATGGACGGCGTAGCAGAGAATCTAGAATTTCTTCGGTATGGATATCGGTTGTCACCCAGCGCTCGCGCCATCTGGATGTGATGAAGTCGATAAAAGTATCCAGGTCATTAAACACACAGCTTTTTGGTCTCTTTGTATTGTCTATATCCGTGGTCTCTCTGGTTCCTTGTGTACCATTTATCTGTTGCTGAAGGTAGACCTTTGTAAATCCATGATGCTCGACAAGATACTCTGCAACGGTGCTTTTTCCAGCACAAATTCCTAGACAGACTCAGCATGGTATCCTCCCATTTCTACAGCTATCAGACTAATATTTACCACCACAAAGTCCGATCAACATCTTGATGTTCCTGAAAGAAAGATGTTGGTTTTGTTCAAAGTCAACACAACTGAGCAACGTGATTCGCGAGAAAGCACTTTGACGTCGGAACGGACGCGTGCACGCGTCTTCGAACTAAAGATGAATGAATCACTCCAAAGAACCCTGACGAGTCGCTAATCGGCTTAGGCAGAGCACATTTCGCCGACGGATGACCCGATTACAATGATAGCAGCTTAATGAGGCACAACCCCACCATCAAGGTACCTTTCACCAAATTCATGCAGCGCATCTGACCAACATTCCTCAACAACTGACATATTGGACCACGCGATCGAAGTATATATCTTTGTTGAATTCTCATGTGTATTTCTTGAAAGATATTACGATCCATACTCAATCTACTCAGCTTCACGGTATCGCCTTTCAGCTCCGTTACCTCATCTCCGGCATTGTCGTCCTTCTCGACATCTTTGAACGACCATATTTGAATAGCATAGCCAAACTACGAGCCTATACTCTCCCAAGTTACGAAAGCATCTTTGCGGCTTTCTAAGAACCAAGCTGTTGTAGTGAAGCCTGCACCGGCGTGCACAACAAAGCTGGGCTTGCTCCAGAACTATAGGAAACATGGCCCTCCAATATGCGCCGTTCGCCTCCGAGATAGAACTCCCTTTCTACACCGCGCTATCTTCCTTGAAAATAGATCATGATAAGCTAGATGATTCTGCACGCCAAGTGCTTGGATTGTACGAACTTCGACCGACGGTTGCCGCAGAAGTCAGTTGCAAGATGCAGATTCTTGGAAATGCTTTAACAAGTAACCAGTATGTCTACCCTACCAGTCACTGCTTGACTTTCTAACAAAACTATAGAGTCCCTGCTGCTGCTGTTCGAGCCGAAGGCATTATCAGAAACGTCAACACCATCGAAGATTTCAAAAACCTAGACAAGTCGGCAGTACTACAGACTGCGGGACGTCAGATTTGGGAAGCCATTCTCGACGGAACCATCTACTCTATACCATCCCTTCTCTCTTCTTTCAGTATCCTTTCATTTGCGGACCTCAAGAAATATAAATTTACATACTGGTTTGCGTTTCCAGCATTACATTCGGACCCTCTATGGAGAAAGTCTGGCCCTCCAATCCGTCTTACTGGGAATGAGACGACAGCTCTTGTGGACAGAGTCGGAACTTGGAGATACAGCGTTGATAATCGACAGCATGGCTTCTTCTTAGCTAAGAAGGTACCAAATACGTCGGACGATGACGAAGAAGGGCGACCAACCACTCCTGGCACATCAGGAGACGAATTAGAGTATAAGTGGGAGGTTGGGTCTTTGGGGGATTTTGAAAGAGGATTCTTCCGCAATATTGATGAGGCCGATCAATACGTAGGGTTCGTGGACCCTTCAACGTACCCAGAGAATCCAGGGTGGATGCTTCGAAACCTCTTAGTTTTGATCCGTCAACGGTTTAAGTTGAAGAAAGTTCAAGTCCTGTGCTACCGCGATGTGCAAGCGAAACGACACGAAGCAAGAAGTTTTATCCTACCTTTGGAGTCTGAAGAGGCTCCTGCAGTGGTTGAAGTTGACGGAAAACCACAAGCACCTAAAATGCCAAAGGTAACCGGTTGGGAAAGAAACACTGTTGGGAAGCTTAGTGCTCAAATTATCAATCTTGCAGAATATCAGGACCCACAGCGATTAGCAGACCAATCGGTTGACTTGAACTTGAAGTTGATGAAGTGGCGTATCTCTCCGAACCTTGATCTTGACAAAATCAAGAATACAAAGTGTTTGCTTCTTGGTGCTGGTACATTGGGAAGCTATGTATCTCGGAATCTCATGGGGTGGGGTGTGCGGAAGATCACTTTCGTCGACAATGCTCACGTTTCTTTTTCTAATCCAGTTCGTCAACCACTCTTCGACTTCAAGGACTGTCTAGAAGGAGGTGCTAAGAAGGCTTTCAGAGCCGCAGAAGCGCTTCAGGAGATTTATCCTGGAGTTGATAGCCAGGGATATGCATTGTCTGTACCAATGCTTGGTCATCCTATCCAGGATGAAGCAAAGACGAAATCGGAGTTTGAAACCCTGCAGAAGCTAATTGAAGAACATGATGCTATCTTCCTGCTTATGGATACACGAGAAAGTCGTTGGTTACCAACACTTATGGGAAAGGCTGCCGGCAAGATTGTTATGAATGCCGCACTCGGTTTCGATACATATGTAGTGATGCGACATGGTGTATTGCCGGCTGATGGGGGGGAGGCAGCACTTGGATGTTATTTTTGCAACGATGTAGTTGCACCACAAGACGTAAGTTCCAATGTATTCCGATATTAGCTTTTATGATTTTGTTAACATATAAGCAGTCTGTGAAAGACCAGACTCTCGATCAGCAATGCACTGTCACGCGACCAGGCATAGCGGCCATGGCATCCGCCCTGCTCGTCGAGCTCCTCGCCTCTATCCTCCAACATCCCCTCGGTGCTGCCGCAGCAGCACCAAAACCTTCAGTCAACCAATCGTCATCAAACAACATCCAGTATGACCGTGACCCACAAGACCATGCCCTCGGTCTCGTTCCTCATCAGATCCGAGGCTTCCTTGCATCTTTCCAGAACATGCTGATTAGCGGTAAATCCTACGATTGTTGTTCAGCCTGTTCGGCAAAGGTCGTCGATGCCTACAGAACTGGTGGTTGGGATTTCATCAAGAGGGCACTGTCTGAGAAGAATTATGTTACAGAATTGAGTGGTTTAGCAGAGGTTCAGAGACAGGCTGAGGCAGCAGCCGAGAACTTGGAGTGGGACAGTGAAGAGGGCGAGGAGGAGGGTGAGGGCGAGTTGATCTAGTCTGGTTCACCTGTTTTTGGATTGAAATGAGCTATGGAATACGCGTCATGAGGAGTCGGGGTCTGGTATCTTGGGTGCATTTTTCAGGAATGGGGCTTGATCATATCTATATCTAGGCAGTACCGTAAGCTATTAGCCGTATAAAGTTGTTGATTTTAGGATCGTGTCTAAGCTGTCAAGACGTGCTCGTTCTTCAATGTTATTATTTCGTGTCAACTCCGCTCTTGATCCTCACCCAGATCTTTCACCTTCGGCCAACATAATGAAATCCGAGGGCAATTGCTGACGTCTATCTGTATAGTTATTTAAGCCTTATAATTATTGCAACTAAATAGAGAGAGCCACACGTCTTTAGATGGTAAGTCACGACATATGGGTGAACTTTGAGAATGAATTTCTGACTGCTTAACAACCAGATCTTCATCTCAAACTTAATTACTTCTTCCAAATTCCATAGTGACTGTATATATAAGAATTTGTAATCATTCAAGTATCATCACATGACCTACATTCTTTCGTCCTCTACCTATTCACACTATATTACACCTTAAAATCATACCATGTATTATAACGCAATCACTAAGTACCCCAATAGACAGGAGAATTATTCATAAGCTTCGTATACGGTCGTAGAAAAGTCGCACTTAAACAACAAGGAATCCCCAACTTCATTTACACCTCACCACACGCAGCAGGTATTACAATTTCCATCACCACCCATACTTACCAAAGACATACAAATAAGCCTTCAACCCCTCATCCACCCCCTCCTCCCTCTCCTCTTCCGCACAACATCCTCATCCCACGTCCCCGCAAATAATTCCTCACACTCATCCTCATCCTCAGAATCGAACACGATCTCCCCATCGCCATCCTCTTTCCCCTCCCACTCCTCCCACTCCTCCCCTCCCCTCAGCTCTCCCTCCCCATTCTCCCTCTCATAGCCCTCCCCACCGTCATCCCATCCACCCACCCTCCCAACCCGCATAACCTCCAAAATAAACCGCCCAATCTTGTACTTCTGCGCAACCTCCTTGGCATCCACATATTTCCAGCCCACAACAGTCCCGCACGTCCGGCACGAGATATCCGCTACAACATGCTGGCCGGTGACGAGTTGGCGATTCGCGTTGCGGCCGACACGGATATTCACCAAGTCCGCGGAAGCACTGTCTGATTTCGGGCCGGATTTGGATTTGGATTTGGGTTTGGGCGGCGGTGAGACGAGATATGCACGCCCATGTCGCCCGGTAAAGCCCTTCGATGTGATCTGCGAGGCGAAGGCGAGGTGCGTGGAGCAGTGGAGGCACACGAGGATATCTGGGTTGCGGGATGTGAGGCGGGTTTCTTCACTCCGAGAGGGAGATGCTTCTGCGGATGTGTCGGGGGAGTAGGGGAGGGAAGCTACGGCATTGAGAGAGGCGAATGTGCGCGGTGGAGATGTTGATGGAGAGCTGGATGGAGATGAGTGGATGGATATTGGTGAGCTGGAAAGCGAGGGCGGTGAACTTCCTAATGGACTGCTTGGTGAGGAGGTGAGAGAGCGACGGCGGAAGGGGAGGTTCAGATTTGGGAGGAGGAAGGTTGGGAAGGAGTATGTTGATTTGTTGCTGTCGGGCATGATTGCAATGTCTCAGTTATATCTTCAGTCCAGACGGGCTTGATCTCGGTCTTCAGCTTGGTTTTGATCTCAAGATCTCCTGCTATTCTTAACCTCAAAGAGATGATCGAAAAGATAGAACAGCTTAGAGTTATGTAGCAAGGTGATCGGACTTGTTTCCGAGGATGAACGATGTCGTCAATGGAAAGATATACGACGTATCATTCCACACTGCGAGCGTATGAGGACTCAACAAAGTTCAGATACAAGCATAAGTCCAAGTGAGAATAAGCATAGGGATAGAGTAGATGGAGTGTTTGATGTATTTTTCTATGAGCTTAATCTGTTCGGAGTAGGATCGGCATATATAGTCTGATGCAAGGAGTGGTGTGCTATGTTATGGTCGAGTGCGCGAACGTACAAACGGCATGTATTTCCGTCTGGAATGAGAAACAATCAGTCGCATGGCTCTTTTATCACGTTATCGATAGTAGATAAGAAAACGCCCGAGATGCCATGCTGATCCACACCGCCCCTGCCAATGGTCTAAGATATATTCATCCTTCGAAATCAATCTCATTCTATATTTAATATAGCATACTCAATACTTCAAAATTCAAACCCATCTCTTCGCCTTACCAGCGCATTCCCAGCCCCTTCAAAAGACAAATCCGTGAAAGGCATGGACAGCCGTACACGTATGTATTGGATGATATTTGGACTGCCGACATTCCGCATCCACAGACCTGCAGTACAGCTACTGTAAAGTCTGTAACAGTGTAACACCACTTCCGCGTGACAAGCCAAGATGTGGGGAATTTATCGAATCAGCATGAACTCCAGCATGGACTCCTGCATTGAGGTGCATATGTAAGATTTATAGAGTCGAGACTACTCTACGCAAGACTGCATGTGCATATGAGGGGATATGAGGGGTAATCACAACAAAGTCATCAAGGGAGCTATGAGTGGTGAATTACGTGATAAAAAGGGTGCTAACATTGTGTGTGATTGCAATATCTAGCATCATAGTACGGTGGAGTTATTGACTATAGCTTCTATGACGGACACACCTAAAGGTATATGGCCCATGATAACTGTATGGAAACACTTTTGTTAACAGTATGGCTCTTGCATTTTGACAACTATACATGTTTCAGTAGTTGTATGATTGTAAATAAAATACATGACTATAGGTATCGAATATATATAATGACATAAGCTTAATAATGTACAGCACTCATATCTCACTGTGTTGATAGTTCCGACCTCAAAAGAACATTGGTAGACAGGCATATATCAAGTTGTAAAGATACAGCATAAAAGCCCCCGAGTCCCAAAAAAAATCATTCTCATTGAGTATGTCACCCTTTTAACCAGTAAAAGTACAAGCAAATGTCCTAACATACAGCGCAGCACGCAGTATAAGCCTTCAGTAAGACAGGAATAAAAAAGAAGAGACTCATATCACTCGCAACGCAAGTAATGACCCCAACTCCCGCACATCCCTCCTTAGCATCCATACCCTCAAAGTTCCTTCTTACAAAGATTCATGCCCTTAAAGTTCCATTCCCAAAAATAGCCACTTCTCGCTCGTAACATCCCTCTCCTTTGCCCAGTTATCAAGTGTAACCAGTTCAAATCCGACCCATCTCAAGCTCTTCATAAGAGCTTGAGCCTCATTGATCTCCATGTTGCGGTCCAGACAGATGACGAGCTCTTCGCATTCAAAGGCTGTGCTGGCGAGTTCAATCAGTGCCATAAGCCTACAATCCAAATGTCAGTATAAAGTTTCCCCAACAGCGATGATAAGGGGGGAAAGAGGAGAGTTCTTATGCATGGATATACATACCCCTGTTTTAAATCCCGTCCAACAATACCCGCATCGAAGAACGCAAAAAGCGCCTTCTGGCCGGCATGATCGGCGATGAAGCCTCTGAAAGAGGAGCCGCCTGAATAATCCCAGACTTCGAGGAACTGCTTTGCTAGCTTATTCCCACCCGTGCTCTTTTTGTGCGTGGGATCCTCGAAGTAATTAAGCGTCAAGGCCTCCCGCTCGTCGGGCGGGGAGACTTGCGCGTTCGCACCCCATCCAATGGAGCCAGTCGAGCGCTTCCTCTCACCAAGGAAGACGCGCGACATGGTGTCGCAGAAGAGCCTCTCACACTCTTCCTGGATGGTGTACGCTGCCCCTCCACCAGGGGATTGTGCGCGGGGTGACCTTGAACGGGATCGCGCGCTGGTGGAGGGGCTAGACGGGGGTGATGGAAGGCCCGAGCCGACCTCAGGGATACCACTGTGCCCCTGGGGGTTTGTTAGTTGTGTTCATGGAGAAGATTTGTGGATGAGAGGTGATGTTGGGGGGAAGGGGGAAGGAGGGAAGAGATAGGATGGGGAAGTGGACGGGATATCGGGAAGTGAGGCAGGCAGGAGATGAGAGCAAACGTACCGCCGTCCACGGTAGTGGAGTAGTGAAGACCCTTAAGGGTGGAAGCGTCAACGACGTAGCAGCTGGCGAGGATTTTGACGGCCTCGCCATAGCGATTACTACTCTGCTGATTGTTCATTCTACTGGGCGCCATTTCTGAATATTGCCAGGGTTGCGAGTTGAAGTTTGCTTGGTGGGAAGGTAAAAGTGTGGGGAGTGAAGTTCGTTTGAAAGAATCGATGGATCTCTTAACCGGGCGAGGTTGGAAGGTTTGTATGTAAGATGAATGTTGAGTTGCGTTGTGTGTTGTATCTTCGACGACGTTGATGTCTATGGTGTGATGTTTCTAGGAGCGTCTCCTCAATGGACTCGAGTAATACAGCAGCGCCGTTTCTTGACTCTCCTCCCTCTTTTATCTGGAGGGTGCCAGGTGATTCTCGGCTTGGGAGTCACGTGCAGCACATTGTAGCCAATTGTTTCTGAGCACGTTTTTCCCTTGCGCTATTTGCAGTCGCATCCTGTTGATCCTTTGGAGTTACAGCATAAATACATTGTCAATTATAAATACACGTAAATTTAAATGGTATAATATTTATCATTATTGTTGTTGTTGTTGTTGTTATTGTTGATATTGCTGCCATTACTGCCATTGCTGTTATTCCTATCTATCTATTTATTTCATGATTTTGTACTGTGTATCTCAGTACCCTAAACTCCACATGTAAAAGACTGCGGCAGAATTTTGCTTGAAAGCAAAAGCTTTTTACAGGCATTCGCACATCCATCACCCACCTTACGCACACTCACCACTTCGGTGCAGCCTGATGCACGAATTACCCCACAGTCATCAGGAAAGCATCACAGCCATACTCCTACCACAGCCACAAGCAGTCTGGAACCAAGCTAAAACTCCCATGGTCAGCTTACGGCCTATTCATACAACATGTTGGTTGCTCTTATTCACACAACACAGAGTCGGATTATTCATATGTATCAACAACCAGAATAACCATTTCTATTTCTATTTCTATTTTGATTTCAATTTCAATTTCAATTTTATCGCAATAAATCAAACATCCTAAGGCCCCTCGGCTGTGTGTGAAGCACGGAGACCTCGGAAAGACCCAAACCGGTCAAAGCAATCAAACTCCCCATCCCAGTCCTAACTCCAGTCCAAATTCGATGCACACGCCCCCTCGGCCTCCAACAAGAGACCCAAACGTAAGACTGTAGCCAATCGGCACCCCTCCACCTCCGAGCTCCTAAACTTCCACGCACTGCATCAATAACCGCCTCGCCGCAATGACGAAGCTAAAAGTCTAGCTTATGGATAGAATAGCAACCTGTAACCCCTCCACGGAACGCTCGCAGCTGAATGCTTACGATTTCCAACATGCAAACTGACAGACCGATAGACCGACAGACTGACAAGACAAGTGACTCAACTTTTCAAGTCGTCTACGCAAGGTATTCGTAGCCCAGCATATCGACATACCGATCCCCAAATCCAATTCATTTTAGGAATCGCAATCCCCCCATGATCAAAGTAGAATACTCGCAGTTTACTCCCACCCATCATGCTCACAAATATCCTTTCCCCCTTTGCTTCCCTTCAGCTATCGCCCACTAGATAAGACGCTCAAGAACCCTTTCTTGCTCTTGGCCTCACTTGGACTTGAATCTCTGCGGCTGGAGTAGGTGGATATGCGGTCCGAGGAGTCGTTGTCGTAGGAGGTCACGGTGAAGCTGCTTTCATTCGAGTCCTTTCTCTTGCTATGGCTGAAGAGGTGGAAAGAGGAGCCGCGAGATGAAGTGCGTGTGAGTTGGTCATCTGGGGCCTCGATGGTAGCGTTGTGTGAGGTATCGGCGTCTGGGTGGGGGAGGGTTGTATTTCTATCTGGGGAGAGTTAGTTGATAATCCTTGAGTGGTGACAAGTTTGAAGATAATGTGACTTACCTCCATTGAAGGGTTCTGGGAAGCCGGTGCCTTTATTCATACGGCGTACTATGGATGGTTGGCGAGCCAGAGGTGTTGCCATGATGATAGTTTTCGGAGGTGATGAGAGAATAGGTTGTGTGCACGTATGCTTTCTACTCGGTGCAAGAAAGTCAACGAGTTCTGGGATGAAGGTAAAATGTAGAGCGTAAGGTAGGTATATAGTAGAAGGTAAGAAATTAGAGTATGGTAAGTGGACAGGTAGAGTATGGGGAAATGGCTTGAGGATATATCAAGAAGTTTGGAAGACAGACAAAGCAAGGTAGGCAGGTAAAGTTTATAGCACTTGCACTGAGCGGAAGATGGTCATATAGAAAAAGTAAAATAAGAAACTACACAATTGGATATGGAGTAATAAGGGTAAGTTAGTGTAGTAAGATAATGTAGGTAATCGTAAGTTTCCACACCATTAATACCTCACGTAGCCCAGCCCAGCCCAGCCAAGCCCATTTCCATTTCAGTGACATTCAGTCTCACCTACGTAAGCCGTACACAAATAAATGGGAGCGCAGGCACTTACATTCTACTTAGAATAACCTCGTCCTTCTCCGCAGCCAGAAGAGCAAGGCTAGTCCAATCACGACTGTGCAGTCTGAGGGTTCGCAGTAAGGCTGAGAGAGCCAGTGCCAAGCCCATCTCCATCTCCATCTCCATCTTTATCTTTGAAGCAAGGAAGCGCTCCAACGAATCCCTTCGCCAGCCCACTCACTCCAGTCCTTCCTTCTGACTCGGCGCTTTCCCCAACACTTCTCAAATCCTCGAGGAATCAGAAAATTTTCAAATGCCAAATGCCGACTTAGACTCAGACTCAAGCCATCATTACTACAACACAGGTCCTTCGCTGACTTTCCATGGCCCCATAACCCACCTGGGTTACGGATAGGATAGGACAGCATAGTATGGATCTATCCATCCTCCGAGCATCTCCAAACGAATTCGCTCCACAAAGAAAGTCGCCGAAAACTCCCATTCTCAAACATGCAAGTATTCTATGTAACAGGTAATAATGAAGCCACAGTAGCCACAGCAGGGCCCCAGACCGCCAAGTTTGCCCGCGCCAAAAAGTGGTTCTGTAAGAGGATGTCACCATACAAATGACACAATACTCGCCTTACTCAGGCAGACGCATGAGGCAGATCCGCAGTGTGGCAGTACTCTATTCTTGGAGCGAATAGGTGAGCGGCAAAGACAGGGAGGGTGAGCACATCTCCATCGAATCGCACATCGCAAATCGCACATCAGTCAAGATGAGATTCATGTTGATGATCAGGACTTCGACTCGACTCTCAACTCTTAACTCGATGAATTCATCATGACTGAGATTGCTTTTAGGGCTGATCGTACGAGGGGGGGGGAGAAAGAAAGACCCGGCCGGACTCAGACATTCAAAATACTTGGAATTGATGGGCTTGGCACCTTGGAATTATACATTTGCTGCGCTCCACTTTCTCGGTTCATATCCGACCACCACAGAAGATTGGTGGGTTGGAGCACGGCGATTGAACTTAACGGTAAACCACGAAGCCTTACCCGAGCTTGGCGCGCTATTCAGAACTATGAAATCACGTCGACGTCGGTAACACTCCGAGAACCTTCGATTCCTTAATCGTAATGCCATAACATAATAAACATCTACAGAACCCACTTCCCCGTCAAGATGATGTAGGTTTTTTTATGGAAAATTTTCCCTGGTTAACTTTTTGTATTGTGGCAGATGGGCGGTATTTGGATGTCATTTGGGGGTTGAAGGGATATCACCGACGCTATTCATAGACCTTCCATCATCTCGTTATGATTAGCGACATTCGCTGTCTCAGCGAATATGTCCAGCAATTCCGTCATTCAGCTGCACCAGGATTGAGCACAGGGATAATGGATTCTAGAATATCTACAATACTCTGTAAGTAAGGGTATATATCTAAACAGACGGGGTTCTTCATCCATGAAACACTGATCTTGAAAAAATAATCTTGGAAAAGGAGGGGGAAAATGGGGGTGAATATCCATGTGGATTAAAAAATTATTTAGTACGGGGAACTGCGGAGAATCACCATTTTTCTTTTAAAGGTTGGGTAGTGCAATTGACGATTATGGGCTGGAGATAATGGCAGGTAAGTTGAAGAAGGGTGACATTCATAGGGTGAGAGTGTGATACAGGAGCGAATATTTGTCATAAAGATAGAGAGGCAGATAATAACTTAAACAAGCACCCATATCATAAACACCCCATCTGGTCTCTTCTCTACCTCCTCTCTAGTCTTGTCCCAACCAGAGCTGCCAGACCTCCGAATCACATCATTCTTGGACGTTAAATTCTACTAGTGTCGGCCGTTAATAGGTCGAGCCTTCGAGCAAGGTAGGGATTTGCGAGTGTGTGGGTTTATCAAGAGATAGCGACAGTAACTGTGAGGACGTAGGGGGCAAGGTAAAGTGATTAGTACGAGTAAGCCCTTTTCGGCATATGGATAGATCAGGGTTGACAGTAAGAAAGAACATAAAAGGACGATAGTACCTGTCAAAAGACTTTCATACAGCTATTAGTAAGTCGGCTTATTAAGCAATGAGATAGATGGCGAATTGCTCGGAGAAGATCAGCTTTATAACTTAGCTACTTGGCATAAGATCAGATATAAATGGGAAATGTATTTTGCTTTGTCATTAAGCTATTATTAAGAATGCGGCATGCTTATCTATACAACACTCGATACAAATTTTCGAGAAAGCACATAATACGTACAGGCACATGTTCTAAAATTGTACAGAAACACGCACGACCAATTGTTGACCAACCTCGAAGTGTTTGTCGACTGTCAATTTAAGCATTTCGGTATCTGAAGATGCTGCCCGATTGATTATTGGTCAAGGAACATCACTGCGAATAGTTTCCAAGTCTGCATAACTCAACGTCTGAAAAGAAGATACCCAGGCCAAAAGACATAGTTAAAGAGTGACTTGCAAGAGAGGAAGGATAATTCCATCCCCCAACCCTCCCATAACCACCAAAGAGCATACCAATCAAGCCTTAAGGTAATGCCTCTAAAAAGACAGTGCCTCCAACCAATCCAGCCGCCCTCCACGCATCAAGAATATAAAACAGCGTCTTGCACCCATTACCAGGATGAGAGAACAAAATGCCGTAAAGCCCTCCAAACACACAAGTAGCAAAACACATCATATCATATCATAACAAATCGTAGCAGCGCATAAATCTCCACACATTTCATTGGCCAACACTAGTTCTACAACCGAGTCAACAGCACTTATAGGAGGAGAGATACCTCTCGCGTTCAAGGTGTCAAAACCTAGCAAGCAGCCTTCACAAAGCTGCCAATTGGATCCAGAACAACCAGCCAAGTTCTTATCCGAAAGATGGTAGTGTCTAGATCTTCATGAACGTTGAACTGTGCGCCAATTGAATGGAGGTTGGTCACTTACTTTGCTATAGTTGTATTCGTGTTGAGATGGATACTTTCAGGGGCTTGGTTGACTTGAAAGGGCTTTGCTGTCGGCATGTTTGGAAGAGGAAAGATTAAAAGCCTCTGATGGTTTGTGCTGGGTGGAAATTGATAGCCGGGTAGAAGTGGACGGTGGGGGGTAAACGGATGGTAATGTTGAGGTGAAGGTGGAGTTGAAGCGATGATTTCAAAAGGAGTTTGTAGGTGACATAACAAAATAGACAAGAGGTAGATAAGTGGGCAGTAGCAGTGATAGCAGTGGAGTAGTATAAGACAAAACACAGAAAGCTTGCTTTATATCGAATCACTTCATACTTTACCTCACCCCCTTCAACAATCACACAACATAACAAGAAATCACAAACCATACCCCATTACAAAGCAAGAGATTAACAGTTAAAGGATTTCGTCAACTACCTACTACCACCTACCATACAAACTCCCCCCATCTTCCACCCCTTCAATCCCACATCAGACACTACACCGCATCCCTCAATCACCTTTCATAATCCCCCTCTCCCTTCAATCCCAAAAAGACAATTTCAACTCCCACCACACCAAAACACCAATCTGTATGCTTGATCCCGGGCGTCCCAAAAATAAAATAAAACGCAAACCCCATCACGAACAAACAAAAAGACAAAGGACAGAAAAGGAGGAAAGAAAAGAAAAAGAAAAAAGTAAAAAGCTTTCAAGAAAACAAAAAAGGGAAAAGGAAAGCAGATTATATATATATACAAGCGTCCCCCTTGAATATCAAGGTCACCCTCCCCTTTCGCCAAGCCTCGGGCAACAAAAGATTCGAGGTATGTAAGTCTGTAGCGATATAAAGTAGCAGAAGCAATTTTGTCGAGAAAGCGAGGGCATGTAGCACACCATACAGCTTAAGTATCGCGAGGAAGTTCGACGAGAAAAAGGAAGAGAAGGGGAGAAAAAAAGTGAATCAAAGCCACAAGCCCAAACTTTCTACACCGGTAAATCCTGTAGACGTGTATGTGTATGTGTATGTGCGTGTGTTGCTGGCACCGGTACCAGCTAGGACACATGCAATGCCAAGAAATATAGAGCAAGTGGAAGAAAACAATGCGAGGCAGAGTCGTCAATGAGCGTGCAAACATTATGTGGTGAGGGTCAGTCGACATTCTCAAAGACGACGTTCCATGAGCACCGTAAGTCTCGTATCCCGTCAGCAATAACGCCGTTATATCATACACTCCAGCTAGCACCACGTCAATCCTTTTTTTCCTTTAAATTTTTAAACAGTTCCCAGTCTACGAGTAGCGACGTGGCATACCCTGCCCAGCCATGACAGGTTGCTGATGTTGCATGCCGCCGGCCATGCCGTATGGGTTCATTTGACCACCAGGGTAGCCATCCATGATGCCAGCCATGTTCATGTGCTGCAATCCCTGTTGCTGAGAGATAGGACAGTCCTTGTGTCCAAGGAGGAGTGTCTTGAGCTGAACTATCTCATCTCGCAACTGGGTGACTTGTGTGCTGAGTACGTCGTTCTCCTGGCTAAACATCTCTACTTTCTGTTGAAGGTTGGCGAGCCATTGCTTCTTGCGTTGACGACATTTTAAGGCGGCGACCCTGGTATTATTGTTAGTCACATACTGAAAGGATGGCAGGTTGGTTTATATTAAAAAAAAGACATATGACATACCTGTTGCGTTCAAGGAAATTCTTTCGTTTTTCTTCATCTGTCATCTTTCTACCGTTGGCATTGTATTCATCCTTGCTCATATCAGGCTCCTCATCAGATGGTGGTTCAGGTTCCATAGCAGACATCGCTGAACCGTTGTTTGCCTTTGACTTCTTGGAAGCTGGGGTCTTGGTGGGAGTATCATCAGTTCTCTTGCGTCCATTTGCGGAGGTAGCGTTGGATGCTGTGCTGCCCCTCTTCCCCTTACCACGAGTGTTTGGTCTCGACTGATCATTATCATCAGAGCCTGCACTCATCTCGCTAGTACCACGGGCAGATCCCGACATTGCTGTGCCAACGGAACCATTGGTCTGACGATTTCTCATATTTGGTGATGTCTCGACAGAGTGGTTGACATGCGAGTTGGATTGGGGGTGAGCATGTACAGGTTGAGGCTGGGCCATCTGATAGTTGTTTGAAGAGCCATTGCCATTACGAGCCTGTGCAAGAAGATACAATCCATTGGCAGCATCGTTAGCATCATGCTGTCCGAATGGATCGGAATTTTGAGGTTGAGGCGGCTTGACATCCATGCCGTTACTCTGTTCTATAGGTTGTGAGGTGACCTTGTTCTGTTGAGCGAGCTGAGCTTGCTTTTGGTTGGTAGAGGCAACCATGGCACTGCGATGAAAGTCAAGTGTACCTGGTGTAGCACCTCCACTGGCGAGCTGGTTGAAGAGTGCTTGAGAATTTGGACTGGCAGCGGGGAACATTGATCCACTGCCACCAGGTGTCATACCAGTGCGAAGGGAAGACTCGTTTGGGGTGGGGAATGCAGCACGAAGGTGATGACCGTCGCCAAAGTAATCACCAGCTGGTCCAGAAAGCATAGCCGGACTCAAGGGTCCAGTCCTTAGGGAACCTGCCCAGTTGAAAGGAGTATTACCTCCTCCTGGCAATAATGAAGCTGGTGACGTCAATGCTGCCACTGATGGAAGCTTTGTTCCACCGGGAGTCTCTACCGAACCAGTTCCACCAAAGGACTGTTCAAATGGATTTGGTTCGAAGGACAGATGTGTTCCGTGAGCAGCAGAGAAGTAGTCGGGAGTATTTGATACTTGTGGCGCAGGTCGAGGTGGAGGAGCAAGCGGCTGTGTTGTCTCTGCATTTGTTGGGGGTTCCGACTTGACTGCTGTGTCTGAGGAAGCTTTCGAGTCTGCAGGAACTTCTTTGCGGGACAGTTAGCTCTTGAACCTCGAGAAAGCTTGGCAGATGGAAGTGGATGATGCATTCTCGAGGATTGCGAAGGACGGACGGTGACGACGACGACGAGGTCTACCAGAGGGGAGGGAGGAGGCATGGAGAGGGCATAGGGAATACATACCTATTGAGGGTACTGATGCATTGACCGTCGCGGGGGACTTCTCGTCTCCTTTCTTATTCGCGTCGGGAGGTGGATTGCCCATTGTGGTGATGATGGAGGAAGTGGGGATTGGGGTGTACAGTGGTCGCGACGTCGCGATGACGACGTAGGTGGTGCTACAGTGAAGAGGAACCTTTCTAACAGGCTACTGTGTTGACAGATGATTTGCCAAGTTGATTAATGGCACGTAAATTGGTTGGTTGAAAGTCGATGAGTGCACTCCGTAACTGATGTCACAGAGTCTACAAGCCTATGACGTGTGAAGGACGTAGGAATCCTAGCCAAAGCTTCTGTTAAAATCCTCTGTTTCTGCCGCACAGAAAAAAACACAATACACAAGCGAACAACAACTCACCAATATTTTCCAAATTCCCTTATATATAAATGGCTTCCGGGTTCGTCTTTAAGGATGATGTATATTTATTTATTTTTTGATTCCAGAACCACGGTTGGGATTGGTGATGTGGGTTTTTCGGTTTTCGATTGGTAATCGCAAGGTGGGCGGATGCGAAGAGTTTCGAGGGATGTTGCGTAGACGGGGTCTCTCTCTCGCGCGCGAAGGAGTGGGAACACGATACAAGAAGGGGAAAAAAAGAATTGTAAGTACAAAATTGAAGGATAATTGGGGAAAATTGACTTGTCGAGCAAAAAAAATGAATGCGAGGGATAGGCGCAGATTTGGTAAGTCGGTAGTTGGATGGGATGGACGAGTTTGCTTTGGGTCGAGAGATTTGGATAATCGGAAGTTGGCACTTTTTGCGAGTGTAATGGATTTTTGCGACACAAGCGGAAGGGATTTCGTGCTGTGAGTGGCGAGGATGGAGTGGTGAGCGATCGGGAAAGCCCCTTACAAATGTGCAAACGGGCGTGTAATCTTCTGTATAGTCGCCAAAGTCCTTTTCCCGACTTGCAATGCGAGCGGTAAAAGGAGGAGGGAGGAGGAGCTTTGAGATGCCACTTGAAAGTGTGTCTACTGAAAGGAGCAGGAGAATCAAGGACTACTTTCTGTCTGTTCCTTGTCCTTCTTCTTCTTCTTCTTCTTCTTCTTCTCTTGCTTTGCTTTGCTTGAGTGATCCCGTTGCGTGTGCTGCTTTTGGATTGTCACACTTTTTGGGGGAGGGGGACTTTTTTTCCCTTTTTTCTTTTCCTCTTCCACTTTCTTTTCCCTCTTTTCTTTTTTTCTCCTGACTTTTCTGTTACTTTTCCGGAGACGGTTATCTACTCTCCGAAATGGAAAGTGACGGGATAAGCTGTTGTTCTTTTTCCTCGTGCACGAGCAGCGTAAATCGGTGGACGTCCTTCTGTTTGGAAAAGATGATCAATGATGATGGAAGGGAGAGTGACGTATGCGTTCGTAAATTAATCGAGTATGCGACAAAAAATTGGGTGGTAAGGTGAGGTAAGAGGTAAGGTAAGGTAGCAGTAGCGGTGCAGTGCAGTGCGGTTTGTGGTGGTACGGATGTTTTTGGGGGGGGAGGGGAGGAGGGGAGTGTGTGTGTGGATGTGGATGGACGTGGTGTGTGGGTGGGTGTGTATGTGTGTGTATATGTGTGTGGGTGGATGGATGTGTATGTGAGTGTGTGAGAGAGAGAAAGAGAGTGTGGGTAATGGATGGAGGTGGGAGGGTGGACTGTGTGTAGACTGTGTGTAGACTGTGTGTGGACTGCGTGTGGACTGTATGTGGATTGTTTGTGGTGTGTGAGGAGTGTGATTGTGGGTGTGGGCAAGGGAAAGACTCAGGCACGCGCTGAGCAATTACCAATAATCCAACGCCCCCCTCTCTCTCTGGATGTGTGTAGTAGAGTAGAGTAATGTAATGAGCGAGCGTCTCTTTCCGATCGCTCTCCTCGTCTCTCTTCTCTTCTCGTCTCACAATCTCCCTCGTCTCTCAAACTACTGCATACAACCACAGCCGCAAAAGCACAGAGAGGATGCGTGTGGATGTGGAGGTGGAGGTGGATGTGGATGTGCTTGGTTATGTATGAGTGGATGAGTGAGGGTCTGATCTATCTGATCTCTCTCGTCTGTCTGATCGGATTACAGATGTGGATAACAATCAGATACTCGTCCTCGTCCAAGTCTCGTCGACCTGTGTCTTCGTTGAGGCTCTGTGCTGTGTGGTTGACTTGATTGCGATGATGCTTTTTTTCGCGGGTGAGGGCGTGGACGATGACGATTTGGAGCAGAAATGAGATCATGGAAGGAAGGGAGAACAAAGTCTTTTACGCCTTCGTGTCCCTGCTTCGGGGCAGGCCCGGCCTCGCTTATGCCATTGACACCCGGTAGCAAGTCACATTACAGCCAGTCGTACGAATGGTAGTGCCTCTAGTCCCTCGCCAAGTGGAGCGTGTTTTCATGCTAGACCGTGAGGGACAAAGCTTCCCAGCCAATCACAACTGTCAGATTCCAATTCTGCCACACTCACCGTCACGGATCATACTACATGCACACAGTCCGTGGTCAGTAGGAAATACTTGGAGATACATACTTATTAATAATATTATTGGAACAAGAAGAAGAAGAAAAAGAAGAGAAGAAGCAGAAGATGAACATGAAGCATCTACACAGTAAGTATTCGAGGACTGATGACCTCTTGATGGGATGACTAATCATTCTATCATTCATCAACTCAAGTCACCAAATCGTACACTGTATTAATAGGACTGCCGAGAATAGACTACACTTGAACAAAGAAAAGAGGAAAGCGATGGAGGGTGGGAGAGACGGCGACACGGACATACGGATTGTCACTACTTTACTTACCTGCTTTACGAAAAAGAGCCTGGCCACTCAGGATTGTTCAATACTCTTCCTAATGCCTGCCTGAGAGCCCATTCGCTCCAACTATTTCCATTAGCTATTCCTTTTGGGTCGATCATCGTCCGACACCAAAGCACCAGAACATCAGATCGGCATTTCATTCGAATGCTTGTGTGTTTGTGTTGCTTGTGTTAAAGCAAACTATACAGTATTATGTACTTACTCTCCTCATGGAAGGTGAGCGTGAGCGTGAGCGTGAGGGAATCTGTGTATCTTATGTACTATTTATCCTGTGTGTACCCCATCTTCTCTCCCATTCATTTATTGATGAACTACGTTGTTACGTATGATACGATACATATGAGACATATATGCATGTATATACTCTTATACTTATCGGAATATTATATGACCTACTACTATTTACGTAGTACTACATAGTACATAGTACATAGTACATAGTACATAGTACATAGTACATAGTACACAGTATTGACTCGACATTCCAACCACCACCACTACCCTATCATCAAGTCTCATCTCATCTCAGTGTTGTCAGCCTCTCTCTAATTACCCAGGCCGTTGAGAAGATTAAGTACAGCAGGCACTAACATCAGAGACAAGCCCCGCGGGCAAATCCCTCCGAGAGGCTTCTATTTGCTCCAACAGCAGATACGCTAGAAGAGCAATCGAACATGAACTGACCATGCCAATACCTTTCCTCAGCAAAGAATAGCAGGCATATGGTAATATACTACGTACATCTATCTATCTCAATCAAAGAAATGCTTTTTTCCCCAGACATCTGTCCATTTCATATTGGCCCATGATCGAAATAGCTACTACACAGGTACGTACTACGTACGTCTTATCGCTCGGCACTCTGTGCTATTCTCACCACGTACAAGGAATGGAGGAGATATGCATAGTTTAAAGAGAGTTCAGGCAAGGCGGTGTACCCAACTCACGCACATCCACAGGGACACCATTCAATGGCATGACGCACGCCCACACCAATTCCCCTACTCCCCAAACAACGACCCATGACGAGCGCAGATATTCAATACTACGTATAAGTAATCTCCAAATACCACCCTCCTTCACCATCCAAAAATGACTAACCCTCGCATTTGTCCCTTTGTGGAAGGACGAAGGTATGAGAGTGAGAGGGGGAGAAGACTTTTCGATAGTCATGAGGAGCCGACGACATATTTATTCATTGACGACGAATTAAGGACGAGTAAGGACAAGTTAAGGACGAGCGAGCCTCGAAAAGTCAAGTCAAGTTCAAAGCCAAGTCCGATGCGAAATACGAAATTACGTGTCTATCAAAGCACATGCAATTCACCGGCCGGATCACGCGACTGTCGCGCGAATCATATCGAAATACCATCTATTGCTAGATGTGCCGCATGTTAAAATGAAGATGCCAATACTGAAATGTCCATGCTGCAGTTGCAGTTGCAGTTGCAGTGCGGTGCAGTGCAGTACATACGTACACAGTTTGCAGTTTGCAGTTTGCAGTCCGCAGTTTACACTTCGCTACAGTTTCCTGCTTCGTCTGATTTATTCCCCTTTTAATTCCGGAATCCTTGGTTATGCCCGTTGTTTAGGGTATGTGTATTCCTTTTATTTATGGATGCCAAGTATGGAGTATGGGATGTTGTGTGCATCATTGCTACGCTGCTGATTTGAATGCTTGCTTTTGTTTTCTTGTTCTTCCATTATTTGGAGATGAAGACGACGAGTTCATCTGATAAAAAGAATAACGGAAAGACATATGGTGCACATATGTGATGTATGTACAAGTGCAAGGCTGCATACGCTGTCGTGTGTGTAAATATTCCCTACATACATCAATCACCACATACGTAGTATTATACGTAAGGTACTGTACCTATACACGTGCGCAGCCACACGTGCATACCATCACAGCTCCAGAAAGCTCAACGTACATCCAAGGTAAATACGAATAGAGAAATCTTCAAATATCATAAAACCATTCTCATCAGTATTTTTAAACCCAGAGATTATTTTGATAAAATCAATGAAAAAGGCATCTAGTAAAAATGATTACCCGCTTCCCCACGTTCCACACAACCTCGGCTCTCCGTCCCCAGATCTTCCCCCACATCATCTAATCGATATCACCTCGGATCTCCAGACCACCTTCCTTCCCAAAATGTAAATGTCTCCAAACCTCCATCGCTTTACAAAACATATCTCTGTACTTGAATATCATCAGGAAGGTATTACGAATACAATCCAGTCAGGTCAGCTTCAGTACAAGCAACATCATCTTTACCTATCTCATCAAGTCAATTGAAAGATAGTCAACGGCACCATACGCAAACCAATTCAAGTCACTTGATTCAATATCAAGTCAATTAACTGACACTTCACTTCACTTCACTTCCCTTCCCTCCCCTTCGACCCTTATCACCAATCAGCAGTCTATTCCTCCTCACTCATCACAATGATCCCCGAAATAATAGTCTACCACTACAAATTCTCCCCCTACGCCAGACGTATAATCTGGTATCTACAACTCCGCAAAATCCCCTACACAGAATGCGTATGTCCCCCTCACACACGAGCCCACCAGACCTAACAACCCACCAGCTCCAACCCCCAACCATGCCACGCCCCGACCTAAGCCTCCTCTCAATCGCCCACCGCCGCATCCCCATCGTCGCCATAAACCGCGACATCTACATCGACACGCGCCTAATCCTCCTCAAGCTCAACGCCCTAATCCCCGTCTCAGAATCCCACCCAAGCATAGCCCCACCCCAAACAACAACCCACCTCCTCCCCCTCCTCTCCGCCCTCACAACCTCCACCCCGCTCTTCTTTCACGCCGCAACCCTCATCCCCCCATCCACCCCCCTCCTAAAAAACCCCGCCTTCCTCAAAGACCGCCAATCCTTCATCCCGCCCCCCCGCGACCCCGACGCCCGCGCCGCCGCCCGCCCAGAAGCCATCGTTGAAATCGCCCGCGCCCTCGACCTGCTCGAGGAGATGCTGCGCGATGGCCGCTTGTGGATAGCCGGCAATGGCGATACTCCTACCCAGGCTGACATCGAAGCTATCTGGCCCTTCCACTGGCTGTGGAATATGGGCTCTTTGGCGCCTGAGTTGGCCGGCCCGACGGTCTCTGTTGAGCGCTTCCCTGCTGCGTTTGCGTGGATTGAGAGGTTTGATAAGTGCTTGCGTGGTGTTGGGAAGGAGGGTGCTGCGAGGGTGGTGAGGGTGGATGGGGGGGAGGCTGCGCGGAGGGTTTGGGGTGCGGAGTGGGTCGAGGAGGTTGGGCTTGTGGTGGGGGATCCGAGTGGGTTGCGCGGTGGGGAGGTCGTTGAGGTTTGGCCTTTGGATTCGGGGAGTGGGTTTCGTGATCGTGGGGTGCTTGTGGGGTTGTCGTTGGTAGAGATTGTGGTTGTTGTTGGGGAGGGGGAAAAGAGTGTTAGGTTGCATGCGCCTCGTCATGGGTTTAGGGTGAAGAAGGTTGATGAGGCGAGGTTGTGAGGGGTTATGAAGGGTTTGTGAAGTAGATAGGGGAGATTGTTTTTCTGAGATTGATATTCACTTGCATTTGTGGTTGTAGTTGAATTTGTACTTGGGCTTGTACTTGGATTTGAAATTAGATTCAAGAGTAGCATTGATAAATATTCATAGCTTGATATGTGTAAGTATGAATGAAGTTTATTGAATAAGAAAATACAAGATATGCCAATAGCTTCAAATTACTATTAACACTATAGTTTTCACTTAGGAATAAATATCAGAGTACATTGTCAAGTAACCTTGAACTTTAGTGTAAAAATACAGAAATCCTCCCTCCCAGACAGCTGAATGACCCTTAAATAATTGTATGCTTCTCAATGACTTCATAGCTCTAGACAAACACATACACACGCACACATATATTAAATATCTATTCCGATATCGATAACTGCACAGTTCACAATAACTTCATAACTCCAAATAACTGCAGTTCACCGTAAAATGCGAGTCCGAATGCATATATAAACTTCAAGAGCTGTAAGCTCGAGTTGAATATACAGTCCTCAAAACCCCTTCCAACTTCCAATCTAATACAGACGATGACTTTCGACATAGGGCTGTCTTGTAGGTTCTGGTAGTAGAAAGTTCATTCATTCATGGCTAAACCATCGTCCACGGTGACCAGCAGTCAACACTTTGAGATCTATATATTAAGAGAAGAGAGCAACAGCTACATGCAATGTTTTATTCCCAATCATGAAGCTGGTGTATAGGACCCGTAAAGTGTCTAAAATAAGGCATGCTAAAAAGCAAGTGATCCTCAGGAGATATATAAGAAGCACAGCCATAAAGTACTCTCCATCTTCTATCTATCATCATCAGGTGCCTCATTGTCACCAGTTTGTACATTGGCGAAGCATCTCTCTCTGTGAACTCATATGTAACCTTGCACGGCAGAGCTTCGAGCTCCATCTTGGAAGCATGAAAGTAAAAGCAAGAAAGTGCCTCTAACAGCAGGGTATTCATAAGCAGGCCACTTGAGTTGTTAGTGGGCTTAACTGCTGAAGATTCTATGTCTCGCTCATCACTCAAACTTAAACAGTGCACATCATAACCACCAGTTTCATATCATATCTACAACATAAACATAACACATAACGTCTATCTACCCTCCAGCTACTGCAAATCTAACCAAGAGTACCATTAAGTGCCAAGGACAACAACTTTCCGAAGTCTGGAGTGCCATAACCACTAACAGGGTCCCAGCCAGTGGTAGCATTCCAGCTGGCATATGGCACATAAGGTACGGTCAAACCGCTGTAATAATCTGTTCCAGTGCAACCTGTCGATCCACCGACTGTGATATCGTTCAAGCCGTCCTTGCCAATGGAGTACAACCATGGGTTAAGGAAGCCGAGTGGGGGCTTGCCCGCAGCAAGAAGGGCATTGTTGAGAAGGGAGATAACGGCTGCGAAGGTTGGGGAGGCAGCGCTGCATGATGAGTTAGTCATGAAATAGACATTGATATAGATATAGATCAGGAGAGATAGGAATAAGGGATTGACATACCTAGTTCCACTGAACCTTTCATCTTCGAAATCGCCCGTATCATAATCCTTTTCAATGACATGGAAATAGACACCCTGCGCTGCAACATCCGGGAAACCACGGCCAGATGAATTATAAAGACCATCCCAACGATCACCAAGAATATCGAGATAGGCACTGACAGCATCGTCTTGCCACTCAGGGCGTGACCAGTAGTCACTGAACCCGCCTCCGGAGAAGTCGACGGCGACCTCAGGGTCGAAATACTGAGTCGCGCCAACAGATGTAACGTATGGGCAGGCCGGTGGGAACTGGGAATTGAAGCGCGTAGCGTTGGTGCCATCGTTGGTTTCGCAGGCTGAACCAACACCGCCATCGCCAGATGCGAAGAGGATAGAGACACCACGAGCTCCGAGCTGTCCGAACATGTTGCAGACGGTAGTAGCGTAGGAGTATGGGACTGATTGCTCATCTTCACCGTAAGATGTTGTGATGGTCTGTGGGAGCTCCGAATCATCCACGCCGAGGATGTAGGTGAGGAAATCAAGATAGGGTTCGTTCTCATTGTCCGCTTGAGTGGGCTGGTCGTTATCTGGGTCCAGCTCGCCTAGGCCACCAGTTGAGTAGTAGGTGATTGGTGTGTTGTAGGCGATAGATGCGGCATATTGGATGTCCAGGTTAGCTTCACCATCATCATCTGTGGAGTCGTCTTGGGTGTCGAGGCCGCCATTGATCAAGACATAAGAGAAGTTTTGACTCTCTGCGTATGGAGCGTATTTGTCAAGGAATTTGGCTAGGTTCTCATACTTGGCATATTCCTCAAGATATCCGCATATACCAAATAAGGAACCATTGGATGGTGTGGAGTAGTGGTCACCAATGTTATACAGAGCTCTGATACAAGCTGGGGTTATAGAAGAATTGCAAGAGGCAGCAACATCAAGAGTGGGTACCGATGAGGCTTGAACGATGCCCTCAACATCTACACCACCAGTGACTTCAAACACGTTTGACCGCTCAGCCTTGATCTGTCCAAAGCGGATAGTAGGTTGAATCATAGTGATGTGTGCGGCGACATCCTGTGGAACTGAATATTGAAGAGTGCGAGTCTTCTCAACGTCGTGAGCAAAATCCTTGTAGACGTAGAATTCAGTATCCATCATGGTCTCAGCTTGGCTGATACTGGTCCAGAAGTTGATCCATTCACCGTCGTTTGTGATATCCTTCTCTGCAACTCCAGACTCTTGCAACCAAGTGAGGACAGCCTCGGTTGATTCATCCCTTGGCTTAATGAGAGCCTTCAGCTCATCACGCTTGAGATGCTTACCATATCTTGGGTTGTTTGGTGTGGAAACCGCAAGTAAGGTCTGGTGAAAGAGCTCTTGATTTGGCTGCTGGAGGGCAATTCTAAACTTCATGCGCCTCTCTGGGGATGGCACTTGGTATTTACTCCACCCTTTCGGTATATCCTTCAACTGCTCAAACACTTCCAAGCTGGAGGCAAAAGAAGTGCCAGCAATGGACAGCAAGCCTGTGATAAAGATAGAAGCCCGCATTGTAGGCTAAAGTATAAATTAGATATCATTAGTTAAGTTGTAGTAGGCAATAATCATACCTAACAATAGTTAAACTATACAATGAAGCAAAATATCTCTTAAAAATGGAATTCAAGTTCAATTAAGAACTTGTCGCAGAGCGGAATGGAGAGCAACAAACATGAGTTTTGAGGGACAGCGCCCACAATTATATGTCTCTTCATCGTGCTCAATCTCATAATGGAGTGGAAAAATTATTGTCTACCAAAAGATCAACAGTTCATCTAAAGATGAACTATGGTCGTAATCCCCTAGTCAACTTTCTTATCAACTGCCTGATGCGGACTGGACTGATCCACCGGCCCATGAGGCGAGCAAGTTGGCACAGGGGTCCCTGCGAAGGGACGCGCTATGGATATGGAAATTCGTATGGACGTGTCTTTGTCCTCCGCCGCACGACACCAAAGACGTTCGATGTCACCGTTCTCCAGTCTATTTTACCTGCCGTGTGGCGTTTACTACTCCAGGAAATATAAGAAACGTCGGTATTACACGCATCACCGCTGCGTAACCGACTAACGTACACCGATTCCAACGACCATAAATATTTTACGGTATTGTACTTTAGAGATCCAATTTGGTACACCGTAAGCTGGACTGTATGGATGACTTCAACCTGACCTTCTTGATGGAGACAAGCACTCACTGGTAGGCAATTCTGTTGAATAAAGACCCCGTACGGTTATATCGGCGTTGAGTTATTTGAAGTCCAAATGGGAATGACATGGTGAAAAGCTACCTTACCAACTGGGACTTCCAATGTCTTAAATACCATGTACATATGGTCGGGCATGTTCGTTGTATACGCAAGAATGGTACTTACTAAAGTACAAGTTCTAGTGCATAGAACACGCACCTTGCAGCGGGTGGTCCCTTCCATGAGATGTCATTCAAGTCTACATAGCAAATGGCTTTGACTATCTGTGGGCCTCGGATGTACTGCGTACTCCACTAACGTGCTCCAATACTTGAGTGAGTAAGTCAACAAGCCCGGGTTGCGATTCGGCGACTATAAGAAATGGTGCTCGGGGATAGAATTGCGTCTTCTATGCATATCAAAGTGATCCTTGTTATCCCAGATACCACGGATGTAACTGTCTGTGTTAGAGTGCAGAAGATCAATGCAGATGCAGCTCTAGATGAATTCATCTGGATAAATACTTTATTGGCCGAGGTATATGACCCTGTTCTATTTGTTGTATAGTAACGTTGCTGGTGGGTGGTGGATAATTTGCTTAAATTGCTTAAATTGTGAAGAAGAGATAGAGAGAGCACGGTTATTATCTCTTATCAGTAGTCTATCAGTGTGGTGAATGACGGCATTGATGTCTTAGGTACCTACGTTACGAGGAAGATATTGAAAATAAAAGCAAATCAGAAATTGAGCATAAATATTTTTGACCATGATCTTGAAAGGTGAAAAAAGAAGTATCTAAATATAAAACAATAACATACATCGCGCCTTACAATTAACGTGACATGAAAATCCAATCTGTATCAAAATCCACGTTGCCTCTCGCCAGCCGATGGCGGAAAGATTTGTTGGCCAGTGATCCTCCGTGCATAAATTCATGATAGGAAACGAAACCTCAACATCAGTCATTCCACAACCAACAAACCATGTCTACAGAACCCGAACCCGTGTCCGTACTCTTCGTCTGCCTGGGCAACATCTGCCGGTCGACTATGGCCGAAGGTGTCTTCCGCTCACTGACATCCAAGCCGCCGTACAAGTCTCTCATCCGACACGTCGACTCATGCGGGACAGGTGCCTACCATACGGGCGACTCTCCGGACTCGCGTACAATGAGCACGCTACGAGATCATGGTATTAAGGATTACAAGCATAAGGCGCGCAAGGTTTGTCTCATATCCTTCTATTCTCCTCTTCATCGGCCCTCCCACCAATATCATACACCCCGTGATCTTCCTGCACTTAATCTATTCGGTTGTACCCGAGTCTAACAGATGCAGGTACAAAAACTGGACTTCGAAGAGTTTGACTACATCTTCGCTATGGACCGCCAAAACCTGCGGGATCTGCAGAGAGTGCAGGCGTCGAAGCCAGGCAAGGCAAAGGTCATGCTCTTTGGAGAGTATGGAGGTGGCAAAACCGCGGAGGAGATCGATGACCCTTATTATGGTGCACGTGATGGGTTCGAGGTAGCTTATGAGCAGGCTATGCGCTTCTCGAAGAATTTCTTGAAGGAAATTTTCCCAGATGTTGAAGCTTAGGGTTGGTTACGTGAAGCCTGAGAAGATTCAAGGCCAGGGATATTGTACATTATGTGAGATTACAGGAGCTGATAGTGTTGGCTGGCATCTGTTACATCGAGATATCAAGACTGGGTTATAGACTTCTAATGTGTAGATCACTATAGAACAGAAGCTCAACTATACTACTGTTTCATATAAAGGTTGATATCAGAGAATATTACATAAGTAGGCGGTTCCTTCACCAGCTTGATGCTGACCGTGACCAAGACATGCCATATATGTTGTTGAGAAACCGATTAAATACCGTAAAAGTTTTCTCAGAAGTTCTCAATAATTCATATGCACGTATCTGGAGCTGGGTTTGCAAGACATGCTCTTTCATTAACTAAATTGCTGGGATATCGTACATTACAGACGCCTTCGTCAAAGCAGTAAACAAACATAAAACTGAGATATCATTATCGAGTCAAGCTCGCTGACAGAAGAAAAATTTAGAAAAAATAAAAAACAATAGCCGCCCCAGAACACCTTGCGAGATGAAAATAAACCATAATCATGGTCGCAAAAACATGAAACCCCGGAATGCCCATAAAGTCCAATAAACCAAGATGAAACCCAAGACACTAATCGTTATAACCACGCTCACTAGGAATGAGTTCGTAGTCACCTTCTGAGGGAATAATGTATGCCGAGAGTGCAAGACAAGCGGCAGACAGCATCGTCACACTCCAACTAATCGTACACAAAACCCATGATTTATCGAGTTTCCAGCCAGGGAAAAATCTCTCATCATTGTCATAGAGGTAAGCCTGATTGAAGAGTCAGTATAACAACACAAGAAATAGCCTTGGAATACATACCACAATGGCCATACTAGCACACTGTGCAATGCCCACGATGAATAAGAGAAAGGTCAATATCTTCCATCCAACTTCTCTCTTCTGGCGCCCCCCAATAATAACCACCGCGAAAGCGACAATAGTCACTAACTCCAAAACTGCCGAAAAGCTCATCATGAACCCCACACTCCTCCACATGCTACAAAAATAGCGGTCTTCATGATGGCAGTCTTCGTATTGGGGGAAATGTACACAGGGCTCAGAGGCGAGCGACGAACAACGACGATGCAGACCGTATGTGTAGTGAATGGTGGTATCTTTGTGGGTGGCATTCAGCGAGATCCAGTTGGGGAGAAAGATAGCTGAGAAAGTCATCGCCGTAGCTGTTGCAGTGTCAGTATTGCCCGTCACGTCATTCATACTACGCCATCACAATTTCTCATTGCGAGTTGATGAGGTTCTTACCCGCCACAAAGGCCACCAGGCCCGCACTGTAAACAATCAACCTCGTCATACTGGGCGATTTGGATTTGAAAATTTGTCCAACGATTTTGCAAGAGTCTGTATGGAGAATAGGCCAAAAGACTGGAGGTCGAAGTCGGATCGCGAATTAGACTTGAATTGGCCTGGTTGTTATGATCCGACTTGCAGCTCCACTCTTATGCAGGCAACAGTTATAGCCAAGAAATCCCTCAGGCGCACAGAAATGGCGCGCTTCACACAACCTCACTCTGCCCGATGATCGAGAAGACGGAACTGTGCACGACAGTAAAAGTGTGGCGGTGAGGGAAATGGGGGTTGAGATATATACTGTAAAGTTCTCCGCAAACATGCAAAAGGCAGCGCAAAAGTGTACTTCGTCTCAGATTTTCGCGGAATCGCATTCGAGAATAATGTGCTATTGGCTGTGGGGGTTGTTGGTGACGTTGCTGTGGAAAGCAAGATGGGCGCCTGATAGGCGTCGCTTATCACTTTCTTGGGGTCACTGGGAGAGATCTTCGAACTCACGCCGTGTATGGACGGGCATTGATTTGACAATGGGGAAGGAGATCTGAGGGTGTGCATTGCACTGCAGCTCGAGTCTTTATCTGAGTAAGTCTGTCATATTCGTATCACTATCTCACTCTTGCTTGCGCATGCATGTTGAGGTATTGATAGATATAGATAGGTATTGGTGTGTGAATGGGCATTCTGAGGTGAGGCAAGCTAAGAAGATATGGACGGGAAGTGTGCATCGTTTTATTTCAATTGCTACCCTAACTGATCTGATATGAGCATTTATGATTCTCATGATACCCCACTGATAACCTGAAGAAGCTTCAACACCAAAAACGCCTTGCGATGCCAAGACCCTGCGAACGCCTTCCCTATTCGCTGTCATCGCTATCATCCTCACTGTCTGAATCCTCACTGCTGCTGGAAGAAGAACTGCTTGATGAGCTAGATGATTCCTCCTCTTTTCCCTCGTCATCCTCGTCATCCTCATCATCAGAGGAGTCTTCAGAGCTTGATCCTGAACTGCTAGTGTCGCTGTCGCTGGAACTCTCCCCCGAGCTACTGGTATCATCATCAACCACAGTCCTTTGCTTGCGCTTTCTGCCAAGTTTCTGTGCACTCCCATCATTCAACTTCGCTCGCTTCTCTTCCTCTTCCACTACCGTGTTCGAGGTAGACATACTGGTTGAGACATCTTCAGCTGCCAACTCCACCAATATCCTCTCGGCTCTCATACGCTTCGCCATCCTTGGTGCCATAGCAGCATCAGAGAGACTTGACCTAATCTTCTCCTCATAGGCAATATCCCTTGGCGCATTGCGGGCAGTGAATCCCGCGACGTAGTCACTCATAGCCGTCTCGTACTCCTGTTGTTTCGCTTCCAAATCAGTCATCTTCTTGGAGAAGCCCTTTGCACCGGCGTCGATGTCCTTGACTTTCTCTGCCAAAGCCTCGTCGCGCAATCTCTTTCTAACTCCACCTTGCAGTCCAGCCACGTAGCAGTAAACGAAGTCGTTGTATTCGATAGGAATGGTCTCAGTGTTGAAAGCGTGCTTTAGGAGGTAGGTCTGATGGTTTTTGTTGAACTTCCAGGTGTCGCGCGACTCACGATATTGCCTGAGATAATCAAGAGCAGGACTCAAGCGCTGAGCAGGAGCAGCTGGCTTGACAACCTTTGACGCCTTGGTCGCTTTCTTTGGCTTTTCTTCCTTTACTTTCTTCACCCGCTTAACACGCTTCTCTTTCTCATCTGTAATTGTAGGGTCGACAGTTTCCTCGACTTTTGGTGGCTCTGGAGTCTGAAAAACGTCGCCTCTGCAGAAGTCTTCGAAAGCCTGATCGTCGGAATTTTGTTGCGCAACCCAAGTATTGAACAGCTGCTTTATACTGTCGCCATCCTCTACCTTCGTCTCGGGTGTGAATGTGACAGACTTTTGTCTCTTCAAACGGTTAACGGGTGTAGAAGGAACAGCAGCTACTGGCTCAGAATCTGCTGATTCGAACTTTGATTTTTTTGCTGGCTGAACTTCCTCATCTGATTTGGTAGCTGGTCGCTTTTTGGACTGAACATCCTTAACAGTCGCAGTCGCAGGAGGTGTTGGCAGTGCCTGTTCCGGGGTGTCTGGGGCAGATTTGAGCTTCAATCCCAATCGTTTCCATGCGGGAACATGTGGCTTCGAAGCATCGGTCGGATTAGATGTGGCCACCATATTGACAAACGATAATGTTCAAGAGCCCAACGAAGCTCAGGAGGTGTGATGGTTGGTGTAAGCTATGTAGATCATGCATAATTCTCAAATCCCAGCCCAAGAACTTTTTGTTTATCGCTCTGGCCGATAAGTTTCTGGTATGCCTTACTGCCTGTGTTATGAGGCTGCACATCGTGAAGCGAAGCTCCAGGCAAGCTATGAGCACGCGTAGCTCCATCATCGAGCAACATATCAACGACGCCCCCAGCAACCTCTCTCAAATTCCCGCGGAGCATCATAAAACACCTTTCATAGCATCTTAAACCATCTCCAAAGCTTAATTTCACATAGACCATGTCAGGTATACTTGAATTTGCCCCCCAAGTCTGCAGCGCCTCGAACTAACTTCATTTACAGGCAGCGCAGGCTTCGACAGACATATCACGGTCTTCTCTGACCAGGGAAGACTGTACCAAGTTGGTATGCATTCCTTCAAAATAATACCTTTCAATCGGTACCAGCTGAGCAGCAGCGACGATGCGCTTCTTGCCAATACCAACATGAGGATGCTATCCTAAACAACAGCTAACATATGCGTCTCTAGAATATGCGTTCAAGGCGATTACTGCGGCAAACATCATGTCCATCGGAGTGAAGGGAAAGGACTGCGCCGTTGTATTATCACAGAAGAAGGTTCCTGTAGGTAGATCTCAATGAGTTGTAATAGAACTGGCTGACATCATCGCAGGACAAGCTTATCGACCCATCCTCCGTTTCCCATATCTTCAAGCTGTCACCATCAGTTGGTTGCGTCATGACTGGATCGATTGCGGATGCCAGAGCATTCGTACAGCGTGCGCGAGGAGAAGCTGCGGAATTCAGATATAAGTTTGGATACGAGATGCCTTGTGATGTATTGGCCAAGAGACTTGCGAACATCAGTCAAGTCTATACCCAGAGAGTATGTGAACCATTCGCAGTGCAAGAGCATAAGTCTGACATAGAGAACAGGCATACATGAGACCATACGGTGTTGCAACAACTCTTATCTCCCTTGACTCCGAATTTGGACCTCAGCTCTACAAGTGTGATCCCGCTGGATACTACACCGGATACAAGGGGACGGCAGCTGGACCAAAGCAACAAGAAGCTTTTAACCACCTGGAGAAGAAGCTGAAGAACAAGGACTGTGCTGAGGGCAGCTGGGAGGAGGTCGTCGAGTTAGGCATTACGACATTGAGCACTGTGCTTAGCGTAGACTTTAAGAAGGGGGAATTGGAGATTGGAATTGTTGGCGGTCCAAGAACAGATGGCCAGGAAGGAACCAGCGCAGATTTCAGAGCGTTGACTGAGGAGGAGATTGATGAGAGATTACAGGCCATCGCCGAGAAGGACTAAGCATACTTCGTGAGCAGAAGCAGGAGCAGCAGCAGCATTAGACGCCTGAAAGTAAAGTGCAACCTTGATAGCGCTTGACTTTCGGTGATGCCGAATATGACCGTTTATGATAACTCTTGAGGGTGTGTTCACCGTTCCAACTATGCCATACCCGTGTAAATTAGACGACTGAGGCTTGGTGTGGGGCCGTTGGCGCTTTACTCTTGCAGCAAATGTCCCATGGCCAACATCACGATGAGTCGATTCTCTGCACTCGTAGTCGCAATTCTTACGAGGCTGTTCAAGCCACATCTCACGCATCACAAGCGACGTATGCGAGGCACGCGGAAGCTGCAACACTGGTGCAGGTGCCTTTTGATCGGACCATTCGCACCGCAGCAATGGAGCAGGACCTTTTTGTTCTCAGACCCCACCTTGGAGTTGTGGACATGTGGGTGGGAATTATTTCAACAAGGTATTTTTTTTTCTCTCGCACAGCCTTGCGGATGCAGCGCCATATCGTGGCTGAAATCCGTGCTGGAAAGGGTAAGCCAAGCTGTAGTGTTTCCTAATACGCCAATGATGAGGACGCAATGAAGTGCGAAGCGCACCAGACTGGTCAAGCCTGCGTCTCTGCATTCCCTCTTTCGCATGCACGGAATCGTGTCCGCTCCCCATTTGAACCTCTCCACCCCCTACACTTGGGCAAGTTGTAACGGGGGGGAAGGGGGGTGTGTGGAAATCAAATTCGTGGGCCTTTTTCTTCTTCTTTCTTTTGGTCTGGTATGGTGATTTGAGAGAGTTGGCTGGATTTAGAGTCAGAGGCTTTCGGCGTTGGCGGTTGCCGGAGATCTCCTTCAGATGGAGATTTCATGTGTACACAATACGCGCATATATGCATGCTCAAGCATTGTGTTATATTCTTAGAGTTGGATACATAGTAGATGCTGGAATGCATACACTTGAAATCAGGTGGAAAGTCGGGTGTCGTGTCTTATGTTATAGTTACGAGAGAAGTATGGTCCAAGTACATAAGATTCTTAAGATATCAATGGATTTCGACGGAGCACGGCCTTTTTCATATGGGTATCTTCCGTGGCCTTGACACCAAAATCTTCTAGCGTGCACTCATATGATAAGTAATAGATTGACGAGAACATCCTCCTACTCTCCTTAGGGTGCTATGAACGAAGACTTGCGCCGAATCGCTGCAGTAGACAGACGCGATGCAACAGAACGATGCATTGGACAATGCATTGAAACGCCCATATTGTAATATCTCTCGTGCTTCCATCGCTTACTCATTTGCTTCCTTGCTCGCCATGCTCCCTCCATGCCTCCATGAGGAAATGAGAAGTCTTCACTTGCTCGCCCGCTCGCCTGTCCAGTTGTGTGTGTGCAATTCGGACGTGTAATCGTCTCGTGGACGGGCTTGCGGCGTTCGCGCTTGACCTTTGTCAGTCACATTTTATTCAGCTGGTGGACGCTATGCAGGCCATGCTCTCTCGCAGACTGCCACTGTTGGCAGAAACAGGTAGGTGAATGGAAGCATCGGAGTCAATCAATGAGTATGAGCACGCAGTGAGCAGTGCTGCCGTAGCTCGAGGAGTAACTTTGGCGGTTTTCTGTCGGATGTGTCAAGCAGCGGTGCATGGTAGCAAATACGCTGAATACCCAATACCCCAGACATTATTCATCAACAGCCAAGCACCAGACCCTCCGTGGTGTTGACTCAGCCTGACATCTAGGGTCCCCGTCCTGTAGCTAATGGATTACCTTATGTCGTCGTGCAGCCTTTGAGGGACAGCTTTGGGGTATGGTTATGATGTGAAGGTGGATATCATCTTGCTCTGCCGTGGTTATGGATAGCGTGCGAGCTTTAGTGTACGCAGAAAGAAATGTGCGAGAGCCACCACCATCAACTGCCACTCGTGCCTCAACTCCACTAAAGACCCTCCGCTACTGCTAGAGTATCAGCGCCATTATCAATTCTACCAGTGTGATAGTGGCTAGGAACACCCCCGTCTGTCAATTCCCCCTGCCGACATATACCCTAATACATAACGTCAGTTTAGGTGCCAGTGGATGCCAGTGGGTGCCGGTGGGTGCAGATGGGGCTGTGATGGCACGTACGATTCGGCTTTCCGATATTCAGTAAACGGATATACTTACACAGTACAATCCATTTTGGCAGATGCCAAAGGTCTCAAAGCCCGTCAAACCAGCCTGCTGGAGCCTCTGTGGCGTAATTTCACCCTTTCTAGTGGTCTAGCTTCGTACTTGTCGACGTCTTTTCTCCCTTTCTATCAATACTAAGCCCCTAAGCTTCCCCCCGACTCTATCGCTAAGAGAAAGGCGAAGCTTCAAAGCTGCTCACTACTGCGTTGAACCATACCGCTGCAGGAACGTCATTCCGCAAGTCTAATAGAGTGTGCAAGGGGAATCTCACCAGCTGGGATCTTTCCTCTTGGACCCCCATCGTCTGTCCCATCCCTGAAGATTGACTTGCATCGACTCCAGCTGTCCAAGGTGCTATACGCGGATGTTTGATAGAGTTTTTTTTTCCCTCCTCTCATCATCTCTAGCTATGCTTGGACTCCGATTGAGCCAGCATGGGACTTTTGCTGTCTGATTTGCATGTGTGGTGGGGCTCTCTGTCAAGCCTCCGGATTACATCTCGAGCAGTTGTTTGGATCTTGCTCAAGCTTAGGGTTACCAGGGGATCATGTGGCAGCCAGCCACCAACTCCAAACTACGTCCTCCATGTTTATTTTTTTTAATCATACTTGGACAGCATAGCAATCACAGCTTTCTGCATCCGTTTTCAAAATTCCATAAGACGAAAGAGCTACGCTGTCATGGAAGGCGTTGTTGTTGTTGCTGTCTCTTGTCAAGTCGCTCGTCAAATATCTCTTGCTTCGGCTGAGCAATTGAGTCTCCTTGAAAGGCCTGTGGTCCTCCTCACTGTTATCACATAAATGGCAGACGGACGTAAGTTCATTCATTCATGTTTCAAGATGCTCAAGCACTTTCAAAACTGCGCGCATTTATAAACTACAAGTGAATTTGATCAATTCTAATCCATCACAGTCAACCAACAACGAGCAGTTCGAGTGGCAGATTTAGTGTCCGACTTTCAAACACTGCAGTATCACATAGCAGCTGCGCCCGTGGATCCACGGGATCCTCAAGATTATCACACGGAGGGATGGGCGGCAATGCGGCAGTGTCGACTCGATGGCCAGTACATCTTGAACGTCGCAGCCGACACGCGCGTACCGGAAGTGCTGGGAAACAACCACGACGAGCAAGCCAAAGCTGAATGGCAACTGTATGTTCCCCGAACTCTCATTCTCACGGCAAATAACGGGCAGAGAAACTGATTTTCAATTACAGTGTTCACTTGGACGCATATGCGCGCCGTCACCAGGCGCAGAAAATCTTACTCCGACAGGGCGCGGCGCAGCGGTGGTCCGGATATAGAGAGAATGTATTGAGAGGAGAACAGCCTCACGCTGGGCACAGTGCGCAACTAGCTGGTCTAGACGCGCAATTGAGGGCCGTAAGTTTCTATCTAAAATCCCTTCCTTTTCCTCGTTCTTCTTGTTCTCTCTCTTCTGCTTTGTCTTCTTTCTCCGGAAGACTCGCACCTCTCCCTTGATCCAAAGCTGACAGTCGTAGGAGCTCTCCAGCCTCACGGACGATATCATATACTCGGATATGCGCTCGCGCGACCACCAGATGGGCCGCTGGACCCTCGAAGACCCTACTCTCAATGCTGTTATGATGTGGCTCGGCAGCAGAGTATGAGACACCCATTTATCGCGAGCCGTCCGGAGTAATATTGGGATTTATGCCGCACTTGTTGGAATATTGGAATTGGATCGACAGAAGAAATTTGCAAGCCAAAGCCTGCTGGATGGGCCGCGCTATTGATTAAGGAAGGAAGGGGGGAGGTGATTGAGGCCGACGCAGGCGGGACTAATAACACGAAAACGAGACATGACAGCATAGCGAAGAGGTTGAGCGGTTTTCATCTAATCTTATATTTTCTTTTGTTTCTATTCTGATTTGGTTTCAATTTCATCTCTTTTTCCTCCCCACGCGTCTAGCAGTATGAATAGCAGAGGGCGCCTGGTGTGCTTGTATGGATATGTGGACACTTGTATTGAGAAGCATGTCTTGGGCGTCTGCTCGTATCATGATATAATAACTGTACGAAAGTTTACCTGGCACTATTGTTTTGTTCTTCCAATACTTACGGCTTAACAATCGAATAGGAATGGCCTGGAAGCAAAACAGACCGGTTGTTTATTGATTGTCATCATCCCCGTCAGCACGCTGTTGGTATGTGGAGTGGGGGTGGGGGCTGAACCTCAACGGAACGGGAGCCGGGAGACTACCGGACATAAGAGAGGGATATTCACGATGTCTTGGTTGCTGCAAGTGGGCAAGTGAAGCAAGTGAAAGCAAGTAAAAGAGTAGGCAGAGAAAGGAACGAGGAGGAAGTGAAATAGAGTGAAGTTCGAGCTTGCAAACGACAAAGATGCTGTGCTACGTGACGAAAGCACAATTCGAAGGGTTGATGGTGGCATAATCCAGACCTCGAGGTGGTCGTAATAATATGCTTTCCAGCTGAACAATGGAGCATTCGATAGAGCAGAGCACGGGGAGCATGGAGCATGGATTCGACTTGCACTATGCATTCATAATAGTCATAGCCTCACGCTCCTGGTATACCGGTGTGACGTAGAGCGCAGAAGTAATCTTACTATGGACCGTGTTGAGACTTTGCCGAAGATGTATGGGTATTGGGATATCAGCCGCTAAGGAACGCCTCTGGGAGAGTTTTGACGAGTGCGATGCTCTCTCTCTCTCTCTCTTTCTTATCGAGTCTCATTTCACGAAGAGAAATCTGCATGTTTGTGAATGGATGGGTTGGTTGACGCAGAGAGATGATGGTGAGATGCGTTCCCTACATTAGACAGCTGCTTCATATGCGAGTTGTAGCTTTCACGATAATACGTTACTACGTGCTTAACCATCACGCAATATCAGACATCTTCTCAACGTATGCAGTTGCATCCAATCTATATACTACCGCATGCCGTGCATACCATCACACTCATAAGAACATAAACATTTCACCTCACCATAGCTCGTGAGATGCAGGTATAATGATCGACGTCATATCTACCTACCAAGTCACAGCACGGGACAGACAAGCTTAAATTGCCCAAGTATCGAAATAAAAAAGGATCCATCATTAACGAAGGCAGGGAAAACGCTGAAGCTAAGCACACCCAACCACCAACAATCAAGCCAGGGACCACGCAAGCATTCATATCCGACTCGAGCCAGCAGTTCGCGAGTATCAATGAAGGATCTCCAGAAAGCGGTGTTTGCTCCGGAGGTTGCTGGGAGATAATTTCGTCGGTGGAGCGCACAGTAATTAGCGGAAGATGATCGCCGAAGTGCAATCTGATGGATCGACGCGATCAAAGCGTTTGACTTGCTGCGAAGCCAATCCATGGCCCTGGAACCCAGGAGCAATCCCCAGGAACCCTCGCAGCCCTAGCGGTTAGCACCATCTGCACGCTGCCCAATGAACACCTTGCGATTGGGGCACCACAACGTCGTACACTACGCACTACGTACCACCGTACATAGACCGCACAGGACTTGGGTAGTTGACTCCCACAATCCCCACACTTGTACTTGCGCAGTAGTGCTTGGGGTATTATGGGTACGACGCATGTATGGATATGTATGTATTATGTACTGTATCACATTGATACTGGTGATACTGCTTATACTTCTTCTGTTGATGGTGAACATTGCACATCGTGAATAGAGTATTGGACTTGCGCTGCACTATTGGTAGTGCTCTCCTAAGCCACGTGTTGTCGCTTATAGGGTGCATTGCTTGGTGCTGTGTCTAAATAGGTATCAGAGGCGCATATGAAGTCTGAGAGAAGTACCACCAGGACTACGACATTGCTGAGCCCCTACGGAAATAACACGCAAATATACAATTGCCTTGCTTGCTGATAAATTGAAAGGATGAAGGGTGAAAAGGTCTATTTCTATTTCTATTCTTAACTTTGTACTTATGATGGCAATATAATTAGCGGGCAAAACATTATAGGAAATCAAGTAAGGTGGCTTTTCTCGCCCACTGTAAGACCGTGCTATGGAGAGAACAGAATCTGCATGCGAGCTGAGGTATTTCTATCATCATTGTTCTAGGCCGGATGTCCGCAAGGCGGCTATGAGTACATTGCAGTAGATAAAAGCATACCGCAATACCTCAAGCCACGAGGTCAAACTCTAACTATCAGGAGAGAGTGATCGAAGATCGCAGAGGTGATAATGCTTTAACTATTTCATGTTCATTTGTGTGTCAAAGGCGGTGAGGTGGAATAGTCATTGGAATTGATATCATTATTCTGGCAGACTTATTCAGAGGCAGGGACAGCCACGGGTATGACCATGCCCATGACTCATGACAGGGTATCGTACGCGCATCAACTCTACAGACTCCTTCTACCCATTCATACGTTTGCAAAGTCACTCCACCAAACCCACATGCCCCGGCGAAAATTACCAACATCCATACGCCCAACCCCGTGGGGAAACACCCCAGAACCCCAGACCCAGAACCGCGCTTGCAAATGCCTAAATGATTTCATAGGAGGGATTGCCAGACCTATACCCTGGCCTCCCGCAATGACTCCTGACGCTGGAGCCCCTCAGTAGTCCTAGCTTTCGCTGTGGTAGCTGGCGTCTTCTCAGCAGCTTTGCCCTTGTCGCGGGTCCGGGATCGTCTGACGGGTTGATACACGTCGTTGAAATTCATAGCAACGCCTAGGAAGCGCATATCGACATCAGGCTGGTATGCGAGGTCACCGAGGAGCATATTCAGCTTGCCCTTGAACTGCACACCCAGCGTCTTCAGCCGATCGCGCAGGCTAGGAAACATTTGATCTTCGTCGCTGCCGCCCGGAAGACCGGGTAGGGCGCCTGGTGTTGGTGTGCTGTTCAGGCTATCTGTTGCAAAATGTCGAGGTCCTCGTCGTGTTGTGGCTGGCGTTGGCGCGAGGGGATCGTCATCACCTTCCTGGCCATATCTGCTGTTACGGGTTTCGGCTCGCACACTAACTTCTTGTCGCCGCATGAACTCTGCGACACTCCAACTATATAGCCCATCGACTGCATCACGGTATTGAAGCATGATGCGCAGGATCTCGGATAATTGCGATAAGAAACTCGTGCTTTCTTCCTCACCGCCGTGTCGGACCTTCTTTGCGCCCAAGAGACCTTTGTGCGTAATGGCATTGAGGTATTTGTTATGCGCACCTATTAGGTCATCAAGTGTGCAGCCCTCTTTGTGAATAGCCACTTGTAGTTCATCCCATGAACTCTCAATGACCTCGAAGAGAATATAGTATTGGAGTTGTCCAACAAAGTGGATCATTTCTGCGATCACACCTCTTGTCGACTTCCACTCTTTTGCAACGTCATCCTCAACACCTTGAAGAACTCCTCGTGCACCAGTCATACATTTCCTCCACGTTTGGGAAAGTACGAACTCCACGCGTTTGATACGCCACAAGAAGTTAAATACCTTCAAGTATTGTCGGTTGCCAAATTCTGTGACAACTACATCCATTGGCGCATCAATTTTGTATTCTAAGGTGAAGCAATCCCATCCTATATCGCCATGAGAGAGCTGCAACATTCTTGCGTCAAGTCTGCGTAATACCTCCGGAGAGTCATACTGAGCATTTGAACCCTTGATCGCATGATCAAGCTGTGCTGTAAGTGTGTGCCGGTATTGCGCACCAGCTGGCCGATCCAAGTTTGCGGATAATGATTCCATAAGGAGTGCAATGAAATCACCTTGGCCTAGTAGTAGGTAGTTTTTGAGTGCTTTGAGGTGATCGAACAAGTGGAACTTATCGGCCATCAAGTGAATGAGACGAGCCATAGTTGTTTTGTAGGCTTCATCAATCCAGGTCTCGAGTGTTGCGGTATCTCCATAGCGTAATTCTTTGGAAGCGGCTTTTGAATAATCGTCGACCCATATAGAATCGCCACAGCCATATCGTATAAAATTGAGCGATTTGCCAATCAAGAACACTTTCTTCGCAAAATCCTCGGTGATTATGCTGGGAATCATGTCTTCGTCGAGTTTGTATTTATCCTCCCATACACTACTTGCACTTCCCCTGCTCTTGCCTTCCACAGCTGCTTGAACAGCATTCGGGTCCTGCTCAGATACAAAGAATTCTAGGTAAGGATCCGAAAGCTCTCCATCATAAATCCATTGTCGAAGCATGTCGTAGAATGGTCGTGTAACATGGATGAGAAGTCGTTCGGCAAAGGCACCGACCAGGGGGTCGCCATGAGACGAGGAAAATGCATGTATGAGAGATATCAATTGCCCTCCCTTCTTACTTTTAGACTCTTCAGCAATCAAACTCATCAACCTCAAGCCCATGGTGGCTTCTCTTGTCCAAACGACACATCTTTTCAGTGTTACTCCAGCTTTGCCAATGCCACCTCTTGGTTCATTTTCATTTAGTGATGATAAAGCACGCCGGATTTGTCCTTCCAGAGTCGCGACCAGCCCAAGATATGATCTGAGTTCTCCGCCAATAGCTGCACGAAGACTCTGCCCCAGTAATCCACCTTCCGAAGACTGCACAAAGGATGCTAACCCTCTATACAATAACGAAGGTTCGGCTAGGGTGTGTAGCAATGAAATAATCGGAGGAGGAAGCGTAACAGGTAATGTGAGACTGGAAACAGATGAAAACGAAAGATTTGTGGAGGACAGCCCCTGAAGAGTGAACGGCAAATCGCGCAATAGTGCTGTCTCAGGTGGATCGATTTCCACATAGTTTTCGGCAAGTAAAGCGGTCTTCAAAGCGACTCCTTCTCGTTGTCCAGCAATGGCCTTTGCAAATGTCTGATCCGCCTCTCTTCTATCTCTTTGACCATCTGGTCTTGTTGGTAATTTTGGTATGCCGCTGGGCGCAAATGCTTCCCCAAATGCCTTCTCTTCTCGACCTGGCCCTGACTTGCTACGACGATGTGCAGGAGATCCTGACGAATGCCCAAATCTTTCATTATCTTTGTTGACTTTTGGCGGACTTCTGAAGGGGCTCGTGAGCCCTGGAGGAGGAGGGTTATCATCGGAATCGGACAGTTGATATAGGAAATAGAGAATTGCCCATTTCTGGCTCAACACAGGTTGTGTAAGTAGTCGTTGATAAAGGTGTGTAAATCGCAACGCTTTATCTGGGCTCGGATTACTTCGAATCAGTTTCTTTTTGATGAGATCCGAAGCATGGTTCACGTCTGCAACAACAGCTGGCGCAGTTTGACTATGCAGAAAATCACATTAGCTATCAAGATTTTGTAGTGTTCAGTATACACTGCCGCTGGCTCACCTTTCAAGTATGCTCTTTGCAAGATCAACTGCATTCTCATGCTCCTCATCATTTATATCTGGAATGAGCTTGTCAACCAGAGAAGCTAGAGCAGCCTCAATGCGCTGTTCTTTATCTTGCGACATTGCTGCATTGCCCCAGTCAGAAGCAAGCAGTATTATTTGGATTGTTATTCCGCCGCCTTGCGATCAGGCGCGTCGGAGCGGGCGTGAGCGGACGGGTAGGAGGTGGACGCGACTTTCGCCTTAGAATATAGGCACGAACTGTAGTCACATATTCACTCACATCTCAACGACACCTCACATCGGCCGCGATCAGACGCCAAAAAGGGATATATTCAGTCCATCGCGCCCACATCAAAACATCGTCTTTTTTTCCGCCAACACGTTGACTAATATTGCGCACAGTGGACTTCCATATGGGCCCATAAGCGCATTATTTGTCGCGCTGTGAAGCGATTGCGTCTCGATCTACGATTTGCACGTTCCCCCGCATACCCGCACGATCTCACGATGCCCGACATCGACCCCGCGGCCTTGAGCCGGGCAGCCACGGGGTCCGATGCTGTGACCCCAATGATATCCTCAAAAACTATTCTGCCTCCGAGTATTACAAAGGCTAAGGCTACCAACCATGTCCCACCGCGCATCGACCTTGAGCCGCTATATACGGCGCTCAAAGCAGCAATTGGCGAGAACTGGGCAACATATAAGGAGGCAGTCAGTTCCTTTATGATGGGTAAGTTTCGCATTGTACTTGCCATTGTGGCTTAAATAGCTTGCGGCGCAAGTAGGAATTGAACAGGGCTGACCAAATAATCAGGACATCTGAATCAGACCGAGCTCGCTTTACAAATCGAATGGTTTATAACTTCTCAAGATGGAAGTATAGAGAACCTCCACAACCAGCTTATTGCTGGCATATATACAAACATCACCCGCGAAACTCCAGACCATGGTGTTGCAAGCTGGGTTAGCGCGAATGACAAGCCCACCACTGCAACCAATAAGCAAATAAGTGGTGATGCTGTTGAACAGAGATTAAAGTCGGAAGTCATGCAGATGCCTAGTCGCGATCGACGACGACTGAAGGATGTTGCTATGAATCACGTTAGTTTCAATTGTCAAATACTCCAGTATATGTACTAATTGGTGTTATCATATAGCCCGATCCCTTTGATGCATTTGCTAACATGCTGGGTGACCACCACCGCTCGAGGGCATCGAAACAACAGGATGCCGTTCCAGCAAGTGCTGGAGGTTTGAACCGACCAAGTATGTACACCGAGAGCTTGTGTTGTGTTTGTTTTACTGATGATATTAGACTTCGATGGCGAAATTCGCAAAAGATTTGCCCAACCCCTTGCTGTAGAGTCTGGTGAATTTCCGGATTCCAGCACAATTGAATCGCGTATGCTTCCCATATGCTATGAGACTGGGCTCATCGCAGGCCACAGCAAGGATGCGCCACAGTTCATGTCTGTTGCTACCGAAACCTTCATCAAGGAATTCTTGTCTTCTGTATTTAGTAAGACAAGGAGTAATGGTCCAGGTGCTGGCGGAAGTGCGGGTAGTGGCGGTGGAGCTGGCTGGATCATGTCTCATAAATATCGCCGCCAACTCGAAAAAGAAGAAGAGGCATGGCACCGTGGAGAACTCCAGCGTGACAAGTCTGGTCTTCTTCCAGTAGAGGCCAAAGCTGCCAGCGAGAGGGGTCCACTGGGCATGGCAGATGTCAGAACTGCGCTTGAGATGGGCGACTGCGGTCTGGGACAGATGGGCTCTGTTATGGAGCAGATCATGTTCGGGTACCGGGAAGGCGAGCTTGAGTTACGAGATGACTACTCGTATATTTCAGGATACGAGCCACCCAAGCCTGAAGATATCGATGTGCAAATGGGCGGCACTGAGATACTCACGAACGGTGTCCATACTGAAGATGAAAGTCTGGAGACCGACGACTGGGGTTGGGGAGGAGGCGATATTGAAAGCAGAAATGCACTTGATAGCCTTTTGGACTCCGTACTTGCGGGTGGCTCTTGAGTAGTGCCGAAGACATATAAGTCTCCGTGATCTAAACTCCAACGCTGTGTATGGCTCTCGGATTTAGCGAGCCTACCATAAAGTGGGGAAAGAGATGACGATGCCACAAAGGGTGTTGTTGAACAAAATCAAGGAGTATTAAGATTGATGCAAGAATTTGGTCAAGGACAACGACACTGTTCTTGACCATGGACTTACACCATACTCTTAATGTGTCGTTGAAAGTTACTTACCTCTTTCTTATTATGTTTGTTGGAGTTAGCTGTTGAGAAAGGTTGATTGGACTTGTGTACGTTGAAGTCTAGTTCGAATTTGGGGGACCGAGGAGTTTGGGCATTACCATAGGTTGCATATCTGGCGTCTATTTGGGAGTCGTGTTAATGTACAAAGGTTAAACAGTACATAGGGTGGGCGTCTTTGGGACTGAGCTGTATTTCAATGCTTCCGGACGATACCCAGGGCTTTTTGGTTGGGTTGAATATCCTTATACCCTAAAACAATAATTTATTGCAATTAGCTGCCCTTTTCAGGTTACTGTTTTTAACTTGTCTGTCCCAGTGATCAGAGTTAATGTACTGAGTATAAAAGACTTCTATCGGGCAGGTATCGTTCTCAACTAACACATACAGTCCCATGTTCTATACATCACTTCAATCTTCTGTGCGATAAATAAGATCTGCTCAAAAGTTCATGTATGCATTTGTGGTACATAATTTGTGGCAATATTTTGAAATCAGAAGCGCTCATGAATTTAGGGATAAATGCAGATGACAAAGGTATAACGCTCTATACTTCTCCTGACTGATACGTGTGCAGTTTACATTTAACGTAGGTTTGCCTATAATTGAGAAAAAGATTTCCTCTCTTGGCCGCCATGTCCAATTCGCGATATGTTTCGAGAGGAATATGCGGGGTATTACGGCAGCTGCCGGATGTTGAAAGACATTGCGGCAATATGACAGGAGTCTATTTCGATTCTTTTTGCCTTCAAATCTAATATCCTGATAGTCAGCTTTGGAGCTTAGGGGCCATGGCGCGTATCAATTCAACGTCATTGGAAGTTGAGACATTGATCGAGCCTGGTCATTGCTGTATTAGGTAGTTGCGGCTTTCTTCTACGATAAGAGCCGGCTACTATGGTTGGTAGCAAGGGGACTTGCTTTGAATATTTATTACATGTATGTTGTCATACATAACGAAGATGAGAGAGGAAGGTATAGCCTCCGGCTAGAATATTTAGAAACAAGGTGTGGACTGTGCTTTTGTCGTGCAGAGGGCTGAAGGAAGGTGCATCCAACGGCTACATTATTTGGAACAAGGCATGGACTGTGCTTCCTGCTAACTCACCTATTTTGGATGTGAAAAGACGTACAACTCTTTCTTTCTTTTCAGTGTACAGGTACAAATTTAGCACGATTACAGTGCCTAGGTCTGTATTTTCGACCGACATCTAAAACTAAAAAGGAGTAGCTTTTCAATCCTTGTCATGTTGGGTTTTAAACCGGGATCGCCAGCCACGTACTGCGGGGCCTACGTCTTGAGTCGAATCACTTGACCAGAGACTGTACTGCAAATACCTTTCCGGTGGAGTGTCTGCTACAATTGATTATCAAGCACATTTTCCAATCCCTGACTAATTCTACGAGTTACAGCTTTGCAGCTCAACGAACTCTCGGCATAATAATATTCTTGCAGCGTCTACTGCAACGACCATCAAGTATAAAGAGCTTAGAAACAACCCGATGAATCTGCTTCAATTGTCTATAAACTATTCTTCAAAACCTGCGAGGTTCACTAATATCTGTGTTCACAAGCTCAAGCCACTGCTCTATACATTCTTCAACGTCCCAAGATGGCTTTAAAAGTATTTTGGTATGTAATACATGATCAACACGCATACATAAGAGTCATTTACTGATTTCGTTGAAGTACTGGTCTGACCGGCTACATCGGAGGGGACTTCCTTTATAATATTTCCAAAACTCATGCTGAATGGCAAATCTCATCGCTGTTCCGCAACCCGGTGAGAGCGGGGCCTGTCCTAGCCTTATATCCCCACGTTCGACCTGTATACGGAGACTTAGAAAGCTACGAATTAATCGAAGAGGAGGCTTCCAAAGCCGACATTGTATATCATTTTGCGAGCTGTGACCATGTGGGATCTGCCAAGGCTATCGCTACCGGCATGGCTAGGAGGAAGTCGAGCCGTCCAGGCCATTGGATTCATACTTCTGGGGCCATGATTATGGCACTCGAAGGCATACAAAACCGTGCCTATGGAAAAGACCTTCAGAAAGAGTTTAATGATTGGGAAGGGGTGGGAGAGCTTATTTCTCTCCCTATTGCAGCCCCACACCGGCAGGTGGACAAGATTGTTCTCGAAGCTGCTTCAGACCGCGTGAAGACGGCTATAGTCTGTCCTCCAACCGTCTACGGGTCTTCTCGTGGACCAGGAAACCCTAGATCTATGCAAATCAACGAAGTCGTTAAGCTTTTCTTGCTACGTGGCCAAGCGTTCCAGGTTAACGAAGGGCGTAACGTATGGCACGAAGTACACGTCCAAGATCTTACGGACTTGTATGTAGCTTTGGGAGAAGCCGCTGCGAATGACAGCTCGCCAGCCACATGGAATGAAAAGGGCTACTATCTTGCTGAAAATGGTGCTTTCCACTGGGGAGATATTTGCCAGGCTATTGGAAATATTGCTCACCAAAAGGGCTTGATTCAGCAACCTATTGCCGTTTCTCTTCCCCCGGGCGAAGTTGAGATGATCTGGCCACTGTTCAATGTCTTCGTTGGTTGTTCATCGCGAGGACGAGCTATCCGAGGTAAGAAACTCCTAGACTGGAAGCCGCATCGTCCACGCTTGCAAGCGGAACTGGCTGCGATTATCGAGTTGGAAGCGAGTCTTTTAACGCAGTAGTTTGTAGAATTTATTGAAATAGACTTAACAACACTAGCAAGTATTAGACATATACCTCAATTCCTATAGATGAAAAAGGCAATTATGCTTTGGATGCAAGATGAACAGAAGTGAGAATAGAAGATAGGCATTGAACCGGAAAACATATATCGTTAAATTTGAAAATAACTGACATGTTATCATAACTTATTGCTTATACAGTATGAGTAATAAGTAAGGGTAACTTATAGAGAGTGACTTCCATGTCGATCTGGGCCGTTACTGCGTTTTGAAGAAGTGAAATTATCTAACATAGAGATGTGAGGCTTGTGTATGGGAAGGTGAACAGGATGTTCTAAGGTTTGTAATATAATACCTACTTTTGAAAATTTTCACTATTTCGTATTTAATGCGCAAAGCCTTGTGGTAGTGAGCATGCGAAATCTACCAGGGCCAGCCTTCATTTTTAGCCGCTGCACAGCACAACGCCATGCAAGTGTATGCACCAGGATTTTGATAGGTAGGACGCTCTATCACGAGACTCCAGCGACAGGCTATGTTTCATACACGCCGCTATAGATAAGATTCCATCAGTGCACTTCTAGGTTCAACAAGATCATCATTAAGAGTCAAGCTACCGCCAAACAATATCGAGATCTTTGGCATTATAGCTTTAAAATGCCATTCGACGGGTTGATACAGGACCAACGACCCGCTCTTGTTGAAGGGCAAGTAGCTGAATGATTGATACAGAAGCAGTATACATTGCAAATACTGACATTTTCAGGTACCATAAAGAGATTCACCCTCTACTTCAGGGGCCGAGTTTCTGGTCTAGCTCAGGGAGACATATGAGATATACTAGTCTACGTGGCAACCCGTTCAACAAAAACGCTGTCCTCATTACGCAAACCCTCTCTGGAAATATCGTTTTGAAATCCCAAATACGTGGAATTGCTGTGGCTATCAAACAAATGACTGTGACTCCACATGTAACCCAAGAATTATTTTCCAATAGTGTTGGAAGGTTGACAGCGGTTGACCACCAGCATCTTATTGTATATCTAGGTACATTTAATGATCGCGAGCTGCACCATGGGTTAATCATGTACCCTGTCGCTATCACCGATTTGTCTACCTTTTTAGAGGAATTGGACGAGGCCAGAAATTCCGAAAAATCAGATAATACTGAATTGGCTACAACGATGACTAGTCTCGGTATTTCTACGATGCCCAGAGATGAACAGAATCAGAATTCGTTAACAAACTGGCTGCGAAAACTTTACGGGTGCCTTACTAGTGCTTTAAGTTACTTGCACGAGCAGGATATCGTTCACGGAAAACTCAAGCCGGGCCACATACTTCTCTCAGCCCAGGGTCCCTACCTAACAGACTTTGGACTTTCAAACTTATCAACATCCTCTAACACCATAACGGATGATATTCACCGATACAGTGCCCCGGAAACATCATCTGATCCTCGAACGAGAATCCTAGATAAGAAGAGTGATATTTTCTCTATGGGTTGTTGCTTTCTTGAAATTAGTACTCTTGCCAGAAAGCATGCACTATCAGACCTACGGAAGGTTTCTGAAACACAATCCTGGGTTAAGTCATCACGACGAGCATATAAGAATAACCCTTCTGGTCTCAATGCTTGGCTAGAAAAGCTTCGTAAACCCCCTGAAATTAGCGCACCAACGGCCGATGAAGATGAGCTCGATGTTATCCGACTAATGGTCTCGGAAGATCCTCCTAACCGACCAAACACAGTTACAGTTAAGTTCTATTTCGACTATTTAGAGGGTTCGGCAACAATCCCGAACGATGGTTCAAGGTATCATGGAGCATGTTGCCGACCAGTGCGGTTTGAAAGAGGTAAGTTACGAAATCTACGCCGGTCAAACAGGAGTTAATCGCTACAGCTGAGATCTTGGAGCTTCGAAAAGCATTGACAGAGGTAGTCTCAGCACAGAAACCCCTTCCTCAAGACACAGGTTCCCAAGAAGCACCAGACCATATTGCGGCAGACCACATTGCAGAAGAAGTTAGGTATGAATTCTAAGGGTAGATTGTACTATAATAAGCTAAAGTTCCTAGGCCCCCATTGAACTTGGAGGTTCACTGCCCATTTTATGGATGCCCTCAGCGATCTAAGTCCACCAATGAATTCTATGACCATATCTCCCAGGAACATAGACTTCTGCTCTCCAATGCACATCGCTTTTCATGCCCCGAAGTCACTCATATTGGTTCTTGGACATTCCAGGACATGCGGGAGCATCTAACTACTTCGCATACAGCAGCAGAAGCTGAAGTATTGTTTAATAGGTGGGCGTACCAACTCCTGCTTCGATTCTGTGGCTACTAAAACAGACTAGATCAATTTATGAGCTCTTGCGGTCTGCCAATCCAGGTTATTTTACCGCACAGTATTACAGTATCACGGGTAGCAATGAGATCAAGAGAAGTTCAAGACGTGTCTGATGACGGAGAATGAGTTGAACGTGATAAGAATTTGAAGAAAATCCTGATAGTTAAATAACTCTTTAGTTACAAACTTCATAAAATCTTTAATATGTACTATTCCGTTGCTCCCGGTGGCAACCCTTACACTTGATTTTCCCATGTCTTGTTGTCTCACGTTTACAAAAGAGGCAGGCCCAACGCTTTGAGAATAACCCACTCGGATTTCGATTTCTGGGTATATCGCCTGGTTTTGCCTCTTTTAATTTCTGATTTTGTTCCTCAATCGCGTCGAGTTTCCTCCTGAGTTCGGTAATCTCCTCCCTTAGCTCATTCTTGGCTTGCCTATCTTCTAATAAATAAGGTCAGTCCACTTGTTTTAAAAAGGTAAGACGAGATTCTTACGCATTTTTGTCCTGGCAAGTTCATCTTTTGCTGAATTAATCTCCTTCACCAATTTCGAGCGCATTCGCTCCATTTCCTCTCGAATCTCACCTCCAGCGACCGTTGCCGAAAGCGATTTACCGTTCCACAATTCAGTTTGTAGCTGTAATGGCAATGGATGATTGTTGAGGAGGCGTCGAATAAGTCTTTTCCCGTCTTCTGGGTCGTTCGTTACCCTCGCAAGAACCGAACTATTGTCAAGCATCTCCTTCCAGAAATTGTCCCGCAGCTCAGCCTCTCGACGCTTTCCATCGGCCTCATCAGTCTTTTCCCACATTGTTGTCGCTAGAATGACATTCTTCAAACTGTCTCTTCCGCAAAGCGAGCGAAACATTCGAAGACTTTTCTTCGATGACGGGTCCATTCGCGGATCTGAGATGCGATGTAGGTAAATTATGCCCGATAGAAGACGGTTTTCATCATATGAATATTTTAGCCAGTCTGCTATGGTACTGAGGATTTCCGTATCAGAAAGAACCGTATCGTCAAATCCTGGTGTGTCTACTAATTCAATTTTTCTCCCATCCAATGTCCAAGATACTGAAAGAACGTCCTTGGTAGCTTGAATTGATTAGCTAGTATTTTATATCTTGCTTGTAGATATTCCACTCACATGATTCGAGTCCATGGCCAACTCCCAGTTTGATTCCAGTTACAGATTGGATGAATGAAGTTTTCCCGGTTCCTGTTTTGCCAAACACCGCAATAATTATCGGATTAGGCTCAGCAATCACAGAAGGCTGTGTTGAAGTCGTAGAGTTGTCTGGTATATCAAAGGAAACATTTTTTGGTATTTCTTCAGAATAAGTTGATGGAAAGGCGCCAGGAACTTGGAGCATTCCATATGTTGGTGGACGAGAAGGTGGGAGTGGACCAGCTGGGGGTAAAACATGCCTATTCGTAGGGATAGCCATGTTCGACGAGCTAATGCTTGGAGGAGTTCGTGGACGAGGAGGTGGAGGTGGACCAGATGAAGGTAACATATGCCTATTTGTAGAGGTAGCCATGTTCGACGAGCTAATGCTTGGAAATGATGGTCTTCGAGATCCAGACATTTTTATTCGGCTTAGGAGAGTGTAAAGCCTTTGACACAATCTCTTTAAATACCAAATGGGTTGTTTATTTTCGATTGCTAGCCTTCGGATGAAACAAAAGAACGAAGCAATGGAGGAAGGCTGAAGATATCTTACGATGCTTTTTAAACCCCCCCAACACTGACACCATGTGCTCGTTGGTGGTACAAGGCAAGGCTTACCTCCCCCACACTCCTTGGCCAATGTTGTTATGACATACTTCTCATTATGTGTATCGATGATAGTATCGGCGCGATAAAGCAGCCCTGAGATGATAAACGGCAGGCAGAAAGTTGTGCCGGCTCAGGTGAACCACAAATTTCTCTACTCCTCTTGGATGTCGCATTTTGGCAAACTACTGTATGATCGCAGATACGAGGACCCCAGCTTGGAAGTCAATGGAAACATCGCATTAGAAGAAGTTCTCTATTGACCAAGTGCAAAACACCAAGTTGTAGATGTCCTCAATTTCAGAGTACCATTATTCACTAAGATTTTAAGTTCTCCATGGTTTTCGATTTTCGATGTTCGATGTTTGATTTCCTCGTCATGCCATTTTGATGCCGCCGACTTTTTCTTTTTCTTCGTTTCCGATCAACAGCTTTCACCACCTATTTTACCGACGCAGCCTGGAAGACTATTTAGTTGTTGACAGCATAAGAGGTCGTAGGGCATCGTGACTTGCTGACTCAATTTTAGCCTCAGCATTAGGGAAACAGAAAGACTCACAATAAATGGATCCTAAGCAGAATAATTTACCTTACTCCTGTCCAAATTATTGGAAAGAAAATGCTCACAATTTTCACCAGTGTGATCTAGGTAACGCATAAGTTCAATTAAACCACAATGGTCTCCAGCTTTCACCAGAAACTATCCAAGCTATTATTTTTGGTGTTATCATTGACTTCAGTCGGCTTGCAAATATACTAGCTGCGTTTAATTACGTAACACTGCACTAATCGCACCCAAGTATTAAATCATACATGTGGGGTTTAGGAAGTGGACGTATCTGTGCGTAGTAATGAGATTGGGAAAGAGTATTCGCTAGGTTAATTGCCTTATCTGAGAAAGCTAAGTTCTATTTGAACTAGATTCGTCAAATCATGATCATAGGCTTGAGAGATCGTAAACAATATCTATTAATAATCGATGTAGATTTACCAGGTCGAAATCACACAATTAAGAAAGTGCGTATGAAGTGTAATGTCTGTTTATATGGAGGAAGAAACAGCTACTCAATTGCAAGATAGAAACGGTGAGTTGCATATAATTGAGCGTCTTTCAATAATTAACTGAATAACGGTGAGTCGCAGTTACTTATGCATAGCACCATAGTATAGTATTTGACCAAGCGCAGGCACACTCTTCTCACTGCCCTTCTCTATGTAGAGTAGCAAAGCACATATTTGATTGCCATTTCATGTAAATTCATGTAAAGTGCAATCTGACTTTCTAACGTCCACTCTTGTTTTGTTGCGCCTCAACCCTGGCGCCAAATAGCGAAAACCATTTGTGCAGGTGATGTTATTGTATGGGGCTTAGCTGAAATGGTTGGTGCTTAGATGCCAGACCCCCCATGGATTGAGGAGAGTACAACTCTAATTGTGTCTCACTTATATCCCGAGAATAGACCCAGGGCAGCTCTATGCGACCACAGAATAAGGAGAAGCTGACATACTGTTCACTCTATTATACATAAGCCTCACATCGGGTTTCTTGGCAGATGCTCTCACCTTCTCAATACGGAAGTGCTACATCTATTGCGAGTCGCTACTCAGAACTGACGGCATCTCAGATTGAGGGTGAGTTCTATAGCTGTGATTATCTGAAGTGTTGTTTTCGCATCACTTTCGCGTCAGGAAGTATCGATGTCAAGTTGTATTGTTCCATGTTCCATTAACACCAACATGTTATGCTTTAGCATCAGAAGTGTGGAGCTACACCTTGTGGGAGACATTGGGCACGGACAGCTGGGGGGAGTCAATGATGCTTAATGCAGTAAGCTTAAGCAGTTCCAATATTGCTCTAGTTCGTATTAGCTATTGCGCCTTGCTCGCCCCTGGACATGCCTGCTTATAAGTCCGCAATATAACATTTAGACTTGTCTGTTAAACTTATAATAGTCAATGAAATCTGCGATCTTACTTTCTTGACTGTTTCTTACACAACAAATATTGTTCATTCCACACTCGTTTAGTTTACTACTTCACAAACATGGAGATGTTCTTATGGATGCTTTTTACCAGTCATTTGTACTTTTCGGGTAAAAGTTATTGAAACCCAAGAAATAATGCATGCTAATGGTTTCGCAGTTTCTGCACAATGCGATGCCAAATCAAATATTATCTTTACTCAGGCCGATGCGGATGCCTTGAGTAATTGCACAACTATTGACGGCGATGTTATTATAACCTCGGGAAGCCATGGCGCTATATCCCTCGATGGAATCGAAATTATCAGGGGGAGTCTACGTAACAATTATACCTGTTACTATGAACCATATAGCAATATCACCCAAGGCTATACTCTTGAAACCGTCAACTGCTCCGATGTCAGCTCTCTGACTAGTACTACGCTCACCACTATTGGCCTGGCTCTCCAGATGAGCCACATGGGTTCGCTTACAGAGCTCGAATTTCCTGTATTGGATACAGTCGGTTCTTTGACCTTATACGATTTACCGCTTCTGAGAAATGTCTCCTTCGAAAAGGGCATATCCAATCTCACTGCGGCTGGCCTAAATTACTATCAAGCAACTTTGAACGTTCAATACACAGGGTTACAGCGTATTGATGGAATCACGGCTACCTTCATCGACTTTATCAAGATTGAAAGCAATGACGACCTTACCGATGTTACTCTTTTAGACATGGTTACCTCCAACACTATCCAATTCGAGGACAATGCATCCAACCCAAACGTTTCCTTCCCGGCCCTCACTGGAGTCGGATTACTTTTTATGTGGAATATCTCGCATCTTTCGACCCCTCTCCTCGAAGCCGCTGACGCAATCTCTATTGGCGAAAGTTATATGACGTCTTTAGATTTCTCAAAACTTAAGGGCAACTTCTCGGATTCAAAACAACTTGATATTTCTATCTCAGACTGTCAGGTCCTGACATCTATATCTGGCGCAGAAATACTTAGTATTGGAGGATTATATATTGACAACAATATGCAACTTTTGAACCTTAACGGATTTGATAACTTAACAAATATCGACTCTGCGTCGTTCATGGGGGATTTTGAAAGGTATGTTGAGGCATATAAAATCACAAAAGCCTATCACTAACTAGCATTTCAAAGCATTTCATTCCCACGATTAAAAACAGCCTGGGACTTCCAGGTTAATAGTACAGATCTGAGCTTTAACTGTTCGGAATTCAACAATTACAGAAATTCGGGGATTATTATGGATAAGTATTGGTGCCAAAATCAGACTCTACCGGCTGTAACAGCAAAAAAATCCTGGGCAATTCGAAGTATCGAGTTAGAGACAAGTGCATTGATGTTTTCCACTTGTATGATGCTGGTATATCTGGTTGGGTTATAAGTGATGTTTGTAAATATATCTGTGGAAGTATATGCAATTAATATAATAGAGCTATAGAGTAGGCATGATGCAATCAATCATATACTTTTCAACTGCTACACTTCTCTATCCTTCATTCTGTGCATGTCAATCTTCATGCTTCAAAGGGCATTAGTTTGAATTTATTGCTCGGTGCTTGACACGTACTAGCCGGCAAATGACGACGAATGCTAATATTATGACTATCGATGCTTTCGACCGTGGTGTCAAATTTACCCATCATTCGGACTGCTGTCAAGGTATTTTGTTTTAAGGTAAGTTCGAAGCGGCTGACTTAACCATTTCTAGGTCGTTGGAGATCAACATCTCACAGCTCTGGGTTCGTCACATGTAAGACTGTATTATTTTGGCGTCCATGATTTTGCTATATAGAGCTGTAACTTCTCTTCACAATTGTTGAAGTTCCTCACGTGTATTCTGGTTCGCTTTTCAAAATCAGATTTCCAGGATATCATTGAGTTTCAATGCATTTCTTGGATTCTCACTTCTTACAACTCCGTCGCCTTCGCCACCTCGTTCCCCACCACCAAAAAAAATCAAGAGCATCAAAAAGCAAAAACATACAACAGTAGGGATTCGCTGGTGGTCACCCACCCAACTACTAGTCTACCGATCTGAGGCTTGTGTATGGCAGAGCGGACGGGATGCCCAATTCTCCTCAGTCTGTGGTCGTATGTGACAGTTAGGTAGGTATTTTATGATATATCTTGATACAACAGGCTGGCAATCTGATTTAACTATAATTTTTTCCATGTAAAGGTAATCCTAGGCAGGTATTACTTTGTATCGTGTTACAAGATCTGAGCTCATGCAGGGAGGGTATGCAATTACAACTTGTGTTATTTGGTGTTGAAAGTATATTCTTAATTACGCGCTAGGTCGAGTTTTAAGTTTAAGTCGAGCGAACGGAATCGACAATCTTAAATACGGTATTTTTCGAAATCCTCGCACTTTTAAGGCCAAAGTCCTAAATCTCTTTTTTAAAAGGTTTTTTTTAACAGTATAAACTTATATTATCTATATCTCTTAAATAAGTCGGTCATCCCTATCTAAAGGCTTACCTGATAACGACATATATCAACACTAAACATCTATATAAGCTGGCCTGGTAGTTTTAGTTGATTTGCAATGAGAACTTGTTATAAGTCAAGACTGTTTAGGACTGAGACTGTTTCATCTACAGAATTGCTACTTCTAGCAAGATATGCAATTTTTTAGAGCTTTAAAACATGAAAAGTGAGGGCTTTTGCGCTGTAATATTTCAGCGCAAGCTTAGTGGGAGAGTGATAACTGTAAGCGGCAAGAAGAGGAGCTGCTGTAAGATAAGAGCAGTTAGGATAAAGCTGCATCTTCTGTATTAAGAAGTAATCTAAAGGGTTGTTTGCTAATATTCTACAATATGCATTTTCTAGCAGTGGCCTTTAAACTCAGAACCTTTAATATTTAAGGCGTACTACAGGAAAGAAACTATAAGGAGCAGTGCCTAGGAATTCTCAGGATTAGAAGGCTAAGAGTAGAGAAAGAGAAACAATGATTTTTGTCTACGTCTTGCAAAGTCAACCGATTATAATTAATCCCTTTTAAACACAAATTCGACTTGAAAAGATCGCTAGCCAATAATTCTAATAATGCTTCATTTGTTAATAGCTATCTCTTCCTAAGTTTTCATTACTTACCTACTATATCTTCTGCCATTCTCTTTAGCCCTCCAAATTCAGCCGCAGGAAAGTTTTAGTCCGGGCGCTTATGACTACCTAGATATATAGGGGTAAATAAGCTATAATTAACAAGTTCTTTTTAAATAGAAGCAAAAAGATATAATAAGAAATACTTACCGTAATTAAATCTAGTATAATTTCTTTTCTAACCTAAGAGTTTATTATACAGAAATAAGCACTAGTAAATCTATACTATAGGTTTATAATTGAAGAAGTTAATAATAAATTATATAACCGTCCATATTGTAATGCCGTATAATACTTAATAAAGTTCTTCAAGACGTTAATTAAAGAAGTAGACAATTAGATAGTAGGCATTTATCTATTTCGATCTTCTATACTATAATGAACCTGGTCCAAGGTTAGTTAAGACATATACATTGTTACTATAACAACCATAAGTCTTTACTCTTCCTAGATTTCAGTTGCATCCTAATATTTCTCCTATGCTAGATCTACAGCAAGAGATGCGACAATTGTGGTGCCCGGACTGCACAGACTAAATCCGCGGCCGGTAGATGTGACGAGCTGAGCGGGATGCAGCACAGACAAGTTCGTAGAGGGTGGGTGGGGTAGCAGAGGAATTGTCGACTGCGGCTCCTATGCTGTCTTGATCAGTGCATAAGCATACCTTAAGCCAAACTTCCTATTTCTTAAAGATCATGTGGGGATTACTATTATGAGTCTTTGGTTGTTAGATGCCTCACATGTATAAGAGTATAATAAACTCATACACTTATTCTCCAACGTATATTCATTATCAATTCAACATCTTATAGCCCTTATGAACAAGCCAAAAAGCAAAAAAGGATACCAAGAACCAGATGTGGTCACAGTGCCTCATAAAATGTACAAGGAATTTGCGCTCATTTGATTCTCTACTGTTATATGTCCCTTCAAGCTGATAGATGGCCCCTCAACATCGATCGACTTTACGCTATTACTACTCCGGTTTCCTAGCCCACACAAACCGGGCCATAGCATAGATCTTTCCAACCCCAAGCTCTTTACTAGCTTGTTCAACAAGATCAATGATTTGCTGCTCTTCCATGCCCAAATGAGTAAGTAAGTGCTCCGAAGAAACCATTTTGCTAAGCTGAAGTAACTCCAAGAACCTACTACCAAGGTCCTTCATCTTCTCGTCCTCCATCCACGGCCCTACTGGAAATTTATAATCTTGCACTTGCACATCAACAAATCCGGCCTCAGATAAAGCCTCTGGCAACTGACCGGCAATGTTGTGATCGACGCCGAGCTTGGCCGCGGCCTCCAGCCGAAGTTTAGTCCACTCAATGACCTTGGACGCATGTTCCGGAGCACCAGATGGCTCATCTGTTCGAAGCGGAGGCCAGAGCTCTTGCATCTCAATGTATCCACCAGGTTTGAGGTGCTCATAGCACCGACGAAGAACACCCGGCACCTCTTTGACGTGAAAAGGAACCAGGCGCGTGTGCATGACGTCGAACATGGCATTACCATCATCACCGATATTCTTCCAGTCCTGCTCCGCGTCCATCGCTATAAAACGACAGTTACTTGGTGTTGCAATCTGCGGCTGCGGATAATTGTCTATCCCTATGATTTCAGCTGTTGGGTTTTCTGTCGCCAATTCCACAGCCCATACTCCTGATCCCGTGCCAATGTCGAGCACTCGCCCAACTGGCTTTGTTACGGGTGCATTTAGAAGACGGCCATTGAGTGCTTTAACGAAAACTTCATGTTGAATAATCAAGCGAATGTCAACTTCTTCCTTTGCTGCCGAGAGAGAATATTCATGAGAGCTCATTGCGAAAGGAATGAGCGAATAAATGAGACAGTAGTCAATTGCCTCTATTGTAGGAACGAGCTCCTTGAAGATTGTTCAGGTCATCTCCTTAAACTTATAGTGCAAGATACTGATTGCATAAGCAGAAGCACAATCGTTCGGTGCGCCGGGATTGTATCTTGGTATCTTGGGGTCCGAATATAACATTGTCGGTTAGCGCGGCAGTTATCGTTGGCCGATGTAAGAGCTGTATGCACCACGCCTGTTATTCGATTATCCTTGTAACAGTGAAAATATAGTTTCAAAGCAAATGTGAAAGACCTTATTTAAGGAGGAAAATGAACAAAATAGAATTAGTGAGCATAATATACAAAATCTAGCTACAGGTAATATCTGAATTTATGATTTTCCCAGTCTGTGAGTGTCAATCTCTCTGCTGTTAGATCCACCACATCTTCAGCCTGCATAATTTTTGGCTCAGAATCAATGTAAGCACCTTGTTGACGGTCTCGACGTTTGTTTTCCCAATCCATGTAATATCTGAGTGCTATGGACAAGGCGATTGAGATGCAAAGACAAGCAATCATACCATCATAAGCCGTCTATAGAAGTTAGTAAGTGCATGATAAAAAGTTCCTAGGGAATGAACACACATGATAATTAGGTTTCTCTGAAGACTTGAAGAGCTGAGGGCCAGCAATATTGCCCGCACAATAGCCGATGAAGAAAATGGCATTGACTGTGGTCTTTTTCGTGAAACCTGCCGTATTACTGCTGACAAGACTCAAGAGGATAGGGAAGGCTGCTGAAAACAGAATCATCATCCAGTATCCAATAAGACGGCCTATTCTGTTGCTCTGTGGGAGCTCTTTCACCAAAAGGATCCCGATCAACGCTGCAATATGCCCAATTATCACAATTATTAGTCGAGATTTGCGGATTCGGGAGGCTGAATATGTTGCTAATAAGACGGCTACAATTTGGAACCCTCCCGATGGCATCTGTAGGAGAATGGTGTTGAATTTATTGTAGCCAAACGACTTGACGATGAGAGAGCCAAACTAATGCAGGCAGTTAGTATATTGATGATTATTCGCATTGGCAGTCTTACATTGCTAACAACGCCGTTGGTGATCGATGATACGGTGATAATCAAAGTTATTAACCATGTCTTCGGGTCCTGAACAGCTTCCAAAGCTTGTGATCGAGACCATTTGTTAGACTTAAAGCTATGTTGATTTATTTGTGGCCTGCGGTCTGCTATATTGCGCTCTTGAGGATCAAGAAATCCTGCCGTGAGAGGAGTATCAGGGAGCGTGAAGAAGAGTAGTACACCCCAGAAGAATGTGACCATTCCAAAGATGATGAAGAGCCACTATATATTGAAAGTTAGCCGTAGATCTTCGTCGATGACTTCGTTTGCGTACTCTCCAAGGCTGTAAGCTACCACTAATATGTGAGATCCCATATGCCATTAAAGCACCGAGAGTGTTCGCGATACCGTTTCCTAAGAACCAAATTCCATGTCTCCAAGCATGCTCTGATGGTTTGTACCAGATTCCTGTCAAAAGACTGAATCCTGGACTGACGGTACTCTCTGTCATTCCAAGAAGCACGCGGAGAGCGCACATTCCGATAAAGTTCTGGCTTGCACCATGGCAGCCAAGTACAACGGCCCAGACAATACTAGAACACGTCAATATGCATGGTCAATTACATGAAACTTCATTGGCCACTTAATGAGGGAATAAGTGGTCTTACATCGATACTGAGAGGAACTTTGCCAAAGGAAACTTAACGAAGCCGAAAGAAGCGGGATAATTGGCAATAAGATAGCCAAAGTAAAAAGCGCTCCCAAGCCAAGAGTAATCTTGTCCGACCAGATTCTGTGATCAAGTTAGAAGATAGGTTAGATTAAGTAGAACATTCACATACTATATCTTCAATAATTCCCATTGAAGAAGAGTAATTGAGACTGCTTTTATCGAGAAATTGGAGGAAATAGGAGAATGTCATCAATGGCATAAGACTAGGACCGTTAAATTTGATTCTATCTATGGTATATTTACTCACTGTAAATCGATCTTTCTCAGAAGCGCTTTCTCTTCTCTTGCACTCGGAAGTGAAAACACATCACCCACTACCATGACTTCGATGTCTTGAGAAAGCGAAAGTGGAGGCTTGGTGTCTAATGAAATATCTTCTCCTGTCGCGGGATTCGTGGAGTTCCCCATGGTAACCAAGTTCTAATAGTGAAATCAATATATGTAAGCTTCTAGACCAAGATACAATTCATATATAGAATAAGCAAAAATAATCCCAATAAAGGGGTTTGAGTTGCACTTATAAACGCTGAGGTCTATCTTTTAGATGATATTATCTATTTTGTGGACAATGACACTGATTTGAATATCTATTGATAAGTAAATGTAAGATGCGAGCGCCCTCATTTTGTTATCAGAAGGCCAGAATCAATACTGTAAACAACTTGTTCGTTCCTTGGAATCTGGTCGGCATCTGATCGGCAACTTAGATACCTGTCGTCTAATATGCCTGGTGATTCGTCAGAAATTGACGACACACACTAAGCGGTTCGACCAGACGATAAGAGATAGAGTACCCTCGTAACCATTCTACATCCTCGAATATTTTTTTTGTTGATATTCAGTACCTTGCTTCTACTGCAGGCATGTCATAGCGGATTGGTCTAATTTTGAAATATCGGCCCACGAACTGAATCGCAGAACATACTATTCATCACCTGGCTCGGCTCGGCTCGTCTAAGCTGGATCATGAATACCAATAGCAATCACAATGCAGATGGATCGAGCAACGACTCCACACCACATCATCTCAAAACAAAAAGAAAAAATTTATCTGGTCGATCTAAAAATGGTATGTACTTTAGAGAAATATTTGTGGCGATTACTTTATCGATAATCTCTATCCAATAAATGCTGACTATCGAACGGAGGCTGTTTGACCTGTCGAGCAAAGAAAGTGAAATGTGATGAAGGCCTTCCATCATGCCACAGATGTCAGCGCCTCAAGTTGAACTGCCAGCAGCCATCTTCTCGGATACTGCGACACCATGACAATACTGCTACAAAGTCACGTTTTCATACAAGGTGTTCTTCAATTCCATTGTTGCCACTTTTGCCTCGAGAAGGTATAGAGTCTCATAATGACAATCATGAGCCAGATTCTGAGATCGGAGGCTTGCAAGGACAGCATACTTATTATGGCTGTTGCCATTCACTTAGGAACAACAACCTTGAGAGACCTCCTGTACTTGGTGGCGTTGGAACTTCTCCAGTACAAGCCACAGAACTGCCTATACTAGATCAGAGTGTCAGTTTTGATACACAATGGCTCTTTCCATTTCCCCCAGTTTTTGAGAGCCCATTCTCATGGGAAGACGAAGTTAGAGCTGAAGCTATTCAGCCATCCATCGTTCTATCGGTAGCATACATTCTAAATATGGTACCACAGGCCATTACCTTGAACAAATACGAAGAACAAGCCATTATTCATTTTGCTACAGATTTCTCTCTCTCGCAAACAACGCGAGATCCCCAATGGTCTACGCCTACGTTAATCCTGCGAGAAGCGTTGCACAGTTCTAAAATGTTGTTACATTCAATCCTTGCTGTATCACTTCTGGATCTTACTGTTCGCAAAGTAAACTCATGTGACATGCGGCAACTTGCCCAGAAACACTACGAGCTGGGTACAAAGAGACTCGTCCAAGCATTACAGTCGGAAGTATGTCCTGATCAGCTTGGGGTATTGGGAACTTTCTATTGTATATATACATTCATGTCTCAGCAGCAGATGATTAGCTCGTCGAAGATTAATCAGCTTAGTATTACAACTTTGGATCATATCAAGAAGCACGGGCTACACACCGCATCGATAGTCACCAATTTCACTTCTACTGATCCAGCAAATTCAGCTGACACCACCGAATATGGTCAGCGAAGTCTCCTAGCTCGGTTGACACTGTGGCTTTTAAAGTTGGATGCACAGTGTAGTTTCTATGGCTGCAAATCTAGTGTAGCAGAATATTTCGAAAGATATCCAGAGAAGCTGAGCGGAATTCAAGGCCTCTCGCGTATCGCCCTACAACTCAACTGGAAGGACGAATATCCTATCAGTCAGAGCATTCGAGATATTGAGAGCTGTCTGCCAGTGGATATGCTGATGGAACTATCCTTTATCATGTGTCAAGTGAGCAGTACTCATGAAATGATGGAGCCAGCGAAGGGAACGAGCTATACGGCAATATGCAAGCGACTGGATGTTCTCGAAGTGGTATATTTTCTTAGAAATCCATTCAATGCCATAGCTGACTTGAGCGACCACAGAAATATGCTTCGATTTTTTATTATGGCTCATCAGATATGACCCTACAGCCTTCTATGAAAATCAATTGTGCAACTTCAGCGACGATGTTCTACGCATTGAGGATATACTTGGAGGCAACCATACAGTCGTCATTCTGCATGTTAGACAATGCCGCTGCAAAGCGCGCACTTAGTAGACTACTACTCTTTGCCCAGCATGTTTGTCCTGATGGTATTCAACAACCGCTTTATGAGTTCCAATGGTCTCTTTTTATTGCATGTATCATAAATACTGATAGGATATACCAACAGTGGATTCAAGCTCGAATCTCCGATACGCGCTTCAAGAAAGTGTTGCAGCGAATTCTGACTCTGAAGGTCACGGAGCGAGGACTTAGTTTAGATTCCCTTAGACAAATACTGCGAAACACAAATTAAATATGTAATTTATAATAACTTTTTGCAAGTGTTGGTGTACGGGTTAATACAGGTATGATGATAATGAAGGAGTACAGAAAATATCCGCCAAGCTGTCTGATTGGCTGGATTTTGACGACAAATAGACGAGGACCGGCTATTGTACATCAATCGATTAGGTTAGGTTTTCAAATTCATTAACCTATAGGTTCATGTTATATTAGGTTTATAAGTTTCAACTCTTTTTAGCTGCACCCTAGATGTAGCAGAGCTGAAAAGTTGATGCAGACAGCATTAACTTAAAGTATTAAAATAATGTATAAGAAAACAACCTATATAGGGAACCGGATCAGATATTAACACATCGAAATTTTAGTGTAAACGTACATAATACCGGAATTCTGGAAGTGCAATAATTCTATACAAATTGACATTGACACTTGATTACAGCTTTATTTAAATTTGCTACAGATTTTCTGTAGCATTTTTAATTATCTTTATTTTACCTTCATGGATTTAGGCGCTCCCTCAAAAGCAAGGCTGTACGCTAAATGCTCCAAATGTAAACGTTTCGTGAATAACAATGCGCTTAAGAGCGTGTATAGACAAGGATTCGTGATTGGATCGGTATAAATGATTCTCTAGTATTTGTGTAACCGTAAAAATGCCAAAAATAGCGGGGTATGTCATTGCTGCCTTGTATCTTGTCTTCAGCCGTATCAATATAGTCAGTTTTTATGTGAACGTTAAAGGGACAGCATACAATTTCACCTCTCCCATTTTTCTATTGCAATTGTCCTACTCAACCTTATTCTACAATGGCAGACATTTTAGCTGCAGTCGGTGTTGCATCTTCAATAACAACATTCTTGATTATCGCGTGGAACTTAGTACAACGCATTAATGAATATGTCTCAAATACGAAAGCTACTCGTACTGCCTTTCATGATCTATCCCACCAGCTTCCTCTCATCTTGGAAATTCTCCGAGACATGGAAAATAGCAAAGCGGAGGACCCAGACAAAACGGCTTCTCTTGCTGAGGTTGTAAAAGGTTGTACTTCGCAAGTGCGCATACTCGAAACATTGGCAGACAAAACACTCCCTAGTCCAGGCGATTCTAGGATTACAAAGACTCGGAAAGCGATTTGGAGCATTCGTTTAGAAAGCAAACTCCTTGAGTCGTCAAGAATATTGGAATCCTACAAGACTACCCTATTACTTCACCTAGGAGCTGATAAAGATCAGAAGAAGCTTGAAGTGGGAAGAGGTGTATCATCAAGCACAAAAGATCTAACCCTCTATCATTTCATGTCCTCACGGATATCACAATTTATTGGGCGAGAAAACACATTGAAGCAACTTGAAAACGAGTTCGATTCTTTGCCTGCAACGAGCATGCTTCCAAAGATTGTTATTTTGAGAGGCATGGGAGGCCAGGGCAAGTCTCAGATAGCGATGGAATATTGCGTACGATCATTTGCGAAACGTACCTATAAAGCTATCCTATGGATCGATGCTTCATCTACAGCCTCAATGATGCGTACTTTTGAAGATATAGCGGATAGAATGACAGGCTATAAGCAAGGCTTTAAGGATACCGAGTCTCGCATCCGCTTTGTTAAGTCAATACTTCAGTCCCTTGATGGTCCATGGTTAATGATATTTGACAACTTTGACGAACCTGAGAAATCACCTGATATTACGCGTTTCTTCCCATGGGGTTGTGGTGCTATTATATTCACTAGCAGACATTCTGATGCTGACCGACTTGGAAAGTTCATCTCAGTGGATGCTATGGAAGATTTTGAAGGGATAGAGCTACTCTTTGCCCGAACCGACCGTACTCGAACTCAAGAAACGGTCCAACAAGCCATGATTGTTGCAAAGAGGCTTGCTCTTCACCCTCTTGCTATTGATCAAGCCGCCGCCTACATTAAAGACCGGAATCTTAGCTACACGCAGTTCATACAACACTATGAGGAGAGGAAAGAGTTTATTCTTAGACATACACCTCAATTCTGGGACTACCAACGAAGTTTCAGTGAAAGCGAGCAACGTGTATCTTTAAGTGCCTTTACGACTTGGGAGCTGTCTATCAAGCAAATCAGTAATTACGAGGACAAGGAGTTGATGGCCCAGTTGCTTACTTCATTTGGATTTTTTAACTCTTCGAAAATAAGCGAGGACATATACAAAATTCTAGTTGAGCACCAGAAGAATATAAATCCTGTTTGGCTGAAAGGTTTCCAACGACTGGATGGCGAATGGGATAATTATAAATTCGGCGATATCACTTCCAAATTGAAGAGGCTTTCTTTGCTCCAAGACTCAACAAACTATGAGAATAAGCATATAATAATGCTTCATCCTTTGATTAGAGACTGGATACAATGGAGAATCTCTCCAGAGGATCGTCAGAAAATCTCCATGGATACAATCCAGGCCCTCTCTACTATAATCACGGTGCTAGCACAAGAGGGAAATCTCCTAGAAAAAGCTTATACAGTAGATGTTAGAAGAGAAATCCTCGCTCATATTGATACTTGTCTCTCAAACGCTAGAGTATTCTTGAGTGGGCTTCACTGCATGGGATCAGGAGACCTAAGAGACCCTGCTCTCTTATTCGCTTCCTTTTATACGAAAATGGCAAGATATGAGTCCGCGGAAGATCTTCTTTCTCAAATTCTAATTAGTGACACGAAGCAAGTTGGAGTTGATGTGCATTCCATGTTGAAGGTACAGAGAGATCTCTCAACAGTATTGTGTGATCAGGGTAAATACGTGGAGGCCCAGGCCATTATAGACAAGAGTCTACAAACTAGCACTCAGAGGCTTGGTCTGGACCATTCCAGCACAATACAAGCTACTAAGGCTTTTGCATATATCTCATACAAGAGAGGACATTTCCAAGAAGCCGCAGCCGCATATACTAGAGCACTTCAGCATCTCAGGAAGCAGTCGAAAGCAAACCACGTAGAGATTCTACTTACTCTAGAAGAATTGGCAAATGTCCACCGCTTTGATGGCAGACGAGATCAAGCAATTATCTTATGCAACAAGGCTTTGAAGGGCAAAGAAAAATTGTATGGCCATGATCACATAGAGACATTGCGCTCTGCACTCCATTTAGCAAATATCTACCGCACGCACTGTCGATACCAGGATGCTAAGGAGCTATACGACCGAGCATACGAGGGATTCTCTAGACAAATCGGCTTGGAACATCCACTTACAATAGAAGCTGTTATAAATCAAGCAATTGTGACTTGCAATCAAGGCTTTTATGAGATGTCAGAGCACTACTTCTTAAAAATCACAAATATTAGCGAGAAGTGCCTAGGACCTTGTCACCCGATGACTCTAAGCATCTGCAATAATTTTGCTTGTTTGCTTGCTAAACAAGGCAAATATCAAGAAGCGGAGCCAAAATATCAACGAGCTCTCGAGGGAAGAAAATCTCTAGTGGGATTCGGACATCAAGAGACATTAAGGACAGTAGAACGCCTGTGCAACCTTTACTGGATAACGGGAAGACATGAAGAAGCCGAAAATCTCGCCACTAAGGTACTGAAGGCTAAAGGTATAGAAGTTGGCTATTCTCAATTGAAATGGTGCAACACAGAAACTGTTTTTCGCAATGCCGTTGAACGAGAAGAATATAACCAACCGGGGAATGTGGATGCACTCGAGTGTGCGGTATATCTTGCGTCTGTTCATGTCTCTCAGGGTTCTTTAGAGGTAGCTGAGAGAGCTTACGAAAAAGTATTGCCTCTATATAGATTACACTTTGGCCTGCAGCATATCGAGACTTTAAGAGTCACAGAGGCGCTAGCCCAACTGTATCGTTCTCAAGGGAGAAGTGAGGAACTGCAACATCTTTATGCCAATATCCTCGAGCCAGAATCGAAAGATGGTAAAGAACAGAATGAGGCTATATCTGATTTAATGATAGGTCTAAGCTGGGAAGAGAAGTGGGAAGAGTGAGTCGTAAGTCTTCTCTGGACACTAATACTTTGAAGAAGAGAACGGGTCTGAAATACAGAGAGCAGTTTCTATTGCCATAGCTAAACAAATATTGTTGTCGCTACTTCTATATATACACAAACACACAGGAATTCAACAAGGTAGCTAAGGTAGTGACCATAATAATCTACATCGTGACGCCACTTGCATATTCTGGTTTCAAACATAGTGACATCTATCCTGCATGGGCTATTGGAACTTCTCACCTCCCACGGACGTATTCGAGCACTTGACTACACATTCAAGTACTTACTCAACATATCTACCCCGATGTTTTATGATACCAATTGGAGGGTTACTATTACTATTCTTTCTGGTAAATCAATATGATCAGGGGGGTTTCAACTCATTGAACAGTCTTGGAGTATTCGGGAAATAGTCATTACTTTCAATTTGATCCTTTGAATCAATTTCCAAATTTCACTACTTCTCGCGTCAGGCATAATAATCCCTTATCAACGCCCCCGCTTTCTCCGCAATTCCATAGACATCTCCTTGGATATGAGTAGCCGCCAACATGGGAATGATACTTGCATCCACGACCCTCAGCCCCTGTATCCCATAAACCCTTAACTCAGGATCCACTACGCCTCCCAACTCTCTGGGCATCATCGCTGCAGTCCCTGAGTGATGATGTGTGCTAACCACATTGCCTCTAACCCACTCGTCGATTTCTTCGGGTGTACTTACGGTGGATGCAGGGTAGGTCTCATTGATGGCGATGGCTTGGAGGGATGGAGCCTGCCGGAGGAGACGCGTATAGTTAAAGCCGATAGCGAAAGCGGCAAGGTCGAGGGGGTTAGAGAGGTAACGCAGGTCTATCAGAGGGGGATCAAAGGCAGAGGTACTATTGATTTTGACAAAGCCACGACTGAAGGGGTGTTGGTGTACGGGGATGATAACTGTGTCGTCGATTATAATCTCGAAATGTGCAGTGGCTGTAGAAGGAATGTCTGCTGTTAGGAGGCGGTGTTGTAAGGTGTAGCCGGCAAGAACAGTGGGATGGGTGGAAATAGGGAGGTACTCCGAGGGTGACTGTGACGAGGCGGAGTTGAAGAGGGACGTAATTGAGCTGCCGAGCCAGGCGAGGGGGAGGAAGGAGAAGGCGTTCCCCCCCGCCGTTGTGAAAGGGCCTGAACTTGTTAATGTGTGAAATGTTAAGGACTCGCTGACTTGCCTTCTCTCTTTTCATCATACAGTTCACGCTGCTCAGCAACCCATGTTTCATTGGTTAAATTGCCGACCTGTACTTCAACATTAACACTTTGGACCGTAACTGCCAAGACGTGATCTTGGTGATTTGTGCCCACTCCTGGAAGATCTACAACTGTTTCAATTCCAAGTGAGCTTAGGTGTCTTTCATCACCAATCCCAGATAGCTGTAAGAGTTGCGGGGTGTGTAGTGCCCCTGCAGCCAAAATCGTCTCCAAAGTTGAGAAAACTTTATATCTCTTCTCAGATTCGTCAATAGCATACTCGACTCCAATAACACAACTACTGTCGTTATTGAATAGCAATTTTGTCGCCTTCGCTCCCGTCAAGAGATGTAGATTCGTTCTTTCTGGATCATAAAATCCCTGAGAAGTTGATCTCTCCTGATTCTTTGAATCAAGAGACAACGTGTACCAGTATGCCCCAACATTGTCGCCTCCGTAAGCATCATTCAAAATCGGTACATCCAGTTCCTTAAATGCACTCAAGAAATTTGCTATCCTTGATGAGCAAGCTGTAGTACTACACCTCTTCTGATGTACTTACCAGTACTTGGCCACACAAACCGCGAAAACCCCGTTTGCACATGACCACCCTCGCCACGAGAAGCTGCATCGTATCCAACTCCCCAAACTGCCTCTTCGGTAGCATCTGGCGCTGTGAAGTTCTCACTCTTTTTAAAATAAGGCAACATGCCTTCCCAGCCCCACCCCGGATTTCCCAGCTCTTCCCAGTGATCATAGTCAGTTTGCGAGCTCCGCACAAAAACCATCCCATTGAGGACGGTGCTGCCACCGACAACTTTGCCTTGTGGGAGGGTGATAGTACGATTGGCAGATTGGGTGGTGGAGAGATTGGTCTGAGGGGTTGAAGTAAGGTTGTAGTCGTAAATGGTCCCTTGGGCACCACACCCAAGGGATGGGATATTACAGGTTGAGATGAGGGGAATGGTGATAAAAGACTCGTTTCTGGAGCTACGAGTTGTTAGTCGTATCAAAATCAAAAAGAATCTGAAGGTCGCAGGTAATTAATACAAGGGTCCGGCTTCGAGAACAAGAACCGTCTTATCTAAATCAATCAGTGGGTGGACAAAAAGAGTAATAATGCAACCGACTTGAGTCTTCTGTGAGCCTGTTTGCGACAACCAGTCCGCTTAAACCACCGCCTACTATAATGTAGTCGTATGTTCCATTGAAATTATGTCTCCCAGAGCCAATAACAGCTGAAGTAGTACATTGCGCAAAAAATATGCTTACGATGAAGATGAAAGTAGGGTTGAGGGACATTGTTGGACGAAACATAGTGTTGGTCTACAGACGCAAAAATAAAAGCTGAAAAAAAATAAACAAAGATCAAGTGAAACACTTTTCCCAATGACGAGGGACAGAGGAGTACTTATATAAAGTGAAGCTGGGGTGCAAGTTTTCACTTAATTGGTGAGTTAATTTAATTATAGGTTACCTAATAATCGAGACCCGACTGCATCTCGCATGACTATGCATGCATATGCGTCTCGGCAACTTCGTAAGGCAGTCATCACTTAAAGAAGTAAAGGGACTTATAAAATTGGTAGTTAAGTATCTTCTTTATAAGGTAGGTGTTACTAAGATTATATATATACTATATAGTAGTACTTACTTATATAGCTAATAACAATTTATAGATGGGTATAAATATCAATAAAGGTATAGAAAGTAGATTACGTTTTATAACAATTATAGCTAAATTGAGTTCTATTAAGGATAAGCGAAAATTATACATAAGATTTAACCTATACATACTTATAAGAGAAAAATGATGAGACTAGCTTCAATAATCTATATAAAAATTTTATATATAGGTAGAGGTTGATTTATAATTGTAGAAACACTATAAATACTTCGATAACTAGAGAAAGCTATTTTCTTGCATTAAATAAGATGTAAAACTGCTTTTCTAAAATTTATATCTGACCTCTTAGATACTAACATCTGTATCTAGAAAATAGGATCGTAGAGGCTATAGGTTAGAGCTTAGAACTGCAAATCGATTTATAAGATATACGAAACACATGACAGAATTCCAAAGTTAAAGGTTCTAAACGAGTTTCTTATTTGTTGTATGCAAAAGCAAACTCAAGAGGGGTAAAGTGATTTCATCGCGCAGTGCACACAAGACCCAATCGCTTCGTGTTGTCAAAAAGCCTTTGGCGTGTACTGGTGACTAATCGTTTATGGATAGATGGTGCCGAGCCCGTGTCGACAAGTACTAAATACGACGTAACAAAATTCATGATTCAAGTAACAGAAATTAGATACAACTGTCACATACGACCACAGACTGAGGAGAATTGGGCATCCCGTCCGCTCTGCCATACACAAGCCTCAGATCGGTAGACTAGTAGTTGGGTGGGTGACCACCAGCGAATCCCTACTGTTGTATGTTTTTTGATGCTCTTGATTTTTCTTTTATGGGTGATGGTGGGGAACGAGGTAGTCGGCGATTGTTTTGTTGCACTGCTGTTTGCGCAATTGTCCACACGTGAGCAATTAGGGATAAGGATTACTAAAACAATCCAAAATCCAAGCCATTGTCGGGTTCAACGTATTTGACATACTTGACTTCATTATCTGCTTGCTTTATTGAGTTATAGGAAGATAGGAAGCAGCTTGGAGAAATTTGTATTTCATAAGAGTTAGTCCCATTGTCTGAAGAACACAAGAAAACATACCCTGAAAAATTCTTAGGAATTTCATTTTTATCACTTGAAAAATGCCAAGATATTCTGAAGGACGTTGATGTACAGGGTGGCTTCGGGTGTTAAGAAACACTTTGAGTTCGAGCTTACCTGACTTCTACTTTGTCCCAAGAAAATATTGCTAGTAGTTGACTGGATCTCTTTTTCAGGAACGTGACTGCCAGTAAATCCCGTAACAGGTCTTTTATTCAATTGAGTGTCAGAGTAATGGGAAATGTCACAAGTTATCCAATCATAATCACTTAGGTAGTATGGTCCAGATACCGTGGTGATGTAGCTCAATTTGATCTTACTAATTGACAATTGACTAACTCTTGCCACCATTCAAAAACATAGCCTTAAAATCAGCGTTACTCTTTGGCGCAGCCTTGCCTTCCTCCTCTTTTTCCTTCTCCTTGACGGCTGGCACAGCAGCCTTCGCAAACCCAAGACCCCTCTTGACACCCAGACCACTTTTAGGGCCAGGTCTCCTAACAGGAGCAGCAGGCTGCATAAACCCGCCAGCAGGTTTCTTTGCAGCCGCCGCAGGGACAAACCTATCGCTCCTGTACTCCTCCTTCTCCTGGAAAAGGTCCTTCACGCTACCAGTCCTGAGCTTCCGGCCTGGGACAATCTCGTGGCCTTCAAGTGCAAGTGAGGCTCGGCCAGCGGCGCTGACGTCTGAGTACTCGATAATGGCACCTTGGTGATCGGGACGAAGAACTAGCTTGGTGACTTCGCCGTGGGTCGATGCAAGGGCTCGAATGCGCGCATCATTCACTGTGTCGGGCACGTTCATGATAGCGAGTGTTCGCGCTGCGATCTCTGCTCTGGATGGTGCGTGTGAGGCATGTATGTCTGTGGAATTGGTCTCCAGTGAAGGTGACATGCGGATATCACCGTCAGCATCTGGTGCAGGCGATCCTGAGGTTGCTTTGACAAATGTGCTTGTGGCTGTTGGCTTGAAGTTCGTAGCAGAGGAGAGATCGACCTTCATGATTTGCGACTTGAACTTGGTGTTGTCTAATTCAAGGGCAGCAGTAGCCTCTTCTTTCTTGGTAAATACCACAAATCCAGCACCCTTGCTGACACCAGCCATGTTTTTGAGAATCCTCACATTCTCGATTGTACCGTACTTCGAGAAAACTTCTTTCACATCCTCCTCATTCGCACTTCGGTCCAGGTTGGCAATATGAACTTCTCGTCCTTCGTTCATTGCTCCTTCCCGTGGCTTCTTGCTTGTGGGATCAGAGTATTTGGCAACCAACTTGAAACGTTTTTCAATCAATTTCCCATCGAGCTTCGTAGCAGCAGCGGCTGCTTCGGCAGTTCTAAAGGAAATGTAACAGAAACGACGATGTGTATTGAACTTCAAACTTGGCCAGCGAATGCTGAAAATCTCTCCGCAGTCCTTGAAAAGATCACGCATGTACTCTTCATCTGCCGTTGGTGGATAATTGGTGACATAAAGAGTCAATCCAGTACCCTTCGTAACTCGAATTTGATTCTCGCCTAAATACTTCCCATCACGAATGAGAGCTGACTTAACGTCATCGGTTGATCTAAACTCGATCAAAGCAGTGGCTGACGATTTGTCGGCTTCAGTTTTGACTGTAAGGTTGTTGATATGTCCGTATTCTCGGAAGAACTGCCGTACTTTCGTTTGTGTAACTTCCGCAGGAAGGTTGCTAACCATGACGGTGGTATTCTCGCGATCACGTTTAAGGTGTTGTGATTGTGCAGCGTTGGGATCCTCAACAGGAGCATCTGACATTACTTCGTCACCTCTCTGCTTCTTGCTAGCACTTTCTTCTGCTTCTTCACCATCATGCTTTCTCTTCGCTTGGGAAGAAAATTCAGTATCCATAATAGCGGCTTCAGCTTGCACTTGAGGCTGTTGCGTTTGTTGAGCATATAGTGCTGCAGCTTCGGCGGCTTCTTTCTCACGTCTTTTCAGAACACCCTTTGATGATCGTCGGGCAAACAACATTGTAGATTGCAACTCGGTAGCAGTTTCACGGAGCTCAGCGTGCTCAAGTAAGATCTCAATAATCTTCTCTGGCCAGTCTAGGGTACGTCGATTAATACCTTGCTTCAAAACAGCCGTTGCCGCAGTGTAATCATCTTGATCATCACTCGACGCAGCAACTATCATCTCCCAGATGTAGTAACGCTGCCAGAATTCCCAACTATCACCATAGACCTTCATGAGCTTCTTCCATTCACTACGAGCCTCATCAAACAAGCCTCGATCGGTCAAATGTTGAATGTATAATCTTTCAAGCCGATAAGTTGGATCGCCCTTGTAATCCTTCTTGCCAACCAACTTCTCTCCCCACTGTTGGGCACTCTTCAAAGCCTTGGGGAAGCCCTCAACGGATAAAACAGCGTCTTCTTCTTGGGCGTCATCGCTCAAAGGAAGTCGGCGGAGGTAGCCACACCATGCAGCAAATAGTTTCAGAACTGATTCCATGTTACCATCTTTATCCAGACCACTTTTCATTGCTGAAGTCTTGAGCTCCTCCATCTGTGTATACGTAGCACCTGCAATCTCAGCCCTGCGTAGATAGAGCGCCCATATTGCTCCTGATGTTGGGACATGAGTCGCTGCTCTCTGAGCTACAATAAGGGTATTTGGCAGCTCTGAGCTGGCGTTGTTTTCGCTGTTCTTCGGTGGAGGCAGGCTGGCGAGTGCTTCAATATTTGCATAATAATCCTCCCATAAATCTGGTAATGTTGTTCCAAACTGTAAGAGAGCTCTTTCATACAACGCAATCAGCAGTTCTCTTGATCCGCCTTTCTTTCTGCTCTGTATCACTTCCCACTCCAGGTATACTCTGTAAGCCTCCCATTCAGCCTCTACACTAGCTTCTGCACCTCGAATCAATGATAATTCGTGATCTTCGCGTTGACTACAGAGCTCCTTAGCATGCTTAGCAGCCTGCGTTGTCCGAATCATAGTCTCCTCCCATGATGCCTCATCATAATTTGTAATGAACGTTGAGAAAAGTTGCGACGTCTCATCCCATGCTGTATGGGGAACTTGTAATCGATCCTCGAAGAGGCCCCGCACCCTTTCAAAAGACGTGCTCTCTGGAGACTTTGACAACAATTCCAACTCGATAGTAATCCACTTGTTCCAGAGCTCATGGCTGTCGTTGATGCGGTACTTGGTGGATTCGGCGCCTTGCTGCCACACGCTCAATGCATCCTCCAGACCAAACATTTCTTGGCTCAATAGCTGCTCCTCTTCTGATAATCCAGATTCATCCGACTGCGAAAGTTGGTAAAGGGACCATACGTATTCGCAGTATGCGATCCATAGGCGCATACTCATCGGTTCTTCCGTTGTCGCTCGTTTGAATAGTTCGACCAACTCAACACGCTGTATTAAATCCGAAGCTCCCGAAGCAGCTTCTACAGCTGCTATCCATTGCTTTTCTCCAATAGGATCCGCCATTTCATAAACTTGTAAGTTTGTTGTAAGTCGTGTCTGAAGAAAGTATAGCTCGCGAGCTCACAACAGGGCCCCGAGGAGCTCTAAATTATTGCTGTGAGATGTCCGCGCATCTAGTAAACTTTGCAAATCTGGACACAGATAGTGATACTTCTTATAGCTTAGGAAAAGTAAAGTGATTTGAAGATAACGTAAGTGTTTTTTGTTGTTTACAAAGTTGATTGAAATGTGATCATTCAAAGTCCAGAGCTCACTCAAACGAGTCTAGTAGTGGTATTCTGCCAGTATACACCGCTATTATATCCCCAATTCTAAGGCACATATCAAAAGTCGTCAACTCTGACATGCGATATCGACGACATCCATCCAACAACCCATCACAATGACTCTCCATGGCCCTTCGCGGCAATTGGTGAGGTGTGGTAAGTCCTCTCAGCCAAAAACTTTGCAAAGCTCAATTCACTGACCCAATTCCAGCCACCGCTTTCGCACCCTCGCCATCACCACTCTTCTCCCTCCTCGCGCCATCGATCCAGCGCCGCACATTCTTCTGGCGCAAGAAGCCCGATGTACCCGGCAAACTTCCGGAGAACCCGTTCACCGAGGAAGCGTTGAAGAGAAAGCCAGCAGCGAACCAGATGCCACAGCGCGGAGATCTTGCCTCCAGCTCTGTATTCGAAGATGAACAACTCGCTGGAACAACCAAGCCCAAGGCGGTTGATACCAAGGCGGGCGCATCAGCTCCGGTAGCTCGAAACCGAGACTATATGGCTGCGGCATTGGATCCAGATCCAGATGCTAGGATGAGATGGGAGAGGAAGATGGTCATTAGAGACATCAAGAAGAGAGGGCGATTGTCAAAAACGCAGGTTATTAAGAGAGAGGAGAGAGAGCTTCTGAGCAAGAGTCATGATTTCAAGACTAGTGTGAAGAAGTTGGGTATGCTGGCTAGACAGATCCAGGGAAAGACCGTTGATGAGGCTCTTGTGCAGATGAGATTCTCTGTCAAGAAGGCTGCCAAGGATGTCAAGGAGCACCTCTACTTTGCAAAGAATGAGGCCATTGTCAGAAGAGGAATGGGCTTGGGTGAAGTGAATGGCACAATGGGTGAGCCTATTAACATTATTACCAAGGACGGAAAGAGAATCAAGGTTGAGGACAGAACAAAGATGTATATCGACCAGGCTTGGGTTGGTAAGGGCGCCTATTCTATCACACCAGATCACCGTGCCAGAGGACAGATCAATTTGATGAAGAACCCAACCACAAGTAAGTTATTTCCAGATTTTTGGACAGAGACAGCAACTGATAGTTCCCAGAACTTACCGTCATCTTGAAGGAGGAGGCTACCCGTGTGAGATTGCACGAGGAGGCGGAGGGAAGAAAGTCCAGAAAGAAAGCCTGGACTCCACTTCCAAACAGACCCATCACAGAGCAAAGACAGTACTACTCGTGGTAGATTATGAACTTGAGTAGGGTGTCCAGAACACAAGCAGCGGTAGCATGTAAATTATTGTACAATCATCACTACATGTATCTCCACGTACATTGGATTTATGATCACTTGAGATATCCCAATTGTGCTCCCTCAAAACTATAACATCGGGCATCAAAACATTCTATTCATAATTCATCTATTAAAGCTTACTCTGCACGCAAAGAGCAATACCACACAAGGACAGTATCATCCCAATCCATGTATCTACATAGATCAGCAAATAAATCACCTACCACAGCACGTGGATGACTTACCTCTAGAAATGACCTTTCTCTCAACCCACCACTCCCCAATAACTGTGAACAGAAAAGCCATCGAGTTGGTAATCGGAACAGTAAGACTCAATTCTGTAATATCAAGTCAGCATTTGCTTCCGATCTGTTTCCGCCATCTCCATTCCTCCTATCCCCAAAGTCCACAGCTATAATGACGTTCCCCCAATCCTCCGGACCACTGTCGTAGACAGGAAACTCCTTCTTCCTACCTCCTCTCCTCTCCTCCGTTCCCCTCCCACCAAGAAAAGAAAATCCGCACTCACCAGCCTGTCCAATCAACAAAAAGAACCAAATACTCCCCGTCAAGTTAATCACCAGCGGCAGTGCGTACTTGGGGTTACGCAGCAAATCGATGACGCCAAAGAACGCGCCATACACCCGGCTCTTGAACCAACTGTTTGCAATATCGGGGCGCTGCAGGATCGGGTGTGCAGGTGGGGTGTGCGACTTCGCAGCGCGGCGGATGAAGGGTGTTGTGAAGCCCCAGGCTAGGCCGATGAGGAGGAAGCCGAGGACGTAGTTGAAGATTGGTGGTGAGGAGACCGGAGGGTCTGTGGGGGTGGCGTCTGCCATTTTTGGATGGGCGTGGAAGGACTGAGAGTGGTGGTGGTGATGTGAGATTGATAACTTCCAGGTCGTGGTGGTGAGGCTGTATGTTGTTGTACCTACGGAAGTACGTACCGATGTATGTACGTCGGGTGTGGAGTGCATGCTGAGGCTGAAACTGCGGGAAGGCCTGCTATTCTGTGGCTGTGCTCTCTATTCTGTGTTTGAGGATCAGGTTTGGTTGACTTTAATTATCTACATCACTCTGTATGTGCATTACATTTCCCGACATGACGTCTGCAATGCAATTTTGACATAGTATTCATGCTTCAATATATTCCCTGTTGTTATTTTTTGTATTCAAAGTTGGAAGTTAGAGGTATTCCATCAGCTCCAAATGCCGTTCTTCAATTTCAATGTATATTGTGCTTCAGGCCTTATCTAACAATATGTTTTATCTGGTAGATCACTAGATCTACCAAATCGCACTTCCCATTTTTTCATCTATGGTAATCAAGCATACCATATCATCGGCACTTGTTCTCGAGATTTTCTTCCTATGGGTGAACTCATTATCTTCAATTGATTAGATTGAGGCTTCTACGATACTATGTGATCAAAGCACGTCCCCTGGTTTTAAAACGAAATTTTCTGTTTTTATGCTTCTTCATTATAAATAATTTATTCGCCTCTGAGTACAAATAAATCCGAGGATGTATTTCATTTATACAGTATTTTAAGGCTTAAATATCTGGGACAACTCTTTCCAAATCAATAAGTTCCTATACAGTTTGAATGGCTTATGCTACGGTGGTTCAGCCGCTTGCTCAGCTTTGTCGAGCTGAGACAGAAGGCGTAATCTATGATCAGCACATTTAGGGGCTGGTAAGCTGCTTTGCAGTGCTATTATTTACGTATATTTTACGCCGCAGAGCAGTGTTCAGATGTACCTTATGATCAGAAATTCATGTCCCCTATTTCGAATTTTTTCTAACGATTGTACACCGCAGTGTAAGTTTCGCAGGGTGATGTTGAACCCGCAAAATCCAAAAGCTTCAACCGACAGGCCTTCAGCCTCAAACCCCATATCAACTCAAACATATAGATTTAGCTCGTAAAGGAAAACATCGACTTTTCGGCTTTCCCATTTTTTCATTCTTGTTCATTGCAGCTAATTGCCGCCATGTGAGCTCCGTGCATGAAATAGTTGATAGGGGTTCAAGCCGTTTGCAACGAAGGAATGCTCTGCTTCAGAAATGTAGGAGGTTGGACCACTCTCAAGCGCTTTTGACACTTCACACACAAAGGGAGGAATATAATAGCTTGACGATAGCCTGTCGACAGTAACATGAAGTGCCAAACTAATACACTCCATAACCGTCGGGGTCCTCTTTTGGGCTTCACTCTGCATGAAATCAATATATATATTCCCGAGACCCCAGCAGAATTAATCTACTACACACGCAATAGTTGAAAACTTCTCAGCTTTTGAGTGCTCGGAGATTCGCGCGGTTGTTGTCAAGTAAGATTGACGCGTAGCAACGGAGTCGGAAATCAAAACAAGCGAATCTGATGAGCTGTTGGTACGATAGGAAATGATTTCATCGACAAGACTCGATCTCGAGAGCTTTACATCATGACTTTGTGCACTTTGTGCAGAGTCGATATTTCCGAAGACGAGATCTACGATCGGAAAATCCGATCATCGGCTCTTCTCTCATCCTTACTCCATCCTTGGAAGAAGTCGTCTCGATGAGATCCAGCCCAATTGACCAGCAGCTGGTCCGTGGACTCATGATTGTTTACCGGTGAGGTGAGCTCCGTGGCCAGTAGTGAGATGCCATAGGTCAGTCTGGCGGTCTCCGCTGTTTAGAATTTACCTTCTTGCTATCGATAGTGCTCCTCGGGTACTTGGCCGCCCCTGGTGACAGCTTCCCTAGGGCCTGGAAACTCTCGTTACGGCGCTGAAGTAGCTTAAATCCAAGTTTCTTGGGTGTTCTACTCTGAAATGGGCGGCTTATGACGATGGTTTGGAGATGGTTTCCGACCTGCTGGGGGCTATGGAGGGGTCATCTCTGTAGGATTGTCGGACTTTGAAATGAGCAGCGTACGTGGCGTGACCATATTCGTGAATTCGATGCCTAAGTATGGAGAAATGAAGTCATGTTGAATTTTACAAACGGTTTTGACGATTTTTTGATTATTTTGATTGTTTTGATCAATTTGCTTTGGATTTTGGAGATTTTTGTTTTCGCTCGATCAACTGAAAGATGTGCTGGGATGATGCTGAAAGACGAGAGAGAGAATGAGAGCTCGAGGTGTACCTCGCTTCCCAACCTCCCTCAACTCCATACTCTGACAGCCTTCAGCCACCATGAATAATAGCTACCGAAACTACCTTAGGAAGCTCCTCCCCACTCCACATACGACGAAACTCTGACCTACGACTAAGCTCTCTCTCACTACCTACTTCTGCTACTTCAATTGTGGATTCAAGGCACCAGTGCTCCCTTCAAAGACAAATACATTCGTTGAATAATAATCACCTGAAATCCACTCGATATCCATTCATCCCATCTGTGTACCCTTACCTATATCGAACTCGTCTTCCCACCTCTCAATCATCAAACAAAAACAAACAACAGCAACAACAATAACTTCCTCTCACCGCGAAGAACCATGCTAGACAACATCGACCCCAGATAAACAACGTACTCCCCAAGTCACTCTTTGCCTCGTTGCCGGCCACAATAGCAACAATCCTGCAAATACCAGTTATTTAAATCGCAAACATGTCCGCCAAAACAATGGCGAAGGGTGCTGGTGCATTGCACACAGCGGGCATATTCTCGGATATGACCGTCGATGGTCCTGAGATTGGTACATTGGTGTTGATTGTCGACCGCGCCAAGAATCTACCCAACAGAAAGACAATTGGAAAACAAGATCCTTATTGTGCAGCCCGTCTAGGAAAAGAAGCAAAGAAGACAGAGACAGACCGTCGTGGGGGTCAAACGCCGAGATGGTAGGGAAATATTTATCATGTTAAAACAGAATATATGCTGATACGCTAGCCAGGGACCAAGAACTCCGTTTTACCGTCCATGATTCTCCGGATTACTACCAATTGAAGATTTCTGTATTCAACGATGACAAGAAGACCGATCTAATCGGAGAAGCCTGGATTAATTTGGAGGATCTTCTTGTGCCGGGTGGTGGGCAGAATGACCTCTGGCATAGCTTGAATTACAGAAGCAAGTATGCTGGAGAAATCAGGATTGAGATGACATATTACGATACCCGACCAAAGCCAGAAAAGCCTTCTGAACGCATTCATCAAAGTGCGACAAATGGTTCCCAGGAAGCTGCAAGAGATGGCAGAGATGGGCTCAGTGGTCCAAGACAGCCGAAGGCAGCAGTCAAGCGACGTCCACTTCCCTCTGATCCTACAGCACCCCCAACTGTGACTCCACCAGAACATCATAGATCGTCGCGAGACCACCGCCCACCTACATCATTCATCCAAACTCAGTCTCCTTTACAAGCTGTCGAATATGGTACACCGACGCATCGTTCTCGTCGCGCCCCACATCACAGCAGCACTCAGTATGAGGTTCCACATCATAATCCTCAACATGAACTGCCACACAGCCACAGTGCACCTCCAGGGAGCGTTGCACATGCTCATACCCATGCTCAGCCTCAAGCCCAATCTCATATTCAATCTCATGCTCAGCAGATGTCACATGATACATATGAAATGTACGGCCAAGGAAGAAACGGGTATCGACAAGACTCGATGCATGAAGATGATATAAGTCCCCGTGGTTACTACAACCCCCATAACGCTGCCTACGAAGTTCCACCACCGGATGCCTTTGATCCTCTCCCAACCCCCGATGGACCTCCACCGCCACCACCAAAGCATGCCAGTTCCACAGTACCTTCTCTTCAAGGCCAGGCTGGCTACGGATTTCCTGCGCCAGAGCAGACGACTTCCCATAACAACATCGTTCAACGGAAGTCAATGCCACCGTCTTCCCACGGTTATCAAGCATACAGTCCAAATGTTCATCAAGAAATTCACGGCGCGTATGATGAACCACATTACAGACCTCGTCATCAGTCATACGATGAAAGAGCACACGGTTATGGGTCCATGCAGCCCAGTGTTGAAGATGCTCCAATGTCACCACCTCAACATGGACAGTCTGATATATACGATGATGTACCTTCACCAGCACCGTTGAGTCTCAATGGGCGACACAGTGCGGCTTCGAGTCGACAGAGTGCATCAGGGCGTAACAGTGTCTCTACGATTCCAAGTCAAACATCAGGATGGTCGAGCGTCTCACCAGTATCATTCAGAGACAACTCTACAACTGGAACCTCCATTTCATCAAGGACCTCTTATAGCCAAACGAGTGTAGGCAAGCATCAGCGTCACCACTCCATGGATCCGGCATCCATATCACAAGACCCCTATGGCCTCCCTTCCGTCCCACCAACCCTAGTAGCAGGCATGGACCCAATTATCGCACAGGAGGTATCGGATCGAATATACCAGGAGAAGCGCACACCTTACTCCTCCCAGACAGTTGGCGCCTCTCCACGCGGTAGATGGCAAGATACGCCCCAGTACCAGGCAGCCATGGCATCTCGTCCTCAACCACAACCACAACCTCACCCCCTCTCTCACGGTGAAGTCCCAGGAAGCCGTCAAGTTTCACGTACATCAACGCACTCAACGCGTCCCGTCTCCCGCGGTGTTGAATTCGAGCAAGAACCGCGCCGCGTATCTCGCGGTTCCATGATCCATAGCCGCTCGGCATCGCCTGTCTCTATCCCTCGTAAATCTGTCTCGCCTTCGCCATCTATGGCCGTCCTAACTGCCAATCGCCGTATCTCGGCAGTTCCTTTCGGCCCAGATGATTATGATGCTTTCAATCCTTCTGTCCGCGCTGACAATATCTCTCCTGGACCACAGTATTCCACCCCTGATGGTGACCACCCCGTTCACATGGCGCGCGGACCGGATGAGAAAATTATTACATACGATGGGAGAGAGATCGATCCTTCTGACCACCTCCCTCCGGATACGTATGCCCCCGAACCAGAAAAGCGCGGTGAGCGCAGTGCGAGGGAGCGTAGTCGCCCGCCGGGTGCTCAAAGAAGACAGCTTAGACAACAGGGCCGCCCACAAAGCATGTCTGCTGCTGTCCCATCACACTCCAATGGCGCACAGCATCCAGCACAACATCCAGCACAGTACCCAGTGCAGAACGCTCCCGCCTACACGACGACGCCAATATATCTCAACTCAGCAGCCTCCGAAAGCAGCCCTACCGTCACGGGCCGCAACCGCCTGCAGAAGAAGGCGAATCGTATGTCAGCGCAACCGGCTACCGTCGGCGCAACAAGCTCACGATCCGACTTCGCACACTCATCCTTCGGGGGATCGAACTTTGGGACTGTGAGGGGTAGTCAGGATGATTTTGTACCAAGACCGCTGCCTAGGGCCAAGACTGGTGATTTTGCTGGTCCGGGCTCGGGAACGGTTAGAGGAAGAGTGGATGGAGGAGGGACACGTGGTACTGGAACGATCAGAGCCCAATCACGAGGCCCGCCGATGCCTTTCAAGGGCCATGTTGCAGCGGAGAGCGATGCGTGGGCCCTGCTGGAGGAGATGAAGAATATTGATTTGGGAGTTGGAAGGGCGAGAAGGCGTGGTAGGTGATCACGGAACGGGGTGATCACTTAAAAATAAAATAAAAGCCTGAGCTCGTATTTGTTACTTTGCCTCTTTCGAGCATATATTTCTGTTTAATATGGGCCATAACTGGCTCGGAGGCTTTTTTTTCTTCTGGATTGGATTGGATGGGTGGGATTTTTGATACCTGGATTGGAAGGATTAGGATGTACATTGGCGTTTGAATTTGTTCGGGTTTGCTCTTGCAGGTTTTTGGACGCGGACTGGTTTCTTGTGTCGGCCTATGGTGGATACATGGTGTAATTAGGATTGCATAGAATTGGGAATGGTTTGGTGTGGTATATGGACTGGACCGGACCGAAGTTGATATACTATGTTGGGGATAGTACAAACGATAGAGCATATATGCTAATTCATCTGAATATGGTCTGAAATACATTAAAGATGTGATGTGGAAGTGATGGTCTGATCTAGGGATGTATATGAACTCTTTGATCAAGGGATGTAGATGCGTTATATTCACATCCTCACGTTATGGCTATAAATATAGCTTTAATAGCTGCTTAGTGCCAAGCATACCTCCCTGGGGTCTATGTCGAACATCGCGTATGGTTTGAGGAGCTACATTGGACTTTACATACGATGTCAATGGTGCAAGAGTTGTAATGTCGATAATAGTGCGAATGGTGACAACACAATGAACGATGACGATGAATTATCTTCGAGTAAGGTGGGAGATGACTTGAACACGTACTATGCATGTTAGGGAACCTGTGGGCTGGTATTGTTTGTAAGAAGTTGTGAGGGGAGGAGTACTTTATATACTTAATACTCGTTTGATAAGTATCTAACAAGAGCCGGCCGAAGACTCCTCTGGTAAAAAGTATATATCATATATTAGAGAAATTTATATATCTATAATCAGTCCACATATCCTCCATGCTAATTTTCTCTTGAAATACCTTCCACAAATTATTCCTTGCCTTTCCTACGTAGTCTTGACTCTTGATCGACAATGGTATTTATGGGGTGTATGAATCAACAACTGCGCCACCTTGCATGTCACAAGGATTGACGACATGAGTGGTTACGTTGAAGCCTCGGCGATGAGATATAGAATCATAACACTTGGTTGTAGTGTTAGGTATATGATATGATTTTATTTACTGCTCCTGGGGTCAAGATGGTTTGTACAAGCATTTACAACCTATGCACATCATGGTAGCAAATTGATAGGGGTAAAATTTCGAAACACCAAATCGTCTACCCAATTTCAAACATCTCTACAAGCTATTGTACACAGAAACCTAACCAATCACTCTTGCACAAAATCCCGCCGCCAAAAACCCATAAAGTCTCTAAAACGATGCATATTTTTATTCCTTACATCTAACTAGCCTCCTCTCCCAACCTCCCCAGCTCCCCCTTAATAAAGTCCACTGCATTAACCAGCTCCGTACTACCATACACCACCCTTCTCTTTCCAGCCCCCTTCTCTGCACCTGCACCACCAGCACCCGTCCTCGTAGCCCACTCTTGCAAGTTCCCATACTCATCCATGCTTCCACCACCGACAGTAAACACAACAGCCTCACTAAATCCCTGCCTTCTCTGCCCAAAACTAGCGCCCGTACCAGGGCCGAGGGCACCCAGGCCACCCGGCATCGCCGAGTTTTGCGTGCGGGCTGCGCTCGGTGGTGGCATAGTTCCACGGGCATTTGCAGACCGCGGATCGAAATACAAGTAATTCTCTGTTTTTGCAATGGCGGAAGAGGAGGCGGTAGCGGGGTCCATGATGGACTCAGTGATCTTAGTGACGGTCAAGTCGCGGTTCGCCGGCAGGAAGTTCTTGACACCAGAAATGAGATTCTCGAAGTTTGCACCGACGCCAGTTTCCTTGAGGCGGTCAGTAAGGCGGTTGGAAATGCTGCTGAAGCCACGGAAGAGCTCTGTTGAGGCGGATTGCTGGGCTGCTGTTTGGGGAGCGGTGGAGGTCATCATTGTCATGCGGGTTGTGGCGCGGACTCTGTAGGAAGTTAGTAAGAGTTCTTCAAATTTTTATTTTCTTTCAAATAAAGGAGGGAATAGGACATACTGCTTAATATATGCTAGCGATGTGATGTCTGCTCCAGCGGCCCGTAATGATTCTTCGAACTTCTCCATGTCTACCCGCGAGACTTCTTGCTCGGTGCTCAAAAACCAGATAATGAATAATCGCAGCTTATCCATTGGGTCATTGCCCTTTTCAGTATCGTTCAGAATCTCAAGAATTTGTGCTTTCGATTGCTTCATGATGCTCTCTTCCAACTGGAAGTAGTTGTCCAGTTGTCGGTTCTTGATACCAGTCAATAGTGCGGCCAGAATATTCATATGCATATCAAGCGTGGCTTTTCGTTCTCTAAGCTCAGGAAGCAATGTGATAGCAGCCTTCAAGTGCTGTGCTGAGGCGCTTGTATCGTTCTGTAAATCTTCAAGGGATGAGGCACCAGTCTTCTTCGTGATGTCATTAGCATCATCTTTATATCGCATCAGCTCTGCATCGATGTCCTCTGCTACTTGAGGAAATGGCACGCCGGCATTCTTTGTCCAGAAGAAGTCGTTCGATGTGAGATCATAGCTCTTTTTAGATACTGGTTTCGTTGGGTTGTTTTCGTCTACTGGATCTTCAACTGTAATCCGATTTAACTTCATCGCAAGTACATCGTGAACGAGGGATTGATATGTCCAGGAGTGAGAAAGCATAGGAATCAAATCCACATTTCGGTCGAGAATGATAAGGACTGGGCGAGAAGACGGTGTGCCAGCAATGGCCGACGATGGTCTATTTCCTGCACCAGAGAAGAGGTTGTCTTTTGAATTGAGTATGTGGTCGCGGAGTTTGCGATCGAGCTTTGCAGCGATTATTTCTGCTGCTGCTCCCTTTGGACATCTAATGACGGGAATTACTCCTAATAATATCATTAGCCATTACTTCTTATTCCTAGGAATATTGATCGTACCCATTGTAACGACAACGCTGAACAAACCACTGACAATTCTGTCAATGACATGATCCAGCTCTTCATCTTTTGTCTTGGCACTGTTCAGAGTCCAATATGTGTTCTCCTTCCTCATGCCCAAGCTAAACAGGTCTGGCTCGCCGACAACAAAATTGAGATATTGATCGTACACTTGAGCTATGCTTTCCGAGGTCTGGGCCGCTGCTGTTTGCGCCGCGAAATCCTCGAGGAGGGGTCTAGGTATGGAAGAAAGGAAATTAATGTATGCTGGAGTATATAGCTTTTTGCTCAAGTCATTCGTAATTGCTTGAAGGTTTGCCGCCGTAGGTTCGACGAGATATAATACCGGGACATCGGGAATAGGGTGGCGGTTTGATGCGATATGCCTGTACAATCAGCTTTCAGCTCCCAAGTTGCTCCAGCTCCTTTGACATACATATGCATAGTAACGCCCCAAGTTCGCAAGTCATTGACGCGAAGTACACTGCTGATCACATCGCGACCAAGATCATCGAATACCAAGACTTTCCAGATCGGGTCGCCATCTGCATTTAAGATGGGGGTTGCGGGTGAAACGATGCCATTGTTATGGTCTGCTTGATCGTCTGTCGCAGGAGGGTCTTGGTTGAGATTCAGGATCTTCTCGATTGACCCTAGGGGTGATATACGTCAGTTTCTGTGGCATCGCAGGAGAAGGCTGTGAAAGGAGCTCTCACGAATCTGGCGGTCTCTGAGATGATTGTTGGAAGCCATATTGGCTGTAGAATTAGAGAGGCTGCACAATCAGCCGTTGAGTCCAAATATATTCATGCGCCGAAGATCATAAGAGTGGTTGGATTTGTAGAACGGTGAAACGGTGGAAGAATAGGAATTTATTATTATGATTCTCTCTCTTGCGTTAGGTAGGGACAGATCAACTATTAAGGTGCTACGCACGGCATTCAAGGTTGACAGCCTCACAGCACGTACCAGCTCCCTCCCCAATCACCATCACGGAGGACGGGCAACACCAAAGCGACTGGGGGAGCATTTGGCGCATGAGAGTGTGGCAGTTTGAGAGCGCTTGCTGAGAAGCGGGGCTATCCCCAGACGGGGTTAGAGCATTTCAATTCTTCATGCCTGGTTGTTCAGGTGTCGACTGCCATTCCTTCCTGCGTGGCTTGACTTTCACTTTTGGCGCTGACCCGTGCTGGCTGCTTGTTCGCCTGAAGCATGCACACGTCGAAAAGCAGGTACTTACTTGCCTTAGTGACCTTCTCCGACGCAGTACATCCGCTGCGCTGCTCTCTCTACCTTAATCTCTCGTTCGCCTTCATCTTCTTCCCTCTCTCCCTCGCTTTCTTTTCTTCATTCATCTTCCATCACATCCACTCCCTTTGCCATTCCTTCACAACGTTCACTATATCGCCAGAACATCATGACTTCGATCTGATTTGTACAGATGATCGCGATAATAAACTGAATCAGAACCATAGTGAAGGTTTCTGCTACGTACAAAGGAAAAAAAAGGGCTTTTAGGGATTTGGTCCACGACTAAGCAAGCAAAAATCAAAGCAGCGCAAATACACAACAAGAAAAACACGAACAACATCTGTGACAGAAGAAGATTCACAAGAAGAAGACAGGATATCAAGAAAGAAGAATCATAAGGGTACGGTAACACCTCTTTAAGAACCCTTGCTACAAACAAAAAAGGCGATACACGGCGACTCATCTCCCACGTACTGTTGCTGGTCGTGTATCTGTTCTGTTCGTATTCAAGACTGCACACTCATACACACACACACACATACACACACAGACACAAGCATACACAGCGATCTGTTTTTTTCTGAGAAAATTGATAAAGCAAGCATAAGCCTCTGCGCTTCTTGCGCACACCAAGTAACAGAAGGATCTCGGGGTCTATAGTTGCGTTGCGATTGTTCTCCCCAATCGCATGGCACGTAGCCTGAGGATTTGGAAGTATCTTGCTGGTGCTGAAATATACTGGGCCACCTTTGATACTACAGGGCAAGAGTTGCTACGTTATATCTAGGTACTCGTGCTCTGGTGTTATTGTAGTAGGCTACTTTACTTTTTGACAGTACTACAGATCATCTGCAGGAGGTGCTTGAACGGGTGTGTGGGATTCTGTAGGTAAGGGTTGTTTGTGTGTATTGAGCGAAGCCGTGCGGCAAGCAAAGCAAAGCAAAGCAAAGCAGCAACGCATCAACGCACCATCACAGCAATCAAAAGCAAAAGAAGCAAGAGAAAGAGAGAGAGCGAGAGTCAAATTTGCCCCCCCATCCATCACAAGGAATTTGAAGCCATATCAAATCGAAGCGATCGAACAAATGGTTATTTGTTTTGGCCATTTGATCTTGAGGTATTCTTCATCTTAATCGTGTTACGTACATACGGGTACGGGGCACGAAAGAGGCAGAAGACATCCATCATCAACCCTCAGACCTCCGTCCATTTTTATTCCAAAAAACAAAGCCAAGCCAAGCCAAAAGCCAATCCTCTCTCACTCTCTCTTGCTCTTGCTTACTGTTGCTACCCCCGAATGACGTCCTGTCCACACGGCTGTTCAAGAACCTCGTGCCTCTTGGTCCTCGTCAATTCATCCTCCTCACGTCATCCCCAATCCTCGTTCTCCTCTTGCTCCCCTCGCCTCTGCCAGTGTGTGGGTGAGTGAGCGAACGCCTCGGCCTTGGCCCGACATACCTTAGACTCACCCGTGCCAGCAAAATTGTGTTTTCTATTGTACCTGATTAGCTGATTTCTTAGTGCCCCACTAGTGTCAGGCTACGGCCAAATTTGTCGATACCCCTCGCTGCCTCAACCAAAATCCATTACTCTGTGCATGCACGCCCGATGAGCCATAAAGCGGCACCCCACACCTATCAACGCAGCAATGGATCACGTGGACAACCCGTACTCCTCAAGGCCTGTGAACAACCAAGGGTATCTCCAAAATGGTGCAGACTTAAGTGCTTTCACTGTTGATGATCCAACCGGTGGTGATTTGTCGTGGGACATGTCTGTCGACCAAATGCCGGCGCAGACATTCCTATCCCAGCCAGATTATTCTCAGAACGCCAGCTACAGTCAACTGTACCCTTCCCTCTATGAGACACCACAAAGTTATAACTCACAATTCGCTCATGATGCTACTCGCTTTCAATCTGCGCCCTTCAATTTTCAGTCATACTCGCCTGCGCCGGTATCGTATGGACAACCCGATATGGCTACCCATCCTTCAGCTGTATCTCAACACCCCCTTCAAGGATATCAAATGCTTCAAGACCAGACACATCGTACATTTTCACCAGCACAAGCACCCCATCAACAAAATCCCGTCATAAATCAGCAGCAGTATGATCCAGAGCTTCAACAACAATGGGGTCAACCAGCGCCAGCTCGACCTCTGTATTCTCCACTTCCGATTCAAAACCAGCAATCTCCACCCCGAAAGTCTCCTGTGCCTGTACAACAAACTAGCAATGATAACATGAATCTTTTTGCTCAAATGCCTGCATACCAGGTATCAAACCTACAGCCAAGACCAGTAGTCACACCTGAACCTAAACCCCAACCTCCACCTCAACAAAGATTGAGCCCATATCCTATTTTGCCAGTGGAATCAGCACCAGCGCCAACTCAGGTTCAAACTCAGGTTCAAGCTCCAGCTCCAGCTCCATCCCCAGTGCCAGTGCCAGTGCCAAGTCCAATACCAGATGCAAAGCCTCAACCAGCGGCAGAAGTCAGCCAGCCATCTCGCGTACCGATCAGTCCAGTTCCCCGTCAGATCAGTCCAATTCCGACAGCCACTCTATTGCGAATCACAAATGCCGATCTGCTCACGAAATTCGGTGCGGGATCATCTGAGAGACTTGCAGCTGCGCCATTCCTTGTTATGACCGGTGATCCAGTCAACCTTGAAGTCAAGGGAAAGAGTAAGTCGCAACTCTTCTGAGTAACATGAATCTATACTGATATATCTAGCTACTATTCCCAAGTACCATCCACGAGGCAACAGAAGTGGGAAGCCAGTCGCTGGCCATCAATTGTCGAGTAAGTTCAGTGTGTCTTACGAAATGAGAATTAGCTAACAATATTCACCAGTTGCAGCTGCCCCAGTAAAAATCACTCGTGCACTCAAACCAAAGCCAGCACCTAGAAAATACAGAGGTACTAAAGATGTCGGAACGACTGATATTAAGCTTCGTGTACCACGCAATGCCACTACAGCCGGACCAAAGCCAGAAGTCGCTTCTCCTGAGACAACTTCCGAAGAGGATGAGTCAAGTTCGGTTGAAGAATATACGAGTGATGAGGAGGATGAAGTTATGGTCATCGACAAAATCGAAGACCATCGTCCTGAGAAACGGCCAGTTGGAATAGCTGAGGCTGCGGGATATGACGCAGTTGGACTTGTGTGGATTGAACGTCACCGTCATCCAAATGTTGAGGAAATTAGTAAAGCGATTAGGGGCTTCCAGGACTTCGTTGGAGGTCTTCGCGATGATATCAAGAAGGTGACTGCAGATATCACAAAGGCAGAAGCTGAGAAGAAGCCAGCTGAAGTAAAGAAGCTTATGGCTAACCGGGAGGTGAGGAGAAATGCGATGACTTCGGCACTCAAAGCTGCAAAGGAACATGGTCATCAAGATGTGTTGCAGAATTTGAGTAATAGTCAGAAAGTGGTGGTGGCACTCTCCATGACACTCATTGACTGTGTCAAGGCTGAGGATTATAGTGGAGCTTTGCCTAGAGCTGTGCTCGAGTTGATGACTGAGTTCAGAACCTTGACTGATGAATTGCTTAAGCGAGCCAAATTTGATAGCGTACAAAAGCGTTTCTCCAAGAAAGGAGATGATAGTATCAAAGAGCTTCTCAGTATAATCGCGAAGAACACCCTTGCGTATGAGGAAAAACTCAAAAAGATGAAAGGAGTATCAGATCCACTAAAGGTCAAGGTGGAAGACGGCAAAGTCCAAGAACAGAAGAAAGCTTCTGGAGAGCCATCAACAGCCTCTTCAAACTTGAAGAGAGCCCATCCTGGTGATGGAACAAATGGACAACCTGCAAAGAAGCCCACTTCAAGTGTCAAAGGTCCGGCTTCAAAGCCAACTGCACAACCTGCAACAAAGGTTACAACGACTCCGATGCGCACTAGCAACATCTTTTCAAGCCTGTCAAAACCAGGAACAAAATCTGCTGCAGCTGCGGCAAAGGCTGCACAGGCGAAACAAGCACCAAAGAAAGATTCTGCACCAGCTCCACCGCAACAATCAGCTCTGGCGGCACTCCTTGCAAGTATCGAAAAGCCCAAGGAAGTACCAAAGGCCCCTGCTACTCCGGATCGTGCTCCGGAAACCCCCGAGGAGAAGGCAAAGCGTGAACGTAAAGAATCACGCCGTCATCTCCGTGTCAAGTTCCGCGAAGGTGCTGAACTTGAGCAAGTCAGATTGTTCCAGCATGAACAGGCAGAGGATGAAGGTCGTCAAGAAGAGATGGTTAGAGACGCACACGATGAGCGCTCTGAGGGTATGATGCATAAGCAGCGTGCAGCAGAGACTAAGCAAGACTCTGATGCTATGGATGAAGACGAAGATCTCGCTACAGAAGTTGAATTTCGACCATATTGCAACCTTATTGGTGTTGACCTCAGCACAATCGATCCTTCCGTTTTGGAGAAGAACTTCACAACCCGTGGCGGTAACAAAACCTTTACCACACCACAACAATCCATACAACAAAGCCGTGAAGCCACTGAGCTTATGGCCTTCTACACAGCAGATTCAGATATTCCTGCATCTGCTAAAGAACCAACAACCCCATACAGTGGGGATTCCAAAGAAGAATTCGCGTTCGGTCAGCCAAAGGACCCCAAAACCATCCAGCGACTCCAGGAGATTCACCAGTTTGGACCAGAGCGCGCCTTACTCGGCTTTGTCACAAAGCACGCCGAAGAACGCCTTAGATCCAACCACAACGCTATGTCAACAAACTCCGCCGGCAACGCTGATATTACTGCAATCCTAGCAGCCATGAACGGAAGTCAACAGCAGGCTCAAGCTCCTCAGCTAGCAGCCGTATACCAGCAGCAGCAACAACAGCACGCACTCCAGTCTCACCAATCCTCGACCCCACCACCAACCATCGACTGGGACATCATCCGCCGTGCCATCGAAATGACGCAGGGATTGCCGTATCCGGCCACGGAGCCTCCAACGTGGATGAGCGAGTTCGGCAAGGCTGATTGGTGGGCTGGCTATAACAGAGATAAAGCTGTCGAAAACAACAACCTTGTTGAAAGTCAACGTGCTGTTGCCGCTGAGAAAGCTGCCCAGACATTCGCCGACCACACGCAGCAAACTACCCAGCCACCCGTTGAGGCGCCGCAGGTCCAATACCAAGGATATCCGCAGATCCCCCAGATCGGACAGGCACCACAGAACCAGGAAGAGATGGACCGCCAGATTCAGAACCTTCTTGCGGGAATGCAGGGCACTGCTGCTGCTGCTCAATTTGCGCAGCCGCAGGCTTTCGCGGGGAATGCTTGGTGGGGTGCTCAGTTTGATGCCAGCCAGAACCAGAACTCACAGAACCAGACACCCGTTCATCCATCCCGAAATTGGGTTGCCAATGAGAATTCGAACGCCAACTACGGTTTCCAGAACCAAAATCAGAACCAAACGCAGCAGAATGCACGTGGCTGGGAGGACAAGTATAATGAGAATACCAATGGGTTTGAAGATAACAGTAATAATGGAAATGGAAATGGAACGAATGGTGGTAATGGACATGGAGGCGGGGCTAATGGAGGCTTTAAGCGTGGTGGTAAGAGGAAATGGACGGACGATTATAAGAAGGGTACCAAGCCGTGCAAGTACTTTGCTGAGGGCAAGTGTCTTAAGGGTGATAAGTGTACTTATCGACATGATATTAGTGAGGGGTTGTATGGCTAGGTTAAATGCCTACATGCACACTTACATGGGAGACTTGTATGAAAGGGAGGGAATGTGGGTTTTGGCAGTAGATGGCAAGGAGTTGGGAGTTGATTGCAAGGAGATTGGGTGATGATATAGCATAGCGCATGGGTTGAATTGCATGGCATGTCTTGGTGTGTGGAGTTGAGTAGATAAAAAAGATTTGTTAAAATACTTGGCTTACAATCTTTCAATGTGATGTGACCTGTGTCTGCCAACTTGATGAGATGGAACTATATAACTGCCGTGATGTGATTATGTTGGTTTCCCTTTAGAAGATCCTCCAAGTTATTTACGTCTGGGCTTATCGTTTTCTGTTTTGGATAGAGATTGGGATATGGAGGAATGTGATGTCCCATGCATTAGAAAAGTTGTGATTGACTGTTTAGATATATAACAGCACCGAGAATAACGCAACGTAATGTGATCAAGAGCAAGGGACAATGTTGCTATAACACTTAATTCTAACTTGAAATCATGTCAAAATCCACAGTAACAAAAAGCCAAATAACTTTCCATTCAACATGGAGACAGGAGGAAGAAACTCTAGGGTTTGATTTCTAGATCAAAAGTCAAGACATACACCTGGTGAATATACTCTGTCGCGGATTTAATGATATTTTCTTACAGTCATTATCATAGCTTTACAAAAACCTCGCAACAAAACAACATAACTTGAAATGATTACCCTCCTCATCCTAAACACCTAGCAACTTTAAATGTCTTGATCTCTGGTTGGAGAAGGTCCGTTCATAGAGAACTGCCACCAGTTCATACAACATTTTTGCCTAACACTATCATAATACACTTCCCACCCAATCCCCACTTATTTTGGGCGTTTAAAAGGATGTGCTTCGGTATTAAATACGAACTCATCCAAGCTAACAAGCTCTGGATCCGCAAAAATAAGGTAAAAGTACTTCAGTGTCTCGGCCGTCCAAAAACTCTCCATACTATCAAGCCTTACAGGCTCAGGGACTGTGACATCAGCAAGAGCAGCGTTGCCAAATGGCGTATGCGTGTGTTTCTGGATGGCTTGGAACATTTCCCACGCTTTCTCCTGCAGATAAGGGGCACCAGTGATGCGGTAGAGAATGAAAAGGGACTCAATGGCTTCCGGTCTGCAACAATATCTATCAGTTCATATTCACTTTCATACTGCCAACTCAAGCAGTGGACGGGGTAGGGTATACCTGAGGATATAACGCCTATCACTAATATCTGCATACCCAGGCTTCAATCTCTCACTCTCAATCTTCTCTGCAATCCACTCCTTCGTATGTTTGTCACCATCCTCAGCTGTCCTCTGTGTCTTGAAAATAGCAGAATGCCAGTCATATTCGTTCCATTTGCAGGCGCTTGCGTCTCCGCAGGGCACCAAGTGGGCGACCTCAGGCATGATTCCTATATCCATGGAATCATACGCCCAGATACAACCGTCTACTAGTTTTTGCGCTACTTCCATATCGCTTGGGAGGGAGAAGGCGCGAGAACCGAGGGCTACCATGCCACCTACGAAACAGCTTAGATGTTGGCTGACAGGCTCGAGTTGCACGTCGCCTGCGGTGCCGATACGAGCGTTGCCCGAGATGAGAATTTCGGCATCCGTGGGGATCATGGGACGGAAGAAAAGGTTTTTCTTGGCTACTTTTATGGAATCTGTGTACAAAGTCTTCGGCTGGGAAGAGCGTCCACCGAGGAGAAGATGTTGCTTATAAGTGTTAGGAAATTCATATGATAAGCAGCAATCAAACTTACTTTTGGGAAGTATTCATATAAGGAATCAGCCATAGCTCCTAGTGAAAACGCATTATCACCGGTGAAGTTGGCGTGTTGAGCATCCACTACTATGGGCCAAAGACCTGGCATCTTCGTATCCTGTTGCTGTCCCTCAAATTCGTTCATGATGCGTTGCACAGCGTCGTAGTATTTCGGATCTCCTGTCAACTGTGTAAGGCGGGTGAACTCGAGAGTCAAGCTGCCAATTTCTGCAAGCAGCACCATCTCACCGGCCTTCTGCTTCTCTCCTGTAGCAGCAGCCTTCCAATTCCACCTGGTAAGAGGCATTCGATTCGGCGTATCAAACGCCGCATACAGCATATCAGCCAATTCCACTGCCTTATTCAGCAGATCCGGATACTTGCCCCCACATAAATCGTATGCTGAGAGCAGACCTCCTACGTAACGGATTGTAGTCTCGAATACATTCAATGTCTCATCGTCTGTAGCGGTGAAATCAATATGGCTGACAGCTCCAACAGCCCTATCAAAATCATCCTTCAAATCCATAATCCACAATGTGTCGAGCGAATCCACAAGCGTGGCAGCCCATCCTCCAAATGTATTTCGTGATTCTCCGGTTACTGGTGTGAGCTCGTCCTTCATCCATGCTTTACTCGAGTAACCCTTCCACGCATGTTTGAACACCTCTTTCACAGCCCTTTGGCGCGTTCGTCGGACCGCAAATTCCTGTGTTGAGGGCGTTGGGAATTTATGTTGGATCTCGGGGATTTTTTTAGGTCGTCCGCTGGGGATAGGAATGTATGAGGTTACCGGATAGTGTTCGTATCGCTCGATCCAATGGAACCGTCCATCCTCCTTGACTTCTGGTCGTGCCCAATTCGGTACTTCTGGATGATATAGTATATCATGAGGATCTAAGGACAGCTGGGCACCGGATGCCGACCACAATCGGTACAGCAGGAAGACGGTAAGTACGGCCGCACTGCATACGACGGTATTGGTCCTGCGCATTGTCGAGGTGGTTTGTATATTAAGTGCGCACCACGGGCGGTAGAGTGTTTAGATGATCAGAAGAAAAGAGATGACTTGTGCCATTTGTATAAAAGAGATTGAACTACGGCAAAGCTCGTTGTTGTGGTTATGGAGGTTGCTGAGGAATAAGAAGATATGTTACTGATAGACGTGGAGCATTATTGATAGGTGTAAATCCAGCGCCCGGAAACTGCAAGGTTGGAAGTAAGAATGCAAGGGCGAATCGAGCCATGTGTGCAGGAATCTGCAGCGTCAAGTTGGCTGAGACTTTCTCTCTTTAAGCATACTCATGAGGTACGTGTTGCAATGTAGGAATCACAATTGCTTGACGCGTACAGGAGGTACTATGTGGGTCCGGTGATAGTGGAACATGCTGCGTGTGGAGAGTACGTATGTACGTCGAATTAGATACATAACCACAACAGCATCAAAACAATATCTAGCAGCGGAGAACTCTTTCAAAGACCCGAATTGGGAGTATTGAAATCAAAGAAGATAAAATACACTTCAACAAGCAATTACAGCAAATAAAAAGAGTCAGTTAAAGCAACGCCAAAAGCGGGCTCTAAGAGCGCCGGCTTAAACTATCACGATAAGCCAATAATGTTGCTTCGACGGCGATAGGTAGATCAGATAGCCTCATCCCTTAATCCTCTATTAAGCCATATATATCTTAATTATCTACCTAAAGTTATGAGAGGATCACCCGATCATCTTTACTCTCTTTACACAAGCCTCCTTCATTTACCCCAGCTTTACTTAATAGGATACTGTTCAGGTAGATGCTGTTAAAGACGGCGCCTCCTATCCCAACTGCATACTATATACATGTCAGGGCTCAATATTTTATTATCTTCAACAAGCTACAATCATCGATGTATTTTACTATCTGCCAGAAGAATGGTCTTTGTATTCCATTTCCCTGCGTAGACATGAATCTAAGAAAGAAAGCTGACGGCATTATTTATGTTATCTGCACCCGTACTCACAAAGTCGGACATTTATAGAGCACAGAGTTCTGTCATAAACTTGCCTTAATGAATAAGCACCTAGGCGGAAAGGCCAGGGTGGAAAGCCGGGCATACTGTGGAAGTCTTCATCAATAAAAAACATATATACCAAGGCACTTGCTATCAGCATCTGACTCTGCTAAGTGCGCTTCAAGGCATGACTATATGTAATTGGATTCTATGCGCTTTATGGAGAAATATAGTAGTTCAGGTGGGATACCATGAAATATGTTGTTTGGTGGAGAATCGAGGTGGTTTATCTGCCTCCTCAGGAATGATGTTGGCGAGGACGGTGATGAGAAGACGGTGATAGGAAATTAATGGTAATAAGGAGGGATATAAAAGCAATTAGGTGAGGCCAGATCTGGCCAGTATAGATGATGCGCTCAAAGCAGAGATGGTTTGAAGTGTTTGCGGCTTTGTTATTTGGCGTTTAGATGGAAGGCTCTTGTCATATTTTATGAGGGCTACAATCTAGTCTACTTATTTTTAATTCTTACCCAGTATTGATACTCTTGATTTCTCATTCAAGTGGGATGAGCAGGTAAGAAAAGAGATTGACATGTATTGTGGTAGTATTTGACGGCATGCTCTCGGCATCTTGAAATACCTACAACTTCTCTTGGGAATCAGAAAAATGATGCTATGGAATCTATTTTGCAAGCCAGCATCTACGACAGAGTCCTCGATGAGAATCGAAATAGTGATGAGCTTCAGATTGATGACAACTGCACGTCCAATGATGGCGGTTTGCTATACACTTCTATATTTAATTACAAATGGCCACTTCAGCTGCGCATCAGGAAAATTGAACCGATTAGCTGCACTCATTGTGGAAGATAGAAGAAGTCTGAAATCTAATTTATCTATCACCCGAATCTTAGACTTCTTTCAAATCATCATCTCCCACTTTCAGCTTGTAATCTAATCCTTAATTGTTGTGGAATACTAACACAAAGCAACATAACTAATAGTATGGTGACAAGTAACTAAATGATAGCAGGCTTTAAAACAGCTACAAAGGTTCAATCTTTGATAAAGGCTTGCCATACACATCATTACCCTTCACAGACATCCAATTCTACCCATCTAGCATTGTGATGGGCATTGTATCTTGAAATCGCTTGACATAGAACCAAACAGCTCTTGTTCTCGTTCATGTACCTACATGAGATCTTCTCTCAGATTTACAGCTTGTCTTAAACCAGTTACCTCCACGTTATGCAAGCAATAATATATCAAAAGCCTAAGCCACCAACTCCGATCTCAAAAAGATGACAAGAAATCAAAGAGCCTTCCACTCTACTCCAACACCCCATCTCTCACCTTTAATGAAAACCTCCCACATAGGTCCTTTAATCCCCACAACATTACCAACATTTACTACATTTCTTCTCAGCCCCTCCATCATTCCCTCCCCTGCCAACACAACTTTCAGAGCACTCGAGGGATCCGTAATCTTCTCATCATGAACCTGCCTCCCCTTAACTAATACCATTCCACTCCCACTCTTGACCTCATCAATAACAATCTTCAAAGTCCACTCCCCCTTCCTCTCCCTAGCGGACGTTGACCCTTCTAAATTGACAAGCCAATCTCTGACCTCAGATGCAAGGCCACCAGGAATATATTTCTGCCCGCGCCGATGCGGACTAAACGCATCTGGCAGTGGCTCTGTATGTGCATCAACGTCCGGCTCCGGGGGTCTGAAGCGCGGCGGTTTGATGAAGGGGGGCGTATCTGTGCTAAGATCTTGTGTCGCAGCTGGTAGATTCTTCGCGGGATGCGGCGTGGAAAGCGGCGCTTGGGTAGGTATGATGAAGCGCGGAGCTGCAGAGGGTTTCTGAGTTGCGGGAGCGGTGGGTGAAGAGATGATAGGGATTGAAGAGGAGGGCGCGGGGGATTCGGAGAAATTGTGTGTTTCTAGAAGGGTGTTGTCTTCGATGCTGAGGGTAGAAAGGCGGCGACGTTTGGGGCTGCGCGTGTCGATTGCGTATGGATCCTCTTCTTCATCCTCACTGTTACCTTGCGCTTCTTCAAAGTTGGCTGTCTCTATTGAGTCGTGGACTACTTCGACGTCCGTACGCGTTTCATCTTCTATGCTTTCTTGAGGACGTTTTTGTGGGAAAGCTGTAGACGCAAGATGCGCACCAAGCGGCGATGGAGCTTCAGCCTGCGATGCGGCAGGCACAGGTTTGGGGGCTTGCGAGAGGGAGAACCGCGGAGTAGATTTGAACTGTTGGGCGCCTGGGAGTGGTGTTTGCGCTTGAGATGGTGGGGGTCTTGATGTGCTTGACTTGAGCACAAATCGTCTCGGTGACGGCGTCTGCGGGTCCAATATCAGTATATATCTTCTTATCACAGCTTAGAAGCTTTACCACTGGCGTAGGAGCCATCTAGCTTTCGCTAACAATGCATGAAAGCCTTTGATAGTTTGGCTTGATATCGAGGTGATCGTTGAAGGCGGTGTGAATAGATACAGCAGAACCAACCCCACGTCAACACACCGCTCAAGGTCCTGTCGTCATCGCGAGCATTGAAATCGACTATCAAGTTGAGCGATAGGTCATTCAGAGTACAGGGAAATTAGAGTTTCTTCAGTAAGGACATCAGAAAGTTTGTGATCTCAAGTTTTACAATATGGGGATTGATGATATCTGGAAAGGCTGCACGATTTCATTGGGCAATTGAAAGGTGAAGTTGGTTGTCACAGAGCACATCTATGACATGGTTCCTCGCCAAGATTTGTCGTATCGGGTCACTTTCACTGAAAGCAAAAGAATATCAAAAGTCGTTATACTTAACCAAGGACTGCAACAGCAAATAGTTTTCAGATTTCCCAAGATCACATCAATTAATAGATAAGGAGCAATCTAATATCTCATATAAGTTTTAGGAATTTTTACAGTGCTTCTGTTGATTTGTGTATGCTTGACAGTCAATCAATTATGGAGTCTGAGTGATCCGACATGGAAAATCTTGGCGAATAGAGGGCCATTCAAGGCGCGAGTGATGCATGATGACGAGCATCGCACCTTTACCCCATAAGAATCCTTCACGCAACCATGTGATGTAAATCGTAGGCCTTTTATTCCTATATGCAGCCATTTTGGTTTTCTCATATAATACTCCAGGTAACTTGTACACTTGTCATTTCTCTTTCCTCACCATTTAATGCTTCGCCATTGAAGTTTATAGCAAATCCCCCACCTCACCAGCATTGACGTCTCCCAACGTCCTTCAGGATGCCTTTCCCGCCAGCAAATCCCAAATCCACGTCCATATTCCCGCTCTTCTCCAAGAAACATGAGGTTGTTATGTTCTCCAGCACAGCGATTGCGCTGTACGGCTATGATCAGGGCATGATGTCACTAATCAACACCAACAAATCGTATCTGCAAACCATGGGCATCGCAGAGGAATCCCCGGTCGTCGGTATCATTGTTTCGGTGTATTATCTCGGGTGCGCTATAGGAGCCGTCCTTGCATCGTTCTGGGCAGATCGGAAGGGCAGAAAGCCTTCCATCTTCGCGTGTCTGGCGACCACGGCCTTTGGCAACTTCTTGATGTTCATCTCTGGCCTTACCACCAATGGTTCAAGTCAGTGGAGCGGCGGGGCTTTCCCATGTATGCTTGCAGGAAGGGTCATAATGGGTCTTGGAGTCGGTGGTATCGATGCGGTGATTCCAGTCTACTCTTCGGAACTCGCATCTGATGGAGCTCGTGGGAGAGCTCTGGCGCAAGAGTTCCAGATGAATATCTTCGGCTTGCTTATAGCGTTTGCGCTGAACTTGGGCGTTACCATTCATCTTGGAAAGACAAATCAATGGGCGTGGAGAATTCCTATCATCGCTATGCAGGTCTTCCCAATTCTCCTCATCTCCATCATTGGCCGCCTGCCAGAGACACCTCGCTGGTACATGTCTAAAGAACGCAATGAGGATGCCAAGAAGGCTCTGGAGGGGATGTGGGGACATGAAGCGGCCAAGTCGAAAATGCAGGAATTGGAGGACGTGCAGGAGAATGAGGGCGATGAAAACATTAAGTATAAGGACATGATATTCCCTGGGGGGAGTCAGTTCCATCCCACGATGATTACAGTTATGGGGCAAGTGAATCAGGCTTTGACAGGTTATGGAGCCGTTTCCGTTTATGGTCCCCAGATTTTTGAGCTCCTTGGATTCGGGGTTCGGAGGGCTGAGTACTTGACACTTGGAAACTACGTATCTTACTTCTTAATGATGACCTTTGCCTGGATGTCTATTGATGTGTTCGGTCGCCGGAAGCTGATGGTATGGGGATCGATTGGGCTAGCCGTCAGTTTTGCCATCCTCACACTCCTTGGTGGGCTCGCTCTCGATGTGCATGGTATTCCTGCCCTCGCAGTTGAAATTCCCGGAAGCATCACCCTTTTTGTTGCAACTGCAATCTTCGGCATCGGCTGGTTAGCAACTGTTTGGCTCATCCCCACAGAAATCTATCCTTCGACCGCACGCGCTCAGGGTTCTGCCATCTCTGTCATTATCTGGGGACTTGCTAATTTCACCGTTACTTTACTTACACCTATCGGATTTAACAACTTAAAATACTGGCTATTCCTTGTCTTTGCGGTCACCAATGCATTTGCTGGCTGGTGGACGTGGAAGTATACGCCTGAAAGTGGCGGTAGGAGTTTTGAAGAAAATCAAGAGTTCTTCGATTGTGCGAAGCAGGATGGCACTTGGATTGTCAGAAAGGTAGATGGAGGAAAGTATAAGAGAATGCCAAAGAAGAAGGATGGAGAGGGAGAGGCAGCGCCGTTGTTGGGTGGATCTTAATGTGGCAATAAGTCTTGCTAACTATATACGGTTATTATGTTAATGTTCGAAATGTCATAGAAACGGATAGCAAGAATTAATTTAGATACTTTATCACTAAGAAGCTTGATTGAAACAGGGGTATTTGCAAGTTAGATCAAGATTCATTATGTTTGATATAGCTCATGGTAATTATACATCCATACGAGATTGGCCATCCCAGATCCATATCAATCGTACCTCTGATTTCTTCCATACCTCATAAACCTTCCAAGCGTACATTTCATCCATTACTCATAACCCACTCAGCTAAACATCCCATATGGTATCACAAATCCAAACGCACGTAAAGCAGATAACCAACAGTGCCAATATATCAAACAACACTCCCAGGTTCCAAGGCAGGTTCTTTCGCCTTCCTCTCTAACTTTTCCATAACACCTTCGTCACCCGCCGCACCCATTTCTGCATCCATTTCCTTGCTATGCTTGGACTTCACTCTCGAAAGAATAATGAAGTTATAGAAGCCAAAAAGAACTGCCGTAGCAACTGCACAGGCGCCCGTCACAATGACAGTGACCTTCGCCGTAACGGACCACCCCCCACCCTGGTTTTCATAAACATTGATGAGCGTAGAGATAAGTCCAGCGAGGGAGTTCAAAAATCCAGGTCTAAAGATATCATGTCAGTCAAGCCACTCTCATCCTACTACCCATTTCCCATGGATATTCAAGAGGTCCAGGAATGGAGATACACACAGGAAAATTCGATTGATCAACCATACGAAGTTCTCTCTCCACCGCCACCATAGCCAACACATGCCGATGGCGCCAATCCCACAACAGATGCCCGCAATCCATAACAGCGGCACGCTGTTAACGCTGCTGAGGATCTTAGTGGCCGCATCACTGTCCTTGACGGCTGCACTGTTTTGCAGCTGGTTTAGGTTGGTGAATGTCCCCGGGAAGATGACGAAGCCGGCGAGGAGAATCCATCTGTATAAATGTCAGTGCCAGCGAACGGATTTACAAGCATGCATTTTGAGAATATAAGAAATGGAACGGGATTGAGATGGTCTCTGGGGATACAGACGTGAAGAAACTCGCGAGGATATTGTGGAATCGTGGGATCGTGTCTAGACCCAATAACATATTCATATATCGTGTTTGCACGCTATTCGCACGATTGAGATAATCCGGTCGGCCTGTCTGAGATACGGGAGGGTATTTCGGCTTGTCCTTCGACTTTGCTTTCTTCCCAGCAGAAGATTCATCTGTGCCATTCTTCCGCTTCTCGCGAGAGCCATTGGTTTCTTTGCTTTCGTCATTGCCGTTGTGGAAATGCGGGTGAGGAATATGTGGAAGGCCAGCATGGTGCTTTGAAGGCGTGGGAGTAGTTGCACTTCTTGCTGATGCCTTTGGAGATTTTGTGAGGGAACCACTTGTTGCACTCCTTTTTATGTTTTTGCTTTTCCCATGTGGCTCCTCGATGGGGAGGGTATTCGAGCGCGCCATGGCGACGTTGATACCAAGTTGGCGAGCAACAGCAACAAATAAAAAATGTCAGTGTTGGATATGTAAACTTCACGAAACTCTGTAATGATTTTACTGAGGATATGCCATCAATAGTGGGGCATTCTTTGCATTGGCAGTAGGAAAGTTGCCACGATGAAAGATCGACACATGCTGGGCAGCTCCAAAATATCTTTATTATGTGTGGCTTGTAATGATAACTTCATAACCTGTTCGCGCCCTTGTCACTTTTATGCAGGGGATCTGGGCTCAAGCGATGCTTTCTTTGGTGATTAACTCTACCGCTTGTCTGTCTAGGTATTGGATAGATGATACAGGAAAACTGTTCCCAATTGATGAAGGGTCTGTCTATTCGTTGGAATTTCGTGCGTGCCGGTGTTTTTGGTTGAGGTGGGAGAAGGTCGAGCACTGGTTGGTATTGCGCGTCAGTGAGACAAGTATTGAACCCCTGGCGGTTGTTGCGATGCGCTGCGCAATGACGTTAGGCCTTCTTATCGGTGAGCCTTGCCGCTGAGGTGGGCAACGAACTGGTCATGTCAGTCAGATCCAATGGAAGACGTGTAACCATTATAATAAATGAACATATAGCCTTACAGTCCGTTCTTTTATGTATGATGGTGTTCACTAAAAATACACGAAGAAAACATGTGTAATAGGCTGGCCTAGACTTTGATTACCCAAAGATTCAACCCAATTATCACAAGCAATGCACTCTTGAACGGAAAGTATCAAATTCATAAACGTTCAATGCAAGTTATAGACCATTCCCGGCTACATTATAACACAATGTGATCCCTCACTAGTTGCCGTACTATCATGATATAATTCATTTTTGAACAAATAGTAGGCCAAAATCAACTGGCAATTCCTGCCTTGTACATTTCTGTCACAGATGATGAAGTTATCTCACCATCTAATCAAACACCAATCAATACGATACTAGCTCACTTGAACTGGTCTTCAGTAACCTAGAAATACGTCAGTATATGCTCTCAATATTTAGTTATGAAAGACAGCGGAAGGTATATTGAGTGAGGATTTTTGGCATTCGGGAATGACCAAAACTATCAACACCCACCCATAAAGGCCCGACCGCTATCTCTGAAATTGTTGTTTGAAGGTAGACTTACTCCTTTTCCCATTGCACTCGTCGACGAGACGCCTCCTTGTACCATTTTCAAGAGATTATCAACATAGTTGGCACCACTCCATTTCTGATGAGTGACAACATCGCATTTGCTCTCCATCTCAGGTTCTTGCACCAATTCTCCATAAGCCCGCATTCCCTGCTTGGAGTATGCCTTGGCAAATTGATCGGAGATGAGAGCAGTGGTATGGAGACCAGCAAGGGTAATGAATTGCCAGCAGTAACCGAGCTTCGCCAAACGCTGAATATAAGTTTCTTGCTCGGCGCGAGGCATAGCTGTCTTCCAGTTGAAAGATGGAGAGAGGTTGTAGGCAAGTCTATTCATGTTAGTGAGGCGATAAGAGGCACATACAAAGAGACTTACTTTTGTTCTGGGTAAACGGCGTGGACACCATTGGCGAATTCAACAGCTTGCTTATAGTCTGGCAACTTACTCTCCATCCAGATGGCATCGGCGAAAGGTGCGTAAGCAATGGCACGGTTGATAGCACACTCACAACCTCCCTGAAGGCGGTAGTAACCTTCTCTAGTTCTGGCTCCATCCCAGTCGAAGTAGATATCTACACCAGTAAGGCCCTTGGCAATGGCTCTTGCCTCGGCGTTACTCTTTCCTTTGGCAGCAGCCAGATACTGTGCAATCACCTCCTTCTTGTTGGTATAAACTCCAGCATTGATAGTGTCAATGACAGCATCATTGAAGAGCTTGAGGTTTGCTTTCGATACCCAGGCATCTTCGATGGCCTGAAGCTCTGAACCGTTCTTTCCAGCTTGTTCAGCAGCAATCATAAGATCATTGAGTGGCTGGAGAGCGGGATTGGTGGATCCCATAATGTAAGCATGGTCTCGGGGATCAATAGTACTCGTGATGAGAGTAGCGGCTTCAGCATCTGTGCGGGCAACAGCAAGGAGATCGCTCCCTACAATTCGTCAGTATGTTTATTTATCTCGATTATATGACAAGCATTTGAGTGCATACCCATGATATCGGCCTGAGCTCGAATTGCTACCAGACGGTTGATGTGTTCACTGATCGGTACCAAGACCTTTCCAGCCATATGTCCACACTTCTTTGTACCGGGGGCTTGATCTTCAATGTGAATACCAGCAGCCCCCTTTTCGACGAAAAGCTTGGTAAGCTTCATGATGGCGGTTAAGCCTCCATGTCCAGTATCAGCATCTGCAATAATTGGGCGAAGGTAATCGATATTGGCAAGTTGGCCACGAGAGGCCTTTGGTGTTGTTATACGCTCCTCTCGTTGTTTTCTGTCATGGAAGAGTTGGGCCATGAAAAGATGGCTGACTTTATTCGGTACTGTGGTCTTGATTGAACGTCAGTGAGGGCTTCGAGGATACGATATGTATTGCAGAACTCACATATGGGTAATCAGCCAAATCAGGGCCGGGCTCATCACTTGAGGAAGCTGTCGATGAAGACTGCCAGCCGGAAACATAGACAGTGTCCAAGTATTTTGCCATTTGGGTCAGCATGGTTGGCTCTAAGCAACCGTATGTATAACTAGCGTCTTTACTCTGTGAAAGTGGTCAGCGTCTTGGTTATCTTCCTTTCCAGAAGACAAAGGCTTACTTCGAAACGACCCTCCAAGATATTCCAGAGCTTCTTGGCTTGTACATTGCTTGGGTATTCAATTTTCAAGTTACCTCTCTTGGCAACAATCTGCTCAGCAGTGAAAGTGCGCTTGGTATATCTCCATCTTGAATCGGCCCACCACTTCTCTACAGCGGCGACCTCAGCAGCAAATGCCTCGTCCTCTTTGCTGAGATCCGCCGGTGCATTCGTCATTCCATTAAAAGACATGATGTCAGCTATCTAATTGTGAAATGAAATGGTGTGTTGTATTCTTTCAGCCGAGGTAATTTATGATGTACAAATTCTCGGCAACGGTATATTTGTATGAGGATAGAGTAAACAAAGCAATATCAAGGTTGGAAGTTTGAAGGCACGAGAAAATATGAATAATGAGGAGAAGGAGAAGAGAGAGTAGAGAGACATCTATAAGTCTCATGGCAAGAGTCATCCTCGGAAGGATTCGGCCTAGCCATAGTTCCCTCCAGTAACAAAAACGCATAGAGGTTCACTCTTCCTCGGGCGAAGTGTATGAATGACTTGAGCTGAAGTGTTTTCGGCCCAAGGGACTAATGGTGTCCTTGGAGTGCATATTGCCGTGATTGGCGGTTCATGGGATAAGGTCAGCATTCTTCCCCACAAATTGGGGTAAGACTGGGGGGTTGCGGGTTAGCGCAATGACGTCCAGGCCCTCGACGGCTTTGATTTGTGAGAACAAGGGAGCGTTATTGCTCTACGAGTATCAGTACAACACCAAAAACGCCATGAGATATGATAATTACTTTTGCTGGTGTCCCAGTAGCATCTACCGTCAACCCCATGATCTTAATTGGCAGATTTTCAGAGAATGTTTCTGACATTATACACTGGAGAGAGGATTGCTATGCATGTGTGATATTGATAGTAACGGTCAGCGTTACTTTACTTTGCTTATTGTCTCTGAAATAGCATGTGAAGAGGTTCCGCCTCACTAATTCTCATGTGCATGCCTTGACTCGGCTCATGGTGCGTGTGCATCCGCATCCGCATGATCGATCCGTCTGTAAGGTCCGCCGCATCCTCGTTACCGAGGTAGTTTCTGCACAGAAGCAGCTGAAAAGTATTTCATGCCTGAATACCAAGGCTGCAGTATATGAAAGTACTCCGGTACATAACCGTACCACCTCCTAGTTCTCCCGACTGTTGGATATGAATATGAATTAGAGTTGGTACGGGATGGTGGATGAAACATGGCTTTGGTAACAAGCGCTCGAGAGTCATGCATAAGGTCAAAAAGGGGAGTGCTTAAAAGCTAGAATTCATCTGCTTTAGTGTACTGTATACTCGTACTCATTGAAGAATCACCTGTGAATTAGCAGATCCACGCAATCTGCATTGTTAATATCATCTGTATGTTAACATACGGATGATGCTCTGTGTTTGTCAGATGTTATGATGGTTTTCATTATTGTCAAAGCAATTGACTTTTCGGCCCACTTACTCCAAGCCAGAACTATGCTAAAAGTACAAAGGTCAGAGAGTGCTTGGAAACGTTGCGTAGCAGAATCTTGTGATCATTAGCTCTTTACCAGGCGCTGACTTCGAAATTTTCCTGGAAACATTGTTAGTAGATGTTTATCAAGCTAGAAGTAAAAGGACTGTTTGTTACCTCGGAGAAATATGTGACGACGACGGTACGGTCGGCAAATTTTCTTCCTGCAAGAGATCGCAGAGCCTTGCCTGCAGTTTCTGGGGTGTCAAATTTGACAAAGATCTTGCCTACACCTGCAGATTGTCTACTACCACCACTTGGTCGTGGTACCTTCATGTCAAGCACTTTGCCGTACTTCTCACACTCCTCCTTCACATCTTCGCAGATTTCCTCGTAATCCTCGTTGTCAATGAGCTCCTCTGCAGTCACCATGTTAAGCAATTGCAGAACTCTGCCATCCTCGAGACCCTGAGATGTTGTTCCAGCAAGCATGGACATCGCGTTGACACTCATCTCAACTCCTGAGACTTGAGTGTTACCAATACTGGCACGTTGCACCTTCAGGTGCTTGTCACCGAGCTCCATGCCGTTAAGACCTTCCACAGCAATGTCGGTTGCGGCAGGGTCAGTATATTCACAGAAGGCAATACCCTAGAGCATGTTAGTGAAATCCTTATCAATATCCAAAAAGCCAGAATACATACTCTTGATTCGCCAGTACCGTTGTCCTTCACCAAAATGAATGCCTTGAGCTCACCAAATGAGACAAGGAGCTCGATTACTTGTTCATCAGTCAAGTAGAGGGGAATGTTAGAAACACTGATCTTGTTCTGTGTATCAGCAACGACAGGAGAAACAACACCTGGCTCATATACGGTATCATCGGCAACAGCTGGTACAATGTAATCCTTTGGTCGGCGGATCTTGAGGCCTTGGGCGTCTCCGTGGGCGGCACCATTTGACGTCTCCATGTGGTCATTATCCTCCATAGTGATACCATCAAGTGCAAGTGCAACGGTCGCATCTGAAGTGTTTCGGAACTCGACCAATGCGAAGGTATGGTCCTTTGAGATCTGTGCAGAAATACAAGGGTCAGAACCTTCGGTGATGTTGAGACCATTGAGCTGCAAGTTAAAGAAGCCAGTAACAGATTCATCTGTAGCAGATTCTGGAAGGTTGTGAATGAGGAGGCGCTTAGACTGTCTAGAGTTTGATGGTTTGAGCGCAGCATTTGTGGCGGATCCGCTGGGCTGAGCCATGAAAGCTTGGAGTTTGCTGGGGTCCATTGGTTGCTGTCGTGGTGCGCCTGGCAGCGGGAACATGCCAGAGAGCTTTGCTTGCTCTGCCGTAACATTTTCGTATCCTGGTGGCTTGATGTCCCATTGGGTGAGACGCCTCTTGCGTTCAAGAATTGGTACAACATCGGTCAAGTCTGGCGTTGGCTCTCTCTTCTTTGGTGGAGGACTAGCACTCTTCTTTCGATCCCGTCCACCCTGGAAGGCACCAAATCCACCATCACGATCGCCTCTGTCACCTCTTCGTCCACCGCCGCCGCCGCGTCTATCATCGAATAGGTCTCTATCACGGCGCGATGGTCTGTCATCGTCATCTCGGCGTGCATCTCTTCGCGAAGAACCACGGTCTCTGTCCCACTCTCTGCCTCCGCCTCTTCCTCCATCTCTGCCTCCATCTCTGCCTCCATCTCTACCCCCGTCTCTTCCCCCATCTCTATCTCCATCTCTTCCTCCATCACGACGATCTCTGCCGGAGTATCTATCTTCTCTCTCCCTCTCTCTGTAGTCTCGGCTGCTAGAGTATGAGTCTACATCGCCATCGCGACGAGATCCTCTTGGGTGTCGACCATGTCCACCTGGAGAGCGCGATCTTCTACGATCGCGTGAATCTCTGTCGCCACCACGTCGGTCTTCGCGATCGCCTCTAGACTTCTGATTTTGTTAGTAGATAGCCACTCAGCAATGGTCTCGATTCAAGGTACATACAAAATGATCTCTGGAGGATGACTGTCTCGCATCTGTTGATCCTTGATCGTTAGTAGCAGATTCATTGCGCTTTGCAGAACTGGTACTTGAGGGAGCTGCCATGCCTCTTGATGAATAGCTGTCGCCGCCGTTCATTCTGTCAATTTATAGAATGTAGGACGGAAATATATTTGCTATAACAATACGTCGCGCGTTGTCTCGTCAATAAACTGGCGCGAATGTTGAGCAGGTAGCTTGCCTGAAATCTTAGTACTAGCGGCCAAATCGCTGCTCACTTTCGCAGGCTTTTGATGACTAATCATTGGTGCAAGCTCTTAGCGTCTGCCTTGCAATTCAGCCTCGTCAATTTACACGACTCAGCGCGTCAGCTCGTGCGCGTTAGACCAAGACCAAGACGATCTTAGAGCGGAATATTAATTCCATATCTTGAACGACAATTGGACCTCAATTCTGCAAATGGCACCACTCCGAGTTTCAGAATGGCGTAAGCTACCTGTGAGTCTTACAGAGCTTTGTTTGGATACAACTTTACGATGTGGTCAATCATTTCGATGGAAAAAGTTAGAGAATAACGAATGGTAGATATATTAACACCCAAGAGATCATACACATATTAATTGAATTTTAGGTCATGTGCAATGCATGGTAGGCTCTTGTCTGTGAAACAGGATTCAAGCTTTCTTCATTACAAGGCAATTTGGCCTGAAGTATTAAGTCTCAAGTCAGACATTGATACAAAACCAGACTTGAAGACAGAAGCGGTGGACGGTCTGCTCCAAGACGTGAAAGAAGATGATACCGAAGCAATCATACAAAATTATTTCAATCTCACACCAAACTTGACTAGTCTGTATGAGCAATGGGCTGCAGCGGATCCAAACTTCAAGAAAAGAGCTCCCAAATTTACTGGGGTACGGATATTGAAGCAAGATGCCTGGGAGGCATTGGTTAGTTTTATCTGCAGCAGTAATAACAATATAGCGAGAATTTCACAAATGGTAAGTAGAACATACTTCTGCCTAGTTTCAACTATAACTGACCATTCTTTCAGGTTGAAAAAATATGCAAGCACTATGGGACTTTCATTGGTTACATAGGTGATCAAGCGTTCCATGATTTTCCACCACCAGAAGCACTTACTGGTCCAAATGTTGAGGCACATTTGAAGGAGCTTGGCTTTGGTTACCGAGCTAAGTATGTTGCGAAAACTGCAGTTATGGTGGCAGAAAAGCCTGCCGGCTGGCTCGAAAGCCTTAGTAATCACGAAGGCGCAGATACTAAGTTCGACCAAACTGAAATACTCGGGTCTGGAGGGAGATCTGGGTATCGAGAGGCTCATGAGCAGTTGTTGCAGCTACAAGGTGTAGGGCCGAAAGTTGCTGATTGTGTGGCGCTTTTTGGTCTTCATTGGGGAGAAGCTGTACCCGTGGATACACATGTGTGGCAAATCGCACAACGAGACTACAAGTTTGGTAAGGGAAAGTACAAGAGTCTAACTCCAGCCACCTATGACGCCATTGCCAATCACTTTAGAAGTTTATGGGGGTTTGAGGCTGGATGGGCCCATTCGGTTCTTTTTGCTGCAGACTTAAAAACATTTTCTGAGAGACTTACAACGAAGGTTGAAGTAGATGTAGAAGAGGTTAAGGTCAAGACTGAGAATGGTAATGTAGAACTGGATATTGTGAAAGAAGAGGTCAAAATTAAGGTAGAGGATTCTGTAAAAAGAGTTCTTGAAGAAACTAAAATTGAAAGTCCAAGAGAGCAGCGAGCAAAAAGGAGACGTTGAGAATAGGTTCCGCTCCAGCAATGTTATTATATTACCACAATATATTTATTTAGAAGAACCCAGAAGATAGTTCAAGGATTAAACTGTCCTAGGTACATTGTTACACATCACTTAATTGGGAAGATTTTTGAAAAAGGAAAGGTGTTCCAATAATTTATGGTATTGTTCGTTCCAATTGATTATCATCTGTTAATAGCATCATAATTTATGCTGAATGTTTGAAGTAGTATAGCAACTGGTGTTTAACTGCTTTTGACATATCATTATTCTCAATGTCTATAAAAGTAAATACAAGTGTATTATGACTTCACTGCAATTAAACAGGTTCGTTCATAATTAATTCTTTACTTCCGCAAAGTGAAAACCAGGTTACGGAAAGGAAATCGGATTACTAATGCCTGAGGCGAAAACGCACAATATAGTCCGTGCACCATCTCCAAACTATGAACAGCCTAGCAGGCTTTCGCCGCGGCTGCGCGCTACAATCTTCAATCAACATCGACATTACGAGAGGCAGGGTCAGAGCCAAACGTTGTCGCATCCAGCATCTGACAATCATGGACTCTCAAATCGAAGAGATCAGAAAGGCCCAAGCAGAGCGCAATGCTCTTGCTGCCGGTAAGAAGGGGTCAAAGACGTTTGATCCTTCCAACCAAAGAACTGATGTTTCGACCAAGGCTTCGTTGACCGAAAGCTTCGACACGACCCTTTACGAGCGCGACGGTGGCGATAAGTTCGCAGGATATAATACTTCGATCGCGGTAGCTGACGGTGACGACGATGACGAGATGGAAGTGGACAACAGTCGGCGGCTAGTTGGACAATACACAGCATCAAGGGACCAGATGAATGAGTTTGCGCATGGCAACGGAGTAGAAGAGGAAGATATTCTTCTTGGACGCGAAAAGAGCAGACAAATTGCCGATCGTATGACCGACTACCAGAAGCGCCAGTTCGATCGCGTGCTCACACCAACTAGAGCTGATGCGTTCGCATCAAACAGACAAGCAGGAGCGGACGAGGGCGAGAGCTACAAAGATGTCATGGCTAGGAGGGAACTCGAGCGCGAGGAAGCTAGGGTACGACAAGCTATCGAAGAGAAGAGAGCAAACGGTGAAGATGTACACTACCAAGCTACTCTGAAGGATGGCAGTGGATCACCAAGCGACAAGGAAAATAAGGATGCAGGCTCTACAGAAGTTGTGGCTGCAGGAAGAAAGAGAAAGCAGCGTTGGGATGTTGCATCAGAACCTGCAGCAACAAATGGTGCTGCAGCAGACGCCAAGGCCAAACGTTCACGATGGGATCAGACACCGGCACCAGGAGCAGCATCAGTGGAGGAGACACCACGAAGACGTTCAAGATGGGATCAAGCTCCTGCTGCGACACCAATTGGTAACCAGGGGCTTGTTACACCAATGCACTCATCTCAAGGTGGCGGACCGGTCATACCTACAGCTTTCGGCACTGATATTTCTGCACGCAATGCGCCTCTCTCTGACGAAGAATTAGACATGATGCTTCCTACTGAAGGCTACAAAATTCTTGACCCACCACCTGGATATGAACCAATTCGGGCAGCTGCTCACAAGCTCATGTCCACACCAGCTCCTGGGGGAGCATCTGGATTCGGAGGGTTCATGATGCAGGACCCAGACAGTGGTCGAGCTCTAGGCAAGCAGCTCCCTACGGAGATTCCTGGAGTTGGAGATCTTCAGTTCTTTAAGGCCGAAGATATGGCTTATTTCGGAAAGCTCACAGACGGATCCGACGAGAACAGCATGTCTGTTGAAGAATTGAAGGAGCGCAAGATCATGAGATTGCTGTTAAAGGTCAAGAACGGCACACCACCAATGAGAAAGACAGCTTTGCGTCAACTCACTGACAACGCTCGTCAATTTGGCGCTGGTCCACTCTTCAACCAGATTTTACCTTTACTCATGGAAAAGAGTTTGGAAGATCAAGAGCGACATTTGTTGGTCAAGGTTATTGATCGTGTTCTTTACAAGCTTGATGATCTTGTTAGACCCTTTGTTCACAAGATCTTGGTTGTTATTGAGCCTTTACTTATCGACCAAGACTACTATGCCCGTGTCGAAGGTCGTGAGATTATCTCCAATCTGAGTAAGGCGGCCGGTCTTGCACACATGATCAGTACTATGCGACCTGATATCGATCACGTCGATGAATACGTTCGAAACACCACTGCTAGAGCGTTCGCTGTTGTAGCTTCTGCTCTTGGTATTCCTGCTCTCCTTCCTTTCCTCCGAGCTGTTTGTCGAAGCAAGAAGTCGTGGCAAGCGCGACACACCGGTGTCAAGATTGTCCAACAGATTCCAATCCTCATGGGTTGTGCAGTCTTGCCTCATCTTAAGGGCCTTGTTGACTGTATTGGTGGTAACTTGAATGACGATCAAACCAAGGTTAGAACTGTCACTTCATTGGCAATTGCTGCTTTGGCCGAAGCTGCAAATCCATATGGTATTGAGAGCTTCGACGACATCTTGAACCCTCTTTGGACTGGAGCAAGAAAGCAGCGTGGAAAGGGACTGGCAGGTTTCTTGAAGGCTGTTGGATACATCATCCCATTGATGGATGAGGAGTATGCCAACTATTACACAAGTCAAATCATGGAGATCTTGCTACGAGAATTCTCTTCTCCTGACGAGGAGATGAAGAAGGTCGTCCTTAAGGTTGTTTCACAGTGTGCTAGCACAGATGGTGTTACTGCAGGATATCTTAAGGAACACGTACTGGATGAGTTCTTCAAGAGTTTCTGGGTCCGCAGAATGGCTCTTGATAAGCGAAACTACCGACAAGTCGTTGAGACCACTGTTGATCTTGGTCAGAAGGTTGGTGTCGGTGAGATCGTGGAGAGAATCGTGAACAACCTCAAGGACGAGAGTGAGGCTTACCGAAAGATGACTGTGGAGACAGTTGAGAAGGTCATTGCCAGCTTGGGCGCCGCAGATATCAGTGAGCGTCTTGAGGAAAGACTTATCGATGGTATTTTGCATTCCTTCCAAGAGCAGAGCGTCGAAGATATCGTTATGTTGAATGGCTTTGGTACTGTAGTCAATGCTCTTGGTACCAGATGTAAGCCATACCTTCCTCAGATCGTCAGTACCATCTTGTGGCGCCTTAACAACAAGTCTGCTACGGTACGACAGCAGGCTGCTGATCTCATCTCTCGAATTGCAATGGTCATGAAGCAGTGTGGTGAGGATGCCCTTATGGGCAAACTCGGTATCGTGCTTTACGAATACCTTGGAGAAGAATACCCAGAAGTTCTCGGATCTATCCTCGGTGCTCTCCGTTCTATTGTCACAGTTGTTGGTATCAGTCAGATGCAGCCACCTATCAAGGACCTCTTGCCTCGTCTTACCCCTATTCTCCGTAACAGACATGAGAAGGTGCAAGAAAACACTATCGATCTGGTTGGTCGAATCGCAGATCGTGGTCCAGAAAGCGTTAACGCACGTGAATGGATGCGAATCTGTTTCGAACTCTTGGACATGCTGAAGGCACACAAGAAGGGTATTCGTCGTGCTGCAAACAACACATTTGGTTTCATTGCTAAGGCTATTGGTCCTCAAGACGTTCTTGCAACACTCCTGAACAACTTGCGTGTGCAGGAACGTCAATCTCGAGTCTGTACTGCTGTAGCTATCGGTATTGTCGCCGAGACTTGTGCTCCTTTCACAGTACTTCCTGCCCTTATGAACGAATACCGTGTTCCTGAGCTCAACGTCCAAAACGGAGTACTTAAGTCCCTCTCTTTCCTCTTCGAATACATCGGTGAGATGGCTAAGGACTACGTTTACGCTGTCACCCCACTACTCGAGGACGCACTCATCGATCGTGACCAAGTGCATCGTCAGACTGCCGCTTCAGTTGTCAAGCACGTCGCCCTCGGAGTTGTCGGTCTGGGCTGCGAAGATGCCATGCTGCATCTTCTCAACTTGCTGTACCCCAACTTGTTCGAGACATCCCCTCACGTCATTGACAGAATTATCGAGGCCATTGATGCCATTAGAATGACTATTGGATCTGGTGCTACTATGAACTACGTCTGGGCCGGTCTCTTCCACCCCGCTCGAAAGGTCAGAGTTCCATACTGGAGACTCTATAACGATGCTTATGTGCAGGGTGCTGATGGTATGGTACCTTACTACCCTAACTTGGATGACGAGAAAATGGATAGGCCTGAGTTGGCTATTGTGATTTAGAGGTTTTGTTGTATGGCTGCGGCAGGCTGGGGATCACAAAAGGGGAGTTGGGCGTTGGTGTATAATAGCTACGAGCGAAATATTAACTTGATTTGTTTCTTCCATTTGCGTCTTGATTTCACTCATGATGTTTACTACGTGATACAGGAATACATCGACAGACACTCAATGTTCATTCAAGAGTCATGATATCTCCCATTTGAATCCTCACGTCACCATTGTGAACAATCAATATCTAACATCATTATCTCACCTTATCCTCAACAGCATCCCTATTACCAGCCTCCCTTCCTTCTTTTTTCATTTCCCAACACTTTCTCTTGCCTCTCACTATCTTCATTTCTACGAAAGCATCGCTCATCACCTACGTGGCCCAAAAGGATTCCTCAGCCCCAATAGCCCACAAAACATCACAACACATCACAGCACATCTCATTATCTTCTCAACCCAGTCATCACAGGAACACCCGGCACATCCACGCATCGCATCTCCATCCTCGTCTGCACCTGCATCGGCATCCGCTCCTCCGGCTCTGCTTACGTGGGCCTCACAAGCAAGAGTCTGGGGAGGACAAAGGATTCGAGCGACTGAGATGGGACATGCACGAGTGTGGTTGGTGGAACGAGGCGAGATGGTGGCTGGGATGCTGGGGATTTTTTTCGTGTGTGGATTGAATGGCTGCAACGATGACTGGGTTGAGCGAGATAGGAGGGGGAGGGGGGTATGGATGTGAGAGCTGTGACAGAGGATGATGACCCGGGTCCGAGTTCTCTTCGGGCCCGACGCTGTGGGTGAGGGGTTGCAAAGCGGTCTGGATGGGGGGGAGATCATGAGGCTGATTGGCATTCGTTGATGGTTATGTGGTCTGGCTAGTTGGTTCTGTATGTGCTTTGGTCACGCTGGCTGTTGCGGAGGATTCACATTCGCTGTGTTATGGAGCATAGCTTGAGCTTGGAGCTTGTGGCAAGGATAGCTATCGTCGAGAAGGGATGGAGATGAGTGAGGCCAGAGTAGTATCGTATGTACATATGCACGGTCATGGAGTATCATAGAACACGTATCGACAGCATCGTGATATCGAACGAGTACATGTCGATGCATGCTGGGGTTACCATGAGGGGTTGCCCTCTGGAAAGGGGGTATAGCTACTGAACGTCTTGCACATCGATACTGTAAAGACAACGAGTTGGGTGCCACGAGGTTCAGGGTTGGCTTGGATGTGAGGTTGGGATTGATTTGGAATGGCTTCCTGGTCCTCCATTTCCCTGGTATGAAAAGGCCAATATCTGAGAAGGAGACAGGGGCAAATTCACCTCGGTCTGATTCTAGTCGTGATACTATCTACTGAACTTTACAAAATCCCACGCTTTGCAGAATCGAATGTAGGCAGAACTTAGGACGGCAAGCATTGTATTTCGTGTCTAGGGTGGATGCGCAATGGCACGTCGAGATGACGTTGATGTGAAGAACGAGGAGTTCGAAGAAGGGGGGGCATGTTGGAATCAGTCCATGGGTTGTGATGCCCCCCCCTGTTGTGATTGGGACATGGTTCATGGAGATCGTGGTGAATTCATTCATTCAGCGATTTTCAGCCGTTTGGTGTACTCCCTGTCCATTTACGAAGTTACAGTAGCCATACCCAGTCTGATCCTACCTTACCGCTGTTCTACGGCAGAAGTCTAGCTTTGGTATTAGTATGTAGTAAGAGTACTACTTTGCCTATGCCTGTAATTTATATTCATCCCTGGTCATATCACTGCTTACTCTGCCTGGCCTTGTCTTGCTCGAAAGTATCCATAAGGTAGTGGTAGGCTGACATTGAGTGAGAGAGGTGCTTAGGGGCAAGCGCCAGTCTTTCCACCCTTTCTTCTCCAGATTCATTGTGAGCATGCACAAGGGTTGCCGTTGAGGTGAGTCCCTGATCGCCAAAGACATTGCCATTATCGACGACGATGGCAGTGGGGCTAATAGGAGGAGCCGCACCGCCAGATTGGTAGAAGTTGTTGCGGACGACGGCACGAGGTAAACTCTCTCACTCACTCACTCTCCCTCATGATATGCATGCTCTACTCTCACTCCACAGCAAATTATATCAACGTCCATCCATACATAAGTAAATAGGTGCTAAGAACTCCAGCAGCCAGGATGTTGTTGTCGCTCTAGATTGCAGGATTTCAGAGTGCGCTACCATCGAGCTTGTTCTGTCCGGTGTCAAGGTGGATGCTGGGTGGATTTTGACCGAGAAGTTGAGGCTCACACATCAAGGTCACGGTTCACGGTCACGGGTGTGGTCTTACGGCTGTTGTGCGGCTGTCGGGATATCGTTGTCGTCTCCACTCTCACTCTCACTATTCTCCATGATTACTACATGCTCTACGCCGCCACATAATAGATTTCCTAACCCGGGAAAGTGGAACAGCAGCAATAGTACTGAGGCGTGCAGAGTAATACTGGTACTTGGATGTTTGAATGTGTGCACATGATCACATCTGAATCTCGAGTCTTCTATTCATGACTCAAGGACACAACTCATGCATACGAAAACGGGTTGGCGTTGTGTACGGCACTTGTTAGTATTATTCGGGGTCTGCTTGAGGTTATTTTATGATACGATAGCTTGTGATGAGGTTATGTATGGATGCTGCTAGTTCACATTCTATGCTGGCCGTCCTCGTGTTTTTCTTACTCATTACGGTACATGTTATGGCAAAAATACTGGAGAAGAAAGCTTGGACTCACTCTCACTTCCTACTAAGTAAGGGCAAAATGAATTCCCAGAGCGGTCATGGTCTTGACCGGGATTAACATCTCATCTTGTCGTCTCCATTTTCTATGACAGCAGACTTGGCAATGACGAGGATTTCCTGGAAATCTTCGGCGACCACGAGGTCAACGGCGACCTTCTTGCTCCATCGTGCCATCGTGTCATCGTGTTAACCCCTCAATCCTGCGAATCCCACGACCGCCATGTGCTCCATGTCATGTTCTCACGAAGAAGAGAGTTGGGACCCCACTCACTAGAATAGCAATTCCAATCTTCTGTCATTGAGAGAACGGGGTTGATGTATGTATGGCCATGTATGGCCATGTGAGGCGAGGATGTGTGCGTGGATCATCTTAGTATGGCTATCACTTGTTTCGAAATCAGCCTTTTGTACGCCTCTTTCCTCGAAGCGTTGGGGAATTATTGAGGGGGGGGAATTGGGCTGGCAGTTGAGTAGAGGAGAGGCGTCGTCGAAGAAGCTTCTTGTTCTGTGACATGGGGCTCTCTTTGGGCATGGTGTGTTTGTTCGTAGAAAAGAAAAGCAGGGAGTCAGGATTGATGCTTGGACAATCATACGGACGTAGCGTTTTCCGTCAAAGCCCTACGGGTATGAAGGGCCGTGGCTTCACTTTTGTTTCTACTGTCCATGAGCACGCACGTAGGCTTATTTCGTAGTACAAAGACTTTGTGGAATTTCATCCAGACTTGCTGGGAAGAGTCTGGAGTTTAGAGGCATTTGGAGGTTGACAGGTCGCTCCACGTCGTATTGGGGCGGAATTCCGTGGTTGAACATCGGACGAACAAACCCCTTGGAGGCTACGGTGAGATAACGGCTTCTCAAGATCTGCATCATGAATGCTGTTTATAGAATGGCTTTAATTTTACGCTGGGAAAATGCTGAACCCACAGACCCGTAAATGAGCACAACAAGATGTTTAGATGGCCACTAAAGGAGCTTAGTCAGTAGGGAACGACATGGGGTAGGTAGGGAGGGTCATTGTCGAGTCGTGAAGTGACATGGCATTTCTGATGGGCCGGGAAGGGCCTGCTATGGTGTTGAGATTGAATGGTGATATCTGAGAGTAGAGACGGCAGTGAACCTGGAATCTAGTAAAATGATGTGTGGTTTTGGCGTTGTGGTACATACACACATACCTATACCTGCACGATGGTGGCTGTAGTGTCTGTGCCCTTGTCTGTGCATTTCCTAACTTCCTGAGCCTATGTCTGTGCCTGTACCCTGAATCTGATGCGTATATTTGTCGGTATGGATACCTCTGTAATGAGATTCTTAGCTTTGTATGGCGAGCTTTATTGTTGTTGTTGTTGTTGTTGATGATGATGATGTGGTGAGATGAGGCTAGAATTAGGAAAGGGTACATAGTCAAGATTGGGCAGAGGAGAGCCTCTTCAGCCTCGAGCTATGGAGACACACTTACAACTGAGCAAAGTTCTCGGAGTAGGTACGGAGTAAAACACAAAGTCACGACATGTAGAATAATCAGGTCATGACACGATAAACAAATCATGTCGTCTCTCCCTCACTTCCTCTAGCAAATAAAATGCAGAGTGCCGGGAATAGTAGTACCGGGAGTAGTGAGTAGTGAGTAATGAGTAGTAAGTAGTAAGTAGTACATGTAAGTAGGTAGTTTGTAGTAAGTAGCTTAGTCCACTCGTTGTATTAGTCTGGTGTTATCTCACTCATTCTCACTCACCTCACTCACTCACTCACTCACTCACTTACCCTCACTACCTCACCCACTCACTCTACTCATGTAATCCCTCCAATATCATTCTCATCTCAAATGACATTTCATTACGATATCTATCAGCACGATCTCCACCAAAGCCATCCATCCATCCGCACAATCTATCCATAATACCCACTCCCACGGCACAAGGATATCTCATACCAAATTCCTCATTTACAATTCTTCCGAGCGTGCTTCTGCGCTTGTTCTTTGCTCAAGGAATTGTGGGGGATCAGCTCTGCACATCCCAAAAGAGCACACGTTCATAAAGTTTCAGACCCGCACTACTCGATTGGGCGTTGGCGCATTGCCTCATGCAGTTTAGCCTGTATGGGAAGGGGAATGTCTCAGGGAGGATGAAACGCGCCGTCGCGCTCGATGCGGCCTCGATGGCGGGAGGACATGCCCACGGACGACCATGTGAGGGTGCGCAGTGTGCAGCAACGGGCCCCATCACGCAGTTGTGTATCCTGATAATATTAAAACACATCAAACATGCCTGGATAGTGAATATGAATAGCATCGCTGACCGGGGGAGATATGCTTAGAATAACTTGCACTGCCTGCTCGTTAATTAGGAGTTTAGGAGTTTATGGTTGATTTGTTTCCAGATGGACAATAGACTATGCGTCCAGTATTTCATTGATTGGCTATCAGGACTACACTGGTGCATCATCAAATAAAAAAGATTAAAAAGCTAATCAAAAAAATATATATCGGCATCACGATATCGCGTGCACAGACGGATATGGATGATGATTCCACGGCCGCTGCAACTAGCCCACAGCTGAACTACGACAACATCAATTTTCTTCACTCAAACTTTTACTCACTTGTAGAGGAAAACAACGCTAGCCATGTACCGCGCACTATGCTTAACACCTAACTGTCGAACTTATCCCCGACAAATAAATTGGACATCATTATAATTGCTATCCTTGTTACATGGATATCTGCGTTGAGATTGCGACTACTATTCATGAAAGTCCCACCCACGTGGAAGGCAAGGTACTTGCACCCGGTATGTCTTGAGTCATGACTGGTGATTCTAGTTTCATAGTACTCACGGAACATATTTTACTGTATTTTTCTGTATCCCCAGGGTCAGGAGATGTGGGATGTCTGTGCCAGACAGAGTTCAAGTGCAGCAAGTGCCGTCTGCCCTTTCTGACAGCACTTGAGAGTGGAGATGCACTTATTGGCAGCGACTAGTTGCCAACTCTCTGCCGTCCGATGGCGGCATGGTGCGATGAGGCAAGAGACCTCATCTTGATATGAAAGTGAAATTTGACTGCCATTCCATGACGACGGCATCAAATGTCGGTGCGCTGACGGCGACCGGGACCACAGATATGGCTTCGTACAGATCAAGTATGTAGTCACAATATCATTCATTTCATTGCAACCTCTGGACTCGGCCCGGTGAGGCAAGAGTGGGTAAGACGAGAGAAATTATAGCCGTATCCCCGTCTCAAGTGCTGTTGAGAAACATGACATCGTATGGATGGCGATGCGCATGGGGATTCTCATCCAGAAGCAGAGACAAAGTATCATACATGTTCATGGGCATCACAGACATTGCATCGAGAGACAGAGAGGGAGAGACGAGACAAAATTACAGCATTGGCGGAACGTGCCTGCATCCTTCCGCGTATCTATTTTTGTGAGTGTTCGTTGGCATGTTCGTTGTATCAACAGCCTCAATCCTTCTACACCTCGCTGTCCAGCGCACATACCACAGCCAGCAAGCATGATGAGATTGAAATTGAACCCTGGATTTGCTGTCCCGTAGGTTGGCTTGGGCACATACATACACGCACACACACACGCAAACGCCACAAAATGGTCGGATCTCCAGAACTGGCATGTTTCGTTTCTCGGCGTCAGAAGGGTCGAAACGGAACGACAAATGGGATATTTTTCCCCGTAAACAAAAGCAACAAAAGCCGACGACATTTGCGCCTAGAATAAGTAAGGTCAAGGATTGCGTGCCAACAAGCTTGTAACAGAGTAGAACAAAAGTGCTTGGCTTGGGTGGGCGTGAAATGAAGTAATTCTGACATTGCAAGTGCACAACAATTTTGAATTGTGATGTGGAAACCACAGACCATCCTCATACCAAAGATCCGACAAGTGCATATCACCACCACCACATCAATGTAACATACGTCTGAGCCCTTCATGCCAGCGAAATTTCTCATTGATACATTGTCACATTTCCACCAATCGTCCTGGTAGTGATTTTGAATTCGAAATATCAAAAAGTTGTGTTCATGGTATCCCACACACAATCGCTGCATGTTCCCTAATCTTAATTTGCAATATCTCACATCCCATGCGATACCGTGCCATCCCCAATGCCCCCAAACAGCGATATCAAAATGACGTCCGTAAGCTCCATTTCCATTCGTGTGTGAATAGAACAGCTGCATTCATATTATGCCAAGTCAGACAATGATATCACATCACATGACAACATCCCCTTCCTCCACAGTCCATTTGCATCTCACTCAAGTCCCGCATCCCACCGTCGTGCGACTTACTCAGATCGCCACTCAACCACCCAAAGCACCAAGGTATGGGGGGGGAGGACAAAGAAAATCAGGGTCTCTAACCAGCCTCGACACTTCACATTTGCTTGATTATTCCGTACCACCCATCAAAAACCGGGCAATTCCCCCACGCTGACATTCATTCCGGAAATGTGATGCTATTGATTGAAGTCCAAAACTTGCTATCTATTCTACATATCTTTTCGGACCTCAGGCTTTGTTTTCCGTCACGCGGCCCTGCTTACCGCAGCAGCCGCCGCCCCATTCGAGCACGCGCTCGCGTTCGCGCATAGCAAATTGCATACTGCAAAGGGCGGCATCTAGGTTTGCGCATGTGGCGTGCGGCCTGTGAGGGAAAGCGGCGGGCGGTTTGATGGTAACTTACTTGACTTACGGATTGTTCACTTAATACATAGATAGATAGTATTTATGAATTGATATGCTTTGAAAATGGTAGGTAGATAGACGGAGAATTAGAGGTTGTATGCCTGAAATTCAAGGCATAACCCCGTTTTTGGGTATTGCGGAGCGAAAGGCGCTCGCTTTTCCTTCCCTGTGATGCTCGTGATGTGCTGAGCTGAAAGATCCAAGAGTCTTGGAGCTTGTCGCCTCCTGTGATTTGGGGACTTGGATTGAGCAATTCCGGTGTGCATATATGTTTGGATATTTTCATGCTTGCAGACGAGGTTTTCGTGAGGATGAAGGTACGTAAATATCGTGGGATCGGAATTCTCGCCATGCCTGTAGTCACATATTCCAGCTACCAGAGTTGTGATTTTGAGGGTCGCATGCGAGTGAGAATCCTACCTTATGTTCATCGCGTGCCAGGGAAATAATTAGCTTTACCATGTTGACGAGTTGGCTGTTTGCGGCTCTGCATGATTGAGTACTTGCAAGTAACACGTATTTGATTCTTTGGTTCACGGGAAAAAGTCGAGGATAGTTAACCTGGTTAGGGGCCTCGTATTATATCACCGTTTTCTGTAAGTATGCAGTCTGAATACGTCGTACAGTGTGTCGGATAGTTTTCACGTAAGTTAGGTCGTTGCGATGTGAAATATGCATCCACCACACCGTATCAAAATGTAACTGCACGGAGGTACATCCGCCAACTGCATATATTCAATTCCTCGGTGCTCAGTATTCTCGCCATGACGGCCTTCATGCAGGGCAGCTCAAGTAACTCTACGTAGGACTCAACTCAAATCACCTTGACTCCAAAGTCAAGCTCGCCGTGCATTTCGTGTACAGGTTGAATACGAAGGGGAATGCAATTATCCGCACGTTCATCACAATCCATTCGTTGCCCTACATAGACCAGAGAAGCAGAAGGTCCTGAGTAGAAAGGTGAGAGTCAGACAAAACCCAATCAAATCCAAGGAAAGCAGACGCAAAAAACCATATCAAATGAAAGCCATTCAAAGCCATTTTCGTCCTTGCGCGCATTTGAAATGTATTTTGAAATGCTTTTACACTCCAATTGACACAACCCCCGCGCTGCGCGCTGCGTGTTACTGCTGCTGCTGCTGCTGCTACTACTTGGGACATGTCACATGATGCATCTCTATCGCGCATCATCACGCACGTATTGCTGCAGCGCTAGCTGAAGGCGTGCAGGACGGGAGGGCCATAGTCTTGGCATAATGACGTAGAGTGTAGGGGTAAGGTGCAAAAGCCATACGCATGTGTGGTGCATATTCTGCCCCATGCAGTAAGGCAACCCAGACAGTGTGAAAGGGCTTGGCGGTGACCAAGAAGCTTGTACAGTATGTACAGTAGTACGGACACTGCTGAGTGAATGAGAAGTGAAAGTCAAAATGTGAGAATATCGTGAACATACAGCTGACAGTAGCACCACAGCACGTAGTCATCCCCTTTCAGCCGGCACTCTGCTTGGGGAAAAAGAGAAGCGAAAAGAAAAGAAGCACGATCATGATTGCTTACCGTCACTCCCAAGTAATGACCGAGGTTGAAAGGTGAAAAGGTGAAAAGGTGAAAAGGCGCCAAAGTATATCATTTTAGCTCTGGCGTTTTGTCGAGATATCGAATCGCATCTTTCACCAGGAACAGCCTGGGAAGGTTGTTTGGCCCTTTGGCATGCTTTTGACACGGTCTTTTGGGCACGACATCTTTGTCTTTGGGCTCGGCGAGGACGGAAAAGGCTCACCGGCAGCACGGCACCGTACGTTTTTGAAATGGAACCATAACTTACTTACTTACTCTGTACTTACTGTACGCAGTGTTGGACTTATGCTTTGTATGCGCGCCAACCAACCAGCGGTTTTCCCTAGAGCAAGCGCCTGGCGTCCGCTGTACATTCTTTTACCGGAATACTTAATTACTGCTTATCAAAAAGGACCCAAGAACCCAAAGACCCAAGGGATCCAAGGAGGGTCATTATATGGAGCCCATTGCAGCGTTCAGCAGAAACAGCCAAAAGCATATTGGCATTTTTGGCGCTTGAGCTTGAGCTTGAGCCTTGAGCTTTGGGCCTTGAACATGATCCTGACTGAGCTCGAGCTTGAAGACAATCAGGGCCCCAGTAATAAGTAGTATCGTCCAAAGAAGCTCACTTTGATCAGATATTGTAGCCCGATAAGGTGTCATCTCATCTCACACCGGCTCAAGCGCAAATTTGGGAGTAACACCACTGTCTTCGGCCTTTGAAGAAAAAAGAAAGGGAAAAAAGAAAAACGGTTCATTGAGTAATTAAAAAAGAAATCCATTTCATTTGTCTCGTCCATCCTACACTATACGAAAAAAAAGAAAAAGAAGGGGGAAAAAAACAAAATCCCCGTACGTCTTTTAGCTTCATTCCTTCACTCCAACCCTTTTTTTGATAACTCTTTACCTTTTTTTTTTTTCTTTTCTTTTTCTTCCCCTTCCTTCTCTTCCTCATTTTCTTGCCGTTTTCGGATTGTACATGGTGCTTAGTTACTTGGCTGTGCTATCTTAGCTTAGTGGGGGGACATTTCCAATTCAATTCACATGGACATATTATGGACATATTCCTTTTAGCACGGTGACTGTGCACAGGACAATTTTTTTTTTGTTGGTGTAGTTAGCGCGTGCGAGGCGCAAAAAAAAGAGCAAGGGGAAGGGGGGAGGGGAGTGGAAGTTCCTTGAAGCTTACTGACTGTGGTGCTGTGCTTAGGAGGGACAAGTCCCTAAGTAGTAAAGTGAAGTAAGCTGGCTTTTGTCTTTGAGATCCTCCATACTTAAGTATCTGGCTGTGGCGCTTGAAGATTGTGGAGTAGATTGAGAGGGCTAGAGATGGCAGATGGGAATTGATAATGAAATGGAAATGAATAACGGCCGTTTCGTAGAGGGGGAAGTCGGATTGCACCATGGTGGAGCTGAATTATGTGTATTTTATATGGAGTTTGATAAGATGAGAGTCATACATGTGTACAGTAAGTAGATAGGTATAGATAGTAGTCAGAGCGAGAGCAGAAGTCTACACTGTATGACGAGTGTGTAAGTAAAGTTGACCAGGCATTCCCTATTCGGACATTTAAGTGACTTTTTCGCGGTACCAAGTTGATTTCACACGACCACTACAGAGTATGATTGAGCGAGTGATTGAATGAGTGAAAGGAAATGAAATGAAATGAAGCCAACTCAAACTCCTTCACCCCCTCCCTATCGCCTCTACATACCTCGGCCAAAATCAACAAAACACTCACCTCAACAGACTTTTTTGCACTGAAGCACGGCATCCCACCCACCAACCAGTCACTCAGTCAAGTCACTCAATTCAGCCAGCCAGCCAGCCACGCCGTCCCCTTCTCCCTAGCTCCATGGGCCAATCCACCAAAATCACGTTTTAGGGACCCTTTCATTCTGACTGTTTTCCCCCGAATAGGCCAAGCATGTCAATGCCACCCACCATTTTGTACCCTTCCAGTGCCACCCGTCTTTCACCGGCACGGTAGTTATTGAGTAGGGTAGGTAGTGTAGGTAGCGTAGGTGAGTAGCGTACAAGCTGTGAATACCTTACTTCAAGCATCAATATCCATACTCAGAACGCGGTACTGCAAGTAAGTACTGTAAGTATGTACATGGAGATCTATCTAACTTCCACATCCGTAATTACTCCTAGAGTAAGTACATCAGAAGAAATCATTCTTTAACTGTACTAATCACTAACGATACATACCTTCTTTGTTCTCTCTTTCTTCATGCAGTCATTTATCAATCCAGTACATAACATAACATACATACATATCATCAATCTCACGCTCCTCCCCCCACAAGATCTAAGGTGCCTAGAGCCACTATTCCCAGCTCCGAGCTCGGTATTAAACGGCGCGAAAGCTACTCTTCGGATTTGAGCTCTGCCGGGGCGGACTTGGGTGTGTAAGAGAGTGAGGAGAGAGAGGAGAGAGAGAGAAGTGCGCAATATTTCCGATGCTAACTATCTACGAATGGGGCCCCAATGGTACTCTATGTTGTATGTGGAAGGAATGGCTAATTGATTAGCCAGCTTGGTTGGCTGGGGTGGGAGCGCTAAGGAGACGTCAGATCTGAAATGAAAAGATTGGGTGGGTAGCATGTAGCATGATGCGGAGCCTTCACTGCTGCAGGATTGGAGGGACGACAGCGAAAATTTCGAGATGCTGTGCTACTTGTGGAGGAGTTACGATTCTTGCTGAGCTGTGATTACGGTTTATGAGTTGAGGGAGATTGGGAATGTGTGGTAGATGGATAAGACCTGGCGTTTACAGCGCGTTGGAGGGATATGGCGATAAGGAAGATAACATACTTGACAACAGTTAGGAATTTGGGGTTCTTGGTGATGGGGAGTAAATGGAAGGGAAAGAGGAATACAGTATTGTAGAGAGACAGACACAAAGAAAGAGAGAAAGATCCTTGGGAATATCATCGGAAAGAGAAGTAATTTTCAGCTGACAAGGGATTCAGGTACCATTGAATATTACTATGTATTATGTATTGTGTATTATGTATGTAATGATATATATCATGCACTGTAAAGAATTGCTTGGAGCTCAGTACGTACATACGGTAGCATTTCCCCGCGTCTATCTCGCATGCACCTTTTAATCCATCTGGTGATCCAAGTGAGTATGAGAGTGTGTGCTGAGCCGTCGACGTACTTTCGTGATAATGATATTAAGTAGGAAGCAATTTGCATCATGCATTCCTCGGGATAAGGGAAAGGTGCATTTTGAAGATGAAAACAACCCCCTTCACCAGTCGAGTCCCTTATCCTTTCTCATATAGCGATTGTGAATTGCGCGTTCATTCTTTCACGGCATCGTCTTCATCTGCCGTGCAGATAATCAAATCTATGGCTTACGCTTCTTGACTCAATTGACGTTGCACTGGCTCTCACACCTGACTGAGTCTAACCACCAAACCTTGCCGCGTAGAATAATCATCTGTCTACCTTACAGCACATAGCACACAGCACATTGACACTGCACACTGCACACACACTGCATCAACTGCACTCCGCTTACTACGTAGTATATTGAGTTCTTTATATTATTCGCCCTTTAATATTGTTCGATATGAGTCTGAGGGAAGGGTCGGCAGAAGTGAGCCAATCCTCACCATTCTACATAGCAGAAATTATCAATATTTAAAAAGTCTCGCCTTACAATTGGATTCTGAGGCTCCCATACTATCCACACACTGTTACATTCTGTGAATCAAACACCGGAAGTTCCATCAATTCATAATATTCATAATATTCATAATATACCTGTACCTACCTAGGTACCAGGTATGTACATACACACACATACATACATACATACATACATACATACATACATACATACATACTAGAGCATACAAGGCTCAAGCCTTGCCTGAACAGCAAAGAACCTCACCATTCGTCGGGAATTATTCCCGTCCATAGGTAGGGTAGGGTACATACGGGATTAAAGCGCTCTTCCCCCTTCACCCATAGTTTTAAGATGATGAGCCCATGGGTATGAATATTCTAGTGTGTCGAGTGGTCTATCTATTTTATCCGGCGATGTAACCACGATCGAAATTGTGGAATTCATCAATTAAAAGAGAAAAAAGCTTTGATTTGGACTGGAGGGGGGAAGAGACAAGCCTTTCCCGCGCTTAATGCCAAGACTCGTTGTTGCACAAGGCCAATTTCCCTCCTGGTTACTGCTGTTGCTCCTACACCCGATTCAACAGCGACGGAACAGCCCGTTCAACTGAATGCAGAGAGATGCCTTTTCCTCTACTGTCACCAACTCCAACCAAGTCAGGTGTTTGGGTCTGGATGGGGAGGGATATGGAGTGCCAATGCCATGCACGGGCATATTGTTGCATTGATACTCCCCCAGTGTCCCCTACATGAGAACTATGCGCATACTTACCGCGTCCATCGTAGCAATGGATCACCAGATGGATACACCAAGATCCAGATCCATGACAGAACCATAAGTTCAGTATGGAGAGAGAGGATATGCATGAAGGAGATCCCAGAGATCAGGAAGATTCCGCATTGATGATAAAAAAGAAGAGTGTTTCTGAACAAGCAGGGCAAAAGTCTGGCCATGATGGAACAAGGCAAGGCGGCAAATAGTACTTCCCCATATTCCACCTGTCGTTCCCAAAGCAGAACAGGCCAATTTCCCACGATGTCGGTCAGAAACGCTGCTGCACATGTTTCTTCCCCAACACTCAATTTGTGGTGCGCAGCACATACCTACCCAAGACTCTCCCTTTCCAGGAATCTGAAGAGGGAGATGCGTGGGATGGTGGTGGCAGATTCACGCGGGTGTGTTATGCCGCAAGAGGAAAAGGTGCCTGTCGTGGGAGTTTGGGATGCTTTGATGTCCCTTGCCGGATAGACATGTAAACATGTAGACAATGTGCTCCTGACATGCGAGTGATTTTTTCAGCTGGGAAACATGTGCTGCTCTGGGCGTAGGATAAGGGAGAATACCATTGTTGGAGAGATTTGGGTCTGTGTCGTGCCGGTTCTATGAATATCATCTGTCAAAAATGCATTGCACCACTGCAACCGTCGATGAAAGCGTGGGAAGGGAGCCGATTGTTCAAAAGTATATAGCATGTATCTATGAATATCTATCTACTCCAGTACTCCGGTACGCCATCAAAAGGCCTACGACGTAAGGTATCCAGTCGTGCCAGTCCAAGGGCCTCGATATCAAATCAAAATATGTGACTTCTTTCGTCCACAATCGACAGACAGACAGACATACAGACAGCCACTTGCGAATATCAATCCGCACTCAGCACTCCCCAAGCACGAATTAAAGCATCTCATCGAAATCTAATCTCATCACCCCATCATCTCGTCAAACCCTCGCCTCACCAACAGCACAAAAACGAAGCGCCACAGCGGGCAACAAGCCTCAGCGCCCAATTGCAACAGAACAAACCAACGCCATTTGCCTCCACGATGGTCCGCGGTATCTATCGCCCCAAAAAGCCTCTCTCTGTGTGTATTATCTCTATCTATCCCTCTCTTCAACTGCCTCCCACCGAAAAAGCACTCGTGCAACAAGCAGCCATAGTCTATTCCCCCACACTCAACTGCCGACAGCCCGACGACCTTGGGCATGGCAAGGTACCTCGCTCACGCCTTGCGCCCTCCTCCCTTCCAATGAGCACGGGCAATTGAATGTCGAATCCCGAATCCACCAATCCTCAATCCTCAATCCTAAATTCCCCCAATTCCTACGGTAAAGTATCAAGTAAATGGCCAAGTGGCTAAGTAGCTAGGTAGCTAAGTAAGTACGCGTTGCTTGGACTGTGTGCAACCACCCTTCAGCCTTCAGCGCGCCTGAGCGCCTGACATGAGCGCAGTATGCCACTAAGTACATGTAAGTAGGTGAGTGCTACCTTAACTTCCAGTGAGTGCAGCGTGCAGCGCAGCGCAGCGTGGGGCGTGAGATGATGGCGACAACATCCAGCATCTAATGGATGCGGTAAGGCGCCTCTCTGCCTGACTGACTGTCCATCTAGCTGGTTCTTACAGCGGCGGGGATTAAACCATACCCAAGGCACGGCGCTTATAGGATTCTTTGGTTTTGCTTGGGTGACTTTCAGTGAATGCATTCTGGGTAAGTGTATGGAATTGGATCACGGAAGTCTGGTATTCCGTTGTGGATTGGGGAGTGCGTAGCTTGCTCGGAACGTGGGACTTCCTCTGTGTCTGTGGGTGGTTTGGGGGTGCGTGGTGCGTGGTGCGTGGCTGTTTGGGCGCTGTTGTTGTTGCTGTTGCTGCTGGTTGTGGTTGGGGTTTTGCGCTAAGTGCTGGAGGCGGAGGAGGCGGACTCGGCGCCTTCTGTGGAAGAGGCTTGTTGGGCTGGCGGGTGTGGGAATATGTGGAAGAGGTATGGTTTGTTTTGTTTGGACTTGTTACCATGGAGTGTGATGATATCTTGCTCGGTTTTTTTTTTTCTCAAAATTTTATTTTCTACCTTTCCTTTTAGGGATACGAGATTTTGTAGGAATATTTGTAGGAATATTCGTAGAATTTAGAATTTAAAATGAAGGACATTGGAAGGCGAGGAACAGAATCTTTACTGCTGTAAAAATTCACTACATTGTTGGAATACAGTAATATAATTCTTCGTTGCCTCTCAAAAATTTCATAATGGATTTTAATTGCACAGAATAAACAGCAACCATCACAGTAGAAACCATGACAATAATACTCATAATAATGATGATTATCAGTGAAAGATAGATATTCCTTCCACTCATATGTATATGTCATGATAACAGATATTGCATCAGCCATTCGTTATGTGAAAGGGTCGTATTTGCCTCCCGCCATTCTCATCGTGTTGCAACCCACGAAAAAAAAAAGCCAAGTCTGAAGATGAATACGAAGAGGCAACAAATTACCATCGTCGTAAGCACACACTCTCCTCCCACATCATCATCATCATCATCAGCTTCGTCACCACCCTCTTCAGCAAAAAGAGACTTCTACCCAAGCTCAACAACAACTAAAAAAAAGAATAAACATTTCAAGATTTCATGGGACGTAGGAATAGGAAATATGCGTGTACGACCAATGACACACAGGTTCGTCATCGACCACCTTTTGGCCGGCAGGGATGGGATGCAAAGGCTTTTCGAAGCCCTTTTCACACCTTTCAACTTGCATTGCATAGGGGACCTACCTTCTCATGCACGCTGTTCACTATGCATCACTTGGTTGTGCAACTTTGTGTGCACTGTTCCCTTTTCGTGCGTGGGTAAAGGTGCTCTCTTGTGCCGCTGCCCTTTCTGTCTCTCCCTTCTCAAGCCTCTTCGTCCTCGCAACCCGGTGTCAGCATGAGAGAGGGTGCAATAAGTCGAAATTGACTCGGTGGCTTGCAGGGACTCAACGGATACGGCTGAAATTATCCTCCTAATATCCTGTCTGCCGACTTGATGAATACTTAGAGCAAAAGGCCGGCGTGAATGCTAAGGTGCCAAGTGCAGTATTCTAAATCTTAAGGCCTCAGGCGTGCACGGCGTTTTCACTTCCTCAGTTACAGTCACCACAGTGAAAAAGATTGGAGCAATTCATTATCTGATCTTGGGAAACGTGCATACTTAGAGTAATCACTCACTAGTGAGAAAGAGAAGATGTCATGTTATTCGGCCTCCGGAAATATTAATCTTTTTCGCTGCTTCTGCTCTTCCGTCTGTGTGACACTTATGTATGGGTATGGATATGGATGGAGATGGGCCCCATCCATGGGTGAATGGGCGAGGGTGACCCCACTGATGTGAACGAAAATCCACAAGATGCACCACCATGCAGCAACTCATAATCGCACCGACAGAAGTAGAGAATAGAAAAGAAAGGGAAAAAAGAAAAGGCTACAATTCTAGACCTGGTTCCAATGACAAACCAACAGTAAAAGACAAAATAACAAGAGATGCACCAGGATTTGATTCATCCTGTAACCTTTTTTTCTATATAATTTTCTTTTTAAAACTCTCCAACCCATGTAGCTTTTGTACGTACTATCTGTAGAGAAAGTTCAGCAAAAATCCAGTAAATTTAGTTAAATAAAAAAAAAGTATACTTATGTAGAGAGAGAAAAAAAAAAAGGTGTCGACCTCGTCGACCTTTCCTTGAACTTTGCTATATGGACGGTAGTGGTCCGGTCGTCCCCTGCGCACGCCCAGCAAAAAAGAATCCACACAGGCTGACCGACCTTTTGCAGCGCGCTGAAGCCCTGCTCAATCTTGACATTGGCAGCATCGTAGGGCCCGGTTTTTCCTTGGGGAGAGGATCAAGACACAAAAGCAAGAGGGCAGCAGCAAGCAAGCAAGCAGGGCAGGGGATGAACAAGTCGGGGTCTCTTTTTTTCTAGTGAGGGCGAGGGTGAGAGTGGATGGTGGATAATGGATAGTGGATTGGTGAGTGAGAGGGAGGGGGGGGGGGGGATTTGGGATGCCTTACCTTGGCTTGTCAGTGAAGACCTAGGGGGGCGGATCCTCTTCCTTCTCCCCTCCCATCCCATCCCCTCCCTCTCTTTTACCCTTGGCCTTGTCAGCGTGGTAGGTATGTAATTCAATCGGTGCGCAACAGCGTCATATTGACTCTCCTGCCCACACACCTCTCTTTTGTCTTTGGTGTGCGGTGATGAAGTCTAGGGTGAGGATCGAGGTTGGGTCTGGACTGAGAATCAACCCATGTGCTGATTGATGCTGGTTGATGCTGGTTCTTTCTATTCCCTCTAGGAAAGTACGAAGATGCTGTGGATGTGGATGTGAATGTGGATGTATTCTGTACGTACATCTAGATGTACATATGCACCATATGGATGTATGTACATACATACATACATACATACATGTTGCTTGTCTCTTTGCCTTGCATTGCATTGCCTTACTTTTGACCTTGCCCTACTTAACTCAAATGGTGCGCATTGATATGCACGCTGCAAGCCGTACGTAGCACCACAATATGTAAGAAGCACATACGTACATAACCTACATACATACAGAGTACATACATACATACTACTTACATACTTACATACATACATAATGTGATTCCCTGTGATTCCCTGTGACTTGCTTGCTTCTCGGTGATACATACATGGACTTCGCGCGTAAGTGTACTACCCTTCCTACCAGGAACACAGTAGTGAATCTGAGTACCTGACTCTGTACCAGTCTCCTCCCTCTCCGCTTGTCTCATCTGTTCTGGCTCCTCCTCCCATCCTTTGCCGTCATAGATAATCATCCTAGAAACCCTGGCCGGTCGATTTCCATAAACTTTTCATTGGCTTTGATTTTATATGCTCAGTTGATTGGTATACTTGACCTTCAACACGCCCGTTGATTGGCGTTGATGGCTTGAGTGTGGGCTGGAAAGGTGGAATAATGCCGTAACGGTCTCGCATTATCATCACCACCAAAAGTCGTAAGTATGGATACGATACGCCATCGAATTAACGGTTTCGGCCTTTGAAGGAACAGGAAAGTACATGTATGAAACGGGAACCAAAATAATAGGCACCCGTTGTGCAAAAGGGTTTTGTATGTAATAATCCCTTTTTGTTTTTGTTTTTGAAAAGCAATATCCAACCAGAGATATCTAATATCATACCATTACAATACCCCTCATATCATGATGCAGCGAGTTCAGCTCACCACGCAACATCCTCAGATTTGTTGGTTACAGTAGTAGGTATGTACCAAACATTAGCAAGGCTGCAAGCCATCTAGCGACCAAGACCAGTCCTACGCCTTTGAGTCCTGAGGCCATACTCCTCAAACCACCGCCGCCGCCACCACCACCAACCAGTGCACAAAGGCCCTTACGGTTGTGGCAGCAGTGGTGCAGTTCAAGCAAGCCATGGCTTGGACGCTGGTTCTTGTGAAGCATGGGCTTGGCTGGATGTGCACATGGGGGGCAGGAAAGGTGATAGGGTGCGATATCAATATCAACAGATACAGGAAGCAGCAAAAGAAGCTCATGCTTAAGTATGGATAGCTTCCCATCCAGTGCCTAATGCGATGCAGTATTCTGTCATTGCATGCCCGTTGGGGACGAGCTGTGAGGAGATGGCTGAAAGGCGGTTGACCGACTGGATGACATGTCCAGATAACCTTTCCTATCATATCGTTCCTGTTTTCCTTAGTGTCTGTCCATTCATGATACCGTCGCTTCATTCAACCTCAAAATCCGTGAGGCGACTCATTGATGCGCTAAGGATAATGATAATGATGATGATGATGATGAGCATCACCTTGCTCCCATTCAATCACCGCAACCTCTAACCATGTCCGATTCGAAGTATCGCCCTATTTCATTGCCGACGCCATTCTGTCTACCGGCTCACCAACTCCTCGATTCCCAAAGTGCTTTCTGACTGCGAGCATACTTAAGACATTCCCGATGTGGATGGTTTCTGCCATACCCAGGCCTGTCTTCCATCAACCAAGTCATTTTTCTCAAAGCATGGAACTCTGCTCCGCATCCTTTTCACCTTTCTTCCTTTCAAAAAGCCGTGATACAATAGACTTCCAGACCAGCGTGCAGAATATAGTGACTCTTACCGCGCAGCCTCCAACTCTATCACTCGCACAGCGTTCAAACGTCGCCCTTGATACTTGTTGACTGCTCACCGAAGATACCCCCATAGGTAAGTAAGTACAGTAAAGTGATAGCTGTACTGTATTCATCCCTAAGTACTACTTACGTATGTATGCACCATATGTACGTATCCGCGAGGAAAAGTATTGACCCCCAAAACCTTATCCTCCAACGACTCGTCGTCGATGCACCACTCACTATTCATAATGCATCATGAACTTTGTGCATCTGACTCGGAACTGTACTCAATTCTCAATTCTCATTCTCATCCCCCCTCAGTTAAACACAAGGCCTGACTTTACTTCCTTTACGTAGTGAGGGAAAAGCAGACTCGGCATTCGCGCAGTTAGGACTCTCCGTCCGTCCGCCCCCCGCGCAAATCGCAACCCGCCTTACCTTACGCCTCAACCCCGTCTCATCCCAGGGAGGGGCCTCTATCTCACCTGAGTGAATACACATGAATGTATGTATGCACCATAAGTACACAGTAAGTAAAAAAAAACCACCAAATAAAAGCCCGCAAAAAAAAAAAGCCAAAGTCAAAAAGTCAAATGGTCAAAAGAAACACCCCAGTTTATCAGGATCAGGATCAGGATCAGAATCCGAATCCGAATCAGAAGTAGAAGATTCTTTTGCAGTAGAGTTTGTGTACACATGATCTTTTTGAATTCATGTTCAAGACCTTTCGACGTACGTATGTAGTATGTTTTCGCGCGCGGTGGAGAATTGGATGCTCCGGCTTGGCTTGGCCGACGACATACATAACAGCACAGTCCAGGGCAAAAAGCAGGTATCATGTGGGTTGAAATGGAGGGAGTACAGATAGATAGATAGATGGATGGATGGATGGAGTAGGGTAATCCGTATCGAGAGGCATGGCCCCCCTCCCTCTGTCTCCCCATCCCCTCTCTTCAGAAAGAATAATGTTGTGGTGCTGTGGTGCTTGTACGTAGTACTTTACAAACTTCGTCATCTAATCAATCATCCCTCTCCACTGGAAGTCAAAAATGAAAGACAAGACATAACTTAACGTCTATGCGTATGAAATTTTTATTCAATTTATCAGCGGCTTTTTATTTTTTGGCGCGTGGTTGAAATATGTGGATTTGCATGGCGGGTTTTTGATGGTTTGTTATCCACTGGAAAGATGAATGGGGATGGATGATGATGGGGATTGAAGGTGCTCGTGGTTTAAGTAAGGCCCACCGCAAAAAAACAGTGACATTCCATGTCTTGATCGGAGGCCGGCTCGTCGAATGATTGTTGCCTGACAACGACGATGAGATGAAGTGAAGGTTGATGTATAGGATAATAGAGATTGGGGTGTTTTGGATGGAGGTGAATACAAAATGTGAGTATGTGTGTGAATGAATATACGTATACGTATACGCAGCACCACATGTGTGCTATGGTGATACACTGCAGAGCCCGACATTTTTCTATTGCGTGACTTGGATGAGAATCACCCTATTCTATGTATGTATCATAACAGTCTTCCAAGTCCGAGTACAGTATCAAACTCAACATCTCCTCTTCTCTCTCCTCTCCTCTCCCCTCTCTCACTTCCACAAAAAAAAAAAGAGAAGAAGAAGAAGAATACCCACATACCAGAATCATGAATAATCTTCTCAATGTCGCTCACTTCTCTCCTCCAATCTCCAATATCTTTTGGCTCATTTGGTTCATTTGCCTCTCTGCGCTCTTTGTGCCGCTTTCCATGTTCTCCATATTCACCATGCCATGAACCATCAGTAGCCGTGCTACCGCATCCTACATACGTACAAGAGCCCCGTCGAGCGGTGGGGGAACTTTTTCTTGACCCTCCCCTCCCCTCTTTAAGGCGACCCGTGCTAGCGTCTTGTGCGATACCTACAAACACCCATACTTGTACATACATACTTACTTACTTTTACATATTGCGTACATACTGTAATCTTTTAGCTCGACCTCTTCCTTGTGCAGGATATTGCAAAAGGCTCAGTAAGTGGGCTGGATGGAGACTGATGGCGGAGGGAACACCTCGTGGCATTCCTGTGCTCAATTATAGGATATGGCGTCACGATTTGTTGTTGATGTTGTCGTCGTTGTTGTTCAATCATTCATTACATGTATTATTATCATCATAATCATCATCACTACTATTATTATTGATAGCGCGGTTTCTGTTTGTTGTGAGCCCAATATGGAACACTTGCTGTTCACTGAAGCGCGTGAGCTTAGGTGCTGTTGGTGGTTGGCTTTGAGTACATTAAGATATCTCCGAAGGATTTTGGGTAGTGGGATAGGAGCCGAAAAACGGATTGAACGGTGATGGGATTTCCTGCTAAGTTTCTTGGGGGTCTTTCGGAGATGGAATTCTTGAGGAATCAATACTTACTTAGCTCTGCGGAGTTCCTAACGTGGAAATCTATTAGGTTAGGAAATAGGTGCTTTGGGACTCTGGGAGATTTATCGGGCGAGTGATTATTATTGAGGGGCTCAGCCTGGTTTGCTGGCTGTTGTTGATGTGGTGGTGGTGGTGGTGGTGGAGGTTTGTTGTTGTTGTTTGAATCCTTCGCTCAGGCATCAAGCCAAATAACCCTAGGCAATTTGGTGAATTACTATCAGTTATGTTTGAGTGCGTCGAATGGGATTTGATTTGGCACTAAATTGAATTAATTGTACAGATAATGAATGGGTCTTGTGCTAAATAAGCTGACAGGGTATGCTTGTCACGGCAGTGGTAAGTGAGTGAAGTGCCATATAATGATGATGGTGAAGAAGTGGGTCGTATATGGGAAGTTAGTGAGAGTGAGCGAAGGCGTGAGAGGCTAATGTATGGAGGAGGTAGTTAGAGAGTGAGATTTGAATGAGAAAGGTGAAAGGGTATGGATGATGGATGATATGAGAGGGAGGATGAGCATCAGTCACTTTCCACACTCCGTATCGGAGGAATTGTGGGTGGTGAGAGAGTGTGGAGAGGTGGGGGAGAGAGTTGAGTGATCGAGTAGAGTCGGTCGGACGGTCTTGAGAGAGAGAGAGTTGAGTGGACTAATTCATCCCAAGTCAAGTACACCAATACATACGTGCTCATTAATCTTAAGGGTAATACTAATACGTCGAACACACACAATGCGACTAAGAAGGTGTTTAGTAACAAGCTGTTGTATAGGATTGGTGATGCTCATCTTCATCTTTCATCTTCAAGATGCTGGCGTATGGATAGGCATGATAGGATAACCATTATCCTGCCATCTCCTCCCGTCGTCCTGTTATTCCCACAGACCTGCTCCGGAGTTTGTACTAAGCCATTAGCTCTTAACTAAGCGTCGACGTGCAACTTGAGCACCCCAGTCTACCCTCCAACCCTTGTCGCACTTCGATCCAAACCCCTACAATGGGCGCATCCCTGCTGCTCTTCCATCATAGATAGTAGTTCAGCCTAGCACCATAGCTACTTAGCATCATAGTCCACAGAGTTGAAGGGCAACCAGGCAAAAGCCAGCGCGTACCGGTAGAGTACCGCCGTAGGGGTAGTACTACCCAACTACGTAGTGCGTGACCAACGACGTATGGGAGATGGACATGAATGGATATGGACGGATATAGATGGATATGGATGGATATGGATATGGGGATGGGGATGGGGATGGGATTGGGATTGTAAGTATGTATTCATCTGAGCGCAGTAAGTACGGAGTATTATAGTACGCAGTAGTACACCAGCATAAAAACCATGATGATGGAAATAATAATTAAAAAAAGAAATAAAAGAAACAAAACAAATAAATAAAAAAGAACCCAAACAGGACAAACAGAAAAGCAAAAGCAAAAAAAGAAAAACATAGCAATTTGTTTCAGAAATTAAAGGGTCTTCTTTTGCCCAACACCTTGCGTCACAAATATTTATATTTACATGTTATGTTTACAAATGTATAGCAAATACACGCTTATGCATGCTTATACAACAAAGTGCTTAATTCTACAGCAAGTCTGATCTACGTGAACACTTCACTTCACTTTCACTTCACTTCACTCTTCACTCCTCATCAGCACTGACACGACACTTCGCTCACACCTTCGTATGAATTCATTCCTTCATACGGGACTTGTGTTCATACTCTCTCCACTCGCAATATTATCCAAGCTGTCATTGTATCGGAATACCGCCAATGGCCTGCCTTACCAAATCCCAAGACATCCATGTCACACCCCCCCTCCCCATACCCGCACCCTTGTCAGCCATACGCTCACCCAACGTCCCCACTCACTACCCCCAGTGACTCCACCCACCGCCATGCACAGCGCTTTTCCATACCACCCACGTAATTCCGAAATCCACACCTGCTACTTACCCAGACACCCACACACAACAGAGTCCACCAAGTCGACCCCAAAGGTGAATGGGCCCCCGGCAAAGGCAAACGCCCATTTACGCACACAGGGACCACCTACGCAAAGGGCCACCAAACTAACTTTCCTACGAATCGTCGAAGTGGAAGTCGAAGGGCCGAAGTTTGAAGGGAAAATGTGCTTTGCCTACTCTATCAAGATGCGGTGCGAATAAAGATACGATGTGATATGAGGGGATGTGATAGGATGCGATGCCATACGATGGGCTATGATGGGAGAAGACTATCAATAGAAGACAATAGAATAGAGTAACTCTTAGATTATCATACACATCCCCCTCCACAGCCATCCAGCATCTGTGGTAAGTCCTGTATAGACATACCATGGTACTATCAATTGGGATTCCTCATTCGCTCTGCCATTTCAAGTACCTGGATCACAATAGCATAGTATGAAAAGACTTGTCCCCCATTCAATCATCAGCCAATCGTCACTGCTTTTCCATAGAACAACGCCCCCCTTCACCCAAAAGAAAGCAAAAAATCAAGCCACAGATCAAAAAATACAGAGACAACATATATCCATCTTACATATGTAAAAGGTCTATCGCCCCCCGCCTTACCCTGTGATCGCTCATAAACTTCCAGTATCTTTATACTTACACTGTATCTCATTTCCATACTCAGCATTCATACTGAGTCTCATAAAGAAAACAACTGTCTATTATCCAACTGCTACTATCCTTACTGTCGTACTACTACTACTACTACTACTACTACTACAACAGTGCTGTACAGTAGTAATTCATATAACGTTCTTCATATTCTATATTCACAACTCACCCCATTGTCTATCATCCAACTACCCAAAGACACTACCAACCCTTTTGTAGTACATCTTGGACACCACGCCGCAATCTCAAACATCCTCTCCCTCTGATCATCACCATATCAGTCCAAGTACCATCAACTTAACCCAAATTCCCTCGATCCGGCAGACCGCAACATCAATTGGAAAGCGTGGAAGTGCACATTCCCCGTAACGGACCCCATCTTCCATTATTGCAACTGTGCACCGCCAGAAGCGCACCACCGCTGCTACTCCAAGCTCTCGGACTCGTGCATTGCCTGTCAGAGACAAGAGACATACATTAGAGAGTAGTGAAAGCGTGAGAGCGGGTGAGCTCTGGAGGGCCAAAAAAAAAAAAGAGAGACAACACCCACGAGCAACGAGAAACACCATCTCCCAAATAACCCGCTCCGCCCACAGCAATAACCTTGCCCCACGTTCGCTCGAGCATTTTCAGAGCACGAGAAAGAAAAAAAGACAATCTCCAGTCATCTCTGGTGGATCGTCGGTGAGCTTAATCTCGACGCGCTTCTTGGAACGATTCGAACAATAAGACAACGACAAGGCCAGACACATACCCATCACCACCACGTCGAATCAGAACAACAAGGTCAAGCTCAGAATAGAAGCCAGCGCCAACACCAGCACGCCAGCATCATCTGCTCTCGTCTGGCATCCCCATCCACTTCATTCGAAAGCATCTCCCAGCTACTTTGAGATCCATCAAAATTATCAAAGCTTCCTGGTGGCTCTCTCCTCGTGGCACTCGTTTTTGAAAGGAGAGCTAGCAAGCATCCTCGACTGCCGATCTTTCCCTCACACATTTGGTACAGAACGGCTCCACTCAACCCAAGTCTGTGCCAGTTCTTCCCAGTCCTCTCAACTCCCAGTCTTCCTCGAAAAGCCAAACGGCATTGCGCTATCTCCGCCATAACTACTCTTTCACTCATTCGTACGAATCGTAATCCCTCCCTCAGGGACAACTGCCTCAGTTCCAATCCATACCCACCTCATCTTCGACCGACAAGGGTACCTTACTCCCCAACTTAAGATACTGTCCTCCTCCAACTCTCGGGAGTCAGCCATAAGAACGTCGATCCCGCCCGTCACAACAACCCGATATCACTCGAAACCTGCAACAATATCACTCTGCATTCAACTATCTAAGACGACTCTTACGGGATCTTGCATCTGATCCACGTACCTTTTTTTTCTTCTTGGAACTACATTTTTTTTCCTGCCCATATATCCAACTGCTTGGAAACATAAAACCTCAACCATTGTTGTCGCCATTCTCGGAAAATTATATATATAAATATATATACATACGCATATCACCCACATATCGAAACCATATCAACACCCTCCATATAATCAACCACCACCAATGATGACGATGGCAATTGACAACCAACAACGCCAATTCGGCGGTATGCACTTCGATCACCTTCCTCACGCTTACACTTCACCACAATTCACAAACCCATGGGCTTCATCCTCTGGCCCTGCCCCGAACCACAACCTTTATGCGCCATCACACTCTATGCCAACAAATCTTGGCCTCGACAGCATGGCAAAGCAACAGGCAGCGCGCGTCAACAACGTCTCCATGCCATATGGAAGTGTGCCATCAACGGCATCAGCAGGTACTCCTCTCTTGATGGCCCAGGCCCAGCCATTCAGCCAGAATGACTTACTCACCCTCCCACAAGATCTCTCATCTCTTTCGCGCATGCAAGTCACCAGCTCGCCGGATTACAACCAATCTCTATATGCTTCGTCTGCTTCTCCAGTACACAGCACTTATGCGCCTTCATCTTCACATTACGATATGGGCTATGCGCCAGTACCAGTGAGATCAACATTTAACTTGCAACACCCACATCAAGTCGATACCAGACGTTTATCTCAACCGTCAGTACCCACTAGCTCTTTCCTGGACATACCAGCCGAGGTCGCGCGCCAGCACCGTCAGAACTCCCTTATTGACTTCAGTGACAGAGGAATTTCCCATGAGGCCCAGCGCTCTTTCGGCGACGCAATTGATGCAAGCAGAGGCATGATCGCTATGTCCCAGAACACCACGCCAAGAAATATCTATGGCCCGAACGCTCGCAATGGAAGGGGATCCGGAGATTCCTATGGTTTCCCATCTACCCACAGCACCTCGTCTTCCATCTCGTCCTCCAGCAACTACCCATCTTACTTTGCAGGCTCCGTCGATTCTTCCGTCAGCGAATACTCGAATGCAGGCTCAGATATCGAATCAGTTTCTTCCAGAACCTTACCTCGTCCTTCAGGTCTTCTCAATGGTGGAATCCCACCAGCTCCACAATCCATGATGGGCCAATTCAGCTCCAAGGTTTCCAGCAGCACCCAGAAGAAGCACAAGTGCAAGGTGTGTGACAAGCGATTCACAAGACCAAGTTCCCTTCAGACACACATGTACAGTCACACTGGAGAGAAGCGTAAGTGATCCCCATATATATTGCGAAAGAAACAAAGATCTAAATAATCACTAGCATTCCAATGTGAGGTTGAAGGCTGTGGTCGCAACTTCTCCGTTGTATCGAATCTCCGCCGCCACCGCAAAGTCCACAAGGGCGAGGCCCGATCCGAAGCCGGTTCCGACAGATCTGAGGATTAAATTTCGCGCCTTGAAACGAGTATCATCGGATCGCATTTCATACGTACATATACGCTTTTGAATGAGCGTTTTCCGCTACCCGACTAGCTCGCCGTATTTTCTACCGTTTCGCGCCATGGTTTAGACTTCTTGTTTCCATCACACCTACCAAAAAGGGCGACTACTCTTGTTCGTGTCTTTGGAAAATGTTTCGAATATCACCGTGCGATTTTTTCCTTTCAAATCTTGTGGCTGGGAGGGGACCCTTGCAACAGCTTTATTTTGCGATATCCCTATCCGCGATTTTTCTTTTTACGAAGAGGTCTATTGATATCCCTATTTTCGACAATATTTCGATTCTTGGATCTTTTGGCTTTTTATTATCATTTCTTTTGTTTATCATTTAGAGGGAGGCTTTGCGTCTCTTTGGGAGTGCTTTTCGTTTCGACTATTTTCTTTTTGTTTGTCATTTCATTTTTTGGGGGTTGGGATAAGGGAGGCGGTTGATACCGCATTTGCATTCGAAACGATCGCTAAGGACCAGTTTTATCATACTCGTTAATACTTTATTTCCTATTTTTGTCTTTGGACTTGTATAAGAGCAGGGAGGCTTTGGTGGGGTGGGAAGGGGGAATAGGATGGGGATTGGCTTTTCCAAGGGAGGGGTCTTCTCTCTCGCAAACGGCGTTTACTTTGGGGGACAACTTCGTGTATTATTTTGGAGGGATGGGGAAAGGAGTGAGGGACGACTCTTCAAGGAGAGGGTCCATTGTACCAATAGTTTCCTTTGTTGCGCAGGTTGCGAATTTCCTTTTTATGTTATATTATCTCTTTTCTTTCTGTCAATTTTTTTTATACTTTTTTTACTCTCGCTTTTTGGTACTATAGTACCTCATTATACCCAGATGGATGGATGGAATGGAATGGTCGGATGGAGATGGGAGAGAGTGGAATTGGTCTATGGAAAGGCTCACGGTCGCTACTATCTAGATAAACTAATAAGAACTGGTCCTCAATCATCTTCTGTCTTTTACTTTTGCATTGGTGAATTCCATCTGATATGCGTCATTACTCTTAGAAATGTCCCTTTCAACTTTCAAATCCCTCTCACAGTATAATCATCTTCAAAACAATGCTGAAATCCACTTACCCCCAACTTCCAAAGGCTATACCCCTTTACCCCATCTAACAAACCTCGTTCCCTACCCTTTCAGCCCTGCCACCGCCCATCACCATCTCCAGTCCCATCAAACCCATCAATCGCGCCGAGTCCAACACCAACCCTAAAGCCAAACTCTCACCTCCACCCCACACCCGTCGAACAACGTCATACATATAAATACTTGCATCCTGAAACGCACCATCTCAGCTATGTGTCCCTCCAATGCATGAAGCTGGGGTCGCAACTAGGTCCCTGGACACCGAACACGACCACGGTACGAAGCTTTGATAGGGAAGTTCAAGGGCTGCACGGTGTGTTGCAATATCGATGCAGTTGTGGCTGTGAAGCCGTGTGAAAGTGAGAGTTACATTGAAATCTTGAATTTACTGTGTACTCTCTCTCTTTCTCACTCCCACTCTCCTCCTCCTCCGATTGACCCTCCCGCCAAGCCAGTCAAATTTCACATATTCGATGCTGCACTGACTCGACGAGATGAGACTCGACCCTCCGTCACCGACATCCGGCAGAAACGAAATCTGAAAGGTTACGCATTCGCTAGCTAATGTACCCTTGATACTTCTCTCTCTCTCTCTGTTTTTACTAACTACTTCTTTACTCTACGCCAGACACCCCCGTCCATCTCCAAACAAAAAAAAAAAATAACCCATACACAAATACTGAATTTTATCTCCGACTCACCCTCAATTTATTTTTATTTTCCATTTTCGCAAGTCTCTATCCGTTCCTCCCTCCCTCTCACTTTCATTTATTTTAATTTGCCTTTCTTTAAACTACAGCTTGCGCTAAGGCCCGTGCCTTTTTTGCTCTACCTGCAGCTTTGCCCACCCCATCCCCATTCTCTCTTCCCTTCCCCTCCCCTCCCCCTCCCCCTCGTACTTCTACGGAGAGAATGTCCCTGGCCCTGGGTCATCATACCTTGCCCTGCCTTTTTGGCTCTTTCGACATGGCATGGCCCCTGGAATGAGCGACAGTGGCTTTTCTCGGAGGGGAGGGCTCGTCATGCGGTTGCCGGCGGGGCCCTGGGCCTGTAAGCCGTCCATCGTCATGCATGGATGTGAATTCCAAATTCTGGGACATGGGACGTCATTCTTGTTTTTTTAGATTTTTGTTTTTTTCGGCGGCTGGGAGGGGATTTTTTATTATTTTTTATGTAGAGTGGACATGGTAGAGATGGTTGCGGGTATATGGAAATATGGATGTTACGGTGTATGGGTTGGGAGCTTGGGTGGGTAGAGGTAGGGTCAGTGTTCGCTGCTGGGAATTCTGGGGACAGAAACGGATATAGTATGAGTGTGGAATAAATGTCATGCTAGATATTGATTAAACATATGCAGGAGCAGTGTTCGAGGACATATTGCGTATACTCGGAGGATGTACCATACATACATACAAACATACATACGAAAGTACAGGCATATTATATTAAAACAAGCATGCTTTGCATACTGTGAAAGGCATCTATCTTTCTTTTGCACTCGACGTGCATCGGACCGCAGGCAACCTCCGTCCTCCACACAACCTTCGCACACCTTATTTCCGCAGTGACAGCTTCCTAGTTTCCTAAGTTCCTTTCCATACCTGCTCCCCACACAATTGACAGCTACCATCCCTTGTGCCCTTTTTACCTCCCCATTCTCATGTCCTCATATCTGGAAAGGAAATAAATGACAGCCCAGGGTCCCGGCGGCTGAGATTGCTGCAGGCCAACATGAAACGACCTTGCTGGGATATGCAGGCCGGGGATGGAGGGTATTGGGGGCTGCCGGCTACTATTGCCCTTTGCACGCCTTCACCGTTGCTGGACTTGGAATGAGCACTGTGGCGTGGAATTATAAAAGATGCACATGCACATGCGCATCTAAAATTATTCAGGCGGGGGGGCAGTGAAGGAGGTGAGAATCAAGATGAGAAGGTTTTGTCCATTTTTCAACGTTGTTTGAGTACCGGACAGGCGATGTATGAGGACTGTAAAACATACAATACTGCCGCGCATGGGTAGAATATGTGGAGAACGATAATGACTGATGCTTTATTCTATCCAACAGGCATTTCAGGTAAATGTTCTCAGTAGAGTGAGGCGCTTTGGGTTTGCTTTGACGGTGGGGCGGCACTTGAAGGCTTGAATCTGGATATTCTGCGTATGCGGTCGGATTAGAAGTTGAAGTCATAATGCGCCGACGGTTCACGAGCTCGCTCATGAATGAATTGTTTCAGCATCGAGCTAGTCATTTAGGATAAAATTCTGGTCCCATATTTTCGAATAATTGCTCATGTCTGCCATGCGAGATTTTTGATACTCGAATCAGAATGAATGGAAGGGCATCATTTCATTTGATGGAGTTGCTCCACGGAACTGCACCATATCATACTTTTGGAATGGGAGAGGGAGGGCACGGTGGCCGTCTTCTCCACAGCCTACCATGGCTCGGACGCGTTTTGAACCAAAAGTGCTGGCTTCGCGATACCTTCCTAAGTAATGCCATTTCTCGCCGACTTCTTCGTAGAAACACTATCCTATTTCAGGTAGGATTGAAAGTTCTCTCACCTTTGAATGAAGGAGGCTTCTTCGGGCGTACTTTGAATTTCAGGGTATCGATTCTCCTCTTCTGGCCCCATACTTCTCTTACTCCATAGCCCACATCCCAGTGCGGCAGAAAGAAATCCGCTCGTATGGATATGAGCACGTAGTTGGCTCTCATTGTTTAGACCAGCCTTTCCAGCGAGTGTGTACGGAGTAAGTTGCAAGATTATTCTGCCACCCCCATATCTTATCCCCATCCGCATCTCGTTCAAGATTCAGTGTCTGTTCTATCCATATCGTCTTATGCGGCCCTTCTATTCGACGCCCAGTCTGATATCCGCATGTTTCCATACCCAGTCGTGCAAGATGATACCTTTACGATGCTCTAGGGGCTGGCGGTGATCCGACGATAGGGCGGTGTTCAGGGTCCTGTACATGACATCAGAGGCGCCAGGCTCGGCGGGACCCCTGTCAGCGCGTGTGGATTGTGTGCGTAAGCGATAGACGTCAGAGCGGGAATGGCTGATTTTTGGCTGAACACGACTCGAGCAATCAGATCAATCAGATCAATCAGATCAGTGACTGTGTGCCGGACTGAGACCGCAAAAGCCAAAATGCTTCTTTTCTGCTGAGACTGCTTACTGTGGCCTTAGGGCGAGGAGGTGGCGATTTTGACTAAAAAGCCTGCCATGGATCCATCCTCATGTCCAAGTGAGTGAGCGAGTTATTAAGTGAATACCTGCGTTTTTCGGCTTTCGACAGGGGCTTGCATCCTGTCTTTTTGGTGTTTTTATCCATTTTGCTTTATGTCAACCATGAGTGCGCCTTTCTCATTCGCACGCTTTGAATTGCCAGGCTGCCAGGCAAAGTCTGTTCATGGTGTGTGAAGTGAGATGGGGGTTGTCGTGGTAAATTATTGCTGTACAGTAGGCTTTTGAATGTGTGTGGAAGTGTGTTTTGGGGTGCATTTGTGTGGTTAACTGATCTGTAGGTTGAGGTCATCACCATCATGGTGTTGAAGTTTGGTGGAGGCGACTTTGGTGAAATGTTTCCCTGTTAATGGTGAATTCCAACCACGAACAAAGATTCCGCGGAACTTGTTCAAGCAATCCGATACGTTTGTACATAGCCTGTAGAGTAGTGCGGTGTGACTAGTCCGAATCAACAGGATTGGAATATAATAATAAAATCCAAATAACAATTGATATTGCACCACTGGAGAGCATTGGCTCTGAAGGATAACCGTTGACGTACCCGGCAACCATCAGCTCTGCGCAAGTAATTGCTCGCAACACAAATATATGTCAGGTATGTACACCGTCATCTGTACATCCACAAAATGCACGTTGATGGGCATGAAAGGGAAGGTCGACATTGTTGGAAATCGCAATACCAGGAAAGTAGGAATGAGTGAGCGCCTCTTTCCACAGCCAAGAAACCCTCTCCGAGCCTAAGGATCAAGGACAGAAACAAAAATCACTTCCACATGTTGAACTAGCACGCGACACACAATGTTTTTGTTTGTTTTGTTTAGTCGTGATTGATTGATTGACGTCCAAGAACCATAGGCACGCAAACAGAGGTAAGATGTTGCGTAGGTTGCATGTGTCGAGAGCGCCACATGATGGCATCACAGTGTAAGTCGAAGCTCTGTTCCAACGACGCTCACATTATTGTCTGTCCCTCGTATTGTTTTGTATAGCCAATTTCTATTTACTTCTCAAAATAATATACGATATTAGCAAAGTCATCACATTCAATCCCGCATATATCATCAATTCTCTCATCTTCAGTTTCCCAAAATGGCAACCCAAGCCCACAAAGCCTCTGACCCGGCTGACGCCTCGCAGCCAAACACTAACCACACGAATAAGAAGGGCGAGAAGCCTACCACGGCAATCGACGCGATTTTCGATCCAGAGTTCCTGCCGACGCTGGATGACGCGCCGAAGAGGCAGCATGCCAAGTCGCACACATTGCTGCTGGTGATGGTGACAGGCGCCATTTTCGGCGCCTGGTTCTTCGGCTTCGATCTATTGCAGATGGATCAAGATTGGGGCGTTCTGGCAGGCATTGGGGGTGGACTCGTCGTTGCGGTTATGGGACTCCTTTGGTGGACAGGCGCGCTGTGGATTGATGTGAGTTCCCCTTAGTTTTATGGGGTTGAAATGGGTGGGTTGTGGGGATTCTGGAGTTCTGGAGTTCTGGAGTTATGAGTTGAATGTGATGGAATGCTGGCTGACAATTTATAGTGGTATGCTCTTGTTGCTGGATATTGGTGGCTCAGTTTACCTGTTGGAGCTGCAGCCGGATTAGTTTTGGTTATGATGCAGGAGCAAGCTACGGGCTTAGATGAGGTCGAATGAAAGACTGAAAAAACTGGCGTTGGATAATGGGTAGAAGTCTGAACTTGGGAAACAGAACCAACAGGTAGAGCTCAAACACGTAAAAGTTAATGTTTATGATATAAGTAGCTCTGTCTATATAATTTCAAATCACAATAATGATGAACACAAGTAAAGTTATCATCTCAAATGGTATCAATTGTTACTCTACTCCAATAGCTAAAAACACTCGCTCCCAAACTCCTATTCGTAACATGCAAACAATTACTCAAACTTACCCTTTCCAAACAAGCCACCTACTGCCTTTCTTCTCCCCTCAGCACCCTTAAACCTCTTCTCCTCTCGTCTCTTCTCTCCCTCTCGGACCTTCTCCCTCCTTTCATTTTCCCTGGCAAAGTAATTAATGCCACTCGTCTTGCTCCCTCCCCTCTTAATCTTCTCCTCACCAAATGCACCCGCCATCCTCTCGGTAGCTGACATTGCAGACACACTAGAGCTTGAGGATGTATTTGTGGTAGTTCTGCGAAGTAGCGCAGGGACTTTGAAATTGGGGTTGGAAGCTGTCGAGAAAGCTAATTTAGTGCTCGCCGACAGATTACTTGAGGACGCACGTTTGAGAGAAATACGGTCAATGACTGCGGCCTGGGGGCGGCGAAGAGCGAATGGATCTCTGTCTGTATTCGACTTGACTCTCTCATCATTGTAGATGTCTTCCTCGCCCTCGCCCTCGCCCTCAATCTCAAGATCTGAGTCATCGGATAGCTCGACTTGGGCCTGAACAGTGTTCGGTTCATCAATGAGGCTCGAAAGTGATTCTCGAATTTCAGAGATGTTGGAAGGACGCTTTACACCCTTGGTGCGACGCATATGTGGCGGTGGTCGGTTCTCAATATCACTCATTTCAGAGCGTTTACGCTTTGGGGGTCCCATAGACGTATCTGGCTGACTATCAGCCACCACGGCTTGCTGACTATCATCTTGAGACTGAGAGATCCCTGCGTTGAGAATATCCGAATCGTCAAAGTTATCCAGGAAATCCACCTCCTCACCAACATCTCTATCTTCAATGGCTCGTAGAAATGCTTCCCTCTTGGGATTCTCGGCAATTTTACCAATGCGTTCGTCCTCAAGGAGGGCTTTGCGCATCTTGGCAAACTCTTTCCGTTTCATACGACGCCGAGCCTCGCCGTCATCATCTGAATCTGATAGATCATAGTCTGCTCCTCTCTTGCGTCGGAGCATGCCCTTTGTGATATCATTAAAGAGCTTTTCAACCTGCTTCTCATCATTCTGTCTATCCTTCTCACTATTGCCAGTTAGTACGACTTCTATTTCTCCAATCAAGATAATATACGTACGCAAAGAATGCAGCAATCTGCCGCTCATCGGCATCCTTGCCTCTCTCGTCATCAATCATCTCCTTGATCAGAGCATCTTCTTCACCACCACTTTCATCATCACTTGCACCTCCCAGGCCGGCATATTCGTCTTCCGACTCTTCAGCCTGCTCATGAACCATATTCTTGGCTTCACTCTTCTTCTTGTCAAACTCCTCGACGGTGGTTTTCTTCTTTATGGCTCTACGCATCACATCAAATGCGTTAGCACTAATCTCGAAGGGATCGTCAGCCTGATCAACAGGGTCGTCCTCATCATCAGAGAACGCAGCGGTTTTCAAGCGTCTTTGTAAACGGCCTTTACGTTTAACAACAGGTGACTCCGAAACCCTTTCTCGGGCTATAGAATTTGAACCAATCACGACTGTATCAACCGTAGATTGCGGGGCTTCACTAAAACGTCCCTTGATTGGAGACATGTTCTGGAACCCGACATCTTGGGTCATAGCAATGTCCGATATTTGAGTGCCTGATGGATCTTGCATCAAACTATCATACCCGTGAACTTCAGATTGGGAGAAATCGAGCTGAATCCCTTGGGTCTCAGCCTCATCGACTTGCGAAGCAGGGACTTGACTTGCAGAAACCTGACTGTCTTTGATAACCTCTTGAGAATCCTCGCTCACAGGGTTGAAGGAAGCCATGGTCGGAGGTGGAAGGCGACGCAAGAAGGCCATTGAGTTGTTCCCAGTGTCTTTGTGTGGTGTGAATTGTGGAAACTCGCCTTCGTCGAATTCCTGGCTGTCATCCATAGTTCCTGCAAAGATCTGGGTCAAGCCAAGGCCAGCTGGTCCGGCTACTGACAATCCAGGTATGAATGACTTTGTAGCTGAGCGAAGGACAGACTGAGGAGCTACTGGTGAAGCTGTCTTAGCTGTCATTGGGGATTTGGCATTCGAGGATCGAGATTCCTCATCTTCGTCATCCGAGATGACATTGGACTTTCGTGACCTCCTTGTTCGTGTTTGTGGATGTTCAGCAATATCCTCCTCATCATCGTCCATATGCATATCGATATCCTCCTCGTCATCCTCTCCACTTTCGGAGGCCTGGTCATCAATTAAAGCCCCTGAGAGCTTTGGAGCGGCATCATCCAATTCTTCGTCTATAGCCATATCGTCGTCTCCACTTTCATTGTTATCGTCGTCACTTTCTTCATCATCCGCTTCCTCCTCCTCCTCTTCCTCATCCTCCTCCTCATCTTCCTCCTCATTGTTCAACATTTTCTCTGAGAGCTCTTCTTCTTCTTCCCAGTCCGAATCATCGCTTTCATCGAAGGGGTCCTCTGTACCATTTTCCTTCCGATCTTTCTTGGAAGCCTCGCGTTCCTTCCGCATAATCTCCTCTCCTTCCCGTCGAGCTTTGGCCATGAGGTCTTCAACTTCAGCCAATTCTTTCTCTCTTTCTTCGGCAGTCGGGATATAAACACCTCTATCTTTTAGCAACTGAAGTCGTTCTTGTCGCTCCAAAGTAGCTTGACGCCTAGCTTGCTGCTGTAAAGACAGTTGCATTTCTGGAATTGTGATAGATGTTTTCGCGTTCCTGCCTTTGCCAGTCTTTTGGGGTGGTGAATTGAGATGGGCTAACATTCGTAGAGCATGTAAGGACTGTGACTCTCTTGATTTTTGTGCAGGCACGCGATCGAATACGTAGTCCAATCTACCCTTTCGGAGCGGTGCCTTATAATTGCCTGGGTTGAGAATCTCAAGGTCACTATCAGACTCTTCTGCAGCAGCCAATTGAATCTTCTTATCCCCTGCAGCACGAGAAGTTCGCCCAGTTGATGATGGAGAGGAAAGTGTAAGATTAACCTTCTTCCCTCCGGCAACTTTAGGAGATGAGTGAATTGAAAACCGTGCCGTATGTTCTGACAATGCCTCTGTAAGAGTTGGAAGGTCATGGTCATCTTCATTCTGAAGAGTCTCAGTAAATTCGGTACCCTTGCTGAGATTCTGAGCTAATGCTTCGGGCGAAGTCGGTGGAGTATCATGTAGCACTTCTTCAACTCGTCGTGGTGAGCTGGATGGAGCTGGTTCATCCTCGGGCATGTTGGCTGGCTTGTAGTTGAACTTAGCAAATAGGCTAGCTTTGGTGACTTTCTTTTTTGTCCTTGCTTCGTGTGCAAGTTGCATGTTACGGCTCATGCGTTGTGTCTCTCTATGCATCTCCTCCAACGCTTTCTTGCTTGCCTTGCGAGTGGGTCTAGCCTGTTGTGTAAGACGCTGCCCTGCTTCAGTATCACTGCCTTCCTGTGCTTCATCGTCGGAAAGAGACTTCTGGAATTTCGCTCTTTCAGCTAATTGCTGTTCCTTTAATCTTCTAGCCTCAGCTTGCTGAGCCTCGCGTTCTTTTCGCTTTCGAGCAACAATCGCAAGCACGCGGGCGTTTTTGGTGAGGTTCGCAGGGAGGTCGACATCTGAGTCAGATGCATCTTGCGTAGGGGTTCCAGCTCTAGTTGATCCTGGAGATACAAACATTCCTCCTGGAGATGGCTGGAGGTTTTCGTGACGTGCTTCTGGCGTTGATGATCTGACAGGCCAGCGATTACGGGCACTCTTGGAAACAATTACATCTTCTTCATCGTCGTTGTTCATGTCGTTGTTTCCAATTGTGTTATCCCTGACCGTTGGAGGAGAAGTTGGAGACTTCTTGCTTCTTGCCAATAGCAGTTTTACCCTCTCTCTGGCGTTGAGTACTTCTTGAGTTTCATTCTTTTCGTCGTTGGCATCAACAGCTTGCATTCTTGCCGCTAATCTCCCTCGTGGTCTGAAAATTTCCTCCTCTGCTTCATCTTCTTCGTTGTCGTTTTGTTGTTCCGATTGGTTGGTAATGAGTGATACGCCCTTGGAAGATCGATTACTTTTGTTTTTCATAGGTGATTGACGGTAATTTTCGGAGCTATTGTTTGACTCATTATCGGAATTATCACTTATAGAATCTAGCATTGCTTGGAGATTTGATTTCGAAGTGATCTGTGGAGATTCCATTTCGTCTTCTGAGGGCGGCAAAGCGCGGGGAGAAGCCATGACGGCTGCGGAGCCAGGTATGATTTCGTGAATTGGCTTCTAAGATATTTTTTGGTAGAATATTAGGTGGAGGATATAAGAACAGTATCCAACAGTCTTTGTCTTTGTAATTGACGGATGAGTAAAATGGTGTTGTTATTGAGCTGGCTCATCACAAGAGTATTGAGTAGATCTGATAGACGCGTGGAGATCGCGTTTGTGCGTGTCGCGACGTGAATAAGGCTGAAATTGTTTTTTTGATCTGAGTACGAGGCTGACAATTTGAGTCTTACATTGCTCGGGACATGTGCATTATCTGCAATCTAACCCTCAGGCAGCCGATAGTGCCCGGGCGAAACCGTTGATAGGCGGGACGTTTACGCAACACCAAATGATAGATCAAGTTCTGGGTAAACCCACCTGACACAGCATCACAGAGCTTACGAAAGTTTCTCATTTCTTATGGCAGCTAAAGTCCCTCCTTTCTTGTAAATAATTTGTATTTTTATTAAACAACAGGCGCCATGGGAATTTTAGACTTCCGTCGCTTCCACCATCATAATGTCTCGACTTTTCGCCGCTCTCCTCTGGCAGAGGTATCAGGCGCCCTTGGTGACCTAGGAACTCTTTTGCCTTTAATGATCGCCCTGGCCGTCAACAACTCGATATCTTTGTCTACAACACTTGTATTCTCTGGTATTTTCAATATTCTCACTGGTGTGGTATTTGGCATCCCACTTCCGGTACAGCCAATGAAAGTAAGCTTTCGGATGCTTTCGGACTTTGCAGTTTTTGATCATATATTTTTATATATGAATGCTGGGAGACTCTGAATACTGGGGAGTAGTATCTGAGATCTGAAATGTGCTAACATTTCACCTAGGCTATAGCTGCTGTTGCGATATCCCGCCAGTTCACTATCGCCGAGACAGTTTCTGCAGGCTTCCTGGTATCGGGTGTAGTCCTCATTTTCAGCATTACTGGTCTACTTCAATGGTTTACGCATGTTATTCCAACACCTGTGGTGAAGGGTATTCAAGTGGGAGCTGGCCTGTCACTGGTGATCTCTGCAGGAACTACTTTACTACAACCTCTTGGATGGGTTACCCCGAATTGGGCTGATAATCGACTATGGGCTTTATTTGCCTTTCTCGCTCTCCTGGTGACCCAAAACTTCAAGAAGATACCATATGCGCTTTTGATCTTCGTACTTGGGCTTATATTTTCGGCCACACTAGCTGGAAGAAGTGAGCTACCAGATTTCAAGATTTGGCACCCAAAGATATATGTACCATCTTGGACGTCATTCAAAGTAACTATCAACTGCAAATTTTATAGTTCCACTAACTGACTTGTTCCTGTAGACTGGTGCTTTAGATGCAGGCTTGGGACAAATCCCACTCACGACGCTGAACTCTATCATTGCAGTCAGTTATCTCTCAGCTGATCTCTTACCAAATATTCCTGCTCCGAGTGTCACTGCTATGGGCATAAGTGTTGCACTCATGAATTTGACCGCAGGCTGGTTTGGCGCCATGCCAGTATGTCACGGATCAGGGGGTCTAGCTGCTCAATATCGCTTTGGTGCACGTAGTGGTGCAAGTATCATAGCCTTGGGGACCTTCAAGGTCCTAATGGGTCTTTTCTTTGGAGAAACACTGGTAGGTTTGCTCCGCCAGTATCCCAAAAGTCTGCTTGGTATCATGGTATTTGCTGCGGGCCTAGAACTTGCAAAAGTTGGAGAGAGCGTGAACCATGGTGCGAGAGATCTTTGGGAAGCCTCAGAAGCAGATGCCAGTGCTCCAAATACTGGTCAGTCTACTCCATCACCTCTACCTCTTGTGAGTAATAGTGCTCATATCCAAGCAGGTTCTGGCGAAGGGGGACTTTTTGGTTCAAAAATACACAAGCATATAACTGATGAAGAGCGAAACCAACGTTGGCTGGTTATGTTGATGACTATTGGCGGACTTTTAGCTTTCAAGAATGATGCTGTAGGATTTGCGGCAGGTATGTTGTGTCACTGGAGTTTCCAATTTCAGCACTTGCCAGTATCTTGGGCAAGCTGGCTGCGGGTTAGAAATGGAGAAGACCCGCGGAACATGTCAGTGGAAGAAGAAGAAGCCTTGTTGTCCGAATAGCAAATGTAACGATTACGACCACGACTTCAGGCTGAGATCTTTGTGATAGCCTTTCTATTTTCGTGTTTTTGACGACGCATTTAGAAGCTTGTATGCCAGGATTCTCGAATGCAAAGTGTAGATTCATAGCCTTTAACTTGGATCTGCGGAGTGGTAGAATGCAAGGAGATATGTTTAACAGAGGACGTTGAACATAGAACCATAATGATCTAATAAGATTATCGGATTCCTGGATGCTGAACTCTACACATTCTGATAGTATTCCACCACTTATCATCATGAATACATCAACCACAAATCCCATGTGTGTATATAAGGGACGCACTAATCAGTGATTCGAATATGAATCATGTCTCGCCATCTATACACAAATCCTTCAACAATTAGTAAAGTCTAGCGTCAATGGCGGTAATAATCCAATGTCCATAATGGAGCTCTATGAGTCAATGTGAGTTATTCAAGGATAAAACTCCTGTGAACTGTCTAAATGACCGATATTTGAGCTCAATTCTCCGTACACGGTGAGCGAAACAATTATTTCGCGGCCGGTCATGCAAGTAGTAATGAAAATAAGGTAATTTGGAGCATCTACAGTGGATCTATGCGCGGACCAGGGAAGTAGTGCGGGCAGCTCCGCTCAAGCCTGTAAGGCTCTACTCCGAGCTCGGCTCAAGAAGTCAGAAATGGGATTCCACAAGAAAATCCTATGATAATTGAGTCAATCCCCCAATATCTAAGAATTCAAATACATATTAAAGGATTCTTGTCGGGGTATCAACAGCCACAGCATCTGCCGTATCAATTGCCAGCGCAGCTCCTGCACACCCCACGTCCCCAGCTTCTCCGCCATCTTCCGCGTAGCGTCATAGCGAAAACAATACGCTATCACAGCAACGTACCCGGTCACTACCCGCATTTTACACCCAACCTCCATAATGAACTCCTCATGGGCGCCATTGTCGAGGAGCGTATATACCTCCATCGCTAGATCGCAAGGACTACGAGCAGCACAGAGCGCCCGAACACCCGCGCAATTCGGCCCAGCCTTCACACAGTTCAGAAAGATGTCTTCAGGGTTCCAGAAGATCAAGGTCAAGAACCCAGTTGTGGAGCTGGATGGTGATGAGATGACCAGAATTATCTGGCAAGATATCAAGGATAAATTCATCCACCCATACCTCGATATCGACCTCAAGTACTACGACTTAGGGCTCCCATACCGTGATGAGACCAACGATAAGGTTACTCTTGATGCTGCTGAAGCTATCAAGAAATACTCTGTAGGAGTCAAGTGTGCAACCATCACCCCAGATGAGCAGCGTGTCAAGGAGTTCAAGCTCAAGCAGAGTGAGTCTGATTGCCTATTATCCAAATTCTAGAAATTAATATTTGCAAAGTGTGGCTCTCACCAAACGGCACAATCCGAAACCACCTTGGTGGAACCGTTTTCCGCGAACCTATCGTCATTCCCCGCATCCCACGTCTCGTGCCAGGCTGGAAGAAGCCAATTATCATCGGTCGTCATGCTTTCGGAGACCAATACCGTGCTAAGGACTATGTGGCCAAGGGCAATGGCAAGCTCACTATGACCTTCACCCCAGAGGGTGGAAAGCCAGAAGAGATCGTTGTCTACGAGTTCAAGAACGGAGGTGGTGTCGCTCAGACCCAGTACAACACTGATGAATCTATCACTGGTTTCGCCCATGCTTCTTTCAAGCTCGCTCTTGCCAAGTCTCTTCCTCTCTACATGAGCACCAAGAACACCATTCTCAAGAAGTATGATGGAAGATTCAAGGATATCTTCCAGGAGATCTACGAGACCACTTACAAGTCCGAGTTTGAGGCCAAGAAGATCTGGTACGAGCACAGACTCATTGACGATATGGTTGCTCAGATGATGAAGAGCTCTGGAGGCTACATCATGGCTTTGAAGAGTATGTTTTTCCAATATGAATATAGCGACATAATACTGACATAATAAACAGACTATGATGGAGATGTCCAATCTGATATTGTTGCCCAAGGATTCGGTTCCCTTGGACTCATGACCTCCATCCTTATCACCCCAGATGGAAAGACCTTTGAGTCCGAGGCTGCCCACGGTACCGTCACCCGTCACTACCGTGAGCACCAGAAGGGCAATGAGACTTCTACCAACCCAATTGCCTCCATCTTTGCATGGACCCGTGGTCTTATCCAGCGAGGAACTATTGACGAGACCCCAGACGTTGTTGCCTTTGCTGAGAGCCTTGAGAAGGCCTGTATCGACACCGTTGACATCGATGGCATCATGACCAAGGATTTGGCTCTTGCCTGCGGGAAGACTGAGCGCAGCGATTACGTTACTACCACTGAGTACCTCAACGCTGTTGAGAGAAGAATGAAGAACAACTTGAAGGAGAAGTTGTAAATGATATTATCATGTATATATAGTTTAATACCAGCTGGAAAGAAAGAAAAAAAAAAAAACCAATTTCAACCACCAAAGTTCATCTCATTTTTCTTGCAGGCTCCTTCATGCAATACCTTATGTGGGGGGACCTTGTTATTCTGGGTGGGAATCTGGATTGCTATGGTACTCTGGAGTGCTGGATAGGTTGTGATATGGCCCAAAGTACTGACATTGACAATATCGGCCGCGAATATGAGCCCAAATTCTCCACCTACTATCCAGGCTTCTGCTGTAGAATTGGGGAGCGTGATATGTGCTAGTCCTGAAAGGAATGAAACGTATCTATGTTGAATTAGCCTCAATTGGATATGTGGAGACTAGATATACAGAAACAGCTTTTTACCCCTCACCCCCACCTTCTCTAATATCAAGCTTAGGTGTTTAGAAGTCAAATTTACTTACTGTACAGCCGGAGCATTATGTATACCACCACTATAATTACCGGGCAGAACAGTAAGGCTTGCATTCGCTGTTCCTCCGAGTTGCTGAGTAGCTGCCCCAGATGTTCCTGCCTGGTTACTTGTGGTGAATGGTGGGTCCAATGTCCAACACTGCAGAATTGAAGCTCCATTGCGTGCAGAGATGGCAGTTACATTATAGGTCGCTGGCATCGAGGCTACAAGAGATAGAAAGGCTGGGAGAATGAGAGTGTAAGAACACATTGTGTAGAATAATTGATCTCTGAGATATATGATAAGTACAGGATTATGGATACATAAGAACTTGGAGAGCTGCTCGTAATAATATAATGAGAGTTTGAGGTATTGTATATGTATTATGACGACACCTGTCTGGGATTATCTACTAAGTATCATAGCGTTTGGGATGTTTAGCTAGCTTAATGAAACATAAGGTAATATGCTGTGGTACTTAGCTAGAGGTAGGTGATGTAAGCACATGATATATGTATGTACAGTACATACATATGTGTAGTAATCATTTTCATACAAATCGTGATTAGTGCTCTAACAATTGCAAGATATTCCTTATGTGTCCAGCAAACCACAAAATATTTGATTCATAATAAGAGGATTTTTATTTTATAAATTCTGGCCTCAATGCTTCATATTAATTCTCCACCACAAGCTCTTGGGGACTTCTCGCAAATAGTGTGTATACGCGCAAGAAGAAATATCCACAACCTGCTAGATTTATAGTACTATTTGTTGACCTTGTATCCTCATATAAAGGTCCCGCAGTCTATATAACTGAAATCGGCTACAACTTCCCAAAGCCTGTTTAGCTGCTTAGGATCATGAATCTCATTTTGCAGGTGGTGGAGTAACGGACATCTCCAGCGTCACCTATGAAATTGTTAGCATTATTGAAAGTTACGCTTTATGTATCAATCTAAACATACTGGTCCATCATTAACCAGAGCTACCTCCATCATAGCTTGGAAGACGCCATTCTTGACTCTGTCTGCCTTATAAAGTTCTTGGACCTTGTTCAAAAAGTACTGGTATAAATCTTTTGCATGATCTCCACCAGCAGCGCCATGAAAGTCTGGTTTAGTTCCTTTTGTAGTCTTTGCCAAAAGAGTGAATTGAGACACACATAATACCTCTCCTTCTATGTCCTGTACATTATGTTTCCACTCGTAGCTTGTTAGACAGTTGTTCAAAGGCTCAGGGAGAGACCTACTCGACCACCAGCTTCATCATCCCACATGCGCATCTTGAGTACCTTAGCTGCTAAAACATCTGCTTCTTTCTCTGTATCTCCAGGTGCTACAGCAGCAAAAACAAGGATGCCTTTGCCTATAGATGAAACGACCTGCTTATCTACTGTCACAGAGGCAGATAGCACCCGCTGCAAAATAGCTGAAAACCATAAGCGGACTGTATATGAGTCTATAAGAGAAAGTATATCCACAAACCTTTCATGACGGTGGTGGTGGGAAAGGAGTTCTTGACGTAAAGGAAATACAGAGCTCAGACAACAAGAGTAAAAGAGATCGTAGAAAGCAATCTGCAATGATGGTCTCAGTACGCCCGAGATTTGTATCAGTGATAACAAAAAGGATTTATACCTACCGGCTGTCTCCTGTAAAAAGAATATGTTCTGCTACTGAGCGTCTATCAAACTGTCTATGTGATATTTCAGTATGCAAGGAGCCTTATGGTGCTTGATCACTTATTCGTTAGTGGTGGTTCGGAAGTAAATCGCGGCCGCTTCTTCCCCAGTATTTTGGCCCATATTACGGCAGGCATTGATGACCTTCTGCGCAAACACTAGCAGCGCAACCCGTCGTGAGCTATCCATGAACGTTAGTTCCACCAAGCAATGCACACACGCACACCAAACGCGATCTCTCTCATATAAACATAAGATTGAGTCGCTAGAATCCCATCATCTCGCATATGGGGTTATATCGCCAACGATCACAGTGAATCCGGATCATACGACTACAAACAGCAACTACAAACCATCCAATACTTAGCTCGTGAGAAGCTTCCCGACACCATGGCGGCCCGCAAACTCCAACAGGAGGTCGATAAGTGCTTTAAGAAAGTATCTGAAGGCGTTGCAGAATTCGAGTCGATATACGAAAAAATCGAACAGTCAACGAATGCGGCGCAGAAGGAGAAGCTAGAAGACAACCTCAAACGGGAAATTAAGAAGCTACAACGTTTACGAGACCAGATCAAGACATGGGCCGCCAGTAATGACATCAAGGATAAGGGTCCATTATTAGAGAACCGAAAGCTCATCGAAACCGTGAGTTATCGAACGTAGAATTCAGCTCGCGCAAATGATTAACGTGTGATGTAGCAAATGGAGAAGTTCAAGGCTGTGGAGAAGGCTATGAAGACGAAAGCATATTCGAAAGAAGGACTTAATGCCGCGGCTAAACTGGATCCTAAGGAGCGAGCGAAGCTTGAAACGTGCGAATTCTTGAGCTCGATGGTGGAGGAATTAGAGCGACAAATAGAGACCATGGAGGCTGAAGGAGAATCGATACAAGCTACTATGAGGAAGGGGAAGAATCAAGCATCGAAAGCAGACCGAATGGCCGAAATCGAGCGGATCACAGAACGCCATAAATGGCACCAAGGAAAACTCGAGCTTATCAAACGATGCTTAGAGAACGGCGGAGTTGAGACAGAACAGGTCCAGGACCTTGAGGAGACTATCAAGTATTATGTCTCTGATGGCATGAACGATGATTTCATGGAAGATGACGAGATGTACGATGAGCTCAATCTCGCGGAGGAAGAAGACAACTTCGGCATGAACAACGACAACGATAGAGTGTCTTCGCAAGATACACAGTCTATACAGGATGAACCAGAAATGGAGGCCCGATCGAGTAGTATAAGTGGTGGAAAGTCGAAATCGTCGTCAGTACCCGAGGTTCCTACTACAGCAGCGAGAAGACCTTCAACTCAACTCAAATCACCTTTGCCCGCTCTTGCGACTCTAAATACACCGCCGGCGAATACTTCGAATGGTTCTGTAAATGGTGGTATGAAACCTGCGACGGTGCCTCCACTTCCTAAAGGAGAAACTCTTAAATATGCCTCGGCTGCCGCTGCCGCCGCTGCCAATGTTGGAATCGCACCTTTACCGCCGCCACCTGGTGGACCAGTTCCATCATCAAATAACGCTGCTTCATCTTTACCCTCTGCTGTGTCAGTAAAGTCGACGATGTCTCCAGTTCCAACATATTCTCAGCCAAGTAGTGCTCATCCGACACCTGCACCAAAGTCAAGTGTACTAGCTTCAGTCTCTGATGCTTCGAATATTCCTACTCAAGCAAGATCGCCTGCTCTAAGCCAGTCTAGTGCCGTACCAAGTGGTGGTAGCATACCTCAAACACCAGCCACTGATGCAGCTAGACCCGGCCCGTCTAGAGGCTCATCTGGTAAAGCTCTTGTATCAACAGAAAGTGCTAAAGGTTTGTGCAATATGTGTTTTCTCTATGTAATTTATATAACTAACTGTAATCAGCACCAGTTTCTCAGTCAAATGGTGCTTCAAATGGAGCAAAGGAGGATGAGGAAGATGAGGAAGAAGAGTCAATTTACCATCTACCATCAGGATTACAAGATCTTTTGGAGTCGTTCCAAGCAACTCAGAAGCGCGCCACACTTCCGCCATCGCAGTCGACACAGAGAATGCTTGTCGCGTCTCACGTCAACTGCCCAAGTATGATGGATGCCGAGAAACCAAAGTTTTACAAGCCCAATGTTCGCTTCAACACTCCTTCGTATTATCCACAGGAGCCTTTCCCAGTGCTAGATGATCCTCGAATTTACTCTAGAATAGACACCGATACATTATTCTACGCTTTCTACTATCGACAAGGCACTTACCAACAGTATCTGGCGGCTAAGGCACTCAAAGACCAAAGCTGGCGTTTTCACAAGCAGTATCAGACCTGGTTCCAGCGCCATGAGGAGCCAAAGCTGATCACGGAGGACTTTGAGCAAGGGACTTACCGATTCTTTGACTATGAGAGCACATGGTTAGCACAAATTTTTTTGATCTTTTTTCTACCTAAGCTATTTAACATCAATTTTACGGTTCAAGAATATCGGCGCTAATATTTGTTTGTGTCATTATAGGATGAACCGAAGAAAGGCAGACTTTAAGTTTGCGTATAAGTTCTTGGAAGACGAAGTATAACGGTCTTTCTCTGTATGGCGTATGGTATGGTTTTTGGGAGGAAATGGGTATGGGTATTTGCTCTAGATCATTGATCTTGGGGGGGTTCACATACTCTAATTAGGTAGCAGGACGCTTCGAATCACATAAATCCACGCCACGTTCATTGCGTGATACAGCTCTTTCACGTGGTTTTTATTGACTTTTTTCTACGTTGCAGTCCTCCATCCAGCGACTAAGGTTATAAGAAAAAGCCTGCCATTGAATTGATAGCCAAGGAAACTTTCTGTCTTACATCAAACCAAGCCTTCCATTTTAAACTCCTGTCGTTATCCGATGCCCGTCATTTGCTCGTGCGGGGATATCCCATGCCAATCCATACATACGCCTGTGGTGGCAGTACCCCACTCGAGAACAACCACAGACTCATCATATTTTGGGAGATAATGAAATAATGCATTACTGCCCAAAGAACGAACATTCGGTGAATAACAGTTGAGGCATTTATTAGTTCGGGGTTGTAATCTTATAAGGTGTTCTTATTCCTTATTATGAGCGTTTGCCTCGGTGAACCTCTTTTGTATCCAGTTTTGCAACCCTTTTATTTTTGACGTTCTTGTCCGGATGCAAAGCATGACTTTGCTGCGCAATCGAGGTTGACGAATCACAACCAATGCTTTGCCTCGCTGGTTCCACGAACAGAATACCGACAGCTTTTCTTCAGGTAGTTGCATCGAGGATTTTTCGACGCCAATTCGCTGGCGTTCTTAACACAGCCACTTCTCTCTCCTCGACAACACTTTCCTTACATCGAAGCTTATGATGGATTCTCATCTCAAGGCGTCCTCAATAAGTCCTAGAGAGCAATGGCAGAGGTAATGGAGAGGTAGGCGTTCTTTAGACTGTGAAATATTTATGGGGCTGTGGTATCTAGAGGTCGTTATCGACTGACATTTTATTTAGTTCCATTGTATTGTCTTAGGTTGCATTTCAGCCAGAAGCTGCACAGCGAATTGTTCTGGAAGGCTGGCTGCGGCTGCCTAGTTCTTGATTAGATAACACATCCACGCGGGACCAGGCTCATGAGAACGAGATTTCCATAGGTTCATGGACGAGTAGGCGAACTATATGAGGCTGTCAACCTACATGGTCCGCCTCGCCTTTGGCATCGCCATACCCGCATCACAGAATTACAAGATCGCATGGGACTCCTTATCCTGTCGGGTTTCCACACGTATTATTATGCACGAACAATCCATTCCATGGAATCGATTTTCGGTCAACATAATAAGGTGGGTTGCCCGCAAGGCAGATTGAAAGGGGCCTCGGCGAGCTCATGAATATTGCAACATTAGACTAAAGTACTGTAAGGTATGAAGTCCAAGAGCATGTAGGTATTCTGGCATCAACAGTACGATTGCCGTTTACCGTCCGATATCCGAATTAGGCCTGGTCGAGGCAGGCAGATGGTAGACGAATATACGCAGCAGATCTCCAGATGGGCTATGCCGGCAGCTCGCTCCTCTGAGGTCTGCTTGCCACATATTGCTATCTGCAGGCCTTGGATCCTTCGATCTGAAACATACTGGCCTTTCCCGCTCACAGTTTGCCTCATGCACAGCGTTGTGGCTTCGAAGACGAGGCGGCCAAGTTAGACTGGCGCGGTGAAACGGAGTTTGTTTACCTTAAGAGCTTTCTGCTATTGCGAGATTCCAATACCTGGCCAAAAACGTTCGGAAACGAGGCGAGCACCTCCATCCCGTCGTCTGCCGTTACTTCATTGATGCATAGGTAACACATACTTGATGCATATACTCTGTCATAGCCCACCATATTCAGTCTTGTAACGGGGTTTAAAGACGAAAAGAGACCGGAAAGTTCAGCTGTCAACCAGTTAGCACATTGTAATGCTTACAATCCACGTGGATTTTGTCATTATGCTCACAAAACTACTTGAAACTTAAGGCACTATTTACCGACACAGTGTCACCGTGTCAGTCACTTTGCATTCAGGGCAATGAGTTGGCATAATTAGTGTGGGCGTATAAGCATGATAATCACGCCTCATATCAAATTGTGTGGTTCTGGTATTTACACTGAGTAATTCCCCTAGTTATTATTTTCATACTGGGCGAACTGTCAGCCACATTTGATAGATACATAGCATAGATAGCTTGAAGAACAATGCTACATTAAAGCTATAGTCCCTCCTCTTTGCAAGTGTTTCTATGGCTGTAATTTCACCACATATAAATGTGTTCCTATAGGTCGCTTCATTTATTGTATACATATAAGACCCATCTCCTTCTAAGCACCCGTCCTCCAATCAACACCCCCCTAGCAATACAACTCCTCGTGCCCAGATCAACATACATCACAACACCCAAGAAGCCCAACACTATAGAAGCCGATCGCCTGACGGTCTCAAGCTGGGCCCATCACAGGGTTCACCGAGTTATCTCCTGAACATCAAAACTAAAACCGGGCAAAGTCGAAGTCTTGTTAGATACACTCAAGTATGCTTAGTTCTTCCTCAATTCGATACCCTGCACGAGCCTACGAGTACACTGATGATAAAAATCATCGATCTCGCACAAAGGAAGATGGCAGCTTTATCAATCAACCTGATCTAGCTGGTTTTGCTTCACAAAGAGCAGCTGGGATGGTGCACAGCTTCTCGCAGAGTAGTTACGGGAGTGCGTCAAGTGGTGGTAGTTCATGTGTCTATGACTTTCCAGCCTACAACAGAGCATCTAACGAACTCGATGAAAGCCTAGAGTTGGCTCGGAGGAGTGTGGCAACACCTTATCCTATAGGATCTGGATTTTTGGGAAATCAATGGGACTATGGGGAAACAGTTTACACAACCCAAGATCTAAGCCAAAGCAATCATTGGGGTTCTGGGGCAGTATTCCACACCCCTCAAACTCAAAGTGCATATAACAATAACAATTATCTGTATCAGAATCAAGTGATTCCGTCCAATATTATCAGCGATGCTCAGTCGTATAATGAGCGAGACAAGGATAAAAGATATGAGAAAGTGGAAGACGAGAGCTACAATATATCGCCATCGTCACCTTACCCCTCAAAATATAACCAAGATCCTTCTCAAAGAAGCCCTACGCAGGATTATAAAGAGTATATCACTGCATCACGCAAAGCCGGTCAATGTGCGTTCAAGTCAAAATGCAATTCGGGAGGCACATTCAAGCGTGACGCAGATTTAATCCGTCACTACCAAGAGCATCATGAAGAAAGCAGCAAGGAATTCTACTGCGATTACCCCATTTGCAATAGAAAAAAAAAGCCATTCGGTCGCAAGAGCCACTACAAAGAACACCTGCGTAACTATCACACCGAAGCACTGTCAACAGGCCGGGGCTCGCAGCGAACAATTCCAGATGCCCCAAAGCAATCTATATCAACGCATTGGTGGCGGTGCTCCGAGTGTTTGCAAAGAAATCGTGTTCGTGATGGATGGATTTGCGCGACTGAAAATTGTGGGATCAGTTGTGAGAAGGAGCGGATCGATAAAATTACTCAGAAAATGGACAGAAAACCTGGAAACTGTCTTGTATGTCTTGGCACGGGCAGAAATATTCTGAATGATGCTCTAACCTGCTCTGCCTGTTGGTCGGACTATTAAGGGGAAACATCATAAAAGGGCAGCTACAAAAGACGGAAAACATTAAGATAGGAAAAGAAGTTGCAAATCGGTTGGAATTAATTTGAATATGATAACATGAGGTGGTGCATTGAGATAGGAGTTTAGGAGGCTTACTAGTTCATTATCAATTCATTATTTAATTTAATTTTCTTTGAAGATCTGTGTAAAATGACCACCTTGTATGACTTCATAATGGTTGACATCAAGCATCACAGGATGTAGCATTCAAGTAGACTGAAGCGGTTTTGAGGCTGGGTATATCAAGTTCGCTACCAAATTGCACTAAAATGTCGTCTTCTTTCCTTCACTCTCAACAATACCACCCGTCAGCCTTGGAGCATATGACTGTCTGTACTCAACCTTCTTTACAGGTTTCTCGAATCTTGGTCGCTCAACTCTCTCCTTAACCTCTCCTCCAGCCTCGCCATCACCGCCAGCAGCCGCAGGGTTCTTCGTTCCACCGCTACCATAACGCTTCTTGTATCGCACCTGTGCGTCTTCTGCAAACTCCATACGTAGAGGTCTACCCTTGATCTTGTTAACCCACCATTTGCGTGTCTTGGTCTGTTTCTTCTTTGGCTTTGACTTGCTAGCTTCCTCTTCTGGATCACTATCAACTTCTGATTCCGAATCATCGTCATCAGAAATTGGCTCCTCGATTCTGACGAATCCCCGGACAGCTGCCTCGGCAGCTTCCAACTCCTCAAATACGATCCATCCATATCCCTTACACTTGCCAGAATCCTCAAAGGTGGCCAACTTCACGCTCTCAATTGACCCGCACTTCTCGAAATGCTCCTTGACACTATCCTCGGTCGCATCGAAAGTAAGGTTACCCAAGAATACTCTCTTGCTTGGTGGCTTTCCATCATTACGTTGCTCCTCCTTCGTTCTCTCTGGGCGACCTTCGAACGACTTGGCGTTCTTGATCAAGACTCTTCGACCGGTGAGTAATTGTTCGGAAAGCTCGATGGCCTGTTGTACAGCCTCAGCAGTTGAGAAGTCGACGTATGCAAAACCCTTGTTCTCGACCTTCTTGCCGAATTTGCGCTCTTCTACTTTGTTTGCTGATTTGCCGTCATTTGGACCCGGCATATGAATTCTGGTAATTGTCTCTTCAGTGATGTCTGAGTTTTCTGTGAAGAACTTTCGCAGGTGTTCTTTGCTGGCGGACCATGGCAAGTTTCCAATCCAAACTCCGTACTCTGATCTCTTCTCAACCTCTGGCTTCTTCTTCTCTTCTGGCTCAGGTGTGTTCTCAGCTGCGTAGCCAGTCTTGGAAGGTGGAAGGGGTTTGCCCTTTTTCAAGCGACGGAGGGCCTTCTTGGAGGGAGGTTCTGGGAGAGTGAGATCGACTTCGAGTACATCAACAGAGGCTTTGCGCTTCTTTGATGGGCGCTCTGTCTCAGAAGCCTCAGCATCAGACGCTTGGTCATTGTCTTCAGATACTACAGAAGCTGATGATGGCTCTGTGACGGGTTCTGGGGCCTGGTTGGATTCGTCAATATCATTGACTTCGGTAGGTATTTCGCTGATTGCGGCGGCCTTTCTCTTTTTGCTGCTGTCTTTGTCCTTTTTCTCTTTCTTTTCTTTCTTCTCTTTCTTTTCCTTCTTCTCCTTCCTCTCCTTCTTCAGGGTTGGATCGGTGGTGGCAGACATTATGGCGATAATTACAAACGACGTAAATTGTGTTGTAACTATTAGGTGAATATCATATGAATTCAGAATTGCTTTTCAAAAATAATTATCCACACGGGCCTATGATAAGCCGATAATCAAATTAGCGCGTCAGTTTGAGTGCGTTCCGGTCCCAAGTTGATCCGGAAGCCGCGCAACTTAGGCACAACACCATACTGTAGAGCTTCACGATGCTCGATGCTAAAGTGACCAGTGACCATGCGCCGAGACTCTTAAATATTCTACCTTTGCTTTGGCAATCCCATAAATCGCGTCCTTTGTGACCATATTTTGCCAACCAACAACATTAAAAATGGACGACCAAATAGCAACCCCCGACGAGACGCCAGCGATGGACGATTCTCAGGACAATTCCAAGATCGTGTACAAATCTTACAAGTATGTACTAGTCATTGTCGCAAATTCTCTTAATTTACAATAGTGTACTCGATGTTAATCCATATCTGAATATTAGGAAGAAGTTTCGCAAGATGAGGATCAAGTTTGAGCAGTCAATGAGGACTAGTAATACATACTTCAAAGACGAGCAACACGCAGCCATGACTGCCACTAGATTGGAACAAGAGCTCGAGTAGGTCTCAGCAGCTAGATATATCCTGAACATATTGCTGATTCGCCTTCAGTCAAATTCGCGAACTTCTGCTCGATCAAAACGCCTGTGCCCAGATTCCCATTCATCAACGAATCGACCTGACAATTGCGACGCCTTCAGCATCCGCTGTGCCTTCGCTTCAAGATGATGAGGAGCGTTTACAAAATATCAATCGCGATACACCAGAGGGAAAGGCTCTCTATGACGAGATAAAACAAATGCTGGATGAACAATCGACATCGAAAACCGCCGCTCAACCGAGCAAGTCACTGGCAAACTTAATTACTGCTACGCCTCATCTCACATCTGAACGCCCAATGCCAATATCGCTCGAAGCGGACCTTAAAGACTCGGAAACCGGCCAACCTCCAGTTTCATATATGTCTCCAGACCAAGTCGATGATTACCTCTTTGACATCGACGCATCACTCGGCACGTCAACTCACCCAGCTCTTGTCCCCGCAGTTCCTATGGCTGCTTTCCCCATTCTTTCCGACAAAGAGTTGCAAGTTAGGAACCCTAACAGTGTCTACAATTGGCTTCGTGAGCACGAGCCCAAGATCTTCCTGCAAGATGGCGAAGGCAGCGAGAAGTCGTCAGGCAAACCCGGAGCACTGAGGGGTGCGGGAAAGCGTGCAAGTATTCCAGCACCAAGTAAACCGGATCAGGTCGAATTTGTCGAGGAGGATGGCCTTGGTTATGACATAAGTCTGCACTCGAATGCAAGCAAGATCAAACGGAAGAGAGATGATGATGGAGGATATAGACCAAAAGGTGGATCGAGTAGACCTTCCAAGAAGAAGAAGGTCGATAGTCCTGCTGCAGCATCGAGTAGCAGTACTCGGAGGTCTCGAGGCAGTGATGGACCTTCTGAGCGTGAGCGTCGTAATGTATACGATCCAACTCGTGGATGAGTACTCTTGGTTGTTTGGGCGTATGGATTGGAAGCGGTAAGAAGGCTGGATTGAGGTCAATGGGCGTTGGAAGGCACATTTCCTGGAAGATTTGATGCGTGGCGTTGATTTTCTTTTCTGTAATAAAAGTAACCTAAATCCGACTAGCAATAATATACTTGCTTAAATCTCAATTTACCGATGAATGTAGGCATTTACGCTGGTGCGCTGATAGAAAACACGCAACTATCTACACAATAATTTGGGTGAAGTTCATCGCTTTGATAATGTATCATTGGAAAGCTGCAGAACGAGATGCCACAGAGTTCTATGGTTGTTTACAGTCAAGGGGGATATTAGCACGTAGTTTTGATGAATTCTGTTACCAAATCGACAGTGACAAGTTCGAGATAGTAATGAGCATTAGAATGGTGACGAGAAAAAGATGAGAGGAGAGTTCTTGTCAACAGTATGAGCAGCTTACACATACATATATCTAACTGCATCAGCACATCCCACCGTGATGTTCAATAATGTCCCCTCAAGAGATCTACACAAACTTAATGAACAGATACAAACGCTTTATCATCAATAGCCAGCCGCTAAAGTCCGTCCTGTGACATGAGAATTCTGTGGTGGTGAGCTGTGGGATTATGCTGAGTCACAGACTGATGATGACGGTTGAAATAAGTTGCTTCCTTTTGCTCACCTTTTATCATTTCAATTTAGTTTTTTATTCACTTGACCATAAAATCTGAATCCCCCCTTTGTCCGTAAGCTTTAGCTTTACATTGATAGTTTTAGGTTCTCTTATACAATTCGGGATAGACTTACAAATTAATAGTTCTGTTGAATAGAACGGAATTCAGGAAAGGGGTCTTAGGTATTTTCTCTATTCGTATATGAATCTATGTCAGAACTACGCTAACTCCACTCTACATAGACAGCTATGTAGTCTGACCAGGCCAATGACGTTCCCCAAATGAGCCCACAAATCCTTAATGAGATGGTAATAATGAGATATTACTTTAGCATTGTAGCTATGCTGACTACAAGAAATTGACAAGCCATGGCCTGGTATTTTATCTTTAAGACATGCCTGCAGGAAGCAAGTGAGGGATATTCAAAGCTTCTCACTGTATATTCAAGACGAACTTTTGCAAAGCCGATGTCTCATGTTCAATGCCCTGCATTGTAAGGGGATATGTCTTATTTGTTTATTTATTCATTCAAGGGTAAATGTTGTACACGGCTCTCCCCTCAAAGCCCATAAAAAGTACACAAAAGCTCACAGCTTTCTAAATCCCTGATAGCCGGCTATTGCCTATTTTCCACCGACCTATTTTGAGCTCCCGCTTAATTATCACCCAAAAACGATTCTTCCCGTCTCTTGCGTCTGTCTTCCATTGCAGCCTTCTTCTTTGGACCATACCTCGCTCTTGCAGCCGCAGCCTTCTCCTCCTCAAACTTCTTCTGTTGTGGCGTGGCCTCAGTGATCATCGCCACGAATATCTGTGAGCAATTGTACTTCTTCGCTACCTTGTAACGCGTCCACTCATCCGGGCTTTCTGTTCGTAGACGTCTGATCTCCGCAACATCCTCCTCGCTCAAGTGGTATCTTTGATAACCCGGCTTTCGCTCTTTCAGTACGGGCGGTAACCGCACCTCGCCATCATGGCCACCCTTGCTCTGCTGTGCCAGCAGAAGAGCACGGCGTTTGTCCTCCTTTGGCAGGAATTTGAGGGGTGTGTGGAGTACGGAAGCGACAGAGGATGGTGGATTGAATATTATGTGGTCTTGTTGTGGAGAGTTGTTGGTGAAGAGGAAGGACTCGTCGGGCTTGATGTTTTGCATCTTCTTGGTGCGTCGGTAGGAGGATTCATGACGCTTTCCGCTCGTGTTTCCGGCGAGCAGACATTGTGTTCGTCCAGTAAAGAGGTCAATGACCGGTCGGCGTATAAGTCGTGCTTCCATTGAGTCGTTTGTGGTGATTGCAATTGCTGCGTTGAGCTTGCTGTCGCAGCATAAGGTGATTTTTGGCGGAAGCTAGGCCAAAATATTTCCCTTTCTTCCGCGCGGCTCCGGCGATTACAGAATCACGGGTGCGAGTGCGAGTGCCGTGACACCGTGTCACCGAACCACACACACGACAATCAGACTTAGTTCGTTACATGCCTAGGTACTGTATGGTAAGCACTCTCGCACCACCCAACCACACACAAACAACACCAAACACCAATACTTACCAGCAATCATCACCACCACCGCATTTTTTGTTTACAAACATCCCGGGATGTCTTTGATGGCTATCGTCCCCAAACTTTAAATGAAAGCATAACGGCGTAGGAACGAGATTATTTAAGGGAACAAATCTCAATCTATTGACGTCATTATCACAATTGCTCTTGGTGCTCTCATAAAGGTCCTCTGACGTTTGTGGTGCCGTGTCGGTGATTCTAGCAATTACTCTCTTGATTCCTCTCTCCTCGTCTTTTCTCTGGATCTTGTAAATCGGGATTGCGATTATTCCAGAAAGCCGCTCTTCGCGCTCTCTTACACAGTACACACTCCGCATTAGCCACACATGCCTGGCAGCAGCCCACAATCTTCCACTCCATGCTCGACATCATGATCCAACTACGAGCCACACAAAATGTGGTCACCTGCCAAATTTACGGTATGAGACAAAAACTCAGCAGGGAATTGACATCGGAACATGGCCTTACCTGGGCCATTAGATTCTCTTAAGGCAAAAGTCTTGTGTTCCTGAATTGACCTTTCTTCCTTCTTCACTTTCTCTCTCCATCCATCCATTCATTCATTACTCTGGAACTACTCTACAAATCTATCGGTTTGTCGTGCAACTCTGTGTCTGTATTGCAAGACATAGGTGCAAAAAGCCAAAGCAAAGCCAAAAGAAAGCGTCATCAAACTGAATGGGCTGAAGCCATAGCCCTCGTTCATTCCAACTCCTTCCGAGAACCCCTGTGCTGTTCCAGCTACATTTGTCGTAATTCACCCATCGAGTCGACTTCTGAGTCGAGTCTCCGATCTGTGTGACCTGTCACTGCCCATGCGAATTGGCCCGCGCGACACACTATTACGGATCGAATAACACAGCATTCAGAAACACGTACTCCATAACAGTGACAGAATACTGCTGTGCTGCGCAATACACTCCTGTGCTCTTATTACTCACTCACTTATTCTCTGTTATACAATATCGCGGTGTATGTGCAAATAATTTCATACCCTCTTTTGTGCTTACGTTGTGCAATCCCCACTCAGATCCTCCTTCGTATCCTTCGTATCGCTCCATATCACTCATAGGAGATTCAGACATAATGTATGTCATTTACTGATAGTACTCAAGTTGCATAGCTGCCAAGTAACCACTATCCATAATCAACGCTTTTGGTGTTTTTGGATCCACCTCCCGATACGAAGATATTGGGGTAGCATATATCGACAATACGTACACCACGGGAATAACATCACAGCACAGACGCGTCGATGGATACTCAGGTCCAGGCTCAGACAAAGGAGTCGGTGCCTGTTCTTGGAGAGGGTTTCCGAGAGCAACCCCGAGCTGGAACAGTGTCTACGTCTACTTCCAGTAGCGATCACGAACAGGATAGAAATAACGATAAGGCGGGCAAACGCCGACTATTTGGACTTCTGAAGAAGAAAGACGACAACAAAGCGAAGGGCAAGAAAGTAGAGTCAAGCTCTACACCGACTTCACAGAAGTCCCCTCTGTCGCCGTCGAGATCAAACCACCCATATCAGCATCAATCTCCAGCATCACCAAATCGGAATGTATACTCATCTTCACCGCACCTTGCATCACCAGCAGGCTCTCAGATATTCGAGCGTGATGTTCAAGAGAGCCCTCTCAATATCCCAAATTCGCCTGCTATCCCGTCGCACATACAGAGAGAAAATCATATTCCGCCAGTGCTAGATGCCTCTTCAGAAGCCATCACAAACCAGAGTCTTGACCCAGATAGTGTTGAGATAGTGACACATGCTTCTCATCATCCTGCCTCATTTTCTGTGACGGGATCTGGAAATGATGAACTCACGGAAGGCACCTGGCCAGAGGAGTTGGTCGATCACCCTCACAAGGAGGATATCGCCCAAAGCTACGCAAGCTTGGACTCTACAGATGTCCATCGCCTGAGCTTCATCTCATTTGCTGATGTTGTGCAGTCCGAGCATGCTGAGCATGGAGGTGGTCGAGATTCGTTATACATGCAGCATCTTGCATCTATGTCGTCGCCGGGCACCAATCGATCACAATCCCCCGTAGTCTCTCCAGTTTCGTCGCAAGGCTTGGAGAACTCTCCGCCTACAAGTGGATCTCCCTCCGTCCAGGGCATTGAACTGAGCCCGGGACGAATTGGTCGGCCCGTTGTCCGTCCTCTCTCCATTCATGCCCTCGGAAGCTCCGGAGAGCTCTCTATTGAGACGATGAGCCAAGCTATGAACAAGACGGGCAGCGGTGATCTCAGCGGGTCTCGAAGTCAGCCTCTCAGCCCCGTCAGTCCTGGGGGATTGTCAGATCGGACGAAGCTATGAAAGAAAAACTGCCGTTGGGGTAAAGTTCGGGCCATGCGAAAGCATAAATACGTATGCCATCAATATATGTGCTTCCATGGCGACGATCTTATTTCTACCCGTACATTCCGTTTATCATTGTTATGTTGACTTTCTTTCTATCTACTCTATTGATACGTTTCTTCTTTTCTTGGCGCAGATATCTAAATTGGTCTGGGGGCTCATTCATGGTTTTGGCTAGTTCTTTGCGAGAGATATCCTAGGGCACAATGTTTTACAAGTCTTATCTAGCTGGCGTATGTAGTATGTAGTTAAAGGGAGCTTTTGAATGCACGCCCAATTCGTATCAAGGGAAAGTAATTCAATGCATACAGATAATACAGGAGTCATTTTACCCCATAGACCCGGCCAGCCAGCTACTATCGATATGAACAACCCGTATGCCCCTGAAGATAGTACCAAAAAAAAATCAAAAAATCTATATATGGAGTATAGTGGATGGCGGATAGACTCGTGTGCGCTGTTGTTCTCGAATGTCTTGATAGTAGATACTGACTGGCATGACCGGGTATCTGTATGGCTATGCGAGTGCTGTTAAACTTGTTTGCAGGAAGCCTTATGAAACATGACACATCGTCCAAAGCCACTCTTTTGCCAGGCAGTCCTTGTGCCTGGTAGGACAACTGAGATATGCGGGGCAGGGATGCAGTATTCATCCGCTATCATGCTCCCCCGTCAAAGTGAGAGGTCACAATAAGAGGCAGAGTAGAGGCGGATCTGCTTTTTCTGATGTGCAGCGTTGGCCCGAATTATGAGTGCGAGTGGGCTATCGGTATCGGGAATGCCAAGACCTTTTCGCATATGTAGCAGCAAGAATTCAAAATTCACATTGCCGTGTTTGGCCAGGGGGTTAATAATCTCTGGGAATTTCGGGATGCTGGGGAAGAGAGTGTCAGTGTCTGTGAGGTGCATTAGGTTCACTATGGAGTAGGGTCATATGGATGCTTTGCAGGGTTTGGGGGGGGAAGAGAGGATGGAGCGAGGATATGGATGGTTGAATGAATGATTTGACTATTCATGGTTGAGGTTGGTTTGGGGTACGAGAGGAAGAGGACGCCAAGGATAGTAGTTTGGGAATAGCTTGTGCCAAAGCACAAACTGTCCGACTCTCTCTTTCTCCATATCTCACCTCGATCATGTTGTTTGCATTGCTTTTGCTATTTGCTTTTTTAGTCTCATTGAAGACCCCGGTGGTCTTTTGTTGTTTCTGCAGTTGCTGTTGCTGTGGCTCTTGGCCTTTTCCCCTTCTGTGGCCTTTTGCTTTTGGAGGCGGTTGAGATGGCTTTCGATATGATAATTACATGAAACATTAAAATTGTACAAGATTGGCCACAGCGTCTATCTGGAATGCACCGTTGGCCACTTTGCCGTGTCTTTTGTTTGGTCTTGTCTGTCTTGTTTGGTTCCCGACCTGTTGCATGACAGGGTGCTCGCTGCTCTGTGCTGCACACCACAGCTGAAGCAGCCACCAGCGTTGAAGAAAAGGCACAAGCCGTAACGACGTAACAGTTAGTCGGACATAGTGAACAGTAGTATTGGGTTAAAATGGTGTAGTGCCATGGTGGAGGTAAGTCGAGTCGAGTCGATTAACAACAACAACAACAACAACAATACTTTCCAGCACCCACAACGAAGTCGAGTAGTACACAGTACGTATTTTGCACTTGTATGTACTAAAGCGGAAGACTCCGTCCTACTTGGACCATCCCTCGACCTCGGTCGTGTGTCTTTCACCGTGACCGCAACTTGCTGCGGTACGTCGGCGCTGCGGAGGTTTTGCATCGTCAGCGGCCATTTTCTCAACCATATTTCAATGTACTATACCTTATGGAATATTCCTTCACTGCTTCGCTCTCCACTCCGCCAACTCTATCTCCTATTGGGGCTACACTGAACACTAACATATGAATAAGAATACCAAAGCATGAATAATAATAATAATAAAAAGAATTTAAAGATCCTGACCGGACGACAGGAGCTGCACGCCCAACTTCGTGCTGTGATCTTCCGATTCTTTACATTCATTATTGACTTTCCACATCGCACATTGCACATTGTACAGCTAGCTAGCTACTCAACCTCTGCCAAAAACTCTCGTGCACGACACACATAAATCCCAAAATCCTAGACTCATAGAGATTTGCTTACGGAAAGATTGCCCACAGGCTTGCCCTTTCCTATGGGCCTCCCATGTTTCCCAGGTATGTCTAAAGGACAAATAGCGTCACGCAATCACCGCGCTGTGGAGATCCAAGGGTTGTGCAGCTGTAAAGATGCGAAACGAAGCTGCTGATCCTTCGTACATTGTCTATTACTCACCAATCTCCATTTCATCTTCTGCAAAAGGCAGTGTGAACTCTCCAGAAATCCTAAATTGGTCATACCCTTTTGTCTTTTGCATGGTGATTTAGTTTGAACAGCTGTGATCAGATGGCCTTATTTAGGACGTTGATCAGATCAATTCCAACAATAACAAGGTAAAAGTAAATCAACAGTCACCATCCTGGTGCTTCTTTCTTTGTGTTGTGCAGTTGTGCAGTTAAGCAGATCGGAAAAGAACGACGACATCCTTCTATGAATCTACCTGCTACAGAAAATTACTAGGTACAGGTAGTTAGACTTTCCTGTTTCCGTGCCATAAGTACATAATATAGTATATTGCTTTTCGTACTTAATTCTCCTACATCAGGCGCAGTGTGGTGAGAGAGTATATGTTTGTATTGTACATACGTACATAACTGTGTACTCAGATTCTTTGTATGTACATATTTACATACATCGACGTACATACATACATACATACATACATACATACATACATAATATATACACACAGCAAACCGTTTAATGCGTGCGTACCTGGATCAACGCACACACAACTTGACGACATCTCGTACATTTTTACCCCCGTACCTTACTTTACTTTCTTTACCTTACCTTTTTACCTTACCCTCTACGGCTTTCCCCTTCTTTTCATGCAATTACGAGGTACAAATTAGATTTTGTGGAGGGGGAGAACGCACTTTGCATTTGTGATATGTGATAGACGCGATATCCATTGCATTATTATTGCGAAATACTTATTTAGAGTAAGAGTAAGGTAAGGTACCTTACTCGGAGTAAGATGTCTTAGAGAACAGTGTCTTGGAGTGCCACCTCAGATTCGGTATCTAGGATTAAGGTATCCACTGTTTGCTGACGTTCGTTCCACAGAACACCCGAAAAGAACAGACACTGGACGAGCGCATTATTGTTGTTTGTTGTACATACTCTCTGGTGCTTGCTCTGTGCAGCAGCGTCTTTCGTTCCCACCACACAATTCTCCTCTCACTCACCCAACTCAAAAAGCCCAGACATTTTGTTGTCGAAGGGAAATTTATTTTCCCCCCTCCCTCAATTCCGACTCTATCAACCACCCAAACGACTGCTCTCGGAAATCGAAGTGGTCTCTACCCACCCGTGCTGATTGCTGCACTCTGACGAGCAGTACCTGGTCCAGATCCTCAGGAACGAAGCCGAGCCAGCCAGTAGCATACCCGAAATCCCGCCCTCAGCTTCTCCGATAGCTACCTGTCGCCGGATGGTGGACACGCAGTAACTATACGGGTGTGGTATAATGACGAAGTATCGAATAACGAATCTGGAGCTGGGAAGACCTACGGCGCACTGGTGCCTGGATTAGCAGCAAGAAGAAGGAGGAGCAGGAAAGAAAGAGAAGAAGAGTAACTGAAGAGAAAGAAGTGGGGTTGTGATTTGGACGACCGACCTCGAATTCAATTGACGACAGAGCTATACACTCAACCACCTCATATTGACTTGGTCTCCCTCCCCAACATATCGACGGTTGCTTGGGGGCTGAGAGAAAATTATCACACTCACAGGATCGATCACAAAATAGGATTGCCGGTGAAAACTTGAAGGATATCCGCAGAGCTCCAATTTTAAAGATCTACTGCAACATCGATGGGCAGAGAGGTAAAGACAGTACGGTTAAAGAATTATATTACACGCACACACCCGTCATTATCTCAGAATGAGGCGGAATACTGAAGTCAGCATAATGCCTCCGTCCATGGATGGACGGACACGCAGTGGACCACAAAGAAAAGATGGTGCTTTACAAGAATGGCAACGAAACGCCACGGAAACGATATCACGGAGCATAGAGAGGTCGAATGAACATGGAAGCAGTACGAGGGGTCGAGGGGGAATGCAAAGTTCAATTAGAGCTGTGACTCCAGATGGGTCTGACAGTGCGAATGAACAGTTGGAGCCAGGAATGATGAAGCATTACGATTCGACGGCCTCAAAGTCATCGCCAAAATCCATACCTGGACGTGACGGGTCAGGCAATCGGCGGCAGGGTTTGGTCTTTGACGATGGCTTCGAGGGTAGCGATATTAGTCCTTCCACCAGTTTTATACAACCTCCTCCGCGGCAACGTGCTCGCACTCGAACACTCGACGAGTCCGCGCGTCAGAGACCACCAATCGTCACCTCAAGGAGTCGTGGACGCATAGGATCCGTGACTTCGCCTGCTTCTGCGGGCTTTGGAGATACCACCCCAAGATCTGGTATGGAACTTAGATCTCCGACAGTGCAAAAGTCCGGCTCTGTGAGGGACAAAAATAGACTAAAATTAATTAAACGCTCCTCATCACGACCGACCTCGCCAGAAACCTCACCATCCGTCGACTCACTACTCGTCCCAGTAGTCACCGAAGATGCTAATAAGATTCTCATGCTTATGAAGTCTCTTTGTGGGCGAATGCGTGGTGCTGTTGAATACCAAACCGCCCAAGGTCCTCATTGGACTGCTGGCTTGTGTTATATTGACGATATTAAGGGTCGTCTCATGTATGAAGGTGACGACCGAGGGCCCTTCCACCAGCCAATTGTCTCTGATTTGCGAGGCTGCCGCGTTCGTCCTTCGCTGACGTTAGAAAAGGGGGAGAAATGTCTCGAGTTGTCAACACAAAGCACGGAGATGCGAATTGTGCCCCTGACGGTAGATGACTTCGACTACTGGCTTGCAGCCCTTCTTTGCTGGCAACAAGTTAAGCCCTCCAAAGGACAGACCCACAATTCTCCAATGTTCTTATCTCGCCCTGATCCATACGGCCAACATGATGGCAAGCCAAATCCCATGCGACGTGCTTCCAGCGCTGCACAGGTAAAGGATGGGACGATCATCAAGGTCGGACGGTTATCATTGTGGGATAAGGGGTCGCCGTTCTCTCCAGGACCAACTGCCCGACCTACCAACAAAGATGCAAAATTTGCAAATCGCTCGTGGCGTCGGGTATCATGTACATTGCAAGACAATGGTGAATTTAAGCTTTTGACTGAGAACGATGTAACGGTATTGTCAGTCATACAGCTATCGCAATTATCTCGCTGCGCGATCCAGCAACTCGATCGCACTGTTCTCGAACAGGAGTACTGCATCGGCATTTTCCCTCAATATACCGCAAATTCAACAGCATTGTCCATCATTAGACCCATTTATGTGTCATTAGAGTCCCGGGAACTTTTTGAAGTGTGGTTTGTATTACTACGTGCTTTTTCTATTCCAGAAATATATGGCCCTCAACCAATTATTCAACATTTAGACTCTGGGTTTCCAGCAACTATACCAGAGCTTCATGTTACACCATCAAACGATATCTTCCGTCTGGAGAAATCATTATACCTGCGCGTCGTGGAAGCCAAGCTCAAAAAGCTTGCCTCTTGGGAAGTGCAGTTGACGAAGTCTTCGAAGAACGAGCCAGATCCTTTGATTGGAGATTATTTTGCTGAGGTCATTCTCGATGGGGAGGTTCGGGCAAGGACAATGACTAAGACAGACACAAAGAATCCTTTCTGGCGCGAAGAATCGTCATTCAGAGATCTTCCGTCAAGTCTGCCTGTGATCTCCGTTATTATTAAACGCCTTGACCCTATCAGCGAACAGCCCTCTCACAGTCACGGATTCCGCTCGTCCGGAAGTATACATGCTGGAGACCAGGTGGTTGAAACAATTATTGGCTTTGTGGATGTTCCATTGGACAAGATTGAGAGGGGTAAAGACGTGGAGACGTGGTGGCCTGTCATAAATCGTCGCGAGGAGGTCGTTGGCGAGGTGTTCCTGAAGGTTCGCCATGACGAGCTTGCTGTTCTGCAATCGAAAGACTATGCGCCAATTTCGGATTTGTTACACCGATTTGGAAACAGCCTAACAGTCGAGCTCTCCCAGCTCATACCAATGAATCTACGTCGCCTTTCAGAAATTCTTATGAACATCTTCCAGGTGTCTGGGAAGGCTACAGAATGGCTTATGAATCTGGTCGAGGACGAAATCGATGGCATTGGCAAGGAGGCACCGGTCAAGAGACTGCGATATAGTCGACGAGTGGCTTCTAACGAGTCAGGTGATTCGAATGATCGAGAGCATGTTGTGCGCGAGATGGGCAAGTCGTTGGCTGGTGAAGCTAATTTGCTGTTTAGAGGCAACTCTCTACTGACACAGGCACTGGACTTCCACATGAGACGAGTGGGCAAAGAGTATTTGGATGAGACACTTCGTGATATTCTCAATGAGATCAATCAGATCAATCCTGAATGTGAAGTTGATCCCTCTCGTCTGCCAGCTGGACAGGACATTACGAAAAACTGGACTACCCTAATAAACTTGACGAAGAGAGTTTGGGATCAGATTGAGCAGTCGGCACATAGATGTCCAGCGGAGTTGCGACATATTTTCAAGTACATTCGTGCTGTAGCAGAGGATCGATATGGTGACTTCCTGCGAACCGTCGCCTACACAAGTGTCTCCGGGTTCCTGTTTCTTCGATTTTTCTGTCCAGCAATCTTGAACCCAAAGCTCTTTGACCTCCTTCGTGACCATCCACGACCAAAGGCACAGCGAGCCTTGACATTGATTGCAAAGAGTCTACAGGCTTTGGCGAACCTGTCGACGTTCGGCCAGAAGGAAGAATGGATGGAGCCAATGAACCGCTTCCTTGGTGCTAACCGTCAAGGTGTCAAAAACTTCTTGGATACCGTTTGCTCTTTGCCAGCACAACGCGGGCCTATCCCCCTTCCAGCATCTTACTCTACGCCTATCACCATCCTCTCTCGCTTACCCCAGACTTCGCGTGAGGGCTTCCCATCTCTGCCATATTTGATCGACAACGCTCGAAATCTTGCGGCTCTGGTCTCACTCTGGCTCGAAAGCACCTCCCAATACATTGCCCCGCCAGGTCTTGAGGGCGAGATTCTCGAATTCAATGTACTATGTCAAGATCTGCAAGTGCGCACAGACGATTGCCTTCGCCGAGCTGAAGAGGCCTCCAATGCGAAGGAGGAGTCAACTTTGCAGTGGGATGAGATAGCGGAGAATCTAGAGATTGCCAGTCTGAACGACAACTTCATCGACTACTCAGACGCGCCAGACTATCCAGACCCTGATATGCAAACGCACCCCGGTCCTTCGAATACGCCATGGCCCCATGATAACTCAGAGTTCCCAGCAAGTACAACTTCGTCGTCGGGCCATGCAACGGCTCCCGGCTCTGCGGGTTCTGATACCGGCTCCGGCGCTTTTGGCGCAAGGACTCGGCAGAGCTTCTGGGAAATCAATTTTGGCAAGGACAGCAGGTACCAACGACCCTACGAGCCTGACACTATCGGTCAGGCCTCTCCACCCAGTCGCGGCGCAAGCCGCAATGGCAAGCAGCATAAGAGCTTTCTCAGCGGCCTGAGGAAGAAGGGAAATAAGGAGAAGGAAGCCGAGAGTCCGGAGGAAGTAGGGCCGAAAGATATTGCATGGAGTGGCGGTATGATCTGAGGTCTTTTCTCTTGACTCTACATGGCCGGCTTTGGAGTGTGGTGTTTTACGAGTGTTGTTATGAGAGGATGAATGAGTTTCTTTTTACGGGGCTTTGGTTGGTTGGTTGGGTTGGTTTTGGATCTGCGGATGTTACATTTCACAAACACCCCATGGAATGTACCTTCATTTATGCATATATATGGTCGGTTGTAATGTCATGAATTTCGGCGTTTAAACAAAAGAATCAATCTTTTGCTTTCTATCTTCTGTTCTCTTTTGTTTCTCATCAACTTGTTTACTTCATTTCTGGTTTTAGCAGTTTTTTTTATTTTATCTTGGACTTCTATACCACTTGCTAGCCAGCTACCCCCACATTTCATTTTTCAATTGCTTCCTTTGCGGGAGTGAAGAGCCTGATAAGCGATGAGATCGTTTGGGTTTGAAAGCTGGCAAACGTTGCAACTTCCACGCCATGACGCCGTCGTCTGTGTAGCTTAGATCAATAGTCGTAGTCATAGTCATAGTCATAGCCATAGCCATCATCAATCATGATACATCACCGCGTACCTTCTCCCTACTCCCTCCCTCGTGCCCCCACCATCTCTATGCATATACCCCAAAGGCTCACGAGAAGAACTTGCTGTATGCAGCCTTTTCCTTCTTCGCACGATCAGCAGCCGCCTTCTTGACAGCCGCCAATTCCTTCAAAATAGCCGCATCACCAGGTACGAGCTCGTTCGCTCTCTCGAGATCCTTCTTCGCACCTTCCTCGTCCTTCAAGCCCACCTGAGCAAGTGCACGTCTGTACAAAGCCTTACCCTTCTCAACATCAGTAGTACCTGGAACCTCGAGCGCAAGACTGGCACTCTTCAACGCCTCATCAAAACTCTTCAGCTTGATGCTCAGAAGTGCGCTGTTGCTGTGGAGAGTAAAGCGCAGCGCATTAAACGCCTTTGCTGTCTCTGGTGCCTCCTTGTCCAATTCTGGCTCCTCGCCCAAATAACGCAGTCCCTTCTGGTACTTATCCAAACCGACGCTCAGATTGCCCGCCTTGAATGCCACATTGCCGTAGCCCTTGAGCTCCTCGGCGATCTTCACGATCTCAGTGGCCGACAGCTCGGCGTTCTGGTCCTCTGGGAAGTCCTCGTATGGGTCGCCGGTCGAATCAGGGGCCTTCTTATCAGCCGTGGCATATTCCTCGCCCGTCAGCTCACCGCAGTCCGTGATGATTACGTCCTTCGCTGGCTTGTCGCTGCCCTGTGTTGGCAGGTTCTCGATCTGGCGCACTATCGACTTGCCGTTGAGGACCTCGCCGAAAACAACGTGCTTGCCGTCGAGATGGGGGGTAGGGACGGTAGTGACGAAGAATTGGGAGCCATTGGTACCTACATCACAATCAGTATTAGTACGGGCAGATTCAATTGCCGCTTTAGTCTCAATATAATCACATACCTGGACCTGCATTGGCCATGCTCAACAAGAATGGCTTCTCGTGCTTGAGCTCGAAGTTCTCGTCGTCGAACTTCGTGCCGTAAATGCTCTCGCCGCCGGTACCGTTGCCTGCTGTGAAGTCTCCACCCTGGATCATGAATTGCTTAATCACTCGGTGGAATCCGCTGCCCTTGTAGGATAATGGCACGCCGGACTTGCCAGCTCCCTTCTCGCCGGTGCACAGTGCCCGGAAGTTCTCGGCCGTCTTTGGGACAACATCGCTGTACAGCTCGAATGTGACACGGCCGGCTGGCTTATTGCCGATTGAAATGTCGAAGAAGACACGGCTGCGTTGCGTTGCCATTTTGTGTGAAGCAAGTGGTGGTGTGTGGTGAAGGATTGTAAATATGCTGGATTGGTTGTGCGTGGGCTTTGTTTGTTCTTTTCGAGGATGGGAATTGTGAAATGGTGTGTTGTGTTTTAGGATGTGTTGCATGATATTCTTGTGCTTAATGAATGTTCTGGAATCTTGGGTCTGTGCACATGGTTTTGGCGGGGTAGCTACCTATGATGGCAACCTCTCACTCTTCCTCACTGTTTCTTCTTCATTAAACGACAAGAGGAGGGGGAAGGCACAGTTCTCTTAGGATTTCATATACACTGAAATATGTGGGTGAAGATGCTTGAGTTCTTCACACCTTACAGGGAGCTCTACTGTTTTTTATGTATAATACTTATAAAGAGCATATCTGACAGGTCTCTCTATCACTAGCTACTTACCTTATATCCTCAGGATATTCACCTAGTCCCTTGAAGGAATACAAAGTATACTATGTTTTATCAGAAAATTCATTCAATCATATTAATAAGGTTTACAAAAATTGAGTCTCATAGATCCCCAAACAGTTCATCTTCTCCAGAGTTACAAACATTATATGTACTTTGCAATTAGCTTCAATCAAGTGTGAAACTTATCGCCGTTGGCAGTCTGATATTGGAAAAGTTGCTGCAATGCGTTAGTTTCAAAGATCCTTCATACTTAACATAACCTAAAATTTCCAGCACCCACAAAACTTACGTCTTTGTCGTGACCGAAGATGACCTTCCCATTCGTACGTCTTGACAACATCCGAATCATCTCATGAGACTTTACCCATGCGTCATGATCTCTTGCGAGCCAGCCCTGTGGAGTGGAATCCTCGTAGTTCTCCTTGATGTGATACTGATCTGAAGTGAAGATCCACGTCCCACTATCAATAAGGTTGACCTGCAAAATAGACAAGCCTGGAGTATGGCCCGGAGCGAGGCGGAAAGTGAGCCCCTGAGCTATCTCAATGGCATCGCTGGTGAAAGTCTTCCAGTTCAGGTTGAATTTCAGGTAGTGTGGGAGATACACGCCCAGGTCAGATTTCGTGGCAACACTGTAGAAAGCATGCTTCAGCTCTTTCTCATGCACCCAGATCGGAATATCCGTGTCCATGAACTCTTCCAGTCCACCGGAATGGTCGATATGTAAATGTCCGATCATGACGCCTTTAATGTCCTTGATTGTGTGTCCCGTCTGCTCAATAGCAGCTTTGAGTTCATGTTTTGGAGAATAACTGACTCGTGCTGTGACTTTTGTTAGTGATTTAGATGTAAAGACAGGGTGGAATTGTTTAAACCGAAGATATCATTGACGGGAGCGCCCCAGACTTCTGGATAATCTTTTCCTGAGCCTGTTTCATACAATAGACACCCTTCCGTAGGATGCTCGATGAGAACTGAAATCATAGCAAGTGCTCTGCGATTATGTTGCGGATTGGGATTGCTCAGTGTACTTGTTCCGCCCTGGGTTATCGATCAATACCAACCAGAACAAGATTTGGGACAACATACACCACGAACCATCCATCCCATGTCAACCTCAAGGTCTCCGAGATGAAGAAGCTACAGCATATTAGTCTCTGTTTCGATGGTCTGTAATATGAGGTGGGTTCTTGACCCATATTTTTGTTCCCTACAAATGGAGTTTGTCAGCTGCATCAATGAGGTTGAATTAAAGATAGGAAGGCTCACAGGAGGACACTTGACAATGGCATCTAATGACATATACCCTTGATCATTGGACGAAGTCATCGTGTCACATATAAATAGCGTGAATTTAGATTATACCAGGTACTTAAAGCAAACAATAAATTCTGAAATTGTAAGTAAAGTAAGTAAATTGGACAGGTAAGGTTGGTTCATGGCTCTTATACTTCCCCAGCCAGAGATCGGCAGATGCGGAGTGATGAGCAACAAGATCAGTCATGGCTTGTTAGTGGACGCCAAAGGAATGCTCCTTGGTGGTCTCATCTATTCAGCTCATGTCGGAGACCCGGTAATAGGAATTTGGAATAGTAATCGTCAGAGGATGCGGGGGAAGCCATCACGGTTGTTCTCTGCACCATTCTGTAACCCCGCAAATGCTCATCACTTTTGGTCCTCTCGCTACCGCATGGACTTCAAGGCTAACGAGGCATGCATGTCGGGAATAATAATGTAGAGTTACGTCGTTGTAAGTTAGGCTCGGGTTTTGGTAGCTATCACAGGGGATAGCTAGGTAAACAAACTAAAAGGAGGTGGATTCATATTGACTGCTAGTATCTGAGAGTAAGGGTAAAATCAATTGAAAAGATAGAAGCAATATGTATCAATAATTTCTGTATTGAATACTTACGATACGGACTAGCCTTCGCCGAGGTTGGAGTTGTTATGTATGAAGAACAATAAATTCGGGTCCAAAATACTCTATTTGGAATCTTTTAGTTTGTGTATGGCGTAGGCTGATAGAATAATATATATAATATGTATATGTATGTATGTTAGTAATTACCCCAGAGTAACACCCGAGGACCATAAAGGTCATCTAGACTCGGCACTCCGGTCCGTCGTAGTCGTAGTGGTCATGGACAGTACCACTGCCGTACTTGTGAAAGGCGAGTAGAGTTTAAATAAATCTTAGCTATAGCGATTGCACCTTATCTCTCACCTAATATTTTTATTGTGGCTGATGGTAAGTATTTACTTGGCTTTACTGGAAGCTGCATTAAGGGTGAGGTTCAATTTGATTGCGGTGATATTTGTGCCGTACATTTATTTATTGGTGGTTTGGTTGCGGAACGGAAGGGGATTTTTCTACGCCTTTACTCACCGGATACATAATAAGGATATAATACCACTTGTTCTTGTTGACTTACTCTGCCATATGATAAATGCCCCAACCACATAGCATTAATGGTATATTTATACATAATAGGTAATAAATAACAATTACCTTATTATAATAAAAGACCTGGAGTGATAGGTGAACAATCCAGTCGCCCACAAGCCAGTAGTAATACTTAACACCAGAGACCCCAACACAAGGTCAAAGGTAGATTGGGTGGAATTATCAGAAGCTATTAGAAATAATTTGCTACTGAACAGATGGAACTACCTATGTATAAATACTATCAAAATAAGACAAATGATATCCTAAAACAAGTTAGTCCCATTTCTTCTTCTTGTAAACAAACCAAAACCCATATTGTAAAACAATAGATTATTCTGAATATGAAAGACGTTGGGCCTGGTTGGCTGTAGTTCGTCGCTTCTCCAGATTCTAAGGCAATCTCACGCCCATTAGCGTGGTTGACATTGGCGTGTGCAAGGGTCAGAAGTGTGAGCTTCAAGTCGCGCCAGAAATGCTAGGCACGAGTCACCACCATCTTTCACATCTGATGCCTTGACTTCCACAACAAAGTTCACCTCCAACAGCCCTCTCCTCCACCCGCCCACGCTCCTTCACATCTCATCCTCTCTCGCCATAGCTGTACATAGCTTCTCCTCACACATTCCCCCAGTGCTGGACGTCCGGTCGGCTCTCCCACTCATCTGGAACAGCTCAAACGGTGTCTCATGTCAATCTGTCACGTATACTCGCCTCCATCGATTCCCCACGCCCTTCGTTAACTCGTCGAACTCGGACCGGCAGACAAGCCCCATCTTTCGCCATGGCACCTAGGCGCAGAAAGAACCCAATCGCCAGCCGAAGACGAGTCGAGGACGAAGGCGAAGAAGATGGCGGACCCGATGCGGTGGGGCTCGATGATGATTCTCTCACCGAAGGCTCTATCATAAGCGATGATGAGGATGGCCATGATGATAGTGAAATCACAGGCACCGCCTCTCCAGAGCTTCGTAAGGCTACTGCCAACGGCCGAAATGGACACGCTTCTACGGAAATTCAGGATGCGGCAAAAGATGATGCCGGCCAGCTCAAAGCTATCAATGACACTGAGATGATGCTGCATGGGCTTAAGATCACAGATCGTACTACAGAAGGGGAGCAACTCACTTATCCGGATATGCAGGAAGAATTAGAAGCTGCTTCAGCTACTGAACCATCGTCCGAGGTACGCTCTTCCGCTCATATGGACCAGCCCAACGAAACACCTGTCGAACGTAGACGCCGCGAGCATGATGATTATAAGAAGAAGAGGGATGCGGATCCAGCGTTTGTGCCAAACCGAGGTGCTTTCTTTATGCATGACCACAGACATGCCGGTCCAGCTGCCAACGGATTTCGACCATTTGGACGAGGGCGAGGAAGAGGACGTGGAGGTATCGGTGGACAGTTTGCGCCTGCCCAGTAAGAACCATACAACCCAATAATTCTTTGAAATATTTTACTAATAATATTGGTTTTCAGTATCCCCCCTCCTCCTCCAGAGCCTACCGATTCTCGCTGGACTCACGATATGCACGAGACAGTCGTACAACCTGGAGCAAGGAACAACCAGGCTTCCGCAAGCCAGTTCCAGACAAACGGATCTGGTCGAGGACCAGCACAGGCGCCAAGGGTACCACCGCCAAATCGGTCACTGTCAACAACGAAACATATCGGAAACGTTCAGATTCGTGTTGTCTTACCTGACATGCCCAAGCCAATCTTAATATCTGGCCATCCCATCAAACAATACACAAGGCTACCAGATCATCGTCCTCCACTTCGCCGAGACAAGCCGGTTCGAATCTCACTTCCCGACCATGCAGCACGCTACATATTCCCAGCGATTGATCGGTCATTTATCTTCATTCCAAGGGCAATGCGGCCGAATCAGCAGGGGTATAACGCTCGCGGTAGAGGCAGGCAAGGTCTTGGATCATACGGCGGCTTTTCAAGAAGAACAAGTGTATATGGAGGAAGTGTTTATGGCAGCCATTACACACCAAGCATAGCAATGAGTCGACGTTCATCACTTGCTCATGAGGTTTCCCGTGAGAATATTGGTTCTCCGGTTGGCTCCACAACGTCACGTCCTCCGGTTATGATGGATTCCATGAAGCCGGTTGTTCGACTGCCACCTTCTGGCCAAGTGATGCCACCTCAAGTTGTCCAGTCAAATCCTATTGAACCAACATCAAATGTTGATGGTGCTACTGATCAGCAACGAGATTATCCACCACCACAAGACCCGACTTATCGAGAAAATCGACCAGGGTCTATTCCTATGCACCAACCAAGACCTCAAAAGCAAGTTTCTGTTGCTGAACTTGAATCTCCTGCAACACTCTCTTTCAATCCTCCTCAACAGCAACAGCAACCATTTCATCAGCAAGTTCCAGTACAAGTCAACGGAAATGGTTACGCTCACGATCCCAATCTTCATATGCATGCTCGCAATCCTTCATACCCTAACCAAATATCTACGGGTACTCCATTATCTCAAATCCCCGAAAGAGCGATACATGCTCAGCCTTTCCAACCTACTCCTTATCAAGCACAAAGCTACTATCCTCAACCTCCTGCCATGATATCACAACATCAGGGCTATTATTACCCGCAAAATTACAATCCGGCAATGGCGCAGCAAAATGCCACACCTACATTCGCCCCCGTACAGCCACAACAGAACTACCCAGCGCCAGGTGTTCCAGAAAATGCCTCACATCCTGGTGTTCAACAAAATCTTGTGGCTCAAGAAGTCAACGGCATGGTGTACTATTTCGATCCGGCACAAATACCAGCTGTAGCCGCGTTTCCTGCACCATATACTGCAGCACCCTCATACCCAGTCCAACAGGTCGGAGGTGTTGTAGGTATGAATGGTATGAGTGGCATGATGACGCCAAGTCCTGATGTTTTCTTTTATCCACAGGCATCTCAGGGTGTCATGTACTATCCTCAACAATAATACTCGATTTTTATTTCATCCACTCTTCTCTGTGCCTTTTAGCGACTTTATCGGTGGTCATTGATTAAGGCCCATCCCATTTTTTGGAAGCGCTCTTGGTTTATGCGTCTTTTTGCCTCCTCTCATGCGAAGCCGTCTTCTTCGCCTGCGGCAAGGGCTTTCGAGCCTCTGAATCCGCTCTTTTTGCAGTCGTATCGCTTTCCAAAAAGCTCTGTTTGGTCTTATTGTGCGGACATTGTTTTGTTGCTGATTCATCTTTTGGCAGGCGCCATTTGACTGTTTCCTTTTCTATTGTATGATGTTACAACCACTTTCACCTTTATGGCGAGACGAAGGGGGGTTCGAAGTGCGCTTCTGCATATGGAGGTGGAGGTTTCCGCGGTTTAGAAGAGTAGTTGCAATATGAACAAGTGTGATTATGATCAAAGAGAGTGCATGTGATGTTGTGAGGGTCCCTTTCGGTAGGTAGTGATTGTGTGAGTGATAGATAGAGAGAGCATACTTACTGTTCTAGAGTAGTCGATCTACTAGCGCAGTCCTTGATGCAAGATGGATAAAAATAATACGAAGAATGTGTTTCCCCCGTAGTCTATTCTCTCCTTGCGCGAGATTCGCAGCTATTGATGCTACTCGATGCGAAAGGAAGTTGCTACTGCAAGAAGTAAACGAAAGACAGATCAAGGCTGGCTGCTGCTGATTATCATGGCATTTCGAATGCACGGCTGTACTACCCATACCTTGACCTTGAACAAAGACTCACAAAGCAATGCGAGAGTAAGACAAGTGCATCTAACATAGATAATCGAGGGATCTAATTGATTTTTCGAGCCCCGTTATCAAATCCCTTGCTGTTTGGTGAGGAACCGGAATATCCCATAATACGAAACACCTCACACGAGCAGGTGTACAGTACATACAATACAGCGACAGCTCCGTTCGTACAGCAGGCAAACAAACACGTTACGACGCCTTGCCACAACGTAAGGTCTTCGAGCCTTCTTACAACTCGGAGAGTTGGGAGCATATGATACAAAACTGGTTTGAGAAGTCATCCTCGATAATATTGCCTCTTTCTAGCAACTTCTTGTAGGATTACGAGATAATAGCTAGGAGTCTAGAAATAGGATACATACACACTATTGTCCATTGTCCTGACAGCTTCCAACTCGTTCTATTCCATGCCTATCTAGGTACTCGATTTGCCTCATCTTGCCTCATCTTGCCTCCTCTTGCTTCAACTACTAATCAATCCATTCCTCTGGTACAGTCGCCTCTGTCCATGAGCTCCGATCCCATTCCCCCCTCACAACTACCTTTGGCAAGCTGTTCGAAGCTTGAAAGCTGGTTCCGGGGCGCCCGCGTCGCAGCTTACTTTTAACTTGCAGCTTGTTTTGCTCACGCTGATACGTCAAGGCTGTCCAGGCCTCTGAGGTAGGGTCGTTCGCCTTCGGGCTTAGCGTGGGATCAGGCAGTAGGTCGCTGACTACTCACAGCGTACGCAACCGAGAGCTCCTCATCTGCATCCTAGTACAGTCCAGTACGACTCCGTCTCCTCATCTCGCTCTCTGACTTAACTCTCTCACGACATCCACCCAACTCCCCCAAACAACATCCAACATCAAACCCAGCATTCAACAACTCCATCCTCGAAATCCTTCATCTATCCATTTCACCATCTCCATCCACCATCACGAACTTCAATACAATACCCTTTTTATCATATACGACAAGGTGAGTCGCCTATCAGCACCCCAGCCCCAGCCTGCGGCTAGGACGTCACCGCTTCGATAGATGTGAGCCTTGAGCTGACAGCACCCAGATTGGCACGCAACCATGGCGTCCACTGCCACAAACCCAGATACTATCGTCAACATCAAGATCAATGTCGAGGGCTCAAACAGACGCTTCAAGCTTCCTCTTCGTGATCTCGGTGCCAATACTCTCCCAGATAAGGTATGTGCACGCCCCATAGCCGATACGTTATCGAAGATAACGCCCGTTATCCACAATAGTTGAGATGGCTCACATAGCCGACTATCAACAACATTCCTATACATCGTTGTTATGGTCGACGTTCACTTGGAACAATGACTAACATGTTTCCTCATAGCTCCGTTCCCTACTTAATGTAGCACCAAATGCCGATGTTGTATTCGAACGCTATTCGGACTCAGCCGCATCGTTTGTTACCCTCGACCCAAACAATGCATCCGTTTACAAGCAGTTATATCGCGCTGCTAAGGCCAAGCTGAAGCTCCGCCTCAAGGCCACCATCACCGAGAGAGAACCAGTTGTACCAAAGCCAGCCAGTGTCGAGGACGAAGACTCAGAGTCCACAAGTCAGACTTCTGAACAACTCGAGTGTCGCAGATATGACCTCCCGCTCCCACGAACTCCACCGGTTATGACTCCAACCCTCAATATCCAGCCACAGGACTACAAGTCTGAGAGCGAGATCCAGCGTGGTTTGGAGGAACTCATCCGCTTCCATTCATTAGGTCCAGCATCTGATGACTTCCCATCATTTGCCACCAAGGCCGAGGAGTCGACAAGCAATGAAATTCCTGTCACGCGAGGAAGTGCTGCCCGCGAAAAGTGGTTCGCCGAGCTCACATCTAACACCCAAGAGAGAAAGAACAACAACACTGGAACTTCCTCCCCAATCCCATCTTGCATCAGTTCATTCTCAGTATTCTGTAACAACTGCAATGTCCCAATCCCAGATGCTCACTATCACTGCAGCACATGTGATGATGGAGATTATGACCTCTGCCAAGAATGCATTTCTAGCGGCGTTACCTGTGGTGGCGATCATTGGTTGATTAAGAGATTTGTTAAGAACGGTAAGGTCATTAACAGCACAACTGAGACCCTTGCACCAAAGACTGTCAGCGAACCAGCAGTTAAGGAAGAGGAGATCAAGACGGTTAAGGTTGAAGAGAAGGAGGAGGAGGAAGAAGAGGAAGAGGAGGCTACCCGCACCTGTAACTCTTGCATTCAAGGTAAAACAGACACATCCATCATAAATGATCGTCCATCGCTAATTTTGAATTCCAGAGCAACCAGAAAACCAATTCATTACCTGTCTTACTTGTGAAGACTACGATCTTTGCATGTCTTGCCACATGGGCATGGAGCACGGCCATCACCCGAAGCATGCCTTTGCCCCAGCTGTTGATGACATGTACTTGGAGCCCCTTGCACAAGCCCTTTTGGCTCCAGGAAGAAACGCTGGACATCACGCTATCTGCGATGGTTGTGATAAGGTAAATTATGACTGCCTTCTGATTACAAAAGTTTTTACTGACGTGATTTAGTACATCTATGGTGTTCGTCACAAGTGCCTCGATTGCCCAGACTGGGACTACTGCTCAACTTGCATCGCCAACTCAAAATTCATTCACCCACGCCATCGCTTCGTTCCAATCTATGAGCCAGCTGATGATATCAATGCTCAGCTCCATGCTCACGCCCACCAACCTCGCCACCACGGCATTTATTGCGATGGTCCTCTCTGCAACACCACCAAGAAGAGTTCAAGATACATTATCGGGGATCGCTATAAGTGTGCTGTCTGTCACGACATAGACTTCTGTGCAAACTGTGAAGCCAGCCCATCCAATACTCACAACAAGACACACCCTCTCATCAAGTTCCGCACTCCAGTACGAAATGTCAGCGTTACAACTATGGGCGATCATATCAATGGTCAACCTATGCCATTGATGGGTGATCGTTATGCAGCAAGAAGATGCTCTAGAGAGAGTGTGGTTTCCACTTCAAACGCTGCTACTTCAGTCCAGACAGTTGCTGATCTCAAGCCAACTGAAGTCGTGAAGGCGGAAGAGAAGGAAACTAAATCTGAGAAGGTTGAGGCCCCAGCTCTAGTTTCTGAGAAGGACTTGATTGCTACCTTTGTTCGCGATCTTGTCGAGGATGGTACCAAGATGGGTTCAAATGCCGTCTTTGAGCAGACCTGGTTCTTGAGAAACGACGGAACCACTGCCTGGCCAGCTGGCTGCAGCGTAAAATTCGTCGGCGGTGACAACATGTGTGCTGTTGACCCAGAACACCCAACAAGTGTTCACGAGCTTGTCAGTGCTGCCGAGAGTACCACTTGCTACGCCGAGGTAGCCCCAGGTCAGGAGCACGGCTTCACTGTGCTTATGAGAACTCCAAACAGAGCTGGTAAGGCCATCTCCTACTGGCGCTTGACTGGTCCAAGCGGCGAGAAGTTCGGCCACAAGCTCTGGTGCGACATCTCTGTTGAAATACCACCCGTTGAAGAAGCTACTCCATCTCAGGAGACTGAGAAGGCCACTTCAGAACCAGAGCAGGAAATCAAAGAAGAAGAGAAGAGCCAGATGATCTTCCCAAAACTCGAGAAGGAATCCCCAGCCACTAGCATTCACCAGGCTGCACCATCAACAGCTGCCGATGAGACCGAGACAGAGGCTAACGATTTCGACGAGTTTGTTGATGACGAGGATGCTGATGATGACTTTGACCACTACTCTGAGAGCGGATTCCTTACTGACGAGGAGTACGATATCCTTGATGCCTCTGATGAGGAGTTCTTGAGCGAGCAAAGCAAGGCTGCTAGAAAGTAAATGGTATTTTGTGATTGATGAATAGGCGTGGTAATGTTTGGAGTGAAATTGAACGGAAACGATTAGTACGATAGCGAGGCGGACGATTGGGAGAGCAACGTGGCGCAAAATTGACAATAAGGCCGGGGTGCACTTTTTCTGTTTGTTTTTTATTGATTGGACTTTACTTTTTCAACTTTTATTCCTATTTATTGTGAGGTTGTTTGTTAGGCTTTGATTCTTCATTTTCTTCTTTTGGTTTTCTGGTGGAGGATGAGTTGGTCGTCCTCGGGCGTGCGGTGGTGTAGTGGGGTCAGGTCATGTCAAGTTAGCTGATTTGGGTCAACTTGGGCTGAGTCTCACCTTAAGTTGAGTTGACTTGACTTGACTCCGTTGGACTTGAAATCGCGCTTTGCTATACTCTTCACACTCTCTTACTCCCTCCAGTTTTGGCTTGTGATTTTAGTAGCAATGCAATGATTTTCACTGATTTGAGTGCTGGTGATTTTGTGATTAATTATGTGGATGGCGATGTTGACACTCGTGCGCAGATTTAGATTCTGACGTTGGCATTTGGCCAGAGTGCGTGTGCACCATGACGCAGTGCAAAATGAAATTTCTGCAGAGCTCATCGCTCAGCGATGCAGAATCGAGAGTTGCAGGGGCAGCAGACTGACATGTCTAAGAAAGAAAGGGAGAAACGAGCTAGAGAGAGTAGGACACGAAAATCGATATCGGCTGTTCTCTTGTAAGTTGATATGCTTTGTATCTTTGAGATCATATAAGAATAGGGAATGAAATCAAGGCACTGTCTACTATAGATTTATGAGAAAAGTAGTAAGTGTATGAATGTATGACCGGAGATCTCATTGTGTGATGCTATCTAGAGGGCGTGGGGGAATTGCTTACTTTTCCTACACGAGGAGCCAGCCCGCAGCAGCTGTACCCTTGTCAAGCTGAACTCCAAACAGAGACATGCACGAGCTGATGGAACTCTGAATCAGTCTGTCTTATGTGGGGGAATGCCGATTAGTTGATGATGCTTGGGACGGGCATTGGGTATGTCGTGTGCATTAAGTCAAGTCCGGCTGCTATTCAGATCAGATGAATGGCTCGGACACTGTATTATCGACTGGTTTACTTGGCACTCTTGAGGCATGGTATCTTGTGTGATCTCATGTAATCGTTTCTTTATCTCTTGCTTCAATGCTACGGTTTGCCTCAGTATTCGGATTGGTAAAATGATAATAGAATGATAACCTTGTCACTCCTTATCACCGAATAGATCGATAGCAAAGCGAAGTCAAGTTAAAGCTAGGCACGATTATAGCATAACAGAGGTTGCAATGGAGGAAGAGTAAGTCTGAAGCTTATGATCTCTAGTAACCCATAAATATAGAGCCAGCGGACATCAAATACACCCAGTCTTATACGGGTTTGCGTGCCAATAACAGAACGTTAAGTTTGCCTTCACTTTGCAGTTTTTTCTTTGGTGCTTCAAGAGCTTACAGATTTTAGTTGTCATAATGATGTTTTTATTGTCTTCCACTTCCTTTCTTAACTTGCCATAAACGTTTGTGAGAAAATAGGAATAAACTTTTGTTACTTAGAAATGTACTTTGAGATCACAATATAGACTATACTGGGGACGGATAGGCTAGGTTGGTTCAAATGATATAGGAGCAACGATTACTATAAATCATCTAATTAGTGAATCCATTTTAACTGTAGTTATATTCAGAAATAATAGACAATAGAGAATTTATTGTAATTTAAGATTATTTATAGTCAATACGTAGTATGATCTTTAAATCCCTGGCTCGATTCCCAACTAAAACCGTGTTATGTGGATGGGAGATAGCTCGTATCTGAAGAAATTCAGTCAGATAATTTGCCAGTTCAATTTTTTCAAGACACGATGTAAAGTAATATATTTAAAAACTACACGAGGGTTCAATATAAGACTTTCACAGCCTAGAAAGAAGATCTGGTCAGAAATATGTGGCACACAGGTAATTTGGAAAGTCAAAAACTCATAGTTGCAACAGAGCAATCAGATTAAAAAGGTCTTCTCACTTTCTAGATGTGCTTATTGAGCCTATGGGGACTTTTCAATGTCTTACAGAAATCCAAGTCAAAGGTCAAGACTATAAGCAGACACAGCCTGGTCATACGCTCTTGCATTAATGTGAGCTGGCATCAGCAACATCACAGTAGATGGTAGACTCTTCAACTAATAAGATAGGATAAAGATAGTAACGCCTGATAAAGTTGACCCATAACAGTAGCATAGCATTTAATAAGAGCCATTTACCCTAAGAACCGTGGAATTTTTGTGTTATGGAAAGTAGTTGATACCTTCCTTGAAGAAATCGGTAAGTTCAGACGGTCTACAAGGAGGCATATACGTATGTGCCCAAGAGTCTCTTATATCCATGGCAAGAAACTCTTCTGCTGCAGTTAATATGGCTGGCTACTTTGCCCGCTAAACTTCTTGGTTATTTTGAAAGTTGAGGGCAGTTATTTAAGCTATCGCCGTTAAAATATGTTATTGTAGCTCCTAAGTTCGTCACCAATTCCCACATGGTTGTGGGATTTATGATGTTCATGCTGGCTTACAACTACGACGACAATAATTGTCCTGACAAATGATTACTATAGCTCAGAGGAAAGAGATACATCTGGGTTGATAAACATTGACATGTATATATACGTAGGATAGGAAAAAGTAGATCTTATTACTTCACTACTTCACTTTGCAAACAATCATACAATCGCTAACCAATAAATTCATGCAGCATAAACAAATACCCATCTACGCCCTCGCCCAACGCCAACTATCACATAGTCTCATTTTTAGCAGGAATAACTTTCCAACACCACCCGCACCAGCTCCTCAGACGTCCCTCAATCTCTCTCTCAAGAAGATGACTCGGATTCCTCTCCTCTTTATACTCAGACACATAGCAACCTACCTTAACCATTCTTACTCTCTTCTTCTTCAACCTCCCTCCAATTCCCTCAATCTCATGGCGACTATACCCCGGTGCCTCCCTAAATCCACCAGGACCGGGACTTCCACTCTGACTCCCAGGACTTGAGCTATATGTCCTTCTTAGTGCATCTAGACTACCAGGAGGACTGCCAGATGTGGCACTCTCAATTTCCCGTGCATCCTCTGCATCACAGTCGGTCTCCTGTTCAACCTCATGCGCCGATAGACATTTTTCCTTGCGCGCGCATGGTACGCTCCGGTTGCCCTCGCTGATACCCGTTCCAATTTCAGTGTACCGAATTCGCCAGCGCCAAATGCCTTCGTATGATGTGTCATCTTTGCGCAGCCCACGCCCGCAGTCTTGGCACAACCAGACGCCTTCGCTAGCACACGCGCATGTCACGACTTCGCGGCCCGATGGGTTCAATGCGGGTGTGCAGAGCCGTGTCGTAGCAATGTAGTCTAATGGGGCTGATACGCATGTTTGACAGAGGCGGCGATGGCGGTGTTCGAGAAGGATGTGGGCGGGGGGCTTGATGGTACAGTTCTGAAGCGGTTAGTTGTCGTTCTTGAAGATAGGGGACGAAATTGGGAAGATTGTGGAACACATACTCTGCAAACCACCTTGTCGCACCGTCGGCATTCGGATACCATGTCTCTTGCGCACTCTCCTACTTTTCCTGTTCCACCACCCTCTTCGATGAAGTACCAATCTGAAGCTCGTGCTCTGTAGCGGAGTGTGTGTTCATGATTGGGCTCGACATCTTCATTGCAGCAATGTAGAGTGTTGGCTGCCAGCTGTTTCCTAAATTGCAGAAGGTTCTCTCTAATCTGCCGGCACGTCCTCGATAAACTGTCAAGCGTGTTAAGATCGATGGCGGCAGCGATCTCCGAGATGATTCTAAAACAATTAGCTATATGAGTCGGTGCTCGCCCACAGAATTACAAGACAGCTATAAGCACTGCATTTAATGATATGTCATTGTAATTTTGTTTAGGGAATACACGTACGGATAGCAGCCCATTGCCTCGCTCATACTATTGCGATTAGGATTGTCTCGCTGGTCATTGAGCTTCAACGCCCCAACGCCCAGCTCGTCCCTGGCACTCCATCGCCGGTGCTGCAGCGCATGGAGTTCCGGCGGATCAGCAATCTCATCTTCCAATTCCACAAAGAGCACCATACCGCATCCGATCAGCACTCAGGATACGAAGACACAGAAACAAGAAGGAAAGAGAAAGGACTTGAGGCCGTAAAGAACGTCCATGTAACCTCCTCAAAGATAACTCGTAAACGACCGTCAAAATGAAGAAAGAAGGAAGACAAGTTTAATACTCGCTTCTTCGTCGCTATTGTAGACTATTTATCGACGCAGAGGACGAGGATGTGGATGAAGAGATGTATATTCTTAAGTGATATGTATCCGTAGTCGTCACCGATACGATGCGATAGCCACACCATACATCGGACATGGCCCTCGATAACCGTCATTAATGCACACGCCCCCACCACCTCCCTCTCCGCGCACGCGCTAAAAATAAGTGCTATGATCGACCCCGCTGAAAACGTTCGAGAAGGAGCACGATGCAGTCTTTGCTCCGCGATATCGGGCCTTATAAGCAGCTTCGCAATTCTTCACCTCGGAATTCTTCATCAAAATTCAGGGTATCATGTAATTTTCCATCTCTTGCACGCAAGGCTGCATGGATTTTCAGGGGATTTTCGGGGTGCCGCTGTCGGAGGTAAGAAGCTGCGATGTGCGGCCTACGGTGGAGTTGGGGATATGTACATCGGAGGTTGTCGTTTGAATGTGGAGAAGCTTCAAGCATTGAGTATATATTTTGTTGTGAGAATTCCCTTCTAGAAATGAGCTCTGGGGTCTTTGGGCTTGGTTATGGTTTCCATATTAAAATATTACATACACATGTAGCTACATATGTATTTAAAGTACATATTTTATGGAAGACGACAATCTTGTCTCAGAAATATATCTCTTGAAGAAGCTATCTGAAAAAAAGGTCGTTCGTTAAGATTAAATAGTCATTGCACAGAGAAGTAGACAAAGGAATCTTGCTTCTCGTTTATGTATAAAACGACATAATTTACCATTGTAGATTTGACAAGCAGATATCCATTCTAGCCACTGTTGGTACGTGGAATCCCGCAAATATCTAGAGCTCTTGCCCCACAGATCCACTTTACATGGTTGATATCAAAAATGCAATCGCTATCATTTTTAATAGTCAATGTCATTCAACATCTAGGCAGTTATTATTATCTCCTGCAGGATTTTAGTACATATTATTTGAGACCGGATAGTCGTCATCTGCTAGGTAACAAGGACAAAAAGTTTCAATCAAGTCTGCCATTCTCTCAGGAGAATCCTTTTACACTTACATCTCATTGCCCTCATTGCCATCATTTGTATCTCATGTCCTATGAAGTCGTGTGCATTGGTTTTTATAGCGAGATATATTTTCCATTCGTGTGTCGATATGATATCATTACTTAAACTTGAATGTGGCCAAGACTCAATAGATATCCATGTTATATTCTACCAAGAGCTAGGTTTGTGGATCAATCCGATTGCGTCACGCTGAGATCATCATTGATTGCTGAATTCCAAACATATATATCAACTCAATGGCAAATCAAGGAAGCATCATGATAATGAGTATGCAATTAAATTCGTTACCCAATATCTACCCATCTAATTTTCATATCGTCCATTTCATCCACAATGACGCCCTTGCAAAGCTGCACATCCATCAAAAGGCCCAGATCTTGCTCCCGAATCCAAATCATTTATTACTATTGAAAAAGGGACGGATATATAATATATAACAAACATTAAACAAAAAAGATAGTTCGGCAGGAATGCCATAACTACCAGGTGAACATCATAAGTGCTGGATTAAGCGCGACAGGCAGCATGAAATGAGAAAATACAACAGTAGCGAGTGGATAGATAGCCGCAAAGTCTGTAATTCTCCAGAAAATGGGGAAGGCAAAGCGGCCGGCGATCATGACGCCGGTACAAAGCAAACAAATAATGAAAGTGTATTTGAATTTCTTCAGGAGCTTGGGCATTTCCTCGAAGAAGGTAGTGTTCTCGACTTCCTTGGCAGTGGCGCCCCACTGGAGATCGATCTCGAAGAAGTGGGACAACAAGGCCTGGGAGACGTGCAGCGAGATGCCGCCGAGGAAGACGTTGAAGAGGAGGATCCACTTGAAGTTCTCGAACGCGGCACCTAGGAGAGAGCGTTCGCTGAGACGGTAGCGGAAGATAGCTAGCGAGATGTTGCCGAGAGCTGTAAAGACGACGATGAGCGAGACGTAGACCTTGAACGAGTCGAGATAGTACTTGTCCAGATGGCCCGTGAACCAACCAAACAGGAAGTAATTTGCCAGTGTAAGTGGGAAGGCGGCACCGATTGCGTAATATGTGCCGATATACGCTGTGATAGTGACACGCGACGTGATTGGGATATTTGCGAATAGGAACTTGCGGAATAGAGGCGTAATGGGACCTCTGGTCACCCAGAAGCGGAGCGGGTGGAACAGAAGCTCATTGCAGCCATATGCGTATTTCTCCCAACGTGCCAGTTCGTCGTATACTGTCAGTGACACACCTTCCTTGAAGCCATCACCGAAGTATGCAGCTAAGCGGATGATATATCCGTTGATTTGCAGACGCAGAGCCATATCGAAATCTTCAGAAACGTGCGATTCGGACCAGAATTTCTCGTAGCCGTCCTCGTCCTCATAGGAGATCCCTTGCACGGCAGACCATCTAAGCAGAGCATTGTGACCGACGAAAGGAGAGACATCGCCGTTGGCAACGGTGTATTTGATGGCCGTGTAGATCAAGTTTGTGAAGAAAGTGACACCGTTCTCGAAGAAAGAGTCGGTAATCTGCATAACGCCGGAAGAGCACTGGAGGATACCGACTTCAGGGCACTGCTCCATTTCAGAGCAGGCATCAAGCAGGCAATCAACAGGAACACGGGTATCAGAATCAATGAGCAAGATATAATCACCGACACGGATATTACCAGCAGCCCAGGCACGTCCTTCCTCTTCCTCCAAGACGGTAGCCAAGCAGTCTTCATATGCGAGATGCTCGTCCTCGACAGTCCATCCTTGTGGACGTTCGACAGTAAGCAGTCTATCCTCGACCTTGTTGCTGATCATTAGGGCGTAGTTCATGTTCGAAGCCTTCTTGAACTTTCCGCGGCGTAAGAATGCTTTCTCGCCCTCATTCTCCGGCTTGGGGTTGTGCTGTGGTCGAGCGACCCATCCAATACTGTGTTCCTCATAGAACTCGCGGCGTTCGGCAGCCTGTTCTTCTGTAATCAGCTGCATACCATCATCGTTGACGAAAATGTTAGCGGTTCCGCCCTGGAGCTCGTAGGTGGAAATGGCGGCCTTCAGGGAGATGATGGTTGGTTCAATGACAGCCTTCAAACCCTCCTTGTAGACTGGCATTTGAATGGTGACGTGTGGGAGATGAACCGCGTTGCGATCAAGACGCTTGCTAGCCTTTCCGGAATAGAACTTGGAGTTGACGTTGACCTGACTAATGGGTCCGAACATTTGAGAAAGATTACCAATGATAACTTGGAAGAAGAACTAGAACATGTTAGCACATCAGATGGTAAAGCATAAGCTCGATCTACTAACCAAGCTGACAAAAATCTGAGCTGGGACGAAAATGAGGAGTACGAGTCTCAAGTAGCTCTTATCAATAGCAACTTCCTGGGCCATTCTGCTCCAGCCAGATCCTAGAGCAGCTACGAGGAGACAAATAGTCAGGGCAACTAGAAAGGCATTGATGAGTCTCAATGGCCGTCTCTCAGTGGGTGCACTTTCAATGTCCTCGCCACTCTCATTATCAGAAATATGAGCAAGATCGACAGTCGAGACTTGAGCACTCTTCTTCTCATCCATATACTCCGACTCTCCATTATCGCTCCAAATCATTTCCATCAAAGACTTCTCAATCTGCTCAGCACGGTTCAAGAGAAGTTTTGGCTGATCATCCCAGACGACTAAGATCTGCTGATCCTGGATGAAAGCACCGAAGTGATGCTTCTGGGACCGTGGGAGATGATGAATACTCGGGAGCACCTGGAGGCGAAGCCCATCTGGAAGTGGGACGTAATCTGCGGTATGTCTGCTCAGGAAGAGCTTGATAACTCTGGTGGTGACAGTCATCGCACACTTGGAAAAAGTCAGTATATATCCAATTCGAGACCCGAGAAATACTACTTACTCTCACGTTCATAGCAACAATTTGATCGAATAGGCCATCGTGCTCATTGCGTAAATCGATTGGGCAACAAGTGTAATTGTCCTTTGACTTCTTGAGTATCACACCTTCACCGGGGATACTATTTGCCCATAATCTCTCAAGCTGTTGCTGATGCAGCCAGCTGACCATAACATCCGACTTGATATCCAGAATACTTTCTCTATTGGAATTTCTGAAGTCTCCTTGAGGATAAATGGATGATGGTCGGGAGACCATTGGCGTCCGTCCTGGCGTGAAATTAGGTGATGCCGGTGCAGTTAAGTCTGATGTTGGAACTGCCGATGGTATTGTTTTTTCAGAACTCTTTCCCTTCTGGTTCTTCTTGCCCGGCAAAACATATGATTTGAAGACGTTCATGATGGGCGACTTTTGCTGCTGTCGCAAGCAACTAGCAAAAGTATGTTCAAGTACCTCTGAAGTAGTAGTAGATGGCTGGAGATATTCGAAGACAAACGAGTGATTGAACTATGAATGGCTGGCCACGGTCACGTATATGTGACAATAAGTGGAGTGAGTTATGGGATTGGGAAGTTGAACGAAAGTCAAGGTGGATAATGTATTACTATTAAAGAAGAGTACTCAAAACATAAGATTGTGAGCTTGGCAAGAAATTGCCAGTAGTCTGTGAAAAGCAGGAAAGATGGAGGAGAAAGGATACACAAAGCTAATGGTGTTTACTTAGCAAAGGCATGGTAAAAATGCAGTACCGGGGGTGGCAGGAGAAAGAAACCAGGTATGCTTGCAGCAAGTATATGCCGGGGCCCTAGATATCGACTTTTGACGTTAATTATCAGTACATGCTGACAGCCAGAGTTTACCTAGAATAGCCCCGAGGATGATGTGCCCGGTGCCATGGTCTAGGGGTTTAATAGCGAGGCGGAAATGATTGTTAAAGTAGCAATAAACCCTGAGCGTTTCCTATTGTAGGAGGTCCACAAAATAATCGATAGCAATTATGGGTTTTTATTTGGGCTTAAAAAAACGTTAATTGTGGCCATTGTGGCTGGCTACGACATTCGGGAATTAAGCTACATTAGAAGAGAAATAATTGTATTATGGTATTCTAGTATTCTAGTATTCTAGTATAAGATACTGATGTAGCCTGGACCATACGCACAAAAGGGAGAGGATTATCGATACTCTGATTTCGCACACCTGTATCGCGTACGCCGTACGGAGTAATATCGAGAGATGCAGTCTGCAAAGATACACGAGATGCGGTCAGAAGCTCGCTGACTGTAGTGTACGAGAGATATCCCTGTCGGTAATCCGAGAATAGAGTGCCAATTGTACGAAATGAGGGGAATCATTAATTTTTTCGTGATGGCACAGCGCCGCAGATGCATTGATGGGTTGCACAAAATGAGCTTAAGGCAGAGAGAGTTGAGAGTTAAGGTAAAATAAGGTCAAGTAAGGCAAAGTAAGCTAAAAGGTAAAGTAAGATGCCTACATAAGTCAAGGGTAGAAAACTCGCCGTGCTCGCCAGTCTCGCCTGCCATTCCGCCCGCTCCTTTCTCGCTTATAGATAGAGTGAGAGAGAGGCTTGGTGATATCCAGGGGGGTGGTTGTCCATGTGGGAGAATTGTCGTGGGAGAAACAAGAACGCCCTCAAGCCATTTCCAGCTACCAGCCCGCTGCAAGAACGGCGAACGTTCTTCATTCTAACAGTTCTTGTATGGGGGATGTGGATTTTCTTAGCAATCTTATTGCCAGTGGCCGCACCACCGAATTAATGATGCCTTATTCAGACAAAGCAAATAATCCAGCAGATCCGATCGCATAGCAGACAAATAAAGCACTCAGTGAGCAGTGAGACTAGCATGCATACTGTCTGGGTTGGCTAAGTCGCCATTTAGGACATGGCAGCCAGACCGTCAAGACATCTAGAGACCCAGTGAGAATGTCCATATGCAGAATATCCCATCCTACTCCCACTTACTTGTATGTATGTACATACATACGTGAAAGAACTCTTCCATCCATATCCATACATCCAACTCCGATCGCCATCCAGTGCCATTGGATACATCTGGGCTGGAATAAGCTTGAACATAACGTTTAACGCTGCAAATAAGATCAGCAAATGTCTTGGGATGGCCTTAGCGTCGGAGACAACAGAACGGTCAATGCCAAGGAGCATCCACCACCACATCCGCGTCCTCCAAATCTAGCTTGGAGGTTCCCGTAGAGCCAGAAAAGCCACTTCGTAGGGTTCCGCCCATCGTTTGCACGCTATTTGAACATTTCGATAGTCAATGTTTTAGAGGCTCTCGGGCATTGTTTACGCGGCGCTGAGAGTGGATATAAGTGTTGATACTGCACCATTGTTAGGCCGGGTCCAAGTGCAAGTCCTAGATGGTTGAGAGTATTGCGTATGTTGCTAAGCTAATGGGGAGTGAGAAAACATCATCAAGTGCCGTGCTCAACGACGACAAACAATCAATTGCCTAAAAGTATCTCAATGGCAAATACGCAACTTATCTCGCGATTGGCAGACCACCCTCATTCAAGCAACCAGCATATCCAATAGTCGGGCCTGAGTATTAGCTTGCATGTATATACAGAGAATTGTTCCATATTCCCAACTTTATGCTAAGGTAACACACAGCACTGCCTTGACTTCCCAGCTCTTCATAATTCGCCCTTCCAGCTTGTGCATCCCGTTCTGAGGATGGTGAGGCGAGGAGATTAGTCCTGGCAAGCAACAAACATGGCCGTGACATGGGCGGAGTTGTGCTATGGCTGATATCGATACGAGAAGCCAAGAGAACTGCTGCACTGCAACGTTCGACTTTACAAGCATGCTGGACTGCAGCCGGCAAAGTAAGGTTGGAAGGATATTAATATCTTCTAAGGGTTGAGGAGCACGATTCAAGCCTGTGCGCTGATTGGTGCTGATCGGCATTGATTGGCACTGATTGGTACTGATTGGTGAAAGACAGAGCCATGGAGGCGAAAGCCTCACGCATGTATGTCGCTGGTGCTCGTTGTTATGCTGCATCTGGGATCGTGACAAGTTTTGGGTTGAGGAGATGAAGATGAGAGGATGTGAGTCAGCCAATTGCTTATCGCAAGACGAGGAAGAGGCACGAAGGAAAGACATCCTCTGACGATGACATTTATGTGACAGGTTGTCAGTGTGTTTGCACAATTACATACATACTTACTTACCTATGCATACATACATTAAAATATATTAAAGGTCTCACTCAGCATAGGCAACATGAAGATGGTCTGACTAGTGCAGTCTTAGAGCAATGTTTTGAGGATATGTGCAGAACAGAAACCACATCTACGACAGCATACTGCAAGTCTGCAAATGAAAAATTCAAATCAATGTATCAGGCAGTCGACCGTCACCATCGGCAAAATAATCTGGTAAGCCAGTTGGTACTAAACAACCTACAGCACCTAGCATGCAGGAAAAACAACAATTTTCAATTTTCAGTCTTCTCATCCGCCGTCCGAATCTCAAGGCTGGTCAACTAATCAGCAAAATGTTGCAGAGTCCGGCAGAGCCCGCGCACAGTGTAGCGCCACGCAATCTGGCCTGGAGCGCCATCTCTAGATCCGCTCTGTATTATGTATGTATGTACTACTGCGTGCATGTACTGTACTTACAGAACAGGAATACGAACCAGAATAGGTAGTGGCCGCTGAAGGCCAACTTAAAGTCCTCGGACGTATCTAAGATCGTCGCACTACCGCACAACATATTTGACTATACTATCAAGAACAAGCTATCAAGAACAAACGGGAGACGGTGGAATCGATAGATGTCGACGCCAATGACGACGCCATGATTCAAGTATGCAAGAAGAAAAGAAAATTCTGGCGATGGGAATAGCTTTGGGAAATTCTGAGCTGATACTCTACTGTACTACGGGAATCTTATTGTGTGGGTATGTCCTTCGTTCGTATGTGCATACATTCGGGCCTTGACTCAGGTAGGTAGTGTTGGTGATAAAGCCAACAGCAATAATCCTTCGTAGAGCACCAGAGCGTAGCCAGACAGTATTTCAGTACTTAATCGTCTCAGCCAGAGAATAGCGCCTCAATGTTACAGTGCATGTGGCTATCACAGCTCATCTCGCATCGCGAGGAACAATCGTCCCAACTATCCAAATCGCACGAATCGCATTTTGCGGCAAAATGAATCTCTCTCAAGGGAATTAGATATGTCTTTTCCCGTCTACAAGCCCATCCCTTTGTACGGAGTAGTGTATGTATTCGTGCTATTCACGCCGTCCTCTCACATTGTCTTTGCTGCGCATGACATGACAACCTCCACTGGTTCGTTCACGAGTGTTGCGCGTGTCGCTCAGACTCCCTTGGGCGTTTTGTCTCTCGGGATTGCGAATTACGGGGCCGAGCGACCTACTGTGTACAGCGGGCAGCCCAGACGGTTCCTCAAACAATGAAACGCCGCCTCATGGTGTACAAGCATCAGAGCGCTACGTATGTTCTCTCATAATGACACGATAAAGCCATGAGACGAACGGCTCAAGTGCAAAGTGGCCATGAATGGTAGCCATGCCTTCATTCTCGCTCTGATACGATCCCTAGAGCCCGCCTGCTTCAGCTCAGGTTGCTGGGTAGCAATGCTCGACCACCCGGTCCAGTATGATATACCTAGGCAAGCGTCTCGAATACGACTGAATAAAGTTCCTATCATATCACTTTATTCCCCATGCCCAATACGTTAAGCCTCCAACGCTTCGTCCGTCTCCCAATGTAGTTAACGCATTTATGTACCCAGCTTGCGATCTGAGGCTCTGGACCATCTCTCACCGTCTCGAAGCATCTTTCGGAAGTGACCATGCATCTCTTGGCCCCAACATCGGAATTGATACTCAGCCTTTCTACACCAGCACTGTTTTCGCCAGCGCATTTGTCTCCCCGGATGTCACCCTGACAAGCTTTACGCATTCCTCAATTACCAATGGCGGTTGGTGTAAATTCCCAAATTCCTGCTAATGTATTGATGGGAGTGAGCTGTATGCATGGAAGGGTCACAAAGCGAGAATGCCATGATAAAATTTCAGAGGCTCGATCCGCCTGACTGTTCGACTGCAGCCCTGGCATGTTCTTTGGATATTCTTAGCCTGTCGACAGGGGACATCCATACACAATACTTATGTGCTACATACATCACTACTTTATCTATACATAATTTAGATAACCTGAAAAGCTGCGTCCGAGAGTCTCTCCATCGCAAAACCTAAAGTACATAGTTGCGACTTCGATATATTTCTTATCAGCTATGGCCTCACCTCCGACGCACTAAGCAGCGGGGGAGGAGATCGACCCGTACCGGATTGCCTCATGGTTAGAGGGTGGAGGATCAGGATAAGTCCAAGTTCTAATTACCACTGTGAATGTCCAGACACACTGTCTTGCGGCTGCAATTGTTTGAGCCACAACGGGAGGTTCATTTCTTGGATAAACTTGCTCGGAGCTTTTCGAGCCCTACTTTCCACACGGCAACAAGAGTTAACGCTCAAACCCTCAAGTGCGAGCCTAGCCAAGCGTCGTATTCAACAAGTCAAGTCGGTTTGTTCACAGCTCTCACGCTCTATGTAGCAAGAGCCTGAAACTTTAGCTTTCTTCATCACGTACCGAGCAAGCGTGTGGTGACACTACCAAGATGCTGGCACTTTCGACACTTAGAATGGTGATTTCCACATAATGTGTACATATGGGATATGTGAAGCTGAGATATGCCACTTCTAGTCAGTACATATACTTTCGGCTGTGTCCAGTTGTAGATGCCTGCATGCGGCGTATGCATGAGCAGCTTGGGCTTCAGGTGCCATGGATCTAGCTAGGGCCAAGGATCTCATGAACACCAAGCAGAACAATATCATGGTTTGCGTTGAGCCACATGGCTACTGCAGCCTAGCCATGCTACACGCTCCTATACTTTTTTTGTTTATCAACCTCAATTCATTTTATATGACTACCTCCGCTGCACTTCTAGCGTGCGCTGATGTACTTCGTCCCTAAGAAGTATCTGCCTGCCATATCACCTGCTGATGCAAGCTGGCACGTCCTGCTGCAAGATCTTTGCCGGCTGGAGTTAAAAATATACTTGCAGCGCGGTACGAAGTACGAAGTACAATGGCAATATTGTTCTAGAATCCTTGATCAGCGGATCGACATGCCACTACAGATGGGGTTGTTTTCTAGTACGCAATATTTCCTGAGTATTTTCAAATTGCTTGTCAAGTATTGGGCTCATATTGCGCTCAGGTACTCCGTACAACCGACAATAACAACGATATCTTGAACTCACCTACCCATGAGTATAGGTGCGGCGACGCCGTGAGGCGTTAACGACCACATTCATAGCAACAGGCCTTGTGGACTTGTAGGGTAACATTGATCTTCCCGCAAGTGATGAAATTATGCCTGGTTCCTGACAGATCGAAGCTACCGGGGTTTGATGTAACTTGCGGGCCTGGATAATTTGTACAAATGTTCGGATGCCAAGCACATCGCCAGCTACATACTGTCCATAATGCAAGTCTGTCATACGTTGTTACTACCACCTTGTTTGGAAGTTCACGCTCACTTTCAATATCAGATATCGCTCATCTTTTTACAGTAGCATCGTAAAACCCCTTATAGAGACATGTTAATATTCCCGGAATAGCTTTCCTAGACACCTGGTTCCTGATAGATATGGTCCTATTTCTGGGATAGTTGGCGTGACTTGAAGCCTGACCCGAGTACACATTGAACATCTTGCCAGCCGGGTGTGGAGTACTTGACGGTTTAAGCCTTTTCACTATTGCCAGGGTCACTATCGTCTGATCTGCTCAAAAGCCTAAAGTACTTGGCTTGCTATCACGTTGTTGCTCTCAAGCGAGTGGTGCCCAAGTCAAGTGCTTAGTAATGATACGAGGGAAATCTTTAACCAGAAATCTAGATGTGCAAGACATAGCGTAGACATAACTTAGAAAAGATTCAAGTAAGTTAATGTTAATATAGGGTCTGGATATTTATGAAGGTAAGAAAGAGCACACTCTGGATTTTGCTGATGGTGGTTCTTACGATGATAAGTTTCTTGTCATTTTTTAAAGAGCAGCAATACTCTTTGATGTGTACTTGGTGACTTCACTGTGTAATACAAAATTTTCATACTGGCTGGGATAGGGAATATAGATACTACACTGCTATTGCCTTATGAAGCTGGACTACGCTCTGGATGAATAAAGGGTTACAATCATATGTAATGGTGATTTATATTGATCAGTGATCTAGTCTTGTAATAATTTGACACCACCGCCGTTTAGGTATCATACGGTTCCAGCACGGCTCTGGCGATATGAATCTTGCTTATTCAGATGTTATTGTCAGTTTACATATTAAAACGCCATATGCTGTTCAACTTACATTCATGAACGATTCTTTAACAATTTTCAGATACTCTCCATTAACCATTTCATTATGATCTTGGGTTACAGGTGCCATCACTTACATTTTTTTGCTTGGCAGTAGCTCAAAATACCCATACAATTATGATTACCCCTTAATGGGTGGCGCGACAAGAGATGTAAAGCATGTAGATAATTTGACTGTTTTGAATTTTTTAACAAATACTTTAGATGCCCTCAATTATGGTACAAAGATGACTAGCATTTATCTTAAGGCCCTGAATGGAAAGTCTACCTATCTGTATAGTAATCGTTACGTTCCATGCGAGCTCGAGCCCGTTGAGCTTCATCTCTTGCAATAATGCTATCCATATACTCATGGAAAGCTCTGCTCATTCGGACAACACTAGCAAAATGCTCCTTTTTTACGTCGATGACCTTTGGGGGACAGGTTTTGTCTACACTCTCCTTCATAGCTTGAAATCCCGCCAGAGATATGGCAGACTGAATAGCGTTACGGATCTCTCTACCGTTCCACTTCAAATCAAGGACATCCTTGTCTTCCAAGACGTATTCTTTAGCATACTTGCTTATTTCGATAGTCGACTTTACTTCAGTAATGTCGTCACTTTTGTTTCCCTCAACTTCGAGCTTGTGAAAAAAGCTGTGCCAGATTCGTCTTCTCTTGTCGTTGTCTAGTGGTTTATATCCAATCACAACATGTACTCGAGAGAGGAATGCGTCATCGATCTGACCAATTCTGTTAGTCGTCAAAAACAAGAGGCCACGGAAGTATTCCATCTTTCTTAAAAACACTATTAAATTCATTTAGTACTCGCTTGCAGCATTCGTTAAAAGGTCGTCCTTACCTGAAACCAAACTGTTCCGTGCAATATCTGACCCCTTTCGTCGCTCCAGAAATATGTCGGCTTCATCGATAAGGAGAACTGCTTCCCAACCCTCTGCAAGTTTGAACCATTTATTGAGCTCTATCTCAACTCTTTTCTCATCCAATCCTATGTCCGCAATGGTCAAAACAATAAGCGGGCGTCTTGTGCTTTCTGCAATGCATTCTGAAATATTGGTTAGATAGGGTACTTCGCTTTTTAACTCTATTTAGTGAGCATACCAACTGTGAATGTCTTTCCTACACCTGGTGGACCGTGAAGAAGGACAATTTGACCCTCTCCCTTTCCTTGAATGAAATCTAGCTTCCATGGGTGGCTTTGTAAGTTGGCAGTCGACTGAACAATTTGTAGGTCTTCTTGATCAATGACAAGGTTCTCAAAGCCAGAGCTGACCTCATTAAGTTCAGAAATCGTCTCGATATCGAAAAGTTCTATTGAGGGGATCAATCTCCAAGACGCAGTTGTAATTAGAGGGTGTACTTACTCCATCGCTTCTCGGTCAATGCAAATCCACCAACAAAGGGGCCTAGAAGAAAATAGTGATGCTGAGAGAGCTCTTCTGTCTTATTGATAACAATATCCTGATACTTGGCCCATATAAATTCCGGAACCTGTGAAACAATACTTGTGCCTTCTTGAGAGACACTATGATCTTTTACATCACCAAGGCGCACTGAGAACCCTTTATCCTCCATATCAAATTGGTCATATCTCAATGCCGCACGCACATCAATAACAATAGGGCCACAATACTATTCTGAATCAGATGCAAATACATCTGTATAGGGAGAATGGGCACTTACTGTTTTGCTTCTCAATGGGAACGTCTTTCCATCATAGTGCATTTGCTTGTGCCCGGCGCGTAATAACTTATAAAAGGCCTCCCCACGCTTCTCAAATTCAATCCTCCTCTTACCATTATCGTTTGCATCCCAATACTTACAAGGGAATATTTCAAGAGACGTGACCTCCCGTTCGCCTTCGAAAGGGTCGATAGTCACATCATCTTCTTCCCGCCCAACTTCCTCGCCGTCTGAAGAAAGTACCCATATTTCAACTTCCAATTTGGGACGCTTGGCTGCTGGTGATCGATCGTTTATTTCACACCCAATCACAATCGCACCTACCACTTTGTCAAGTGATTTCAGATACACATCCTCTCCAGGCTTAAATAAATACCAGAGATCATCGAACCTGATGACTGGTTTTGGCCGAGACAAGCGTTCCACAATTGGTTCAATACAATTCTTCATATGTGGTACCATAAAATCCAACAGAAGCTGTGTGTCGCTCAATGCTTTGGCACCGAACTTTTCATCATCTGCTTCTGTCACGATTGCTTCCAACTCTGCCATGTGGTGAACAATGACATTGTATGGTTCGTATATCTCAACAGCATCGCCCGTAAGATATTGCTTTGGGTAATATGATACCACTTGTCGTAATAGTTGAAGTAAAGGAGTCGAGTGAATGATTAGTCTTGTCAATTCGATGCGTGTAATTGCGATGTCCTCCAATTTCACGTTCCCCTCTCCTGATACACTGGCACCTTTCTTGTTGGCATCGGCATTGTTACCATCATCTGTCCCCGTATCTTGTAATGTGGTAGTCACAGAACCAAGCTTACGCTTCAAGTCCTCGAAGACTTTCCCACGAAGTAACCGATTCGACCCAACAACCTTCGTAATAACTTCCAAGACAATTTTGCTATCACTCTTGTTTCTTGGGATGGTAGCGTTGATGTCACTCGTAACTTTGAGTTCCTTAAACGGAGTCGGAGACTTGAAGGGGGTTTGCTTAACCCCTTCTTCGTCAGTCCATTCAATTTTGTGGACGATAGGCCAGGATAATACTGGGTCTGGAGGGTCTACAGAATTGTGATCAATCGTGCCCACTTCAGTCTCGGTGGACTTCGTATCAACAATGTCTTCTCCGCTGGTTTCCGTTTTGTCATTTGGTATGGCCTCCTTTACTTCACTGTCCTCCACAGCGAGTATCTGGAATTTTTCTAATATTTCGAGGTCAGGACCGCAGTAAATTATTTCTATAGTAAACAAGACTCAATTACTCACTAGTTGTCATGGCCATCGCAGCTGTACTGGATTGTATGCCAATCTCCATTGAACTATTCATTAACGATAGTAACGTGGTAGAGCTGCTAAAAAGAAATAAATAGAAATAACTACAAGAGTTTACTTGTGGGGATTGTTTCTCATTGAAGTACAAAATTCGAGTCCCAGCTCGAGCTTATCAGCGCATTGTCAGCAACTGCATCGGCTGTACATTCAAGCATTTGCGACATGGTTATTGGCGTCACAAAAATTTATTGGAGACCTTAAAAAGCACTTGTGAAGAGTAAGGTTGTTCATGCCAATAGATACATTGTCATGCCAGGGTTCATTGGCAAACGGGCAACCCCTCTTTCGTTAGGCAGGATGTGTTGCATTACAGCTACGTTGCTTCCCGCACCACCGCAGGCCCTATTTACGCCGCGAGCATAGCACCATAGAACACCATAGTGATGATAGGGCCTTTTGGTTCCGCTTTGTACATGTTAAGACCCGGAGCCGCACAGTGCTGAAAGTCTTTGTCAATTTTATGTCAGTGTCCCAGATAAGTAAAAATTTCAAGGCTATTAGCCTGTCAGCCTGCATGTTACAATGCAGCTTGTGCATAATTTAGAGGAAATTCTTGCGTTCTCCATTGCAATTCGGTACGCCAATCTTTCTGCCAAATTGCCGAAACTGAACAACTGGGCTACATGGTTTGGGGGCCAAGGCTTCTTTCTATCAACAATCTCACGTAATCGGAATGGTCATAGGTGTGTAGGGGTCTAGAATAAGTAAATATGATAGATTTCCTCTGCTGGGACGAGCCTTTGACAATGAACCGGAACTAACTAACTATCTTTTTTCGTCTTACAATCTTCAGGACTTTGTCCTTCAAGATTAGATATGGCTGAGATTCCACCTCCTTCTGGCGATGAGGTTAATCACTTGGTGCGCCGCTTCAGTGAGAAATTCAGTTTGAAGGAACCTGAAGATAGCCTTGCAGTATCATTAGCTCTGAAGGAGGAACAAGACAAAGCTCTAGAACAACAAAAGGAGTCCTTAAACTCGTGGCATCTCATGTTGTTAACACCAACAAAAACCACATCTATGTACTTACAAAGCCCTTCTCTGTATGTGGTTCTTGAGCGTGCTAATAACGTGTAGTCAGTATGAAGAAGAGAAGATACTTGATAAATCAAGTCGCGATTTGGCACAGGCGTGGCTGAGATTCCAAAAGCAGCTACCGAGTGGTCAATCAGCAGAGGTCTATGATACACCACCAGACTTAGGTACTGTATGGTCTGCAGTGAAAGTTGCGAACGAAAGTTGGACCACAAAGCGAGAAAGCAGTAAAGTAGGAAAGAGCAAAAGAATCTTTGGCAAGATCTGTGAAAGCCTGGATAACCACAAGGATCTCTTGAGTATGATCCCAAATAACGATAAATATGTCTGTCTATTAACTGGGAGTTTATCCTCTATTGTCAAGGTATGTAGCTCTTGGAGTAGGAATAAAGTACTCTCTTGCATTAGTCTGGAATTGATATGGTTTTAGGCTACAATCAATCATGAGAAAATTGCAAAAGGCATATCAGCTGGCCTGGACGATATTTGCGAGGATGTTAGCTATTGGAGGCGCCAAAGCGATGTACACAAAACAAACATCCACATGAGGATATACATTGCGGAACTGTATGTTCTCGTATTTTGCTTACTAGTCGATATCATGGGCTGGTTTCGATCACCATTCAAGCGACTACTCCATAGCTTTGACGGCGCCTATTTCAATAGCTTAATCAACGACACCCGGGACAAGATGAAAAAGCTGGCACAAAAATTGGAGAACGAGAGTAAGCTTGCGACAGAAACAAGGATTCAGAGCATTCCAACAAAGGAAGAGGTGGGAATATTGGTCTCAGAGAAAATCGCTCTCTTCTGGCAAGAGTTTGAAAAGAGGCAAAGCAACCTCGGTCAAATTGTACAGAATTCTATTAGGGATGAGGTTCGCTCAACAATCTGGCAGCATAACGACATGGTCGCTACCTCTGGAGTATCAACATATGATTCCACAAACTTCCCATCAATAAAACCCAGAGTTCAAGCTAAACAGCTATATCAGGCCGATCAAGTTCGAAGAAACGGGAATATGCTTCTCTGTTATCAGCAGCCTGATGTTGCGGAAACATTGTTAGACTATGCAACAGGTTTAACCCTTGACCCCGAGATTATGCAGCAGATTCAATTATGGTCGACAGGAAATAAGAATAATATATTATGGATTCAAGGAGCATTTCAAGCATCTACACCATCCAAGTACACACTCGCCAGCGCGAATCTAGTTTTTGCTGCGCGTAAATCTGGAGTTTCGGTGTTGACTTACTTTGTTCCATTCAAGTATGAGGAATCTAGAGCTCTGCAATCTTCGAAAGCTGGAGGTGTACGAGATGACCTCGCCCTAGTCTTCTCACTAATATCACAGCTGCTTCATCTTCTACCGACAGAAACTGCTTTTGAAAGTGACCTCGACTTCTCACAAATGCGCTTCGAATCCCTTTTTGGTACTGTTCCTAGTGAGAATCTGAGCAACGCAGTTGCTTTGTTCAGAGACCTTGTTTTTATTGGCCCATATCTTTTGTTCTGTATTATTGATGGAATACAAAACCTAAGTATCGAGTCACAATACGCGCTGAGGCCCTTGATCAGAGCGTTGCAAATGAGCCAAAACGAAGAAAGGGGGAATGTCTTGAAAGCGCTGTTTACTACCGATGGACCTGCAGAAGCTCTAGAAGACTTAAAGGAGAGTGAAAAGGTTTACGCCCTAGACTTTGAACGTGAAGATGAAAGAATTGATGGAGCAAGGGGGTTGGAGATCTTAGAACTGTAGTATCTAGTGCGAAACAGTTTTTCAAAAGCTTGTAGAATGTATTCAATCAGTAATATATGATTTATATATACGCCTCAAAGAGAAACTCGTGAGTAAACCTATACAGGTAATCTACATGGGCTAGAACAATGGAAACACTGAGAGATATTATACCTAGAGACTTGTCCTTGTTACCATGGCCGCTCAAGTTCCCTTAAACCCCAATCTCCATATTCACACTCACCTAGCCATACTCACCAACGGTTATCATTTTTTGAAATATTGAAATTTGAATGGACATTACAATTATTGAACAGACTCGATTTCAAGCCAGCTCCAACCCAATTTAATAATCATGAGTATTCTGCAACGTACCACCCCTCTCCATCAACGTGGCATTCAAAACACCGTCTCTACTCCCCTCTGTCACTTTCCAACCCTAATTATTCTTAAACCATCGCCAATGAATCTCTCAACCTTCATCTCCTCCTTAATTCCTCATCAATAACATAATCAGCCTCCGGAATATCTCTCTCTCTTTCCTCCATCGTACGAGTTCAGCCCCATAGGCCGTGTGAATGTGTCCAAAGATATGGAACTTTGGTCAAATCTTTTGCATTTCTCTAAAGAGGTGTGGACAGCCGAGACATTCAGAGTTGGATAAAAAATTGAGTCTATACTTCGCTGGTCCATGTGTCATCACCACATCTACTTCCTTGCCCCCTTCTATTACACTTCTCTCAGTCCCCACAGGCTTTCCGCATGGAATTGTTTCTCTCTTAGGATTGAAATATCCTCCACGCTCTCGTACCCAAATCCCATTCACTAACCTCTTGGCTATTTACTGTGAATGGACTAATGTATATCCTGAACTTTGCACCATCATCATTTGCAGATTCATAGTTCACCTCATACAGAAGCCTGATTATCGCTTCATTGGTAGAGGAACTGATCCATATAGCTTGGGCTTCATTATGCAATTTCTTTCTCTCTTCTTTACAACTTGATTCCCAGAAATTCCAATCAAGGTTAAGACCATGGTTACCTGGAATAACAAGCTTTAGCGACGCGGAAATAGATCCAAGTAACTCAATCCTGTTTCTGTAAGCGATTCATATATATTACAAATAATTGAGATGAGACGACCTATGTTAGCAAGATAGTGAACACTCTCACCTCTTCTAACCCTTGCATGGGCTCAGGAAGCTATTAAATATACTCGACCCACTAACACTTAGGCTCCCCAGATTTCAAAGTATTCATAAGAAACTTGAGGTAGCTGGAAGTACGCTTGAGGTCCCTGATGAAATAACTGAACTTCAGCAGTCGATGACTTTTCTAATCATCATAAAAGAGATAAAGTATGAAGCTGAACTTCTTCTCAAATGCTCCGGGTACGCTGGAACATAGCTGTTGCAGACATCGTGTAATTGTCTTCCTGCCTGATGGAGTAGCAGAAGCCAGCTCTAAATAGGTTTGTGCCTATTACCTTAATAGGTCAGCATGTTTATGAAGGAGATTAGATACCATTCAAGATTGTTCTAGAGCTGTATTCGAGTCAGTAAGCCTATTATGGCGGAGTAAGTTCAACATTTGGGTTATAATATGTAAAAGTCATACATTGTTAAGATCGTAAAGTCGACTATTTATACCATGCTGACCAAAGATGCTTAACCCCATTTATTTTCAAGTTATTGTCCAATTAATCATATTGCCTATGAATGAAGGTATTAATGTTAAAATTTATGATATTCAGTATGATTGTCTAAAAGCTCCTATTGACTAATATAATTTATATTAAAGGTTACTATATAAATATTTCAAGTTGTTAAATAGTATTGCAAGATATTACGGGTCTTAGCTTATTATATTCATCGCTAAACACAAATTTCTTAGTCCACAGATTTTTATATTTTTCACAATTAAGACTGGATGATAGCTATGGTATAGCTTTATCACTCTGGATTTTAATGCTGTTCTTTATATGAAAATCTATTTTTGATGACAATCTCTCTTGCTCTCCCTACACTTCTCCGTATTTTTGAAAAAGGGAATATAAAATCTTGGTAAAATATTATTTTGATATAATTATTTGGTCCTGTCCATTACAAATGTCACTTGGTGAAAATAACTTCAACATGACGTATTGATTACAAGTTGGTGAGCCGGGATCATATCGCCATATTATTTAATTCGAGCAACGTCAACTTATAATCATCACTTCCGATTTTCATGTAAAAGCTGAGTTCGGTCATATTCTAGCTTATGATCTAAAGGATTGGCCTTCCCATAGGAAGCCCGGTACACGGATTAACCTTCATATTATTATTAGATCGGAACGTTGCTTACTTCAAATCTTACTCAGAACAGAACTCACCAACTATTACTCCAATTTCAGGAGCACTAACAGCAAAACGAATTGCGAATTAAGTGATAGACTTCACTCTATTTCTTAAAACAACCCCGAACATCACCGCAGTTCCACTTCTTATTCACACAGACTCATCCTACGAATTATCTCTAACACCTAGCTCACAGCAAAGACAGGGGTACAACCACTTACCGCCGTCGAGTCAGGTATTTATATGTACTTTAGATACCTAGAGTTGGCAGGTACATGAAAGTCTTCACATTTGGTTCCAAAACCGGGTTCCAAATCACACAAGAAAACAGCAGCTATCTGTCTTCCCCGGAAATTACTTCAAGGAAGTCATGTGTTCCCCATGGTAATTCGGAACCCCCGCGTCAACTCCGCAAAAGGATACTCTATTCCAGCATGGAGAAGGCAGGCATGAATGCGGCTTTCCGTGGGGGACCTGGCGGACTGCTCATATCCCGCGCTTCTCACGCCAGTACCCTGAAGCGATGTGGCTCTTTGTGTGACTTCCTACCCCCCGTACCCTATAAACAACCTTGTCTTTTCTCTGTCCGACTCTTGTTACGAGTAACTACCACCTCAATATCATAGACCCCAAATTAATAGGGGATTTTGGTGCATGGGGTGTATGGGGGTATGTACCGCCTTGTACCCTTATCTGTCACACGCATCGGACTGTCGTATAGCATTTTCCTTTTGTGGTGCGCTGAGGAATATTGTATTGTATTGACGCTTCGTGTATGCGGTTTGTGGAGGCTTGGACGATATGCTGAAGGGTGAGTATGATGTGCACACCGAAATCCTTTGGAACTTTGGGATGATTGTTATATCCACTTTAACTGTTGCTGTTTATATTGGTGAATGTTTGTAGGAGAAAGGATGAGAGACCACAAACGTCTCGTGGTTGAAAGTACTTAGGTACTTAGGTACTTACAATGCCTGTACAACTTGGTAGTTTGCACCCTTTACCTTGACTTTGGTGCTTATGCAAGGGCAGGACTTTACGAATCACTCTGCAATCCATGAGTACAGTCATCAAACAACAACCAGAGGGTGTTTTACTCTCAACTCAGCATCAACGAATCATTACGAATCTCAGACCTCGTCAGGAATTGCATAGAATCTCCGATTGGTTTCGGTCTTCACTGAAAAATGAGCAGGTGGGAGGGAAGCCACATAAGTCTTGTTCTTAGAGTTCAATTGTAGCGGTCAGGGAAGTCAGGCAGAGTTCAATGCTCACACGTAGAAAACCTCACGATCTTTCTGAAGTATCCTCAAAACTTCTCTTCCCCATACTTCGTACAAACCAATTGCCCACCCCATAGTCCGGAAAATCACAAATTGTGAAGCTTCCAGAGTGTGCGAGTGGAATGAACGTATTTGCATCGTACTTTTATTCGCCTGATCTCTGTATCTCTGACGAGTAATCGTGGTATTTGCCTGGGTCCCACTTAAAGCGACATCATCGCGCGCATTGACAGAAAAGTAACGAACGCTCGTCACTGATCGGGACTTGCCTTACATACCGCTGCACACTCAATCCCTTTGACCTCAATAGTATTGACACTTCTCCTTCAACTTCGAGAACAAGCCAACAAAAACACGAAGCAACAACAGCAAAAAATAGGCCAAAAAGATCGAAGTATCATCGTTGTCGTCAAATTGGGAAACTTTGTGGGAGCTTTAACCTTACGTCCGGAATAGTACAAGGTCCGTATCTATTCCACTTCAATAATCGCGTGATTCAATGTCTATAAGAGCTTGTGGAGGCACCTTACAACTGCAAATAATTCACGGCTGACACTGCCATTATATACAGAATCAAGGAATAGAATGAGCGCGCAACAAAATGGCCGCAAGCAACGCGCTGGCTCTGGCGAGATAGATCCCTTCTCAGCTGCTCATATCTACTATGGCAATGAGACAGATGCGAAATTGAAGGCACACCACGCACGAACGAGAACGTTTTCTACTGTATGGGTCCTCAAATTGATTCTAAACTGCTCGACTGACATCTCGATGACAGAACATCAGCTCTACTTCACACAGAAACTTGGACCGATTTGGACCGCGCGATCCTATCCGCCGTGGTAGTCATGGTATGTCGGGGCGAGTTATAATGACCAGGCCGCCCATGGCTAACGAAATATAATAGATGAGACGACTCTCAATTCCAGACGATTCCTAGTCCATGTTGATGAGACTCTTGAGTCATTGTCAAACCAGGAAGATACAGATGGTAATATGCAGATCACAATTGAGGATAGTGGGCCAAAGGTATGCATATTCAGCACATCAGACTACACATTTGATTATCATGAACTGATTCGGCTTGAAACAGGTTCTGTCTCTAGGAACTGCAGCCTCTAATGGCTTTAATCGATTCGATATTCGCGGTACATACATGCTTAGCAACCTGCTGCAGGAGTTGACTCTGGCGAAAGAATATGGTCGAAAACAGATCGTGTTGGATGAATCACGTTTGAATGAGAATCCCGTGAACAGATTATCTCGACTTATCAAGGATTCATTCTGGGCCGGGCTTACAAGAGTTATTGACGGTTCTGTTATCGAAGTTGCAGGTCGGGATCCAAAAGATTGGACCGATGATCCAAGACCACGTATATATATCCCCCGAGGCGCTCCAGAACAGCATGCATACTATACTCAGGTTGCTCTCGATAGACCAGAAGTTCGCTTGGATGTACAATGGCTCCCAGAAAAGATCACTCCGGAGAGCGTCAGAGACATGAATGCGAAGCCTGGACTTTTGGCAGTGGCGATGGAGAAGTTCACAAAGGAGGACGGAACAGAGAGTTTAAGAGGAGTTCCTTTCGTGGTACCTGGAGGACGTTTCAACGAACTGTACGGATGGGATTCTTACATGGAGTCCTTGGGTCTCCTTGTCAATGATAAAGTACACCTTGCCAAGGCTATGGTTCAGAACTTCTGTTTCTGTATTGAACATTACGGAAAGATCCTCAACGCCACCAGATCCTATTACCTTTGCAGATCGCAACCACCATTCCTTACCGATATGTCCCTTCGAGTCTACGAGAAGATTAAGCACGAACCAGGAGCTCTTGAGTTCTTAAGAATTGCTATTCTTGCGGCCATCAAAGAATATCACAGCGTTTGGGTTGCCTCCCCACGTCTTGATCCAGTCACAGGTCTGTCGAGATATAGACCGGAAGGTCAAGGTGTACCACCAGAGACTGAAGCATCTCACTTTGTCCATATCCTTGAGCCATATTACAAAAAGCACAACATGACCTTCAAGGAGTTTGTGTACGCATATAACCACAAATTGGTTGAAGAACCAGAGCTCGACGAGTACTTCCTTCACGACCGTGCAGTTAGAGAGTCTGGTCACGATACCTCCTACCGTTTGGAGAAGGTGTGCGCCAACTTGGCTACGATTGATCTTAATTCTTTACTCTACAAGTACGAAACCGATATTGCCCGCACTATCCGCAATGTTTTCAATGATAAACTAGTAATCCCAGCCGAGTTCTGTGTTGGATCTTTGACGCCAAACTCGGTCGAATCATCAGCTGTCTGGGATCGCCGTGCAAAGAAGCGTAAGGCAGCTATTGACAAGTACCTTTGGAACGCCGAAAAGGGTATGTACTTTGATTATGATACGGAGAAGAAAGAGCAGTGTGTCTATGAGTCTTGTACCACTTTCTGGGCAATGTGGGCTGGTGTTTCAACACCTAAGCAAGCTGCCATCATGGTTGTCAAAGCTCTTCCAAAATTCGAGGCCTTCGGTGGATTGCTCTCCGGAACTGAAGAGTCTCGTGGTAAGACTGGACTTGAACGACCCAATCGACAGTGGGATTTCCCATACGGATGGGCACCCCAACAAATGCTTGCATGGACGGGTCTTCAACGTTATGGATACCAGGAGGATGCCGAGCGATTGGCTTACAAGTGGTTATTCATGATTACCAAGGCTTTCGTTGATTTCAATGGTGTTGTCGTCGAGAAATATGATGTTACGAGACCTGTGGATCCTCATCGTGTAGATGCTGAGTATGGCAACCAAGGACTGGACTTCAAGGGCGTTGCCAAGGAGGGGTGAGTTTCTTTTATTTGAGAAGTCTCAGAACGATTTTACTAACATGTCATAGTTTCGGTTGGGTTAATGCTAGTTATGTCTACGGTTTACAGATTTGCAATGCTCATATGCGAAGAGCGTTGGGCGCCTGTACTCCTTACGATACGTTTGTCAAGGCTACAGGAGACCCTGCACTTCCAGACGATATTTAAGCCTGTCTGAGTTCACTCAATAACAGCCTTGCTTTCATCTCGTTTTTTGAAGCAGATCATGTTAATCTCATTAATCCCATCGTCTAAGTCAACTCGGTCTACGAAAGAACACCAGGCTTTCGTCCTCCTATTAGAGATCTAACAACTAAAGTTCGTATGGATGCATATGGGTCATAAGTCTGGCTCCTGGGCGAAATCCAATTAAATTTATTTTCTCTGAAAGCTCTGGCGTTTCCGGTGGATCATGTGAAAACGCGACACTTGCATTTGTAGATTATGGCTATAGCTTGATATCATGCTTAAGACTTTACTACTAGACTCAATACTGAAGCAATAAGCGGTTGATGATGATGGATATTATGATTGTTCTAGTGACTATGCGAAGTCATGGCAATTCCTGCTCCTCGAACACCACGAAGGCGAATTGGTCCTGTGACATTTACCAATCCCTCACCTAGATCACCATTCAAGATCTTGCCTTTTTGAAGAACCTCAACTTCTTCCCGATGTCGCATTCCGGCCACTATTTCCCTGATGGCTGGCATAACTTCACGCCATTCAGAATACCCAAGTGATGAAAGTTCTGAAGTTGTTAAGGCTCGTGCCACTTCTGACGGGCAAAGTGTTTTGGGGTAGTCGCGAGTAGATAATAGTTGTGTGAGTTTCAACTTCAAGATTTCAGCAGGTTCCGACATTGGATACTCTATGCTGGAGAATTTGAGAGCAGTTAAATGTCGGGTACCAGCAAGAGATGATGTTGATGACTTGATCCTAGAGATTCACTAGCCTAGTACCTGAGGCACCAATGACAGGGATGTCCCAGCCAGCGGAATCTAACTTGCCCGCGCTCTTAACTTTTTTATGTTTTCGCATCAAATCCATCATTATTTTGCGCGCGGATTGGAATTTTAATCGCAACATTTCGACCACCAGCAACCTATGCCCGCGACGAAATGGCCGCTCCAGTCTCGAAGCTTCAACAGGTGAAGTTGCCCTCCGGGCCTTCTCCCGTCACCCCCGAACAACAATACTGGAAATCCTTCCGCTCACAACAACTCGTCCCTTCTCCAACATCCTATCCCATCACACACATTTCTTTCCCTCCGCCACCATCCAACCCTCTCCTGCCCGCCACCAATGACTACTTCACCGTCACTACCGGCACACGGGTGCAGATATTCTCGATACGAACGAGAAAACTCCTCAAGACCATCACCAGATTCTCAGACATCGCGCACAGTGGTGAAATCAGACGAGATGGCAGAGTCATGGTTGCCGGTGACGATTCTGGCAAGATCCAGGTGTTCGATGTCAACTCCAGAGCTATCTTAAAGACTTGGGAGGAACACAAGCAGCCTGTATGGACGACAAAGTTCTCACCAACCGAACTTACTACCCTTATGAGCGCAAGTGACGATCGTACAGTACGATTATGGGATCTTCCTACTGGCGAGAGTACGACTACTTTTGTCGGCCACGGCGATTATGTGCGTAGCGGTGCTTTCATGCCCGGAAGCATGACAAACATGATTGTGTCGGGAAGTTATGATGAGACGGTCAGATTGTGGGATCCTAGAGTGCCCACTCGCGCTGCTATGACTTTCAAGCATGCTGCACCAGTGGAGTCAGTCTTGCCAATGCCCTCTGGCACCACAGTCTTGGCTTCAGCGGACAACCAGATCTCTGTGCTTGACTTGGTAGCTGGAAAGCCACTTACTCTCCTTAAAAACCACCAGAAGACAGTGACATCTTTGTGCCTAGCATCAAATGGCACACGCCTAGTCAGTGGAGGACTTGACGGACACGTGAAGGTCTTCGAAACAACTGGATGGAATGTAGTAGCAGGCACGAAATACCCATCACCAATTCTCTCGGTGAATGTAATTAGCCAGGGCTCTCAACGCGAAGATAAGCACTTGGTCGTCGGAATGTCAACAGGCATGCTCTCCATTAAGACAAAGCTCTCAGGCGAGCAGAAAATCAAGGAGCGTGAGCGTGCCAAGGAAATGCAAGCGTTGATCGAGGGTACTCTGGAAGACTACGATAAGAAAAACAAGAAGCGTACGCGCGGTGTCGAGAAGAAGTTGCGCGGCATGGACTTCGTGGGCGAGGGTGCGGATGTCATCATCGAGGGTAATGACCGCAAACATGCCCCCAAGGAATCCATTTGGGAGCGTAATTTGCGCCAGGGCAAGTATGCTGAGGCGCTCGACTACGTACTTGATCGTGCTCACCCACCTATTACCGTTCTCACGCTTCTCATCGCCCTCCGTCATCGCAGTGCCATGCGTGCTGCTTTCCAGGGCAGAGATGAGACGTCGGTCCAGCCAGTCCTTAAGTGGGTGTCGAAATACATCACAGACCCTAGATATGTGGCTGTCTGTGTCGATGCTGCTCTCCTCCTTCTTGATCTCTATTCTGAGCATGCAGGCGGTAGCCCCGAGCTTGATGCTGCCTTTAAAGCACTCCATCGCCGTGTCAGGAGTGAGGTTGAGCGTGCACAGCAGGCGTGTCAAACTAGTGGTATGTTAGGTATGCTTATGGCTGGTGTGCAGATTTAAGATAAACGGAGAAGTGGAAAATGGCTTAGAAGGGTTGTGTATGCATAGCGTTGGCGTTGGTTGGATATGGCACTACTTAGATCCTCGGATAGGGCTTATTTGTAAATGGAAAATGGAATCTGTTTCTTATGGTACATTCTAGATCAGACTTGATACTTGGGTGCTTTGAGTATTTTGAAAGCAACACCATAAGGCTTTGGATGTACCGAGATTGTTAAGTGGTCAAGGCTTCGGATTTTGATGCCTGCAAACGTCCCTATGTAGTTCGCAATATCATAACAAAATCATTACAAGTAGATAAATCATGACTCTAATAAATTGTAAGGATTTAAAATACTACTCGAGTATAATAATCACCTTTGTTACTGTTTTATTTTGGGGGGGTTAATCATCATGCTCGTTTAGTTGATCGTTAATTTTTCCGACTCAAGAACACGATTAGGAGTGTCGTTTTAGTACCAAGTATAAATCTTATAAATTGAAGCGTAGTATCCTGCTCCATTTAATAATGTTCTCAGCAGTGATTTGCGCAGCTGGTATCTAAAACATCAACAGAAGTCAAACTTCCTAAAATGGTTCTGGCCAGCTTAAATGAAGACTTCAAATCTGGGTAATTGTAATTACAAGCCATAGACTTTGTCTAAAACTAAGGATCAGAACACAAAAAGTATCGAGGCCTTAGATAGAGTGATTAGAATGATTCAAATCTTATCTAAATTCCAACATAAGCGCTACTTGTCTGATAAATCGTAGTTAACTAACCGTGTGTACCAAAAATAATTACAACCACAAGAATAGAATGGAACAAAGAGGCGAAAGACGATAACCACTTTACAACCCAAAATATTGACCAGAAGGACTACCTAACACTATTTAAAATTCTTCTCTTTAGAACTTTCACACTGCACAATATCTTTGATCATATAGTCGGCCACAACACTTGAAATATGAAAAGTGAAGATGCCACAGCAAATCCAAAAGAAGTAGAATTCTATAAATTTCGTCACATCATAAAGTATATACAAGAAGTTAAAAAATATACATCAATCCCAAGCATCAATCATAAAACCAATACTGTGCCGCATAATCCACCGTCATAACCCCAGCCTCCGTACACGTAGCATAAGGATTTCCGCCAGCAGTCTCAACTCGATAAACCTCACTAAGGCCCACGCTATCCCCCTTATCCTGCAACTGCAACCAAGCAACAGCACCTGTACCATCAGGGCCTGCATTTGACCAACTTGGTGCCGCCACGCTCGCCGTCTTAGTACCATAAAGGATATCACCCACAGCGCTAAGGTCAAACGTTGGCACACTTGCAGCGTTGAAGTAATGATGACCAAGGTAAGTGAGGCCCGGCACGCCTGGGATAGAGATAGATGTGGCAGTGGCGGGGTCAAAGGGGATGTAGACTGCCTCGGCAGTGAGGCCATCCAAGAGCGTAGAGTTTGCGCGCGCGAGCGACGTGATGTCGAAGAGGACTGCGGCTGCACCGACAGCGGTTGGCACCGCAGAGGGAGCTGTGCAGCTATAGTTTTGTGTGCCGCGGCCAAGAGCTACATACTGAAGAGCGAGGGAAGAGGAAGGGGTAGGTAGATCTGTGCCACTGTCTGTTGACGGCAGTACTGGGTCTCCGACTAAGGTAGTTGAGGTGCTAGTTGTAGTTGTCGTAGTTGTCGTCGTACTGTTGTATTGCAGAATGTGCAAGGCACGGATGATGGGTCTTGGTTGTGGGATGGGGGTTGTGGGGAGTGCGGAGGCATAGTGAGCAAGAGAGCTCAAGCCGACACTTAGGCTTAGGAGGATAGACCTTGAGAAATGCATGGCGAGTTTGGGGGCGGAGTTGAAGAGATTCTAAAACTCAAGAGCAAGTCAAGCGGACAAGAGAACCAAGTCTTCTCAAGAGTCCCAAGGTAATGATGATGGTGCTTAAGCTTCGATACATGATTCCAGAGGCGAGAAAGCCGCATACCTTTATATTGCCTCTCACCATGAGCAAAAAGAAATATCAATAAGTTCCAACATGCTTACACCTTTTGCTGCTATAATTGCCCTGGCGTCGCATGGCAAGCTCACCCATACCTGCATATCCATGGGTATGAAGTCGAAGGGTACCCATGGTAGGGTAGCTTACCTAGCGTAATCTCGCTCGAACAATATGCAAGCAACGACCGTGCCACAGACAAACATAGGCGCCCCGCGCAAACTATCCCACCGCGTGCGCCAAATCCTACCAGCAATCAATTCACCTACCCGTCTTGCCGACCCGCATGCCCAAGCTAAGAAAATCAACAGACGACGCCTCCAACATCCAACATAAAGAAAAAGGTAAAAGCAGTGCGCAGGTGTTGGAGAACGCCTCGTCTGCGCTTGATGAACAAGAGAAAAGTTGGATGTTGGCGGCTAAAATCCAAAGACCTACCTGGCGCAGCAAATATAACGTATATCAAACAGTATTTAAAACGGCACAACACCCACAGCCTTCTCCAACACAGCAACACAGTGCGGAATCCGCCTGGCCCAGCAAATGGCCACCACAGCCGGACCGGAGAAAATTTTAAAATAAATAAGGGAAAACTTACAGTGAAGGCTATCAGCATAAAGTACCGACAAGACTCCAAGTCCTGGGGGGGTGTACACCTGCCACATTCAAACTAGACCAGCCGCAACGACATGAACACCTTGTCAAGGTGCTGCACCAATTTCCTCCAGGCTCTGGAAATGGATATATTGTACACAGTACAGCTAGAAGGGCATGGGACGCCCGAATAGGCCCAAGACTCAATTTTGCAGCACACTGCAACCCCAAGTACATAGATTGTGACTGCACCGCTGGCCTGGAGAAAGTGTATTCTTGATCTGGTCATGGTGATTATGTATAAATGTACATAGTGCATACGTACGAAGATAATGGTAAAGCCGGTAGGTGCATATTCGGCTCGTCTGGATCCCTGCGAGGAAAAGGCTGGGAGATTCGTTGTTGCGATGCGGGAGGCATGGGTGAGGAGTGGGTGAGGGGTGGGTTATTTTGGGGGCGTCTACGACACCAGAAGATGATGAATCTGAAGGAGCTGGCTAGGCGGCCGCTTGTGATCACGGACTTAAGTGAGGTGCCAATGAGATATGCGTGGGAATTGGGGTCAGGACTCTGGTACAGTCAGTTTGAGTGACCGAGCTCGCTTGCTGACAAGTCAGAAGTGTCGATGCAGATGCAGATGGAGTGTGGTGTTGTGTAGTGTTGTGTGGTGTTGTGTTGTCTTGTGTTGATGACTGATGACTGATATGAAATATCGACGCTGTATTGGGAGGCGGTGACCATATATAGCTTAGGCTAAAGCGTGGATGCTTGCACATACATACTCATACATACATCTCCAAGGTGCGTGGCAATTCAAGAATAGATGGAATGTACACTTAGTCAGATTGGGGAATGGCGTTCTGTACAATGCCTGGGCATGTGACTATCGTTCGATATCACATAACATAGACCAGAAATAGGACTAAAGGCCCCGAACATGCCGTCCATTTGTGGCCATGTATACTACGGAAGATCTCGATAGTAAAATATGTCCAGTGACTGTTTAAAAATGGAGTGTCGAGTGTGGTACGTCCGATATGGATGCAGAGAGGAATCTACATGGGACCTAATGACTGGGGATGGAGAGGTACACCCATGAAGTAGATGGAGTGGTCGCTAGGATATGTCGCAATATTGACAGAGATGAGGAAAAAGACATGTATAGAATTCATGTGATATATACGAAGGAAATTGTGACTTCGTATAAAGAGAAGAGTTAGAAAACACCCCCAAGGAAATGTTAAGACGGTTGATATAATTACAATTTCGACTCATTAAATACAGTGTTAATCCATAAGCCTTTCTACTGACGCATTTGTAATCTCTCTGCCAATTGTGGGTACTTCTCCTGTACCAGGAGCTGTGTTCGGGTGGCCTCTCCATAGCTAAGAGCGTTAATGATCTCGTTCTCGGTGCGGGAGAGCTCAGCAGCACGCTCAAAGTACTTGAGGGCCTCAGTAACCTTGCCCTGCTGGAGAAGAAGTTGAGCCATGGTGGCGACAGCAATATCGCACTCAGGGTCGACTGGGAAGTGTTAGTATCAAGATGCGTTGACCAAGGGCTTGTATACATACTGATGAGGGCCTTCTGGCACAGCTTCTCGGCCTCAGCAAAGTCCTGCTTCCACTGGAAGAGCGCAAGAGCCTTGTTGATAAGAGGAAGAACGTTCATGCCGAGAGGCTTAGTCTCCTTCTCCATCTCAACAGCCTTATCAAAGTTTGACAATGCCTCTTGGTATTTTTGTTGGTCCAACAAAAGTTCTCCGTAATAGTTGTAGACATCTGGCACCTTCTCAAAGTTCTTGATGCAACGACGGAAAGTAGCCATAGAGGAAGCAATAGAACCCATCTTGTACTGTGTGACACCGAGTTGAATGTGGGAGAAGATGAAATCACGGTCGAGGTCAATGGACTTCTGGTAGTCCTTGGCGGCATCGGCGAATTCACCGAGGATGAAGTGAAGCTGTGCACGGTGGTAATAAATATCTGGGTCTTCGCTGTTCTGCTCCATTGCCTTCTCGAAGTCGGCAGCAGCAGCCTCTCGGTCACCTACGTCATGTTAGGATAATAATACAAGGAGGTTTGGACTATGACTTACCCAGCTCAAGGTGCATGCTGGCACGCTTGATAAAACTTTGGGTCAACGCTGGAGAAAGATCAACACTCTTGGTCAAATCGTTCAATGCGTCAATGTTCTCTCCTCTCAAATATCTGAAAGTTCCGCGCATGTTGTATGCGAAGGCCTCATGTTCCTCAAGTTCGCCGAGCTCGACAGCCTTATCGAAAGCAGCAGCAGCCTCCTCGTAACCATCACCAGTCTTCTTATCCATTGCGCGAAGTCCAACTTGTAATTGGCCCTTTCCAGATTCCTCAGAGAGTTCGACAGTATCCTCAAGACCAGCTGGCGCTGGACGCGCGCGGAAACTTTGGAGGTAGTTGGTAACAAAGGTTGGACTTGGGAGGCGCTTGTCCTTGCTAGCAAGAATAACCTTTGCCTTAGTCTCGGCAACCTTCTTTAACAATCGCTCAACAGCTTGTGCGCTGGCCTCGTTTCTGAAACCATCGATGATGCAACTGGCAGTGAAGTCAAGAAGAGCCTCGCTGTATTTCTCCAAGTGCTCATAGGCATTGGCTCTGCGGTTCAAAGCCTTCACGTATTCACTGTCCAAGTTGACGGCAGCGGTAGTATCCTCAATAACCTTTTCCCATTGTCCGAGAGCATTGTAGCATGCAGCGCGGTTCGAGTAGTAAATTGGGTCTGGTTTGCAAAGGATCGCTTTGCCATATAACTCGATGGCCTTGTTGTAGTCTTTGCTGCCATAGGCGGTGTTACCAGCAGCCTTTAGCTTTGCGGCGTAGTTTCGACGGTCCTCCTCGGACAAAGAATCGACTGTGGTCTCGTCAATCTCTGGCAATTCGTCCGCAGTCTCGGCAGTAGGTGATTTTGGCTTTGGCGCCTCTTCGGCCTTCTTCTCTGTACCCTTTGCCTTTGCCTCGGCCTCCTTTCTCTTTCTTCGCTCCTTCTTGCTAAGCTTCTTTGCCCCGCTAGGACTTGGTGTGGCTCCCTTCGGATGATATCAGTATTTCTAAGAGATAAAAATAATTGTGCGAAGGATTGTGACTGACAGAGTCTGTGAGGTAGTATGCGACACCGGCACCTGTAACAACAACGGCAACACCGGCAATTGTATAAACGACAGCTTTATTTTCCGAGGCCCATGTTGATATCCGGTCCCAAACGGACATTTGTGCTGTGGATGATGACGCGAACGCGGAACTGTGAATGGGGACAGGCTTCATTGGAGGAATTGCGCCTGGTTGAGCGGACATTGTGAAGAAAACGATGCGCTATTGATATGACAGGAAATAAAGCGGTTGAAAGTAGGAAAAATAGAGACCGGAGCTCAAGGTTGTTGTGAAGCTCAAATGCTCGAATGGCTTCGAAATCAGACGTTGACCAAAGCTCTGGTTGAAGCTGTCCCAGAAAAAGGTTCGCGCTTGCTTACCCGTGACTTCATCAGTTCCGGATCGGTAAAACATTCCGCCATCGATTCCTTGCGAACCTCGGAGCATGACTCACCTCTCATTGTAAACATGTTTGGCATCGGCAGAAGACATTGAAGATCCCAAAGATTGCGACAAATATTTGAAACAGCAGAAAATAAAAACAATTCCATTGTAGCTATTGGTTAGAAAGTGGTAAGGCAACGAATTTCTCTTAACGTGTTCAAGTCACCGGAAGCATATACATTCAAGTGATGTTGCTTTACAGTACCCATACTTTGGAAATGTATTTAGTCTGTTTCCGGTTCATTCATTATTTGCACCTTTAAACCAACTTATTTGTCGGGACTCTAGTCGAATATCTGGTTGCTCTTCCTGAAATGTTACTAAGTCTTGTCAGCAAAGAGACCATGGCCGAAGAGACTAGTTTCGATTTATTTTCAAGCTTGCGTTATGATCCCACTCTGTTAGAAAGTTCAACGAACTCAGCAATATGGCCTATCAAGCCGGTGTCCACACCTTTCTATATGTTACCATATCATAGAGATCGTATGCTACAGGCTGCTGAGCATTTCCAATGGACGGAAGCGGTTTTAAAGTTGAAAGGCGAGGAGGGTCTGAATAATTTACTCAAGAAGCTGGAGTCGGCAATCGGAAGTTCCTGCCAGGATGCTCTTCGTGTTCGCACTTTGATCCATGAGAATGGAGATATCACAGTGGAAAGTAGCAAAGTTCCTCCTGTCCCCTTAGAGAATCTCTTTCCAGGCCGACTCCCACCCCCCCAAGTACCGTCTATGAAGGTGTCACCGTTGACTGGCGGAGCATTAGAACTTGGGGCTCAAGATTCTGTCAAGAGATCGAATAACGATCCACAGCAGAGACAACCTTATGATGTTATGGTTGACACTAATCGAACGAATCCTACACCCTTTACAACTTACAAGACTACCAGCCGGGATATGTACACAACAGCTCGTTCTAGAGTTGGGATTGAATCGGCGACAGATCCCAAGGAGGTTTTGATTGTGAGCAGTGTTGATGGTGAGATCATGGAGGGAAGCTTGACAAGTGTCTTCTTCTGGAGAGGTGGTAGATGGGTCACTCCCCCAGTGAAAGATGGTGGACAAGCTGGTACAACCAGAAGGTGGCTTTTGATGCAAGGGTGAGCTAAGTGTATACTTTTGTGTGAATACCGCTGACAAATTATTAGCTTTTGTGAAGAAGAGTCTATCAATGTCGCTTCACTTGTTGATGGAGAAGAGTGCTGGATCAGCAATGGTGTTAGGGGATTGATTTGGGGGAAGATACATTTGTAGATACATATAGATTTGTAGCATTATGATATACATTGGATATAGTTTAATAAAATAAAAAAAGAACATAGATCTTTACTTTCTTGAAACACGAGAAAGCGATTCATAAAATCTGATATTGGTAGTAAATATTGTATGTCATAAATCATCTGCATTATGTAACATTGAACGTACGGTACCAAGACTTATCACGAAATGCTCTGCTTACTGTATCTCCTTGTGCATCAAACAAATCTCAGTCACAAGACTTGGAATATCTTATTTAAGATAATTTAAAACGCAAACGATACTTCAATAAAACCAAAAACATAACAAAGTGATCCAAAAACTTCCATATAGTCGTCGTCCTATCTTTTTAAATATTTCACGGCGCTAACTCAGTTCCAGCATATGTACTACTACGTAAGGTTGTAATAGGGTGCTGACAGCGGGCGTCACCGGCAAGCCCATTGATTTTCTGGAGTGGAACGGTAGTTAGCTAAGACGAGCTACCTCATTTATACTCCAACCTTTGTCATCAAGCCACGTTCTGTATAACAATGTACTGGTGTACAGATTGTACGACACAGAGCCAAGCGGAGAATAAGACGAAAATGAAGATGGTGATTTCCATACGGAGGTACAGTCACTATCACATAGAGCTATTGACTTTCACCGTAACACAGCACATACTCTGTACTCTATCTACTATGCACGAACAGTGTTTCGGCATCGGCATGTTTTTCAGCATATGCCGCTGTCTTGGCAGCACGGTTGTCGCCGGGGTTGAGATATGATGGTGTGGGGGCGCTCATTCGTCAGTTACACAGGCAATTCTCTTATCAGCCATCAACGACACTGAGACTTGGACCAACCATCATAGCCACACGCAATGACCACAGAACAAGAGAGAACAAGTTCTTGGACACCAACTGCCCGTCTTCCATGCTCTCTCAAGCTTCCACTCATACACACATCCCGCACTCTCATATTGGCAGACACCCTCGCACCCACGCAATGAAGTCATACCCATCAGCAGATGGCAATGAAAGCTTGCTAAATGCGTATTGCCAGTGATTGCATGTGTCGAAAATAGAGTGGCCACGCGCCTACATGCTACTGTCCCTTCACCCTGATGATGTTGCATGATCAACAGGGCAAGACAAGCAAGCTCCAAAGTACATCACTGAGTGAGAAAGCACATCGCTGAAGGTTGATCGATTACCTCCGTTGTTCATAGTGGCAATCGGATTCTCACTATCCCATCGTACCATTCAGCTCATCATGGTAAGGATCATGGTGTCGTCAATACTCAATATTCAAACCCCCGTTATTCCCACCGCTTTGGCTTGAAGGCTGGTGTTGTACGAAGCACGAATGCGAAATAGCACTGAAGCATGCTGCCTTTTGGCTTTGATAGTGCCTCGCCATATCACGCACGAACCGTCCAGTGGAGGGAGCGGCACCGTTTCATGGTTCTTTCACCATCAATTATGGGTATTATTGAACCCTTTTTCTATCGGTCACGCCGTTGGATCCGTTATCAATGCCACCTTACTTTAACCTTTACGGAGTAAAGAACACATCTCCAAAAAGCTACCATCGAAAGTGCTTTGGCGGCAGAGAAACTTCTTTACACAGCCATGCCGTTAGCTATTGATGTTCCACTATTATACAAGTTCTCGCATGCACCTGCTCTGTTGTATACATGAAGAGCAAAAGTACAAGTCATTTCTGGGATCGAGGCATGGCTTCCTGGTAGGATATCAAATGTCCGATTGCTTTCCAGGCACCCAAAAGATATAGGCCCTGCGACAGTTACGCTCGATATAGCCTTGGAACGGGCAAATGATGGCTTAGATAGGAACGGAAAGAGATCGAACAAGGCTCATGGTGCATGAATGCTCTCCAGACATTTCCAAACATGACGTACCATCATCCCTTCACCCCGCCATCACGTCTCTGATTGTCCTGGAGGCTATGTGTTTGCCAGCTTGAAACTACTACCCTCCATGATATGCATCTACTCCGTAAATGATTCGAAATACGCACTAAGATTGCTTGTTGTTTGCATGCATGATCCATTGCTTCTCAATCATGTACAACACCAGTGAGGTTGATTAAAATGTGGCAAAAGTAGGGTCATGTTGGGCCATCCTTATGCTCGAATTCTGTACGGAATACGACGTATGGATGTGTGTCTATCTTCATGATTACAAGCTTGGAGGAGAGGTAATGTGTGTTATTCCTTGGTCTCTATCCAATATTTTTATCATCGAATCCCTCCATGTAAATTCTATCAAATTCGTAAGCAGATCAAGGGGTTGCCAAGCCACAGACCATAGAGCTTGCAAGCTGTTACTTGTAAGAGCTACCCTCGCTCACTTTACCGTATTGATATTCTATTCACCACACCAAATCACCATGACATTATGTGGATCAAGATCAGTATCTGCACATTCAATAGTGCTTGCGGGTTCAGCGGGAGCGCCATGGACGGCTTAGCTGGTTGCCAGAACCTTACCCCTCGATGACCCTAGTCCACGCGGCTCGTGCCTTCCCTGACAATCAGAGAAGCTTTGGCTGGCAACCGATGACGCTTCCCTCATTTATGTGAGTGTACAGAGCAAAGGTCAAACTCAACACAAAGTCTAAGGTTGGGTAGCTCGAGCGGTGCCAGCTGCGCCCACAGCTGGAGGGAAGGGCGGTAACGACATGATACAGGTTTCCGTCTCTTTTCCTGTCTCTCTTTCTTACTCTAGAGGAAAGGAAAGGTACATAAGTAGGTCTTCTCTCCTTTCCTCATCTCTCTTCCGTTTCTCTTTTATACAAACAATACTATCTCTTACCAACCGCCTTCACCTAAAACTCACACAAAGTAATATCATACCCCATACATATTGAATATATCTCATAACCACCCATCATGGCTACCCAAGCTTTCTCTAAAGTCCGTGTTGTCCGCAACACAAACTATAAGGCCTCTGGTCCAAAGTCCTATGTCTACCTTCTTCAAAAGTGGGGCTTCGAACCAACCCAGCCAGGTCCTTACTTTCACATCAACAAAGTCTCCCAAACTGGTCATCACAGCCATCACCACAAGTTTGGTGGCAGGGCCACCCAGCACCGTGTTCTAGCCAAGAAGACTGGCGATGGTCAGACCGGCGAGGTTTCTGGTGACGATCAGCAAAATGACTCTATGTACCTCTGTGAGGTTGATATCGGTACTCCAGCACAAAAGTTCATGCTGGATTTTGATACTGGATCGGCTGACTTATGGGTATGTTTATCAATATATATTTGCTCTATACAAATGATAGTCACTGACATAATTTCAGTTGTGGTCCACTGAGCTCCCAGCCAGTATTAAGTCCCAAGGAAAGAGCCACGGAATCTTTGATCCCACGAAGTCCTCTACCTACAAGAACCAGTCTGGTTCCACCTGGAAGATCTCTTATGGTGACTCGTCCAGTGCCAGCGGTACCGTTGCCACTGATAATGTTACCATCGGCGGTCTCACTATTAAGAACCAAGCCATTGAGCTTGCTAAACAGATGTCCACACAGTTTGCTGAGGGCTCTGGAGATGGTCTTCTCGGTCTCGCTTGGGGTAGCATTAACACTGTTACACCAACTCCAGTCAAGACTCCAGTTGAGAACATGATTGCCCAAGAGGATATTCCAAAATCTGCAGAGCTCTTCACTGCTAAACTTGGCAGCTGGCGTGATGCTGATGAGCCTGACAAGGGCGAATCTTTCTATACTTTCGGATTTATCGACGATGCCACCGTCAAGGCTTCCGGTGAAGACATCTACTACACCCCAATTGACAACTCTCAAGGCTTCTGGATGTTTGACTCCACCTCTGCAAGTGTCAACGGCACAACTGTTGACCAATCTGGAAACACTGCCATTGCTGACACTGGAACCACCCTCGCATTGGTCGCTGATGCTACCTGCAAGGCCATCTACGATGCCATTCCAGGTTCCAAGTACGACGACCAACAGCAGGGTTGGGTCTACCCAACAGACACCACTGTTGATAACCTCCCAGTCGTCACCTTCGCTGTCGGTGGAAAGCAATTCCCTGTCCAGAAGGAAGATCTCGGATTCGCTGATGCCGGTAACGGTATGGTCTACGGTGGTATCCAGTCCAGAGGTACCATGACCTTTGATATCCTTGGTGATACCTTCCTCAAGGGAATCTACGCTGTAAGTCTCTTATAAATACAATTCATTAACAACGAATCTTTGCTAATCAACTACTGCAGATTTTCGACCAGGGTAATACCCGCTTTGGCGCTGTTACCAGAAAGGAAAACAACCAGAATGTCTCTGCGCCTCCATCATGAAGGTTAAAATCATCTAAACTGTAGAAGCGACCGCAATGGTCAGGATAGTATATGTGGTAAATTGACGGGATGCAATGGGAATGAAAATGACTGATCTGATGGATGGGTTCCGGTTTTATGATTATTGTACGTTTATGGTTATGGTATTACTAGCGTGTTGGTTGAATCAAACTGCTTCAAATTGATTGATGTTGAGATCTTGTTAGAATGTAGACAGATTTGCACTACGTGACAGTTGTTCATGCCTTTACTATGTTTAGAGATTAGCTTTGACGCCATATTATTACATCTATGTTGCATGTAGGTATTTGGGGAAATGAGAAAGGCATACTTTGTGATATATTTTGCAAAGGCTGATGCACTACATCAACACACACGCTTAATATAGTAGGTTAGTGTGAGGCCTTTTTATTTATGTGTCTTGATTAAGTCGATATAAGGTTAAATCAGTGTGTAGATTGTAGCAATCATTTCAACAGCTCGTGATCAGCCGTCGATTACCGTAATGAAATTAGGCCTTGTATAGGTATAGATACAATGTCTTTTTTAATCATCTTTCGTGTTCTGATATAAAGAGTAAGCTATCCTCTTGGATCTACAACACAAACTTTAGATATTAATCACTGTTTCTTTCAAGTAGCTGCACAAGATATCTCAAGATTATGGTCTAGTCATGATATTTTTTCCTAATTCTTATTTCTTCTCGTTCTTCTCAGCCTTCTCGGCCTTTTCAGCCGCCATCTCATCCTCAGCAATCATGATGCGAATCTCTTGATCCGCCATCCAGGTCTTCACACTCTCCATAACCTTTTCAAGCTCATTACCACCCTCAAGCACATCATCAAGATTATGCACACTAAGTCCACTCCTATGATCCGTAACTCTCTGCTGTCCCCAATTATAAGTACGCACCTTATCTCCCCTACCGCTCTTCATAACACCCACAATGCTCTTTCGCATGGCCTGCATTTCCTCTTCGCGTTGATCGCGTCTTCTCTGCGCAATTCTACTCCTCAAAACCTGCCACGCCTTCTCACGGTTCTTGTGTTGCGATCGGGTGTCCTGCATGCTGACGACGATGCCGGTGGGGGCGTGAGTAAGACGAATTGCTGAATCGGTCGTGTTAACGTGCTGGCCTCCTGCTCCTCTAGAGCGCATGACGTCTGTCCTAACATCCGCTGGGTTGACATAATAATCGGAGTTTGGATCGTCTACGTCGGCTTCGTTCATACTTTGGCCCTCGAGGCCCGTTGTCGGGAAACTGGGGAGTACGAGTACAGAAACGGCACTGGTATGCGTACGGCCCTTGCTCTCTGTAGCCGGGACACGTTGAACTCTGTGAACACCGCTCTCGGTACGCATTGCCCCGTATGAGCCCGTATTTTCGATCTCGAGAATGGCTTCCGATAGAGGTGCTTCTCCACTGGCATCCGAATGTCCTTCTGCATCTTCGTATTTGAGCATCGACACGCGATATCCTTTCCGACTGCAGTACGCCTGATACATGCGCAGCATGTCCCCCGCAAACAAATTTGCTTCGCCGCCTCCCACACCGGGCCTAATCTCTACCAAACAAGGTAATTCTGCGAAAGGATGTTTGGGCGTCAATGATGTCGTAAGAACAGTCGATAATGTGTCCAACTGTGCCGACGTCGGCAGCAGATCTTCGGCGGCGAGTTCGCGCAACTCCGGATCAGTCTGAGGGTCTGTTATAAGCCCATTCAGCTCTTCAAGCGCCGAATTGGCATCTTCCCATCCTTTCAATGCGTCTCGTACACTGGCCAATTCTGCTATTCGTTTTGCTACCTTCGCATCGAAACTTTCGGCCGTTTTTTCACTCAGGGTATCGTGTTCTTCAGCCATGTTGCGCGCTCGTCTGAGCAGCATTGGAGAGATGCCATTGTCTAGTTCTGTAAGTATGGAGTATGTCGAATGTGGGATACTAGATTCTTGACATACTGTTTGAGCTGGCTGTGCTTGCCAAGCGGAATTGGGAACGGCTACCGCTGGTCTTGAGAGTATTTAGACATCGATGACAAACCCATGGTGCTCTGAACATACTCGTGATCGTAGAAATTACTTGGAGATCATCTGATGGTTATTTTGTAGAATCTCCAAGTCGGATTAAATCACGGGCCGGGTCAATTGAAGCTTTGGGGTTTCGGAAAGCCGATGCATAACGGCGACGGAAGCTAAAATGACGTCGTCCGATGTCGCTTCTTCATATTTAAAGTAATTACTCTTGGTGCTCTAAGATGCTCTCATACCTCTAAGAAAATGCGTGATCTTTCTCATCCTCGAGTTACAAAGAGATAAAATAAAACAAAAGAGGGGTGTCTGAAGTGTAGTATAGATATGGTTACTCTAGAAGATCGGTGATTTGACTCAAAACCCTTGACAGGGATGGGTCACCAGAGCCATAACGAATAGGCTGTTGTTGGTCAATCAACGATAATCAAGCAAAGTAACGAACGTAATTAGAGATAGAGTAGACACCCTCAAGAGGGGTCACAGCGGGTAAGCCACCCGTCAATGCTTCTGAACACCCCACTGCTCGGATATACAATCAGTTTACTTATCAGTGAGCCGTAGCTCCATTGTCCCGCCTTACCATACTGATGTAGTTGGTGGGAGAAATGAATCCCATCCCATTCTTAATTACATAATTGCTTGCTTTCCCCATGGGTGAATGTAATTATCGAAAATCGAACTGCCACTCATTTCTAACACCCGAGGCCCTTATTTTGGCGTAGAAGAATTACTTATCTAGACGCCTTTTGCTCCTCTCTTTTTTAGACTTCACGCATAGAACCAGGAAAGCTTGCTTGTATACTACACTGTGCTACTAGGTCATTTATATTTCCGACCCCGCGAAATATCATGCCTCTCAACGCCAATGCCATCTTTCCGGCGAGTGATCCCAGATTCATCACTTTTCCAAGCAGAAGGAGTGTCGTCCACAGCACTGAAGGCATTGTCTCGTGCACTCAGCCACTGGCGGCACGATGCGGTATCAAGATCCTAGAGCAAGGTGGTAATGCGGCTGTGAGTGTCTGCCCAGTTCTAGATATAATTATATACTGACAGGATGATAGGATGCTGCAGTAGCAGTTGGTATGTTGCTCGAGCTACAATCTATAATTAAGTGTGAAATCTAGCTTACACCTAAATAGCTGCTGGATTAAACCTTACGGAGCCATGTTCTACTGGTATCGGTGGAGACATGTTCTGTCTATACTACGATGCAAAGACAAAGAAGGTTTCCGCTTTGAACGGATCAGGTAGAGCGGGAAACAAATGTACACTGGAAACTATCCGAAATGACCTTGGTCTCAAGGATGGACAGCATGGAAAGATCCCAATGCACAGTGTACATTCAGTTACTGTTCCAGGAGCTGCAGCAGGTTGGGTTGATACAGTTGAGAGATTTGGCAGTGGAAAGCTATCTTTGGAGCAGATCCTAGCTCCAGCAATTGAGATGGGAGAAAAGGGATTTCCTATTCACGAGTTAGCCTCTACTTTTGTAAGTCACCCTTTTCTTTATAAATCAGACAAGTATGGCGCTGACAATCAAAAGTGGAGTAAGGGCGAGAAATCATTGCGAGAAGCATCGCCGAATTACCATGAGATGCTCAAGCCAGACGCAAAAGCACCGGGTGGATTCCGTGCGCCTCTTCCAGGAGAGATTTTCAAGAATCCCACCCTTGCAAACACCTTCAGAACATTAGCAACGGAAGGTAAGAAAGGCTTTTACACTGGCCGCATTGCCGAAAGCTTGGTCAAGGTATGCCAGGATTTGGGTGGCCATATCGAGCTTGAAGATCTCAAGAAGCACATGGAACTGGGCAGTGAGCCAGTCGACCCAATCTCCCTGAAATTCAACGGCCAAAACGTCTCCAAGACTCAGAGCCAATACATTGATGGTCAGGTCGAAGCCACTGAAGAGAGTCATGGCGTAGAGGTATGGGAGCACCCACCTAACGGTCAAGGAATCGTTGCCTTAATGGCACTCGGTATCCTCGAAGAGCTCGAGAAGACCGGCAAGATCCCATTGTTCAGCGAGAAAGAGCACAACAGCGCCGCATACCTACACGCCGTCGTTGAGTCCCTCCGCATCGCCTTTGCCGACGCATCTTGGTGGGTGACAGACCCCAATGTCTACAAAGTCCCCACGACCGAGCTCATCTCCAAGCCATACCTGGCTGAACGCGCAAAGCTCTTTGATCCAACAAAGGCCTCTGACGTGCTCGACCATGGCAGCCCGGCTCACAACCATAGTGACACCGTCTACTTTGCTGTCACCGACAAGTTCGGTAACGGTATCTCCTTCATCAACTCTAACTACGGTGGCTTCGGTACCGGTATTATCCCTAAGGGCTGTGGCTTCACGCTACAAAACCGCGGTGCAAACTTCAACCTTGAGAAGGATCACCCTAATGTTCTTGAGCCTGGGAAGAGACCTTACCATACTATCATCCCTGCCATGATTACCAACGTCCACGACGGCTCGCTTCACTCGGTGTATGGTGTCATGGGTGGCTTCATGCAACCCCAGGGCCACGTCCAAGTCTTGCTCAATATGCTCGCCTTCAAGCTTAACCCACAAGCTGCTCTTGATGCTCCAAGAGTCTGTATTGGTGCTGGAATGCCAGATCAGGGCAAGGTTCTTGACCGCACGGTCTATCTTGAGGAGGGAATTTCTGAGGAGGTTTGTAAAGAGTTGAAGGCTTTGGGCCACAAGGCAGAGATTGTCAAGGAGTATCACAGAGGCTTGTTTGGTAGGGGCCAGCTTATCAGAAGTCATGTCGATGAGGGCCAGCTTGTTTACTCAGCTGGTAGTGATCCTAGAGGCGACGGTGCTGCATTCCCCGGTTAGATGATGGAGTTGGTATAAATACGATAAATGAATTAGTAGATACCATGTGTGTTCAAGTACATACACATTACCTTTATTTAGAGAGATGTCTTCAAAGTCCCCGTATCAAGATGATCCTACAACAAAGTGCCTCGTCATAATTCTCAATGTAACCATCAGCTGGATCACATTCTGATTACTGCTTCAATATTATTCGTGTTGGTATGAGAGAGAGAGTATTGAAAATAGGCTCTTGAAGGAGTTCATTCGACGGGGTTCTACGCAATCATTATACACATAGAGATTAATTCACTTGCAATACATGAGTAATTAGTATATAATTAACAGCAAATTCATTATATTACATATCAATGGAAGAACTCTATGACTTCTTGCTCGAATCCTCCCAATTGCATTTCAACATCAAACCCTCCGGACACTCGTCAGCCACAGCCACAAAAGAATTGATAATCAAAACCAAAAACGAAAGTACTCTTATCGGAAAATCCCTTGTTGTAACACCACGGCGGTCTACCGCTCAGTGTAATTCTAGAGCATGAATAGATGCTATCGTCATAAGAGCCAGCGTCCCCTCCTCTACTCATCATATATCAAACATATCAAAAAATTAACTCACCTAAGCATTCCTAATGCCTCCCGTCTCGTGTGGTGACCCTTTTCTTACCACAGACTCAACTCTATCCTTTCCCCCTCTCTTCTGCATTTAGCCTCACCTCACCCTCTGGTCCATCCGCACCCTCAAAATCACACATATTGGTAGTCGGTCGGCATCTCGCGGATTTCACTACTTCTTGACAACGCGGAGCCACAAGCTGTTTTCACATGAAGGAAATGTTCCTCGATGGGGTGTCGGCGCCAGATTCGATTGTTGGGAAGCGGTTAGCAGTACGATGGGAGGTGAGAGGTTTGGACGTTTTGTGTTGATCAATGGAAATAGACGGACAGAAGTTGTTGGATGTCAGTTGAACAAAGGGGCTTATGAGTTTGAATCAATATGGCTTGATGGGATGAATTGAAGATGAAGGAGAGAATAATGAGTAGAAGAAAGAAGAAGTTACCTTTATTTCGGTCGCGTGTGGATTTCTTACATGATTAAGTCATCACAGGCATATCTACATTATTATAGCGAAGTCGGAAAGAGCTGATTGTGGGTCGGACCTACATCCGCCCATACTTTTTTAAGTAAAGAATCCGAAAGGTTTCACGCAATGCAGATGCGCATAAACAAACTTTGTGCAACACCAATTCATGCCCAGATTAAGGTAAAATGTTAAAAGGAAAGACAAAAACTAAAGGGACAGAGAGCGTGATATTCATGTGCGACCGACCCCAGATCAGATCTACTTATGAGTATACATAATTTGCTTTTTTCCCTTTCTCAGCAAAAGAAAAAATATATAGAAAGTTTGTCGCTGAGCAAAACAAAAGTATTTCCGCTACCAAACAGAAAAGGCGCTAAATAAATCTCGAATTCGAAATTCCCATACATTATCTAAGAGTGCATTCTGTCGAGGCCTCCCTGGAGGTCTTCTTCCAAGCCAGTGCTCTGCTGTCCGTAAGTCTCCTGAGGTCTGGGGTCCTCACTGCCCCATGATCCACCACCCTGTGCTGGAATGGGCACGGAGAGAGGCTGGTTGGTCTGTTGCTGGCCCGGTTGGATGCGGACATGCTGTCTGAACCTAGCTACTTCCTCCAAAATCATCTTTCGCATCTCGCCAACGTCGTCAACGACTTCAAAGTCGAAGTTGAAGGTTGTTGGGCAACCTGGCTCGTCGGAGGCGTCATGCCAGATGTGCAAGTATGGGTGCTCCAAAGCTGTCTCGACGGAGATTCGGGATGATGGGTCAAAAGCAAGCATGTGATCTAACAAGTCGAGGGCATCTGGGTTGGCATTTGGGAAGAGTTGACCAAATGGTCTCTTGGCCATGAACGGCAGGTTTCGAACATATTCCTGTGCACGCGGCGATCCAATGCGCGATAGGGTCTCCTCATTAGGAGTTCCAAGAATGTGGAGGATCTGATTGAGTTGATCGACGTAATCACGACCCTTGAAGAATGGTCGTCCGCCAAGTAATTCGGCGAGGATGCAGCCAACAGACCAAACATCAACTTTCTTTTGTTAGATTTTGCTTTTATGAGAATGGGAAAGTAGAACTCACTGGCTTTTGTGTAGCTCTGGAAACTTAACATAATCTCAGGGGCACGGTACCATCTAGTAGCAACATACTCAGTCATGTAGCCAGCATTTTCCTCTGGGTCTACAGAAAATCCTCTAGCAAGACCGAAGTCACAAATCTTCAATTCGCAGTCGGCATTGACGAGCAAGTTACCTGGCTTCAGGTCACGATGGAGAACGTTCGCCGAGTGGATGTATTTAAGACCGCAAAGAATTTGGTAGATGAAGGATTGGAAATGGGCATCGGTGAGAGGTTGTCCGGAACGAATAATGGCAGCAAGATCGCACTCCATGAGCTCTGTACAAAAAGTCAGACGATAATCACAGGATAAGGCTGGGATTTTACAAACCTTCATAAAGATAGGTCTCATTGAAGTTATCGGGTCTTGGGATGTCCATATCATAGAGGCAGGTAATCTGCCATAGTCAGCACGTGGGCATAGCCTTCGAGCCTTGTGGAATATACATTTCGGTGCCCTCTGAAGTGTTGTAGGAGCTTGATCTCTCGCAGCGCGCGCTTCGCCAGAATCTTCTTGCTGAAAACATTGGTGACCTTCTTGATTGCAACACCCTCTTGTGTCTGTTGGTTTGTGGCGGCACTGTGATAACGAGAGATTAGCGATTGTGCGATGGAAGGAGGGGAAGATGTGGGTGAGCTCACCAGACGATACCATAAGCTCCCTGACCGAGCTCCTTGGTGACGACGTATCTCTCATCGACGATGAAGTCTTGGTTGAAGACCTTGAAGACCTTTCTTCCTTGAAGATCCGCCATGGTGAAAGGTTATGGGGTGAGTGTAGGGGAAGGCCAACGAGAAAGGGCCGAGGATTTGATGGAGAAGAGTGTATAAGGTGAAGGGTGATTATGACAGCGAGGAAGCTCGATCGTCCTGCTACGGGGAAGGACTCTTTGTTGTAGGCGCGCGACAATGATGGGTAGCAAGTGTGGCTTGGGGGCGCAAACGGGGATTTGCTCGTGTCAACTCCTTTGATGCTTATGCTTGGGGGCTTTGTAGGGCCAAAGAGAGTCTAGCTACAGTACAGTGTGTAGTCTGACTGTGAGGAAGGATAGACAACGGATCTATGTCCAAGAAGAGCGAGATAGAATATATTTATGCAGAGGACCTTCTTTTATTTATGGAATTACTGTAGGACGAGAAATAAGCAGCGGATAACAATGTAGTAATACGGGCTGCTTATTATTGAGGTGATGGTTGGTGATGGAGGTGACTGGGACCCTTTCGCATAAGAATTGAAGTGGTAGAAGCTCTTGTCTGGTATGTTTGGGTGTCGGGCTGAGGGGGGACTTGGTTGGTGATGGCAGTGAGAGTGGTGGACTTTTGGTGGGCATGAGGTGGGCAGTGGTGGGGCACAGCCAGCACCAGCCAGCAGCACAAGCAAGCACCAGCAAGCACCAGCAAGCATAACAGCAGCGCCAAGCATCAGCCAACGCTAAACTTCGTGGCAGGCCCGGCAGCAAGGCTGAAGCCGTCTCTCGCGCCCTTTTTGCGCCATTTGTCGATTCAACAGAGTCAAGTCTCCATTTAATATCAACAAAGTACAAAGTAGCACGGAGTAGTACAAGTGTGTCCTGTGAGTACTTATGTATATATGTATGTATGTATGTATGAAGATGGAGTCGAGTAGAATAGTTCATGATTGCTGTCACTACGTCCTGACCAGTCTCTAGGGCCGTACTGGTGGTACCTTTCATTGAACTTCCACTTGACTTAAGTGACTTCTCATTATCAATTCAATTGCAATACTCACCGAAAGTTGACTTCAACTCGATGCTCAATGCTGATCACAAAACCTTAAGAGCAGATCCATCAGATCCATGAGATCCGTCTTACTCTGGTGCTTCAGCCTTCAACCTTCAGTCGAAGACAGCACCGCCAGTGTCAGAGATCTATCGTGGCGAGTGATGAGTTCCGACCTCAGGATCCTGTCAACGGTCAATGGTGGAGAAGTGCGTTTGAAGGGGAGAACAAAACAGATCATCAAGTCAATCAAATCTCAATCAATCTCAGACTCTGCCCACTCTGTCCCGAAATGTCTCCCCCACTACAGACCTACTCACTCATTCACTCACTCCTCCTTCCACATCCTTCCCCATCTCTGCTCATCTCACCACCCCACCTCAAGTCTGACCAGGCCCTTCATCAGTGTGTCGTTCGGCTAGAGAATATGGCCAGACAGTTACTCGCTCGTTTTTCCTCTTTAATACAAAATCCAACATCCAGTGCTGCGTGCAATTTACAATGCACGTCACGAAATTGAAATTAGCGAATGCTTCCTTTTATCTGTCGTTGGTCGTTGTAGTGGGAACTTGCAGAGGTTGCTGCATTCGCCGATGTCCAACATTAAGATCGACTTTATATGTGTGTGGGTATATATTCCCGCATATATGTATGTATGCATTCACATACTGCGGTACTATTGTACATACATACAATTGCATCCACACTCATAGCCTTATGCGCATACATTTTTGTGCCCCTCTTTTCTTACGCCCTTCCCGCCAGCTTGCTGCTACTAAAGTCCCATTCGAATCCCTCACTAACAAATGATGCACCACACACGCGTTCAACGATGTTCATCGAGTTTCATATGTGGCTATCTGAGATTACAGAGTGGAATGGCCATCCTACCAACACCTAGAAAATTTCACTTCTCCCCAATGATCGAATCCATACCCAACGCCACGCTATCCCCAAGTTCAAAACCTATGTACTAAAACAACATGGCAATAAAGCCGAATGAATGTTTTCCTTTCCGCTGCTCCTGGAAAATCAAATGCATCACAAACCCCATCACCATAACCACCGCTATCGTTACAATGGACGTTCAATCGTCATAGCAATTGCAGTAGACTCTTTCAAGTCTTGACACTTGCTGCTTGAGCAAGTACAAGCGCTCGATCACGTCGCATGCCATCCAAGACTTCAACGACACCTCCACTACGAAGTCTCTCCAAGACAACAGTCATTCCCTCCTTAGCTTTGCCCATCTGATCAGTGGTTCGACGAGAGGCAATTGCCTCAATCGATCGTTGTAAACCGGAGGTCGACCACGACGCCAGTAATCCCTTCTTCGGCTCTTCATCTGCAGCCGCGGCAGCCTCTTCTCCCCTACGTGCTCTAGCACGGATCCTGTCGCCCAAGCGTGACCGGAAAGTAACTACGGTCGTGACGTCCACCAAACCCTTCTTCATGTCCTCCATGCGAGCCTTTGTATTCGGATCTGCCTTGTTCTTGTAGCTCTGTGACTCAACGACACTGAGAATACCGGTCCAGTCCAGATTTCTGCTCTCCGTCTTCATCCATCCTTCCTTGACATCGACTGTGCTCGTCTCCAGAATGTAACTAGAGCTAGATCCATTCGACACACTGCCCAATACGCTCTTAGGCAAAAGCTTCAAGACACCAGCCGGCAATCTTGAACGCTTCACATGTACTCTTGTGGTCGACAGACGCCCAGTGTCAGGGTCAATGTGCCGATCAATGACGTCTGTGGAAAGGACATGCGTAGAGTAGGGATTTGGGTAACGGAGGAAATAAGCCAGCGTCACGGCCGGGAAAGAGTAATCGTAGCTGAATGAGGTTTCATAGAATTTAACCATTTTGTAGATAGATGCATTGACGTTGTGGTGAGAATGAGGAGGGGGAGGCGCACGTCGTACGAGAGGAGGAATCGAGAGCTTTTGCTCGCCTGACATCTGACAATCCAATCCCCAGATTTGCTCGGTGGGGTCTAGCGCGCTTGTGTACTTCTGGAAAGCTTACGAATTACCGGTGCATAAGAGGTTCTTAGAATCACAGTATTGTAGGACTTCACAGAATGGTTTTTGGTTCTATAATATAAATAGCTATAAAACCCTTCAGTTACTCATGCATCATATTTGTATTTTTCATTATTATCAAAGATATTTCGCGGGTTGTGCTGCTACCTTCAATCTTTGGTGTTCGCAATGGATAAACATATGATCTGGATCATCCCGAATAATGCGGAGTATTGTGATCCCTGGGCATTATCAGAACTGATATCAATGAACTTATAAAACGAAGAACATAATTCTGATACATTAAATAGTATATATACATGACTGCAGAAGAGCCCCAATAGCCCAAATGAGTTAAAAAAAATTTATTACCTGATGAGCTTTCCCTCAACTTTCCCTGATTTAAATTGTACTCTTGACTTGCGAACAAAGAATTTATACACGTGACGTACCGCCCGCTTGATTTGACTATATTGCCGGATCCTCATTGTGACTCAAATTCATACGAACAGATATTCCGACAAAGCATAAACTACACACGCCACCTTCCAAATTCGGTAAGTGAACATCTACAAAAGAAGCGGAATTTCTCAATGACTCTTCGATTAATTTGTCCTGACAAAACAATACTGATTGACTGCAAGAAATCATGGCGGAGGAACCACCAGCGATCACCGGCCCCGCGCTCGCAGAAGAGTCCACCAAGGCGAGCAAGCAAACTATCGACCCTTACAATGTCCAGGGAGAAATAGGTGCTGATGGAGTTGCAAAAGCTATCAATTACCAGAGTTTGGTTGAGGAGTTTGGAACCCGATTGCTTTCGGATCCAAAGGACAATTTGCTTGAGAGGTTCGAAAAGGTCACTGGCCATAAACCACATCGCTTTATGCGCCGAGGAATTGTCTTCTCTCACCGAGACTTAGACTTGATCTTGGACCGTTATGAGCGCGGCGAGCCTTTCTTTTTGTACACTGGCCGTGGTCCAAGTAGTGATAGCATGCACATTGGACATACTGTACCTTTTGAATTCACAAAGTATATTCTCTTTTCGACTCAAGTGTAGGACCGGAGTTAATGATTCATAGGTTTCTTCAGGATGTCTTTGATGTACCCCTGATCATCATGATGACCGACGACGAGAAATATCTGTTCAGCGAAAAGCGAACAATCGAAGAAGTACAGTCTTACACTCGCACCAATGCCAAGGACATTATTGCTGTGGGCTTCGATCCAAAGAAGACTTTCATCTTCAGCGACTATGACTTCATGGGCGGCGCTTTCTACCGCAATGTAACCCGTGTCTCTAAGCACGTCACCTTGAATGTCGCTAGAGCTGTCTTCGGTTTCAATGAAAGGTCAAGAGTCCCACCTCTTACCTCTTGCAAACACCCAAGACTAATAATTTGATAGTTCTAACATTGGCAAGATTCATTTCGGAGCAATTCAAGGCGCAACATCCTTTGCTTCCTCCTTTCCACATATCTTCGGCACCGATGAGTCCAAGACAAACATCATCCCATCGCTCATCCCATGCGCTATTGACCAAGACCCATACTTCCGCATGACGCGTGATGTAGCGGCACGTCTGCACTTCGCCAAGCCATCCCTTATCCACGCACGCTTCCTCGATGCCCTGCAAGGTCCTGGTAGCAAGATGAGCGCTAGTATCGAAACCAGTGCCATCTTTATGAAGGATGAGCCCAGCCGTATCAAGAACAAGATCAATAAGTACGCCTTCTCCGGCGGGCAAGTTAGCGTTGCTGAGCAGAGAGAAAAGGGTGGTGACCCAACTGTCGACGTTTCTTACCAATATCTTACCTTTTTCCTCGAGGATGATGAGGAACTCGAGAAGATACGTGTTGCTTACCGAGCTGGCGAGATGTTAACTGGTGAGCTGAAGGCCAAGTGTATTGAGGAGCTTCAGAAGTACGTCAAGGGCTTCCAAGAGCGTCGTTCAAAGGTCGATGAGGCTGTTGTCGATGAGTTCATGGCTCTCAAGCCATTGGAGTGGAAGGGCAACCCTAACCCTATCAAGACTCTTGAGGTGCGGCCAAAGGAGGAGGGAGTTGCTGAGGGAGGGCCAACGAAGTTGACCAAGAATCAAGAAAAGAAGCTTGCAAAGGAGAAGATGATTGCAGAGAAGAAGGCTGCTAAGGCACAAGCTTAGGTAGCTGCACTTAGATCGGAGATACCTATTTGACGTATTATGCGTGCTATGAGTCTTGTTATGGTGACTGTATCTAGACGACTCCATTGATCATTTGCAGAAGTGCAAATCCATAAATACATCCGCCTCAAGAGCTCACAGCTTAAAGCATCTTTTGGCATAAGTCACCAAACAATTTCAATTTTTAATAATGCTAGACCCTTTAACCCGCAATCTCATACTCAACAGCCACTCGAACCCCCTTATTCTACACTAACGCTTCGTCATACTCTAAGCTCCCATCACCCCATGTCTCAATCACCACCCTCACTATCCCCACGATATGTTCCGTCGACCGAAGCCGCACTCCAATCCCTCTGGGCCCTTCATAGCGACTGGAAAGCAGGCTCAACACCCCTGCCAACTTTTGGCTCCTCAATTACAACATCAAGGTCAGTAATTGGTGAAGCTAGGGCAGACGACTCTCCAGGTACGGGTGCAGATGAAATCCTACAAGATCGAAGGAGGGGCTATCACTTAGTCAAGACGCGCGGAGAAGGAGCACAACGACAGCGGGTACAGAGGGTGAGAGCTGTTGGAGATGATGAAGATCATAACCAGCATAATAAACCAGATTGGTACAATAATACTCACGGAGAACTGCGAGAAGAGGCGTTCGCGGCGCAATTTCAGGAAGTGGAAGAGCATATTACGCTTCTGTTACAAGTCAGCGAAAGAACACGCTTGGAGTGGAAAAGGGCTTGGCAAGGTATTGAGGGAGGAGATTGGGGTAGCATATGCGTAACACTATAGATTTGGCTGTAAATATGTAGGGCGTTAAAAGGGGAGTGTGGGGTTGCTCGACACCAAATCCTGAACGGAGAACGTATGGCTATCATCTGTAGCTATCTTGGAAGGAGTATAAAGCATGGATTCGGTTCAACATAAGTCATGGTATGATAGTAAGGATTTCAATTAACCCATTTGAAACTCTATTAAATTAAAATTTGCTTTTGATAATTTTACGTTTTAGACCACACATTGCTTCATATTTTACACCATGAATCGCATTGCCTCCCGTTTGGTTGGTGGTGCAGTTCCATTACCAAGTGCAGTAGCGTTCTGATACTCTACGTCATCGGTGGTGAACGGCACAGTAGAGCTGAGAGAGTCGACTCTACCAAGCAAGAACTCAAGATGGCGGTACGACGCAGATGGTGCATATTGAGGGACCATGTGTCCTGAAAGGTCGACAGAAACCCAGGTGAGGCCACGCTCAGTGTGGGTGGTTCCAAATACACCAGCGCCAGCAAGGGTAGAGGCGGAGGGGTCGTCGTGATATGGGACGTAGAAAGGATCGCTTGGCTTGCTTTGGAAGCCCTGCTTGCCACCCCATGTCATGTTCTGGATCATGAGGAGGGTTCCGTTGGAGATAAGCACCATGTCGAGTGCGCCATGTCCAATGACGGTGCGCTTGCTACGCTCAATGACTCCTGGCAAGACAGAGACACCGGATGGTGGGGAGTGATCTTCTCCATCAACATAGACGTTGATGTCGGAGCAGGTATCCCAGTTTTGAATAGGTGCGTTGATGGCCTTCTGGACGTCACTGCGGTTGAAGTATACATGGGCGCCAGCTGGCTCGTACTCGAAGGATCCGGGGAAACCGAGGACATCCCAAAGGACGGGGCAGGTGGTGGCTACTTGGTAGATGTCCCAGCAAGGGTTGATGAGCATGATAGCGTTGTAAATATCGTCAAAAACATCGCAGCCGTCAATTGGGTAGTCATCTTGGGTGGAACCTGGTAGCTCGGATGGCAATGGCCCTGGTGGTGGGAAGGTAAGGTAGGTGTTAATGTAGTCATCATAACCGCAGGCTGCGGACTTGTTGTGGATGTCGGCTCTGAAGGTGTCGTTGAATGGGAAAAGACCGCCCCAGTAGTCGGTAAATGCCACAGCTGGAACCTGCTCTTGAATGGCGTCGTAGGAGGTGGAAGGGTCGTAGATCATCGTTGCTTCAAGGTTGAAGTACTCAGTGTCATTTTTGTTAAGCATGGCATCGGCAATGTATGGAACATAGTATCCTGCATAGGACTCTCCGGTGACGAAGACCTTACGGCCATGAAGCTCAAAGGTATCCATAAAGTTCTTCCAGAAACCCAAGAATTGATGAGCAACATCATGGTCATTCTTGGCAGTTGGGGTTCCTTGACTGAAACCAGTTCCTACTGGCTGCTCAACCCATACGACGTTCTTTGCAAGAGTTAATATGTGCTCGAGTACAGGTTGAAGGGACTTACTGTCAAGTTGGTCCAGGAGTATGGGTTAGGAACTGGAGCAAAAGTTCCGTATTGCCAGATGAAAGGTCCGTTTTCTTGTAGTATACCTTCCAAACTGGAGCATCCAGGCTGAGGATAAATCAGTACAAGTTTGATATACTCGATCAAAACAATCGGAAAGATGGCAACTTACACCTCCGTTCAACCAAATAAGAATCTCGTCATCGGCAGCTGCGTTCTCAGAAGGAAAGAACCAGAAATAAAACTCTGAAGCATTCGCCTTATCAGAAATTGGCATAAGACCAGCGTAGGACTCTCCAACGTCAAAAGTCACGTTTGGAAGAGCAGTTCCATCAACGACGTATTCTATATAGTGTTAAAGAAAGTCCATCATGGCTCTAGATTTTTGGACTCACTGGCAGTCTGATTTGTGAGGTACTTTGGTTCAGCAGAGCTGGCACGCTTTTGCATAGGCATGGACTCTGGCTCTAGTTGACGACGGGACATTCGCTCCGTTCTCTCATGATGATACTTTCCACTGCGGCCGGCATCGACGACACCAGCAGCAAGTGCAATAGCCGCAACACAAGTATTCAACCTCATCCTGAAGGGATTTATTCCAAAAGGGAAGCAATGAAAAAAATCACAGGAGATAGGAGCTCTTAAGGAGGGAAAGAATAAAAGAGCGAGCAATTATTGTGCTTGAAACATCAAACATATGGGGAGCAGCAGGTAATATATAGAGCATTTGATGGACCAGGAGCAGGGGCCTAAAGAAAGAACATTGGGCATGCAGACCCATAAAGACTATTGTTGTTTTCGCCTTCGCCTTTGGCCATAGTCTGGACTTGGTGAATGAGTGATAAACGGGTACCTTACTTTAGTGTAACTACTATCTTACATGTACTCTGTACATACGAACGATGGAAGTCGCCGCGATAGCTCAACGATGACGACTGGGACAGGCAATGAATGAATAGACAAGGAGCATTTTGGTGTGCATCTGGGGTGCGTTGCCTGTTAAGACCCCCGATGTACTGTTCTCAGACCAATGGTCGGGGTTCCCGCAGGGTGGGGATTCGATATCCCATGCTATCGAGGTCTATACCCGGTCGCCTCCTGGGAAGCCATACGACACCTCGTCGGAGCACCGCCCACAAAAATGACAGGACCTGTAATAAGTCCGTTGCGTGTTGTATTGTTCATACACAATATTGATTCACAGTGTTGTGCATGTGTCTACCACTGCCGCTGACTGATAGCAAGAAACTGCACGAGGAGTATTATCAGAAGAATCCAATAGATCATACTTGTCTCATTCCGCAGTTAGGGAGTTTGTGTAAAGTCGCACACAAACAGAACCACCATGTACATACATATATGCCTGTTACCGTCGGCGTGACAAGACAGTCGTCACTCGACTAAGCCATATCGTCAGGTCGGTCTTTGCAAGTGCACCGAAGTCCAACTTCGACTTCCTTGCTGGAGAAAAATGTCGCATGCACTATCTAGAAATGGTAGCCGGGCACTGGGCTTCATACGACCTGTACCCAAGCGAGGTGAATCATGTCCATAAATCAAAGCCGAGGGTCGTTCCTTTGTACAGGCATGCAGTCCGTACTGTGTACAAATCGATACAAGTATACTTTGGACGTTGGGCGGCTAATAACGCTATGCATGAGATCGAAGAGTGGTGCAAGATTAGATTTTCTGGCAGAGCATGAAGCCATGGATTCTGTTGGCGCATGGAACACGACGGTGGGTGTGGATGTGGATGTGGATGTGCATGATCAGCATCGGCATCGAAATCAACAATGTAGCGATGGAGAGAGTGTGGAATTGAATGATATGAGAAAGTATTCTTCTGCCTTCGTATGGATACTTTAGCAATGAGTTTGGGTCGTGTATGTGCCTTTGTCACCTGCTACATCGAGCACTAGTCTATGAATTAAGCTATGTTTTCCAAGACACGCTGGGATAGCGAGCGACCAAAACTCCGCTGTATGGGCTACCAAGTCGGCGCGCGTTGGCTCCCTCCACAAACATCTGTTAGTCAACAGATAGAGATAGGATGCTCGGAAACAAAGGCTTATTCACAACAACGCGCGATCAAGATCGGATGCTGTATCGCCTGCTATTCGAGGAATATTCCCAGACCAGTGGAATTTGAAATCCCCTTCATCAAACGCCATGAGGTGAGGACCAGTAACCCGCCAAAGCCAGAAGGACAATTCCAAATGGCCTTCCCTTCAGACTCGCCGTTGTCTCGCTCCGCCGCCTAATTGGTAGACCTTCCGCGCGCGACGAGATTACAGTGACCCAGGAAACAGAATAGGAATTCTTGTGGAAGGCGGGCGGAACTTGAGAAGGTACGCCGGCTTGGCGGGCTCCAGTCGAAATGATATGCATAGCTGCTGGCGATGCTTCGGGCAGGTCAGAGGGGCTTTGAGGCTCAATTAAGGTAATAAGGTATATGTACGGTGAGTCGGTGTTCGTCTCGTCTCTCAACTGGTTCCAGCTGTGGGCGACAAGCCACATTGCACATCATTTGATAATATGTCGGATTATTACTCATGTCTACTACCGATTGGCTCCTCTGGCCGCCGTTGCTGGCCGCATCAAACTTCATATTTGTCGTGAGAATCTCGGGGGCTTTGGAATCTTTTGCAAGCGCTGCTTCAGGTATATCTGAAATTGTTATGACATTGCTAATACGAAGGTCAATATGAGAGTGGTGGATTTTGCTATATTTTTGAGTGCTGGGTCATATATTGATACTTTGGAATCCTTGTCTATAATATACTCAATAGATTCGTCATCAATAACGCCAAAACATTTTTCCTGGTGCTTGAGGGGCCATTATAGTACGATTGCCTTACGTCTCTCTCCGCGTTTACAGGTTGTATCTGTGCATATACCGGATTTTTTAAGAGTCGGGGTCAAGCGTTTTCATGTTTACTCCGTCATTTTTTTTATTACTAAGACATCCGAAGCAATATATGCTTCGTGGCAAATGCGACGAACTCCCAAGAGGAAAATGACAAGGTAGAATAGTGTAATTGATTTTAAAAATGCATAAAGCAAGTGCCAAGCTCTTAAAAACCAATAGAATCCTGTTCCCCTCCAATGTTCGGGTTCCGGCATCTGCGAGGAATACATTCTTCCTAGCTCTTGCGAAATATAATCACAATTGCATTTTTATTTACAGTGAGTAAAGCTTTGTGTGTGCCAAGCATTGTTGTCCAAGTAGCAACTGCAAACTACATTCGCAAGTATACATAAGTGAGATTAAGTTGTACAGAAATTCAAGTACAGTCTCGAAAGGGATAAGCTTATATGTGTTTTTGCCTCGTCACCTTCTATGTAAGACAAGTCTGCATTGCAGTCTAGTCCAAATTTATTTTGACCTGCCCTCAATACTGAGAACTTCTAGAACACAGCAAACTTTCCGCTGAAAATGATATAAATTTGGCCTGAGCATGTAGTCTTTTCTTTCATTTCACATTTGATCTGTGTTGTTTGAAAGGACACACATTTTAACACAAGCTAAGTAGATTCACATCTCTTGGCTACTGACAGTAATATTATCATCGTCGATAGCCTTTTTGTCACTATTTCTGGGGGTTGCAAACCAATGGCCTTTCTACATCCCCGGTAGTCTCTACATATATTTGATATCAAATCAGTTGACAAAATAAGAGTCTATTAAAACAGTTCCTTAAACTACACACACTCTCCTCATTACCACATATATAAGAGAACGGAATGAAAGGAAAAACAAGTCATAAACTCTAAAAATTACAAATGGTTATATACGTAATACACATCAGGTATGATCACCTCATCAATTCGTAACAGCGCGAACAGCTTGTAAAAGCAGTCCAAACATAAGTCCCCGCGCGACCACCTCCACCTGCAGGCAGTCGAAGACTCTGCCGAGCGCTTCTCCCGTGGCAGCCTGGCCCATGACACCCGTCAAGGCAGCCGGTACTCCCCTCTCAATGAGCAGTTTGCGCGCTTTGATCCTTAGCTTCTCCTTCTCTTCCAGGCTCATTTCTGCGGGCCATTCTGCAAGTTCTTCTTCCGTGGGCATAGTGTTTTGGCGCAGCTTACGGAGATGCGAGGCAATGCCTGCATCATTGGTGTTAGAAGTAATGATGGAGTCTTGAATGAGGGATTGGATGGAGTTGAGCGAGGGATTGCCTGGTCGGAGGAGGAAGGTCTTTGCGGCGTTCAGGAGTGTACGTCTGATGTTCCAAGCTGAGGAGAGGGTATATAGTTCATTGATAACAGCAAAAAGAAGTTCCACTGCGACGGAAGTCTCCTGCTCGGAAAGAGGAGTTGATTCTTTCCGTGGCTTTGGTACAGAAGTTGGCATGATGGATGAGCGTCGCGACGTAGACACCGATGGCCTGCGATTTGGTGAACCATTGGAAAGTACTGTACTGATAGAATTTCGAGGCGGTGAGAATGCGTCGTTCATGTAGTCATCTGGCATATCTGTTGGTGGTGGAGGCAATCGAATCTCCTCTGATTCTCTTGTACTTATTGGAGAAGCAAGAATTGATCTTGCCGGGCCTCGACTTGGGTCTCGACTATGGGCTGCACTACCGCGTCCACTTATCGATGATCTTTCCGACCGGGTAGGAATTTTTGTCAAATCGTTGTCAGTAACTTCTGCGATGGAGCTGTAGCTAGGTTTGCGTTCCATAGGTGAAATCTTGGTAGGTTGTGTTTGAACAACGGATGATGAGACCATTCGTAGACTATCTTCACTGTCACGGCCTCGGCGAGAACCACTGAGTGAAGTTACGCTGTCAATTCTGGACAAAGTAGATGTTGAGTTCCGTCCTGCGGAGATGGATCCGGATGGATTTACAGGTGGTGCTTTTTTCTGGACAGGTGCTCCAATGTTGCCAATTTGGCCAAAAACTCCAGTGACGCCTCCGAGGATAGCCTTGCCTCCCTCAGCTACACCTTTTGGAGCATTGCTCATAGCATCCAGCATCCCCTTTCCCATGTTCTCAATCGCTCCAGGAAATCCTGCTTTCGAGCCTGGACTTTGCATATTTCCCTGGTCCTTTTCAAGAAACCGTTTCATGCCTTCACTTTCTGCCAACGGTTGATACCAACAAGCATCTCTTAGATAACGTTCAAGCTCGCCTCGCAAAGACGGTTTGGTATGACTTTTCCAATTGGGAAGCATACTGTGTTGTTCTGTAAATGCTGTAACACCTGATATACTTGCAATTCGTCTTAGAACTTCATGCAATGACTCGAAGTCATTATATCTACGTACGATCATCCATCCAGGGTGATGGGAAGATTCTGGCTCGATCTGAACTAGATAGTCGCCAGTGGGTTTGCTTCGTATTTTCCCTTTGTCAGAGGCAATCGAGTCATCATGGATGATAATATTGGCATTGTGAAGCGTAAGTGGTGGTGGAATATTCGGGGTCGTAGTTGGAGACTGCAATGCTGTTAATTGTTTTGGAGGGACGATCTGATCGAAGCTTGTAAAGGTTTTGGTTGTTTTGGTTGTTTTGGTTGTTTTGGTTGTATTAGATGTATTTGTAGGGCTCTGTGGTGATGATTGATTTGACTCGATATGACCATTTGATGTTCCATCGGTGTGAACATTGCTATCCATAGAGTACTCGGTCTTGTTTTTAGGTGTCATTGGTTCTTCAGCTGTTTGAACCTCACGTAGCTTCTTGGCATCTTCTTCAGCTATGAGCATACTGAGTCTCTTAGCTTCGGCCATTGCATTTTCCATGGCTTCTTCCGCACTACTGAGCCTCTTTTTGTGTTTCTGTGCTTCATTTCTCTTAACTCTTTCAACATCTAATGAAGACTTCGGCTTTGCAAGCCCTACATTGCCGACATTTCCATCGATATCATCTGCAGGCGCAGATCCCATACCAACATCGATAGCATGTATGATCTTGGGTTCACCCTCCTCAAGTAAATGCACTATCCAGCCGTTGATCCATTCGGGCTTGGAGCAACTCTTCAGACTCATTTCCAGGACAACACCCGCCATAATTTCTCTGAGGAATGCCTTAGCAGGATTACAGTTGTATGTCGACTTCTCCAGGAAGTTTTGTAGGATGTCTTCGGCCACCATCTTGAACTTTTTCTTTTGTTGTTTCTCGTTCAGTACGTTGGCGAGATTGGAATCTGGATTGGCAGCAAGATATTCGTGAACCACTTCCGCAGGAATACTCGTAGAAGATGATGCTGCAAATGCACTGGATAATTCGTTGAGAAACACGATGACAATCGAGGTCGAATTGGTCATGAAATCGAGGAATGTGTCGGCTGGCCGCTTTCTAGAGAGATGCGATGAGACGGACAATAAGAAATTCGTAAAGACTTGTCGACAGGTTGCTGGAAATGACTGGTCGGACGGTAAAATTGGGCTATACCACCACTTCACATAGTCTCGGATGACAGCATCGACAAGATCGTTGAGCGCAGTTGCTGTCTCTGGCTGGAAACCCTCAAATCCTCGACCACTGATTGCGCCTTCTTGCGCCTCATCGTCGTCCTCGGTGGTGGCTTTCTTTGAATCCCTCCAATCTAGCACACGCTTCATGATATCAATTCCCTTCTCTGTGCGTGCATTTTCTACAGCCCCGGCGAGGTTTCTAGTAGCTTGACCTTCCCACGCAGCATGAAGCACCACCCCGCCCAATGCGCCCATCAAGACCAATCCAACTCTCCCCAAAACAAAATATGTACATGCCGCTAGACCAACAGCGATTCCACTGAGGGTTTCATTGGTGGCTGAGGACAAAAACCGCAGGGCTTGTGTGGTAAAGTCTTCGGAGTATTTGGAAGCGTCATGCTGAGGTGTCGTCGGCGCTTGCGCCGGTGTGGATTGTTCTTGCTGCTGGTCATCCACTTCCATCTTTTCGGTGTCTCAATATGATTGCAACATTGGACAAGAGCCCAGTGTTCCTCTATGTAATAAGTCTGCGATTTGTATAATATTTGTGTTGCTCGTTAAGCTTGGCGTCTGGGGTTGTGCAGTTTACATATCTGAGTCCAGAGCACTCCGTACCCCAGATCCTACTCCTTAGTTAATGCCACAATTAATTACAGCACGTGCCACTTCGCGTCTCTCGCACTCTCTCGCGTTGTTCGCAACTGACGCGTATTAATAGCAACTGGGGACAATCAACCCACATAAATCTCAAGAAGGAACATCGGCATAATTTCTTCGTCTTTCTGTGATCGTCATTGTGTAAGTACATCATTTCCATCAATAATCGGGTTCTTTCAGTTGTACATATGTTATTCACCTTACATAAAATACTCGGGCTATATTTACTTTGCACAATTCCATCATATGACGCATTTGTTTGTACGATGGTTATGGTGAATCCACATCCATCACGAAATATGGATCTTCAACATAGCAAGGAACCCTTGCAATTCCAAAACGGCTTCAATCACTTCCGCCAGTATCAAACTTCGAACATCGAACTAACAATAACATCAGGAAGCCATAGCTATCAGCTCTAGAATCCAACGTTGTCTCAGCACACATAGATCATCAGCCCGCATTAACGTCAGAATGCCACGAGGTCGCAAGCGCAGTATTGATGAAACCAATGCAGACTATGGAAGTGACGGAGGCTTTGTAGAACAAGATGGTGATGAGAGACCAAAGAAGAAGGCTACCAAGCCTGTCAAATCTGCAAATCCCTCAGCCTCAAAGAAGAAAGAGGAGGAAGAATTTTGGGAGGTAAAATTTATCATGATCAAAGATTGAAGATATGCTAATTGTATGCTAGTTGACCAAACCTGGTGCCAAAGCACCAAAGCGAGTTACAATCTCGGATTTCAAAGGGAACAAATACGTTGGAATCCGAGAGTTCTACGAAAAAGATGATGAGTATCTTCCAGGCAAAAAAGTATGTGGGAGCCACCATACTTGGCGGTGCATTACCTAACTCATCGATAGGGCATCTCTTTGAACATTGATCAGTACAAAGAATTCATCAAACATATTCCAGCCATTAACGCAGCAATCCGTGAACAAGGTTTCGAGGTAGATGATGTGGAGGATGCTGGCGAGAAAGGCGAGGTCTCAGCGAAGGAGGTCAAATCAAGCAAAGCCAAGAAATCCAATATTGATACCACCAGCGATGAAGATGGAGAATGATCTTTATAACATAATAGGGATGATAGATCAGTGTTTATGAGAGTGGTATTTCGTTAATGGTCGTTCAATGGGCCGATGATTGATGAAAAGAATGTATCTTAGTTGAATGGAAATGAATAGTACCAGGTTCTATAACAAGCACTGACATTGTTCTGTAAACAACTGAAAGAAAACAAACGAAGTGAATATTTCTATCCTTTTCTAAGGTATCATGTTGTGAGTAGACTTTCTCAGTGCACAGCAGCACTGACAGCTTTTGCTAACACCCAAGCAAAGCCACATCTAATCAAGTACATCTCGGCGTCAAGTATTTGAACCATTCCAAAAGCAATGTAGTCACTAACAAGGACCTTCAGCGTTTCCATCATATAACTCTTCTGCTCAGCATCTACACATTCCGACAATACAAATCCATCCATAGCAGATAGCCGAAAGTTCCTTATATCCTTCTTGCTGGTCGGTTCGTGCACAGGCTCCTGTTTTCCAGGAACTGGGATTCGAGGGGGCAATTGGCGCAACTTCTGAATAGCTTGGAAGGCGTAGAAAGATATGCGACTACTGGTATCCTGCGTTGGTAAGGGGGTCCTAATGATGAGTTTTGGTAACAAAGAGGGATTTGAGAGGTATATTGTCTGATTATCGATGAACTCGCTGGAGAAAGCCTCCAAATCATGTGCATAGTGCACGAATCTTGTATAGAACAAAGGACTAAGCACGTTGAAATCGAGATCGGTAACCTGATTCGGGTGCAATTGAACAGATGGTGAAGTCATGATCTCAGGCTCGAAGTCTCGGATCCCAGCAGCTGTATAACGCACTTGTATGGGAGTCTCGGCAACTTCTACAAGATGTCGAAGGTAGGAACGGAAATGTGTCTCTAGGAGCTGCTCACTGTGGTTTGCGTGTCGAGGTAGACTGTTGACACGAACTTCTGGTCTGAACCATACATGTAGTTTGCGCTTGAAGAATAACCTCCCAGCTTCGCGCACAATTCGGGGAAACGTGACAAACCCAACCCACCAATATGATGCGATGAAATGCATTCTTTGCAAGAAAGAAAGACTTGCCGGATCAATTGCGATTCCAGATGAGAAGATTCGAGCAACCAGCTTGGGATGGTCCTTTGAAGAGGATAGGGTAATCGTATTATCGATAGGTCCTGTCCCGGTCATCGAAGGATATAGGGGATCATATGTTACAAGAGAATAGGTTCCTTTTCTTGAATTGAAAGGGGAAACATGGAAATCCTTACTCCAAGAGTTTGTAAATCTAGTTGGCTTTCTCGAAAGAAGATTCAAGTTAGATAGTTCACGTGCATCTCCTTGGATTCTAAGATCCTCCAAATCGATATTGGTTTCCTCTAGCTTGGACACATTTTCGACCTCGTTCTCTGCTGGCTTTAAAAAATACATATGTCTTTCGTCAAAAGTATTATTGACTTCTAGGATCATGGCAGAGAGCTCCTTCTTGGTCGAGTATAAATACCAAAATGACACTGGATTGAAGGAGTAGCCAAAGAATTTAGGAGCAGTGACCAAATAGGCGTAAGGATAATCTTGAGGGGAGATATCCTAATAAAATCAGTACCTGTGTCGCTTTGTACTGGCGTTTGATTCATACCTGACTTTCCAAATACCTCCTCAATTTTCCATCCAGACCAAGCCATTCAAGTCCACGGTCCAAATAATCCGCTGCATCAACAGTATACCAGCTACTAGGTGATATGTCCGATTTTTCTGACAGCATAGCGTTTGAAGAGCCGTTCCATCTTATAGGAATTCCAGCTTGCAGATATGAATACGCAAAAGAGTGTTTCTTTGGGAAGAAGCGTGTATGTGTCGTTTGACATGGGATCAGTAGAGGCTTTCCAGCCTGCTCATCCTTTCCGTTGACTGGTAAGGGTTTTGCGTTCTTCTTGGTCAGGTGATTCTTTGTAAAGCTGGTGAAGAGTACCGCGATTATTACACCTATTGTAACGGACTTGGTATGATCGGTAAGCAAAGGTGCATAATTCAATGTCGTGAACACAGCCACCAGAGTGAGATCTCTGTTATCAGTAAGACCATAATGATAGGTCAGTGGTAATAGAGCGCAAGCAAAGTATGGCCACAACGATTGCAAAAGTACGGAGAGTGACATGAGAAAGGTCTATGAACAAATAATGTATATACGCAGAGAATTATTAACACCAGCAAATTGTATTTATAAATGTAACATGATGAGTATGCGAGTTTTCGAGTTGCTCAAACACTGAATAATGAGGCCATCATCATCATAGCGACGCATTCCGCCCTACCGTACTACTAGAAGCCGACAGACATCATTGGAAGTGAATTCGCTTAGCGTCGTAGGCTATGAATCATTGCCTGAACAAGGGAACATTAATTGAACCCTCAGCCTTGAGCGCCAACTGCAAATCAACACACGACATCATCTTCTCACAACATCTACGATCTCAATCTCAAAACACATCACCAACAACAACCAAACCCTCACATCTACATACATACACGCACAAATATCATCACTATGGACGACTGGGATACCGTCACCAAGATCGGCAGCAAGACCCGCGGTGGCGGAGCTGCTAGAGAGACCGTTGTCCGCGGCAAGAGTGCCCTCAACGCCGCTCAGCGATCTGGAAGTGAGTTAGCACCATCGCAAGCTCTGGAAGCCTTCAACTAACAGGACCCAGATGTCACATCAGAGAAGAAGTCCTTCGGAGTAGGCAACGCAGTGAGTAGCTCACATCATGCAACCCCCCACACCCCACTAACATTTGCAAAAAGGCCACCAAGTCCGGAGTTGAGGGACAACATCTTACCAAGGTCGACCGATCAGACGATATTGTCAAGCCAAACACCGTTGGAAAGGTTGTAGGAAGCGCGATCTCGAACCGCAGACAGGAAATGGAGCCAAAGCTCACACAGAAGGATTTGGCTACTAAGTGCAACACTACACCAACCGTCGTAGCCGACTTTGAGCGAGGAACTGCCGTGCCAGATCAGAAGGTACTGGCTGCCATGGAGAGAGTTTTGGGCATCAAGCTGAGAGGAAGCGATATCGGGGCACCAAGATTCGGTCCTAAGAAGAAGTAAACTGATTTTCTTTCTTTGATTGGCTGGGTTGGATTTTCTGGGTTTGGCACGTTATGGAGTGGTTGGGTTATTCAGTTACGGTACGCCGAGCGTTGAATTGCCACTCTTTTGGGACAAGTCTCAAATACTTTCACAATGTTAGATGAGCATGCACTTCGAGCAGTAGATGAGAGTAAAAACAAGCATTTCATTCATAGCCTTTAGGCTTTGGGTATCCAGATACGCACTCTATCATGCAACCGTAACGCTATACAAACACTGTCCCATATCCAACTAAAACGCTCTAACCCAAATGCTATGCAACAATGTCTTATACCAATGCACCCAATATCCAACGCTATGCAATTATTCATTTCGAAACAGCTCCCTTGATTCTCTCCTTTATATCATCATCCTTCGGCCTGGCATCCCTATCCACAACAATGGCATCCATTTTACCAATTTTCACAAGCTTTATCCAATCCGGAGCAATTTCATTGGCAAGCAGATTTATGCACGCATTCCCTTCGTCCTTCGAAATTGGCGTCTTGAAAGAGTCCTTCAACTTCTGGAGTAGCGTGGGAACAGTGAAAGAAACTCGTTGTTGGCCAGCTGATCCAGAAGTACTAAGCACTGCAACGACAGATACTACCTCCTCAAGTCGACACAACGCTGATTTCCTACCCAATTCCGCCTTTGTAGGCGCTGCAGGGAGTTTGGATTGGTGCAGTTGCTTGGCACGTAGTCTCTCGAGCAAGGTGGATGAACGTTTCAACGCATGGCGAGGCTGTTGATCGATCGATACAGTCTCCTTTCCTTCCGCACATGCCGCCTTGGTCTTCAGTATGAATCCGGAACGCATGTCCTCAAGTCTTCTTTGGCCTTTAGCAAGCAGAGGTGACATCTTGACAAGAGAAGCACAGGTAGTGATAGATTCCAATGGCAAATCTTCAATGAAATCCTTCACTTCTCCAGCTTTATCCGTGCTCTTGTTCCATATTTTCTTCAGTCCAAGGGTGTATGTCGCGTTCATCGCCTGTTCGTCCAGAGGTTTTGCCATCTTCCCACTCCTGCCCAACCCCCCTCTTATTTCAATACATATTTTCCCATGCCCATAATCTGATAGACTTAAAATTGAGCTGTGCTTTGGTGGAGTTTTCGAATTGTCCTTCGCATCAGAAGAATTCAGGACACCAAGAGCCCTTCTAATATCCTCAAGCGTCACGCTCCGCTTCCCCCAAGCCCTCGCTATGTTGGGAAGTAATAATCTGAGATCAGCGGGAGTATGGGTGCCATTATGCGCATAGTGAAGCGATAACGCAGTGAGGAAAGCCGAATGAAGATTGATTAAATCATAAAGCTCTTCGGGGAATTCATTTGATGGAGGTTCCTCAATAATGGTATCGCATGTTGTACCGATGTCTAATTTTGATGATGTTTCTGAAGCCAAAGGTGATGCCTGAGCCTTTGAAAGAAACAGTTTGTCCAAGAGAGTTCTTGCGCCTTTCGTAGGGGTCGAAGTAGGAGTTGATGCATTGCTGGTAATCGGCTTCTGAGGCGTCTGCGGTATTTTCGAAGGATCATATGAGCGCCTCGTAGCAGGCAAAGGTCGAATTGGCCTCTCTACACATGGAAGCGTAGCTGTAATTGAGGCGGACTTGACATTTGCAGGAGAATCCAAATCCATCGCACTAGCAGAAACCAATTTTCTTTTCCTGCTAGATCCATCTACTTCAGCTGAGATAACCTCCCCTCCCAATTCCACATTCGAAGTCTTGCTCAAGACATCCTTCCCAGCAACCTGCGGCTTCGACACACGCGTAAACATATCTAGTCCGCGTGGCTGGCTCCTCTCGGGCGCTGCCACTCTTCTTCTCTTAGCAGCCTGCATCCTCGTCGATGGAACCTGTCGAACAATAAAATAAAACCTGGCTTAAAATGAAGCAAAAGCTATGGTGGTATGATTAATGGTCGTGGGTATTGTAAGAAACTCGAAAGACGCGTTCTTTCGCGTAAAGTGGTTTTTGACGCGTCGGGCGGTAGTTTAGGCGCGGCGTCTCGCGTTCGTGCCTGCTGCGTGATGATGTTTAAAGGTTCGGATAGAGTGAGTATTAATCTTAGACGGAACAAAGAAGTGAAGAGGTGTAGTGATTCATATATGAACACATGTGATGGATTTTGCTGGATTTGCGGATCTGTATTCAGGATTTGTTTTGGTGGTTTTTTAGTCTCTGGTAAGAAGTGGGGACAGTAATTTCGCAGTCTATACTCTTGACAACGAAGACGACTTCTAGTGATGAGTGAACAAGGCTTGAGGTTATTTCATGTATTGAGAAGTAAAGAGATGTTCTTGAGATGTATTACTATGTACTTTGACGGTCAAGGAGAGTCAACAATACCACTTGTGATTAAGTAGGTCTGCTCATCACGGGCCTCAAAAACGGTTGGCCTGGCTACCAGCGGCCAGGTAAAACATGGTCATGCGCGCTACACCGATCATCTGGGTATCTATTTTATATTCGCACATTCTACACTATATTTCCTTTAAAGGCCACCTGCGGGTGGCTCATAAGGGTGGATTAACATGTCACTGAACTTCTCCAAGCGCTCCTTTCCTCTAACCTCCTCTACAAGCAATGGCATCTTGACGACATTGAATTCGTCGTACAATTCTTCGATCTGCTCCAAGTATTTCTTCTGCATCTTTCTTCGGGCATTGCATTGGTCGCAATCGCTGCCTTTCTTGGGGAAAAGCAGCTGATTGACCACAATGCAGTGTGTGTCGATGTTGTAGCTTGCCAACTCCTGAATCATTCTTTCTGTCTCATAGAGCGACAAGAACTCTGGGATACAGACACAGACAAATGTTGTTAGAGCCTCATCCTTAAATTGTGTATTGACCTCGCTGATGGTCTCGCGCAATGATTCTAATTTCTCCATCATCTCTGGGAGGTTGGCACCGTTAGGGAGGCCACCTTGTGCACCCAAAATTCCGTTCAGCATTGGACCGAACTGGTTTGAAAGCTGGGAGATCTTGGCCAAGGCCTTTTCGAGGACCGTAGGGAATTGTAAGAATCGGAGAGTGTGGCCAGTTGGCGCAGTATCGAAGATAATGGTTTCGTAAGATAGCGACTTGACTTGCTTAAGGACCTCTGCGAACGACATGGCCTCATCGATACCTGGAATCTGGGCGACAGTCAGTGATTTGCAATGACTATAAATTTAAAGCTTATACTCACAGCAAATGCCAAATCTTGCATCATGCCTCCCATGCCTCCAGCAGGCTCTTGTCCACCCTCCTCGCCATTGCCGGCCAAAAGCTCCTGGATGCTACCATTTGGATCAATCTCCATGGCGCTCAAGTTGGTGAAGCCATCAATCAACCGGGCCTCCTTGCCGAACTTTTGAGAGAAAGCATCGGACAAGTTGTGCGCTGGGTCGGTAGAGATGAGCAGTACAGAGCGGCGAACCTTTGCCAGCTGAATGGCAAGAGAACAGGAGGTGGTGGTCTTTCCTACACCTCCCTTACCACCGACAAAGATCCATCGGAGGGTCTTCTGATCGAGGATGGATTGGAGAGTGGGCTCGAGGACATCGTCGTCCGTGTTGATAATGGCGGTAGACATTTTGATATATGTCTTGGGAAATGTACCAAACTGAATGCTTTGATCAGAAATCCAAAAGAAATGGTGAGAATGTGGCCGAGGTGAAGTACGTAGTCCAATAAATCAAGGCTGCGAGGCTGAAGACCAAATCGGGGTGAGCTTCTCCAATGTTCTCGAAGCTCAACCGCCAAACTGGCCCCTAGGATGCTAGCGGCCGCTCACCCATGTCATTTAGAGAACCCCACGAACAGCTTCATTGTTCGTAGATTCTGATAGTGTTAATAGTGCTCGTCTACTAAATTAATAACAGAGTATGAGCTCCAAATTTCAAAATATCAAAATATCAAAATATCAGGAAAGAATATCGAGCTTCACTTTGCAAGTCACAATTTGAGCTGGTTGCATTGAAGATGGCGATGCGGGGTCAAGGCTGAACTATGAGGCTGAGGACAATCGGCCAACTCCGATATGCGATGAGATAGAGGACGTCGACGATGAGAAACTCAGAACATAAACTTCTCCACAAACCCAACCATTTATCGATCTCTTGAATTCCTTATATACCATCTCTATTCCTTCTTGCCCTGGGCAATTGCCAAACCTTACTCCAAAATCTATGCACAACAGCACTGCCCGCTTAAACGCCATAGCCTCCCACCTTACACCCCAGCCGGCAAAAATGGCCTCCACAACCCGCGACCCAATAACCTGCCACGTCCTTGACACAGTTCGTGGACGACCGGGTGCCAATATCTCAGTCATCCTCACATCACACTCCAACGTTTCTCCTTCGGCGACTTTTAGTGCGGAGACAAATTCCGACGGACGGGTGAGCAACTGGACACAAACCGGGAGCGCGAGCATTGCAGAGGTGTTTGCGGAGGCGAAGGGTGGAAACATGGTATGGAGCTTAAAGTTCGATACGGGGAAGTACTATGGCGAGGGGAATACATTTTGGCCGGAGGTTGAGTTAAGGTTCTTCGTTAAGGAAGGGGAGCATTACCATGTACCGCTGTTGTTGGGACCATGGAGTTATACTACATACCGTGGCAGTTAGATGGGAAACCCAGGAATCAAATTATGGCTGATAATATGGGTGTTTGGGAGGACATGTGCACAATTGTTGTGGATGATGAGGGCGTTCATTTATTGTGAAAGCCCCATATATTGTGCACATGAGTAAGCTATCGATCATCGTCACAATCCAATTCTACCTCACCAATCAGCATAATTGGCATTCAAGATTTGGAAGGAGGAATTCGAGAGAATTTATGATATCAGACATGTCAAGCTCAAAGACAAATAATCACAACAATGATAACTAAAAACATTATATATATATAAATCCATGCATTGCATACAGAACTTAGATCAACGCACCATACCAACCAGGCTCCAGCCATTCCATTTTCAGTTTCCGCCGTCAAACCAATCCGCCCAAAGCGCCGTCATCCCAATCCGCCATCCTCGGCATGAGCCTTCATCTAAAGATTCCTTGAAAACTAACAGGACAAAACCACGCTCTGAGATTGATATTAAGAAAAAAAACAAAAAATTGTGTGCAAGTCATGTACGGGAGATGTAAACCATAAAAAAACTCTATAAGCAAATCGAGACAAATAAGAAGAGAGAATTGGTCCAGGCGTGCTAATGTTTTGCTGAGGAGCGGAGGATGTTCAAGTCCAAGATTTGAAGTTGGTAGCATCTGCTTCTTAACAGATACAAAGATAAGCTTTTATGTGACTGTACGTATGTCGACAGGTACTTTTGAGGAGAGCTAGTAAGTGAAAGATTGATCAAACAGCCATCCCATCTAGAGGCTTAAGAGAGTAAGTAGAGAACAAGGTGATATAACTCATTTTGTGTGAGAAGAAGCCAAGTAAAGATCTTGAGAGAAACCCGAACAGGTAACTCTATCAGTGTCGGCAAAGAGAAGGCAATCATTTCATGTTTTGGTTCGTGACTTTGGGCCCACCACTAACGTCTGGCAGTATAGACGGTCCTAGCCTGCTGTGACTCTTCTATACGATAACCCCTACCCGGCTGTTGCTCCTCACTTCTGTTTGCAGGATAATGCATGTCATGGTCATGACTATGGCCATGAAGAGGTGGGTGTGGATATTGGCGTTGTGGCTGCTGCATCTGAGACTGCTGTTGTGGACCCGGGGAGTGAGAGTAATGGCCCGGCATCGCGGGTGTGCTCAGGTGTCTGTTGTGGCCATGGAACTGCTGTGGAGAATGGCCGTAGTAATGACTTTGAGGAGGCTGATTCTGAGGTCCGGGATAAGGGTTATGAACATACGGATGACCGTGGCTAGCGCGGGGTGTCATGTCAGGGTTAGACGGTGCGCGCTGGAGCTGGCTAGGAAAACCTTGGGAGGCGAGGATGTGTTGTGGTGGGGGTGGAGGGAAGTGCTGTGCTTGTGCGAAGGAGTAGTTTCCGTGGCTGTAATGAACAGCTCCCATATCAGACTGGCTTCTATGATGTGCTGGTCGTTTTGGCTCCTGGTGACTGTATGTGTGGCGTGGAGCGCTGGATGGTGCACCGAATCTATTGTCCAGCTGAGAGGCTGTTGACTGGCTTGCGCGACGTTGGGGTGTCGGAGCCGGGAGGGGAACTTGTCTTGATGAAACCGACGACGCTCTGTAATGCTGGCGAGGTGGTGCATGGTGAGGTTGGCTCTCATAAACTCGTCTGTGCTCATAGTCGTGTGGGTTTTCTTCTTGGTACTGCTCCTGGATATGCTCAAAGGCGGAACGATGAGGGATGTGTGAAGGATGACGCATGGGCATCTCTGAGGGAATGGAAGCAAGGCGTTGGCGCTGAGAAGAGGGGGAGCGTGCGAAACGATCTTCCTCGTCGAGATCTTCCATCGAGCGCTTACGCTTTTGTTGAGGCGATGCTCCTGGTCCTCCGTACATTGCGGATGCATTCCATTTTATGGGTTGACTCATACGCCGGGGTTGTGGGTTGTCGTTTCTAAGTGCTGCTCCTCCGAGAGATTGAGATCTCTTATGCACAGTTCCAACAGGCTTTCGCTTCGTATAGCCTTGGGGTGACTTTGGTTCCTCGGCGTCAAGGATGATGTTGGGTAGGATTTCGATGTCGGGGAAGGCTGAGAGGACGTCTTCTTCAATTTCAGCGTGAAGACGATCAAATATTGTCTTAATGTATTCGCTGTTGAAACCTCTACCAGTCATGTGTTGCAACCATTTTGGAACAGCAGTGGGAGGTACTGGCTCGGGTCTCTCTTCGTCATCAAGGTCCTCACTGCCTCTTCGGTCTCCGCTGGTTTTGCTCTCTTCAAGCTCGGCCAGGTCATCCAGGCGCTTCTGTTCTCGCTTTCTAACTGCTAGACCCCAGTCTTTAACGATTCCTCCCTCTCCCTTTTGTCTATTCATATCGCTCCAGTGATCCAGACGCCAGATCTGCTCTTTGATTAAGTTACACTGTAGCTTTGCATATTCCTTCTGGTTGCGATAACGGCTTCGCTGATAGTGCTTGCGACAGAAGTGAACCCATACTGATGGCGGGATTAGGCGTGTGCACATCTTGTTGCGTCCAAAAATGTGCGAGATAGCTTTACGAGGTTGTGACTCTGTGTTGCAGTTCGCAATATACATGCAAACAATACCATTCTGCGCATGTTCACCTTCAGCTTCTGGGGGCGTATCAGGAGCAGAATCTGGTGCATTCCAGGATGCTTCTGGTGATAGACGGTCTGGATGATGTGATGATGGCGGGGTTGGCTCCGGTGCTGGTCCCATAGAGGGCATTTTCTTTGATTGTCTCCCATTAGTTCCTACAGTTGCAGCAAAATCCGGTGCTGAAATAGCTCTCTTATGGCGTAGAGTAGATGTTGATGCAGTGGTTGATGCAGATCTAGGAGTACTTGATGTAGGTCCCAGCTGCCTAGTGCTGCAGTATGTTAGATTAGCAAAGGATTTTAAAATAAAATAAAAATTACATGAGCAACCTACCCACGACGGTCCTCTGTTGGATAATTTTCTGGGTCAGGGGATCTAGTATGGCCAGATACCGATGGTCGTTTAAATAGAACTGCATCGCTTGGAGATCCAGGTCTAGACTGCTCAGGGTCATCTTGGGAAGGCGACTCCATTTCTGACGTTGAGCGAGTGCGCATGGCAGAAGGGATTGTTAAGTCTCTCGAGGCGTCACTAGGGATCTTTAGTTGAAGGCGATGCCCGGCCGCAAATGCCAAAGTGCTTAGAGAGCTTTTAGGTGAAAGATCATTAAGGACTTTCTCGGTGTCGCTCAAAGGTCCTGAAAATGGTTGGCTTGCTTGGTTCTCCTCCGGTAACTTCTGTGACTCGAGGATGCTACTGGAAGGACAAAAGCCGCTAATAGTTGATGTTGATGAATATCTTGAGTGATTGTTTGACGTAGAAGCCGATGCGAATGAAGAAAGGCTACTTCTACTGTCCGACAGTCGATGACTCGACGATACTGGTTCAGGTGATTGCTGGGCCTCATTTTGTTGACTGGCCTGATTCATAGAGGTGACTGTATACGTGGCTGTGACTGAGCCTTGAGGTTTGTGATGGCTATTAACTGGCAATGAGTAGCCTCCTGCGTCCCAAGGTGTTCGGCTGCGAGTTGGTATTGACCAATGGTCTCCCTCCTTTGGCTGGTCAACAGCCACCGAGGGTCCATTTAGGAGAGAAGTCACGTCCATGGTGAATATCTTCAAAATCCTCAAGAGTAAGATTTTTCAAGATTATGGAGTGTTGTCCAGCAAGAGGAGCAGCGTTTAGAGCTGGATCGTGAGGAATGATATGGGAATGTAGGGAGAACACTTCCAGAAAGATCCTGATGGCGGCTACGAATCGATCCGACCATTCAGCATGAATGCACAGCACTCCAGACTTTGCAGCTCTGTCGACTCCGGAAAATGGGTTCTAGGGTTCGAAAACACCTTATGGTGGCTATGCCCTTGTATTATGTGTTGTAGATCGAGGATCGTCTGAAACTCAAAAGGGCTGCAGAAGGTGAGTGTATGAGTATGTATGTCAGTAGACGGAGGACTGAGTAGACTTCGTGGAAGCAAGTACACACAGACAGTCAAGCACAGTCGACCACAACACGCACAGAACGTAACGCACAGCCAAGCGAATAGAGAGGTGAACCAAAGGTGAACCAAGGTAGACCACCCGAGTGCTTTTTGCTTGTTACAAATATTATCTGAAGGATCCGAATGGCCAGCAGACCACAGCAGACCATGCTGTATGGAACAATAAGATTATCAAACTTATCGTTGGATCGACGTTGAACGGATGCACTGACCATCCCGATTTGGCATGAAACACCTGAAACGCCAGTGTTGGATTCTTGTATCGTCTGAAAACCCTCCAAGCCTTAGATGACCCTTAGTCTAAGGGTTAACTTGAGGTCAGGTGAGCCAAGGCCAGGAATTTAGGAATATGTTTGAAAGAAATGGAGAAGAAGGATTGAATTAAGGATCGACTTCATCCAGAAGAGGAAAAGTCAGAGACGAAAGGGAGAGGATATGTGGAGAGGGAATAGACCAAACAAAAAAGTAAAAAAATAATAAAAAATAGTTTTGGGATCAAAACAATAATAGAAATAAGGATACGAAATTGTTTTTTTTTTGGGCATCTGTAGTTTGGAATGATCGAACTATTCGATACTACTTTGTGCTTGGGTTGTGCTCGTCCTCGTCCTCGTCCACACCCATGTCCTTAGATCTTGGGAGCATGGAGCACAGATGAAATCAGTCTTTTGCGGTACGAGAACTACCTCAACACCTCAAGCAATCTCAGCGATTGGGTCACGGAACTGTCATGGAACACTGCCGTGCCATTGAATTTGACAACGTCTTCAACGTACCTCTGACACTAGGTAATTCTCTCCGATCCGATGCAGCACTGGCGAACAAGGTCGAAGAGATCTCGGGGCCTACGCGTTGGCTGCGCCTTTCCCAGGATTCGAGGAGGACGGACGAATGAGAGTCCAATCGCCATTAGAACATTTGATGTGAGAAAGATAGGACGAAGGGGCAGACATCTGTCATTCAGCATCCAGCCATGTAAGGCTGCTTGTTCTTGTGCAGCAGTCAAACACACTCGTGTCTTACAGATATTGAGCAGATGAGTTGAGTTCACTCTGGTGCTCTGGGTGGTGTAGTGAAAGGGGAGTGAGTGGGTTTGGATCGATATGCCTCCCACTTCCACTCCCACGTTGAGAGACTGGCAAAGCTAGTGCAAGGAAGAGGCTACCTTATGGAAAAGACATTTCTCGACGGCGACTGGCATGATCGAATGTGAGTGCCAGCAAGTGTGTGGGCCAGAAGTGCCAGACGCCTTTCCCTTACCGTGATGCGTCGTGCAGAGGCAGAGTGTGCGCATTGAAAGCGCTGGACATGCAGAGTTTGATGTTCAGACTTCTTCCCCACACCCTTTGCGCGTCAGTTCATGCTAAGCTCTTGACTCGTCGCTTCGAGATCGGAGCCCTGTCTGATATAGACATGGGTGTGTGACGGACGAGTAGAGCGACAAGGGATATGTACGTGGAATAGAAGAATGGTTTGAAGAACATTATTGAGTAGAATTAATGGTGCACGAGAGCTGTCTGAACACAAGACGGAGCAAGCCATTATCTTCATTACCTTCTGGAAAGGCCGTCTCCGACCACCACTCATGCGTCACTTTTGTCTCCGGTAGGAGATCATGGCGGAATAATGTCTGTGTTCTGGTCGTCTGAGCCACTGGAGGGCAAAGATCTACTCAAGGGAAGAACGGGCGATCCAGATTCAAGAATGGAGAAGCAGTGAATTGTTTGTGCGCAGTCACCAGTCCAGCGCTCACTCCCCTTCTGAGCCAGCAAAGGAGGCTTGTTTTTCTTTTTCCAGCCCATTATTCGGATCGTCCACCAGTCCATCTCTCAATCCAGTTCAGTATCAGAGTTCAGACAGCCAATCATTCCAAGCAAGTCAGAAGTGTATTGCTTAGTGAAGTAGCCTTTGCTACACTAAAGTCGCTTTGACACCGCTCTTCTGCAATCCACATAAGCAGTGCAATCCGTGCTTCCTGTGCTTCCTGTGCGGTTATGTACAGTTTTTTGAGTCCAACAGTGCTCTGTAGTGTGTACAATTACTCGCAAATGCACCAACTGCATACTCGAGCGCGTGGTAGCGATCTAGAACGGACCCAACCAATTTTGGCCAGATGCAATGTCTGACCGTCAAACCCGGATAAACGCAGGTCGGTAGATCCCGAGTACCCAGGCAAACCCTTGAGGGTTGCAGCTTAAAAGGACCCGGCACTGCTGCGCTACTGGCCATTTTGTGGCCTTTTCCTTATCCTTTGTCGAAAATCGAGAAGAAAAGGCTGAGCTTTGGGTAGCTTTAGGTAGAGAAAGTTACAGTACATGCTCTGTTGCGCTGGTGTAGGCGATGCTCAAATAATGCCTGCAGCCACGCGGGACATCTGGCCGTTCAGTGCATATGCGGTGGTTTGCCCTCGAAAATACATAAATGTTGACAGATGATGTCCCCTCAAGCGTGTGCTCTGCTCAACGTGATGCTCTGGTGTCACTATATGTCAAAATGTGAATCCTAGGGTCTTGTCTGTTGTCTTGTCTTGTCTTGTCTTGTATTGTCTTGATCTTCACTCTTCTCCTCTTCTCTTTTCTAATCTAATCTATTTTGTGCTAAATTTTGATGCCAATTTGTTAGAGATATCTGATCTTATCATCTCTGGCAAGAGGGGTCTGTTTTGACCGCTGCTTTCTTCTAACACATCGATGCAGCAGTAAGCGCAAGTGAAAATTGTGGCGGCAACAGGGAGAGACCTAGTGGAGGGAATTGATGGGGAACAGAATAAAAGGAGAACTGTGAGAAACTATGAGAAACTATGAGAAACTATGAGAAGTGTACTATACGTAAATACTTACATGAAGGTACTGCATTGATTTGATGGCATGAGTTACACTATCACTGTCCGTACCTTAGTCGAGAAAATAAGGATAAGGTACAGCAGGTGTCAAGTAAGCATGGATATTAACTATACAGTTGGGTATGTAACTGAGTAAGTAGCGGTAGAACGGTAGAAAGGTAGAACGGTAGGGAGAGGAGGACTGCGTCAGGCAAAAGGTATAAGGTGTATGTATCATACCATTCAAAGCTCCTTTCGTACGAACTCCCTCTCATCCAGTGTTTCTCATGCCAGTTCTTCCTCCCCCTCCTCGCCCTCTCTCTCCCTCCCTCCCTCCATCCGTCTCCTTCTATCTCCTTCTCTCTCTCCCACCTCCAGCATAAAAGTGTTGGCATAAGGCGATGGGCAATAATAAATGGAAACGTACCTTCAGCATGTTGTGTGAGGTTGACACTCGGGGCAGTGCAGGGGTATGATTGGACTCGCTCGCCAACGCCCCACGTTTCAGGTCATGTAATGGAGTATTAGACGTTTTCGGCACTGAGCTGAATATGGTTCTTGGAGCCGGAGCATGCCTCAATTGGTCGTTGGCAGGCCCTGACCCATGGCGAAGTGCAGTTTCAGCTGATGTCTGGCTTCCGTCCCTCAACAGCCCTTTTGTGGCCGTGACAGGGGCGCCAGGACAGCAAAGGTGGAGAAAGAGAGAGAAGGGAGAGGAGAGGAGAGGAGAGGAGAAGAGGAGAATAGAGACGAGAATGTCGAAGTAAAGAGCAATGTTCATGTGGTTCGTGTGATCGTGTATGTGTATGTGTATGTATGGGATATGCGTATGTGTGCGCGTGTTTGCACTATATGGCTTATGTGTGAGTTGAAGTATGAATGTGATGCGATGTCCCTGTACAAAGTATATGTATGTACTTTGATAGCGATAATGTCAATAACCTTTGAGGAGACATGAAGTCTGGCGCCGCTCGTGCCAAAAGCATGAAATGTACTCCGTAAGGCAAGGCAGAGTAAAACATGTCTATTCGGTATGGAGGGCGGATCAATAAGGACGGGCACGACGGGGTACTACTACATACTCTCGCTCCCTCTCGACATATGTGCATACTTGCTTCTCTTCCACTACATTCAGCCATGTTCATGCTCAAATGCTCCTCCTCGAGGTCAGACCAGACTATGAATCTCAATAATAGCATAGACTACCTTAGCATTGCCTGTGTTATTATTTATTCTATTATCAGCAAAGGCACATTACCAACACCAATACATAACCACGGACCCCAAAGGCATTAAGCAAGCGGGACATCCGTTCACGCCGTCGATGGCACGAGGCACAGACGGGTCTTAGCTATCCACGGACCCATGGCGATGAAAAGGCAAGACAAAGCCACACGCGCCGTGATCCATAAAAGCTGCCCAAGAAGTCAAAATCTCAAGTGTACAGATCAGTATGTATGTAAAAATCCACAGTCTTCTGTACATCGTACATGTATGAGCAGACATACGGAGTAGACATCGTAAGGTCCGGTCCGGTACGAACAAGTCGATCGTATCCATACTCACTGTACTTGTACAGCCCGTACCGTCGCCCCCTTCTCCTACTCGAGCATATCCAAGGCCCTCAAATCGGCCATTCTCTGACAAGGGCTAAAGCATGGCGTGCAGCAGATCACCGACCGTTTCCCACAGCACATCTAAATCCCGCCCCAGCATCCCTGGACGCAACGAGTATCAAACCCACAAACCGACCGACCAGACGCCCGTGCGCACTTCACATTGACATCCGATTCCTCTCAGAATCGAACAGATACAGTAATTCATACATAGATGGCCGTATGAGTCCGTCGGCATCTTCGTCTCCCTTGTCGACGATGCTCCATTCAGTGGCCTGAGTCCGCGCATGTCAGCTCAAGGGTCAGCATCCACCAAAGAGAAAACCTTGAATGCAACGTCGACAACGGCGTTTCATCTATGCTGCTTAGCATTGATGCTATTTCACACGAAGGATTTCATCCCATCTATCTACCCCCGACAAGCTCGAAACGCGAGCATACAGCACACGGGCTTGATATATTCCAATAATATGGGAATGTATGGAGAATGCACCGTCTAGAGTACAGTGTTGAGTGATATATAAGGAATTAATAAGTAGAAGTGCGTCCACCGCTACTCTGAGTCTCTGCAATCCCCATGGCGTTGCGTACGGAGTGCTCCATCGTACCAGAGGTTTATTGTTTACTTTACTATACTTGACTTTACTCTACTTTACTTTTCTACCTCGCCTTGCGTTGCCCTGCGTTGCCTCACTCATGACAAGTAACCAGAGTGTGTGGGATACAGTACAAGTCATTTCCATGCACGAACGACGCGAATACCAACTTGTTGTCCACCGCTATCTGCCATGCCATGCCATGCTGATGCCACGCTACAGTATGCCATGCTATGCCCGCAACAGAGGATCCGTTTCCCTGCTTCATCACGTCTTTGTGTGCCTACAACCGTCACATCCCAGCACCCCTGTTCTTTCCTCATGATCCCCTCGCTCGGCACATCCGCTTGCCCCTCGAGATTACAATGCCTTGTTATATTCGTTGGCAACTTGGTAGATAGGCAAGTTGGTCTTCGCACGTGATTGGGTGCCAGCAGATATCCTTCAATCAATTAATGTACCTTACCTTACCTTACCTCACGTACCTACAGCTCACAGGCCCGAGGCCTCATATGTAGGTACCTTATGTGAGAATATTAATTTGTGACAGAAATCGCTGATTCAGCTTGATAATCAGTGCTTCGTAGAGTGAGATTTGTAGACTGGACCAGATATTCGGGTCGGACATGACAAAATTACATTATCGTACCACTTTTCCTCACTGCTTCTTACATGTAATTCACACGGGCATAACCAGAGGCAAGTCTGGGTTTTCAAAGATTTCTGGGACAGTCTACTACTGTCATCTAACTGTCTATCCTATGATAGCCACAAAGCTTACTCCTTCACACAACCACGACGCCTGTATTGAAAATAAAATATAAAAAAAACTTAGTAAAAACTCCCTCCCTATGGTCATATGCAATTTTACAAAAAAGCCCACTCCAATTCCTTACTTCATAGTCAGCAGAGCTAAAGCTCAAGCTCAATACCTAAATCAATAGCACCTATGATATCATCATCCATGAGCGGACGATGAATCGTAGGAATGCCCTTCTTATCCGTAGCCTGCTGGAGCTTGGCAATGTGCGGAAGTGGTGAGGCAGTTTTAGCAGTGAGCGTTGGAGTATTGGCGGAAGGAGTGCTGGCGCCGCTGTCACCCTCCTTCTTAGTGCTATCGTTGACATCGTATTTGAACTTGGCCTTGGTCTTGACACGTCTGGAGTGATCCTCGACAACAATCTCACCACGTGCGATAGCAGCTTCGGTCTGGCGAGCAGCACGACGCTCATTGATCTGAGCTTGACGAATCTCCTGGACGTTCTTTCTGCGATTCTCACGGTTAAGTGCCGCGAGTCTTTCCTGCTCCGACAACTTGCCTGTCGTCTTACGTGGTGTAGAGAGGGAGGTGCCGTGAGCAAGCTTTGGACCATCAAGAGCTTCGAGCTCCTCTGTGAGTCGAGCAACATCTTCATCTTCACCACGTGCTTTGGCTTCCTTGAGGAGATTGGTAATACGGTTGCGCTCGATTGGGAGAAACCTGGCTGTCAAAGCACCCGAACGCCTTAACTTGGCTTGAAGTTCCTCTTCGGTCCAAGAGCGGTTGACAAGGTTGTTAATATCAGTGATCTTGTTGACCAACTTGATCTTTGGCGGCAAAGTGACGTTTTCGCCCTTGCAGACGGTCTCGTAACGGTTGTATTCTCTCTAAATGGCTTGTTAGTTAACTGGAAAGTGAAGATGGTGGGTTAAACTTACTTCAGTGAATGGTGCATCCGAGCACATAATAAATGACCACTCTTTCTCGGCTTTGCCGTGAGCAACACGAGCATATTGGTTGGTTTGGAACTTCTTGCCATTCGCCGACTCCATGGCATATGGACGACCTTCCGAAAAACCCTTGATGACCGCCATTCTGTAGATATTTTGGTGGCTCTCTGGATCCTTGCCAACGCATACACGTACATAGCAGCCAGTAATGGCCTCTTCGAAACCAGGATAGAAGCAGACCAATGCAAAGCGAGTTCTGCCAACTCTAATTCTTTCATAGTCGATCATGGATGCAGGCTCGGAGCTGCGGTCATCGTAAGATGGTGAACGGTATTTTGGCTTTCCATCATCCCAGTCAACTTCGCTATCTCCGCCAGCATCATCCGAGTAATCATCACGAGCAGAGTGTCTGTTTCGCTGGTTGTCCTCTCTGCGGCGACGACGGTCATCTTTCTCGGCCCTTGCACGCTTGAGGTTGTCGATACCTGAGCTCGACTCGCCAACCTTGCCACCACCAACCTTAGTACGTTGTCTGGAGGTCTTGCGCTGCGCATCATCGAGGTCTGCGGCACCAGCCTTGCGCTTCTTATCCTGTTTTCTGTTCTCGGCTTCGCGCGCATTGAGGAGCTGACGAAGGGCACGGTTCTGATTATAACGGTCGACCTCTAAAGCACGTTCAGCAAGAAGCTCTTCACGCTTGATCTCTGGTAAAGCCATGATTTCTGCTTTGTCGGCGGCGTTCATGAATCTTCCCTCGAGCGGATATTTGTCTCCTTCTTCGTACATAGTACCTGGTGATGCGTCTGAGTCTGAGTCGGATTCGTCCATTGGAGCAGACCGAAGGGAGTCTGGGGAAGAATGGCGCGAAGAGCTATTATTAATCGTAAGCATTATGATTGTGCAGTTTGGTTTTTTGAAGTTATATTGTGATGTGTTCATGTTGTATCATTGATATTGTACATAGAACAATAAGGAAGTGAATAAAGGTGGTTGCATATTGAATATAGAAATGAATGTGAGAGAACTTACGCCTCTCCTTCCTCCTCTGAATCGTTATTTCTACTTTTCCTTCCATTTCCACGCTGGGATCCTGGGGACTGCGACGTCTTTCTATCGTTTCCTTCCTCCTCATCAGACGAGGCCTCTCCAGCGAGCGCCAGGAATTCCTCCTCAAGATCATCCATTGTGATCAGATAGATGAGAGCTTCGATATGTTGTAAACTTAGGGTTATATGAGGTGTTCAAAGCGAGATTATATCGACGTAGAATATCGTAGATGAGGTTGTGTACGGTGACAGGTGATATGCGCTACGTTAGATACCTTAACGAAACGGTGTGAATCACAATGTGAGTGAAAGCAAGATCGAACGCAGCTGCAAATGTTGACTTGTTTTTGTGAGTGAGGCAAACCGACTGGTTGAAATCGAGACGAGTTTGTGTGAAGAAGAGTGGAAGCTATTCACAAAGAAGTTGGTTGCCGTTCAAAATGTTGCTCCGTACGTTGCGTTGCGGCGGAGTGCGCATGGAAAGTCACGGCCAGCCACCAAGATTCTAGCTTCTGATTGGTTCAATTGCTTCGGAGTCGGATTTACCAACCTCCGCAATACCTGGTCCGTTCCCCTGGATGCAGCCTCGCAACGCTTCGCTTGAGCATAGCAGCGTCATGGAAATAGCTTCAAAATAAATGACCTGACTCTCATACTTCGTGATCGCAAGACTAAACTAATCATCTCACAACAATATTCATCAATCCGGAGGCATCGGAACTCATCAATTGCAATTGTCTAAATTTTATCACTGCAAAATGAGTATGGCACTTCATACCACGCGCACAGTGCGCACCTGTACACGCCCGTTATACGATTTCCTAGCCCCGAGCCTTTCTACACGCACACTGCACACCACATCTCCCCATCAGGAATCCTCACCAGCATCCCAATATGCCGCCGGCTTTGGTGGATCTCAAGAACGACGACCACGAATCCCGAGATCCGGTCCAGCAGCTGTGCAAAAGCCCGCCGCCCTATCGCAGCCTTTGACCGAGGCACAGCGTGATTTCCTGACGAGTGCGCTGCGAGTGAATCAGGCCGGAGAACTGGCAGCAACTCTGATCTACAAAGCGCAGACGCCGCTAGTAGTGTCAGCACATCCGCATCTACGGCCATTGATGAAGCACATGTATGACCAGGAAGAGGGGCATTTCACGACGTTCAGTGCGTTGCTGGCAAAGCATCGTATCCGGCCGACCGTTTTATATCCTGTATGGACGGTAGCTGCTACGGCACTGGGATGGGGAACTGCAATAATGGGACGGGAGGCAGCTATGGCGTGTACGGAGGCCGTGGAAACTGAGATTGGAGGACATTATAATGATCAGGTGCGGGTGTTGTTGGAGATGGCTGAGCAACTTGAAAAGGATGGAGAGAAGATGAGTGGGGAACTGCTGGAACTCACGAGCACTCTCAGACGGATCAGAGATGAGGAGTTAGAGCATTTGGATCATGCTGTCGAGAACGATGCGCAGCAGGCTGTGCCACATTCACTCTTAACGGGTGTCATCAGAGCAGGATGCAGGGGTGCCATCTGGGTCAGCGAAAGAGTTTAATTCATGCGTAATTATAGTACTAGTTTTGGCAGTTTGCTCCCGACGCCATACCATGCCCTTCCATACCTTAAATGAATCGCTCCCAACATGCTCCAAAAGCCTTGCTCAGATGAATTATGTTTTTAAACGCGCTTAATCACTACGGAGAGTTAGTGAATGTTGAAAGATATATATACCAGAGTAACTTACTAAATTTGCAGTGGTGCGACTTGATCGACTTGGTAGAGCCAATTTCCACCATGCTCCTCGGTGACGAGCCAGTCGTAGGGGAACTGGACTAGATGACCTTGAACCATATTAAGCAGTTGCTCCGCATCCTGGTAGCTTAGAACATCATCACTGGCAGAGAAGCCTTTGCGGCTACCTCTTGTGGTGTTCCGGCGTCTACGCCTGGTTGAAGCATTGTGTCCAATTGGGCTGGTAGTTGGCTTTTCAGGCGAAGGTGTCGAGAAAGTAGTTCTGCGCTTTCCAGTATCTGTAGTAGCCTTCTCAGAATCAGAGGCAATGGCAGTAGTCTGTGCCCGCTTGCTGATTTTAATTTGAGGAATATCATCGTCGCCTGCTGCATTCATGCTGGCCTTCTCGTCAATGGTACCATTTCGAGATGCCTCGTTACCTGACTTAGTGTCTGGACGAGCAGTATTCTCGGCCTCTGCATCCTCTGCCCAATCGGTAACAGTTCCCATAGGGTGTTCCTTAGAGCTTCCTCCATGCTTGACCTTCTCAGTGATATCTGAAACAACATTCCCACTACCTCTGGTACCAGGAAGTCCAGATGATCCTCCTGGGGGTCCACTCTGGCCAACAGCTTCTTGAGCAGCAGCTTCTTGGCTCTTGCTGTTGTCAGCCATAGATGCAGCAAATCTCTGTGCGTACGCGGTGAACTCTCTGTAGTCATGCCATGATTTGACTTCACTATCTGGATTGCAACGGAACACACGGCGGTAAATCTTCGTGTTGTTGTCTGCGATTGTGCGCCATGTATCCTCAAAGAAGTTGTCATTAAGAGGATCACGCATGCAATCTTTAGTGACAGGAGGAAATGGTTTGATATCTGCAAATAATGGGTTGAATGGTTGTTCGGCAGACGTGTTACCTTCTGCATCCATGTACACAGGAGGGCCTCCAATGTCAGTGTCATCAGCCAAAGGCAACGCAGGTAATTGCGATAATTGTGGAAGACCAAGATCTTGAGTTGACATCCGTAAAAGACGTGGAGGTGGTGGGATCCCTCCAAAGCCATTGCTACCATCATCATCCTGAGCATCAGCGGGGTTAATTGGTGGCGAAGCTCGAGGGTGGCGCTTCTGTGGATGATTCAGAGCCCCCTTGCCTTCAGGGGCAATATCAGTAGTCAGCACTTCTCGCACGCCGTCCACCAGAATAGTATCTCTACCACGATCCTGGCCGGCCTTATGTGCGGTCTCCCAATGATCCGTACCAGCTCTATCCCTACCTTCAAGGCCGTCCGCATGTTTGGGGTTGTTTATGACTCTCTTGTCCGTTGTAACCCTATGGTTGTTGGATTTTAAGTTCGGGTTATCTTCCTGTTCCCAATCGACATCATGATTGAAGCTTTGCAATCCTTCTTGTCTGAGCAATAGATCATCCTGCGTAGCCTTCTGTCTTCCTGCACGCTCCTCATCTGATGGTGGTTGATTGTCAGCAGGATCGTCGTAGATCCTATTCATCTCACGATACTGTTCTTCTTCTTGGTCCAATTCGACACGTCTCTCTTCTTCCATGATCTCATCCACATCAAGACCGAGATGCTCTCTCATCAATCGCATTCGCAATGTATGAGCAAAACGACCGACCAAGTATGGCTCACCATCCATAGTCGACCAGAGCATATCAGTATCTCGAACAACAGCTGCGCATTCGGAGTCTCTGGCACCCAGCATAGAACGTTCATTGATGTTTGCAGAACCGATGAGAGCAACTCTATCATCCACAATGATGCACTTGGCGTGAATGTAAAGCTGTTCTGTGACCAAAGTTTTACTTGGACCAATCTTTCCCCAAGCTCGAAGACTGTAGAACTGAACGAACTCTTCTGGGTCAAGGTTTGCTTCCTTCAGTCTACCGAAGATGGAATCACTGCCACGACAAATACTTCTGAATTGACATTGCATAATCAATCGAACACTGGTTCCTTCCTGTTCGTCGACTGTGTTCTGGAAACCAGGCATGAGAGGAATAAGGATGACACAACGCCAGCTCTCATTGTTGGCTGCAGCTCTAATTGCACGCTCCACAATAGCATCTCCGATCTTGTTGACAATCTTTACACCCATGGTCGTGCATGATGAAATAAAGAACTGATTCTCCATATAGACGAAATGCTCGGACTCCTCGATCATTTTGCAGTATGCGGTCATGATGCTGTGCTCGGTCTTATCGACTCCAAGAGACCATGTAGAGGCCGATCTGAGAATCTGAACCTCACAGGTGCCCTTCAATCCTAATGCTTCTAGATCTGCCGGATTGTAGTCTGGCGGAGGGAGCAAGAACGGGGTTGGACGTGTTGGCTTTCGTCCACGAAGCACGTAGTTCCATCTCTGCACAAAATGTCGGGTCAAATCTCTAGCTGGTTGGCCAACAACTTGCATTGAGATATCGTGCCATGGCATTCTAGGTGTCTTTGATCGGTCATACATTTCGGCATAAGGTTCGTTCAATGCAAAGAAGTCCTGTACACGAGGGTTCGAGTAATCCTTACCGGGCCAAAGTTGGCAGTGGTCGGCATCCTTGGGTAGACCATCGTCCTCGAAGCCAGTGGGCTTGTCATCAACAACAGAGTGTTGAGGAGTATCCCATCTGCCAAAACAAAGGTCGATACCACCAACAAATGCTAAGGTGTGATCAACAATACAAATTTTCTCGTGGTGGGCAAAGAAGAATTGGTTCTTCTTGAACTGGTTGGGCGATCTTTGCACGAAGACATTCGGGTGAAGGTCCAACAGGGAGAACTTGGTGAACTCGGAATCAATGGGAATGGCCGCTTCAACATTTCGGTAGACGATAATGAAAATCTTCACTCCTTCTCTAGCCTTCTTCCGAAGCAATCGATCCAGTCGCCATTTCTGACTGATAGCAGCTGGGCGACGCATATACAACTGTGGACTTAGCCACCAATCGTGAATGTAGATAACATCTTTGGCCTGGTTAATTGCCCGAGATACGTTCCACATATAGTCTCTACCATCGACCAGCCATTGTGCATAGACACCTGTTCGAACAGGAGCAAAGCTGCCAAATCGGTTCTTCTCAGCCCACTTTGATGTCTTCATCATATGATCAATAGACTCCTCAAATTGTCGCAGTTGTCGTTCGTTCTTTGCTAAAAGCTTGATCTTCCGCTCCGAATTCTGCAATTTAAGGCTGTGGTGCTTTGGATGAGCTGCCGACGTCTTGGCTTGGAGCGCAAGATCCTTGACAGACCCTCCATCTGTGATCTTTCTGGTCTTCTCAATACGATGGAAGACAGAATCCAAGAGGAAAACGTCATAGATATGCATGTTCTCAGGAGAATCGACACACACAATGTAGCTGTGTCTTACAAGGAACCACTTTGGACTGTGGCGATCCATGACGTTTTTTGGCGTGAGAATCCTCCTGAAATCTATACCCTTTGAAGACTGAATGAGTAAGAATCCTTCTTTGCCGTGATAACTACCTTCGGCGGCTAATCGGACACCTAGAGCGGAAAGCTCAAGGAATCTACACAAGCGGTTGCTATCGGCTCTGAAAATCAGCCACCTAATCATTTCCTGTAAATATTGCTCGAGACGCTTGCGTTGTCTCTCATTGTATGCTCTTTTTGAATGGCCGTGGGTTGGAACGACCGCACTTGAGCCTGCCACAGCAGAACTGGAGCCCGGTCGAAGAGTTGCAGCGCTCGACTTTCTTCGTGCGCCTGAGGGTCTTCGCTTTTTCTTTTTGCGGTCCGTCTCGCTATGGGTTCCCTCGCCCACTGTATCATCAACACGTATAACATCCGCCTCATCCTCATCACTCTCTCCCAGTCCGCGTACTCCTCTGAGGTATGGGAATGCAGATTTGGGGAAGCGTGGCTGCTTTGGTCGTGAGTCGGCATCCCCTCTTAAAAGGTATTTATCGCTATTGCCCTGCAATTTGTATCGGAGGTGAAGGTTTCCAAAGTCCTTCAGGGATCGATGAATCGTCCATTTCATGCGATTCAATCCGCTGCCATATTCTAGCTCAATGCGGAAAACAATGTGTCTGTCGCTGTCCTTTCCGTCTTCCTTTGGTTCGTCAACGCTTCTGCTATCTGTCACACGTAACTTCAGTTGTTCAAGCAAGACCGGAATGCGCTTGTTGCCATGCTCATCTCGTTGAATCATACTAGCAAGCATGAGAGCAGCAGGTGCACCAGCTCGTAATTCTGCCATGAGTTCCGCTGATTTGAGGAAATCAACTTTGTGTTCTTCTCTCTTTTGGCCCAATAATTTAAGTCCATGTTTCAAGGCACGCCATTTTTGAGTAGCAAACGTATTCGTTCTATCGTTACCGCTGAGGAATGGTCTTTTGGAGGGTTGGGCTTCGCCATCTGATCCACCACCAAATCCAGTCACTCTACGGAAAGCACTTGGTCGTCTTAAAGTTGGGGTTCTTTCTCCATCTTGGAGGCCGCCACTGAAGCTTTCTCCTCGAGCACCGGCTATCCAAGAACTTCCTCTTCTCCAAGCACTTTGCCCCTCAAGGCGATTACGACCTTCGCCTTCGGAAAGACCACCACGCTGTTGGTCATCTGTTCCATCTGTGGTTCTCCGTCTGAGGAATAGTTGTGAGCGGAAGCCGCCAAGTGTGGGTGAATTTGTCTGTGATCCCGAGTGACCTTTGAATTTTGGTGTTGTTGGAGCTGTAGCTGAACCGTTTTCCTGCGGTCGTTTTGTACGCCGTTTGCGTTTGACTTTATCTGTGAATCCTAAACCTCCGTCCTCATCTGCTGTTTCTTCTGCATCTGCATCTGCATCACTACCCTCCTCTTCGAGCGTGAGTGGCAGCCGAGCACCAGAAGGTCGATGCGGCGGTGATAGTGTCGGGACTGTAGGAGCTCCTTCTTCAGGCGGTATTCCCTCATTGCTGTTGCTCCTAACATGTGTGGGTGTACTAGTTCCTGCCAGGGCCTTGAGCTTCGACATCAACGACTGCCCCTTGCGATCACGAGCTGCGTCAGCTTCTTCCTGGCCGAAAGAATTATGTCGTGACTGCGTGCCCTGTTCTGTTCCATCTCCTCTGACAAATTGTACGCTTCTTCGGGTAGGCGGGGTTGCTGTCCCTGGCATATGTGGAGCTCGATCTTGAACTGCGGTACCAGTAGGGGGGCCTGCTTTCAGGACAGATGGCAGTTTAGGTGAAGCTGTATTCGACGTATGCCCATTCGATGGTGCGTTATGTAGTTCGTGAGGAATTCCGTTATTGATGTAATCGTAAGCTTCCAGGTGAGATCCCCCAGACCCTGGGCTGATAGGTTCATCGAGGCTCAATTCCATTCTCAGTGCAGATTGCTTGGGAGCAGGCGCAGCACCAGGAGGACCATTGATAGCTGGCGACTGGGATCTTGGTGTAGTTGTCATTGGAGAAACCGATTCATCGCTGCGATTTGCCATTTTGTGTGTGGCTTGGATGTGGTTGAGAGTTGCGCAAGTTGTGTCCCCCTTCCACTGTGTCTAGATGCGCGAAAGGTCGAAGGTCGACTCCACGAATGTTCAAATATACCGCACCCCTCTTCAACTCCTATTTTAGACGTGATGACAAGCTTTTTGGGAGATGCGCATCTCGATTCGAGTAAACAGGAGGAACTAGTGTCCGTGAAGGGTCGTCTCACATACAGGAGTTCGGGGACAGGTTTCAAATTGTGTCGATGTTCCGAGGTAGCGATCTACAAATAGAGTGAAGACAAGGAGAGCGCAAATGTTGGATGTAAATGTGAAGAGGTTGACGATAGTCCCCAGGCTCTTTCGAATTGGATGATGAGCAAAGATAAAGTGTGGAGTAACGATCGGGTTTAGTTTCTTGGGCTTCTATTTGGAAACATCCGGAATGATGGTTCGAACTCCTTGGGCAATGTGATAGTGTGCCTCTCCCGCACGTGTAATTTGCTTTGGCGATCATCAACGCTGTTTCACTGGGCCTGGGGTCCAAAATGATGTCAACAGTCAGCTTCACGCCTGAGGTAATCCTGACTAGAGACAGGTGGTTGTACGCAGAGTACAGCACCACAGTGCTTACGGACTTATTCAGATGAGGTAAGTTCGAGCAATTATGCCCCAAATATCTTCATGGCCTGATCTTGGAGGATGTTCATTTATTCCTTCATGCTATTGACTCCAGTAGATTGGCGCTTGGGAGATCGTGATACTGGGCATTGTACGTATGCAATAAACAACCTCTCATGCGTATTCTAAAATCAGCCTGTTACCACCATGGCTAGTCTAACGGTGTTTTGTGCATCTCCCCAGCTTCCGAAAGTGCTGAAATGGAAAAGTATATTACAACTGAAGCACACTCTATTAGCAAAGAGTACAGGATGTGTGTGTACATACCATGTCCTACTTTGTATACGCAGTACATAGTGTTTGCAGCTTCGAGAAGGTCTCAGGTCCCCTATTCGTACACAGAAACTCTCATTTCCTTAGATCTATAAGTGGTATTCATGTCCGAGGCATGTTTTTAATACAAGCTGAAAATCCCATTAAGCGATCTATGAATTCTATTGATTCATAAGATCTGAGTAATTGTATTAACTAGTAATCCAACCATATTAACACAGTTTGAACAAATAATATCATTATGATACCTTTGTCACACGAGTAAGGTAGGCTCAACAACCACGAAATACGCTTATCATGGCAATCACCAGTGATCGCTTATGGGTCGGCGTACCGATGTGGGGTTAACCATGTCCAGTACCAATTTGTAAATGACCGAAGATCTCAACGACGTCTCAAACCTTTTCCAAACGATAGTAAAGGAACCTTCATACTTTCGTATCCGATTCACTTCAGCCTTATATCACTTACACAATCATAGGTAGAAACCAGGGACAAACTCAATATGGCTACCCCTAACCCCATGGAAAACATACAAAACTCCACCAGCATTTCCACCAAGACTTTCCACATTGCTGGCATTCTCACAACCGTATACGGCCTAGATGAGTTACCCACAGGATGCAAGAGCACAGCAACACTCTGGCTCCTGCATCCACGTCTCCAAACGAAGGCAATTATGGAGCCAATAGCCACTGAGTGCATCAAATCTTGGAATTCACGAGGCCAGAATAAAGGGTTGATAGCGGTGGCCTTTGACCAGCGAAATCATGGTACTAGAGAAGTTGACCCAGTTGGTAATGAAGCGTGGAAGAAGGGAAATTCAAAACACGCCCAGGATATGTTCAGTATTTTCCATGGCACTGCTATGGATACGAGTTTGTTGTTAGATCATTTGGGCTCCTATATTTTCCCGGAAAGAGATGCGCCTACTCTTGATGAGAATCTAGTGTTGGGTGTCTCACTTGGTGGACACTCTTCTTGGCAGGTTTTGTTCAATGAGCCAAGAGTTACAGCTGGGGTGGTGATCATTGGATGTCCCGACTACATGTGTAAGTCTATAATTATTTTTGTACTCGAGAAAATCCCATATTCTACTCGTATTGTTCAAAATCATTCGAATTCTATCCATATCCATGCAAATTTCATATTATTGCTTTAGCTAACATCTGCTAGACATGATGACGAACCGCGCTAAAAACGCTGGATTGGAGACATATACCAAGGATCAAGGCGTCAACTTCCTAGGCAGCAAAGATTTCCCTAGAACGTTGGTAGCAAGCGTGAAGAAATGGGATCCAAAAGGTCTGCTATTTGGCACATCGGAAGTGCCAGCCGAAGAGCCCTCGCCATCTGAGCAGAGCCGTCTCCGAGGACTTCTTGATAGCCGTATCAAGGGCAAGAGGGTTTTGGTCTGCTCTGGAGGGGACGACAAACTTGTTCCCTACCGTTGCTCACGACCACTCGTGGAGTTCTTGTCGACGGCGACGGGCCGTGGAGGTTGGTATGAGGATGGGGGCGTATACATTGAAAATAATGTCTATAATGGTGTTGGGCATGCTTTCAGCCCAGGTATGACTCAGGATGCCGTTCGCTTCGTGAATGATACTTTGGCGGGCACAAGGGGCGTGGGCACTGGGCGAACCTCAAAGATTTAGTTAGACCTATAGATATATATGGCGGCTCCTGGGTCATTATATGCGGAATAATCACGCTAGCAAGTCAAAAATGTCAGCGATGGCCAGTCATTTGGGTGGACGGTCATATAAAGCTCTCAGGTGATTGAGATAGCATCATTACTTTTGACTCCAAGGCAATTGGCCATCAAAAAGTGATCCTCCGTGCCAGTCTAACAAATTCTGTACCTCAACTCCCATTCCCTCTTCCCAAACAGTTTGGTTGATCTCCCAAGGGTTTCTTGCCTTCCGCTTCTCAACTAGAACCTCACCAACTCCATACATGTCTCCCGCCCATACATCATATCCCCGGGTCCTCTCCCCCTCTCTCACTTCCTCTGCTCTAAGCATGTCACTCTCATCCTCTGTGGTCATATACTCTGGATCGATTCCGAGATATTCTACATCCCCTTCCCACCTCAACGCCTTCAAATGCAAGTTCACAAACCGTGCCCTTTTGAATTCGTGACTGACAATGGTAACCTTCTGAGGCCAAGTCCCCGTCTTTCGCCAAAACTTCAGAAGGGAGAATAGAACATTCTGATAGGAATCTAACGCTTTGTTTTCCGTACTTATCCTATCTCTAAAGTCAGAGAGCGTCTCCGTGTCTCCATCCTGTGCTTGTGCTTCGGGGAAGATATCCCAGTATCTGGCAGCATAGGCTAGTTTATAGTAGCTTCTGGCTTCTGTATGTCGGGTCTGTATTCGAGTTGGACCACTGTGTGGGCTTCAGCTGTGTTCCATAATTGACACTCCGAGCTTTCTTTTCTAATATCAAACTCCATCCCCGTTTCATTGCTCCCACTTTCAAAGTCAACAATCAAGAAATCGTGTGAACTCACCCGCTGAAAATCAGCAATGCACCCTCATCTTTATGTAGTAGCTTTAATGCCTCTTTGATATGCCGGACGAAAGTAGGTGCCTCGCCTTTTTGAAAAGGGGCTATGAGCCAATTTGCTTCATCCTCGAGAGATTCCGTGGAAGATAAAGTGGGAACCCATATGCCATGACAGCAAACTATTATCAGGTGATTTGGTGTCATGGTCAAGGTTCTACAATGTTTCCTGAAGTAAGTATGTTTTATTCCGTGACGAGTTTTCACAGCGCCAATTCATAAGCGATCACCCAGCAACGTAATCATTTTTTAGATATGTTGAATTGGTTTGAGTTTGCTCGCTCATTCAATGTCGCACCTGTCAATTTCCCATCATCACTCAACTTCATTGTGAATATTAACACTCTACGAACTTGGAAATGACGGAATTGGTCGATTAAAACGGACCCGTTACCTCAAGGCCGCCAGAAAAAGCTCTTCTCTAAAGCTCAAGGGATTTCAATACTCAGTGAAGATGAAGAATCATTTTAAAGCATATAATACAGAGTTATTTCAGTCACAAGCTATTGATTTATAAGCAGATTTTATACAGTTGTAGATCTGGTTTGGTCGGTGCTTAATGTGTTGCATTAGATGGTTCAAAAACAGAGAGAGATTATCAGTTATATCTTTACCTTGGGAACATGATTAATCGAGTATATCAATGATAACTCATACATCAGTGGAAATCCATATATCAATGATAACTCGTACATCAGTAATAATTCACACATCAGTAATAACTTATACATCAGTAATAACTCATACATCAGTGGTAATCCATATATCACTGATAACTCATACATCAGTGATAACTCATACATCAGTGATAACTCATACATCAGTGATAACTCATACATTGATAATTCATACATCAGTGATAACTCATACATCAATGATAATCGTACAACATACTTCTTATTGATTTCCTCCCCTTTGCTAAAGTTTTTGCTTGTATAATATAGATAGGTGACATTTTAATATATCTATGAAGATCATATAGAGTAGAAAAAGAAAGTCATACAGAATCTGTCAAAGTACCTACCCATCACCCAGGTAACTAGATAGGTAGCTACAGTAGGTAACACCTTTGCGGCTCTCACATTCAATGTGAGCACTTCCTAATTAGGAAGTGACAGGTCCCTCCCTCAGTCACGTATCCTGTTGTTCCTTCCTCACAGGTATCATCGCCGGCCCAATAGAGAAAAGCTTAGGGTTTCTGAATCTGAAGCCCACGTTTCTTTGTTCAATCCTATTTTCCTCTTTTCCTTTTCGGTTTTTCCTTCCCAACTCTCATCCGCAACGCCAACGCCAACGCCAACATCAACATCAACAACAACAACACCAACAAAGAAGCAATGCAGCGTAGCTGCAGAAGGTGCGGACAAGTTGGTATGTAAATACTTACATAGATCTCATCGTTATCTACTTACCATGTGTCATAGGCCATCTGGCCAGAGACTGTGCCTCCGCCCCCTCCTACCCCACCTACCCGCCCGCTCACCCGCCTGCCTACCCGCCGCCACAAGTCGTAATCAATACGACAGGCCCGGTATACCAAATAACAGGCACAATCAACATGTCTTTTGCTGCTCCTGCCCCTGCTCCAACCCCTGCTCCCGCACGCCACAGACGTGGCCGTCGTCGTTCGTAAGTAATCCCTCCAAGATTGCTAACAAGTATGCTAATATACCTGCTATATAGCCGCGCTCGCTCCCAGTCCCCCCCTACCACCGGCACTGCCGGTTACCGAGTGCGCTCCCCCCTCCAGATCGCCGCCGCCGCCGTCGCCGCTCCCCCTACCCCTGCTGCTGCTGCTGCTGCCTCTGCCGCTGCCCCTGTCGCTGTCCCTGCTCTTGCCGCTGCCGCCGCTGCTCCTGCCACTGCTGCTCACTCTGGTGCTGCTGTCACCGCTGCCGCTGCTGCTCACTCCGGTTCTGCTGTCGCCGCTGTCTCTGCCTCTGTCTCTGCTGCTCCTGTTGCTGCTCCTGTTGCTGCTCCTGTTGCTGCTCCTGTTGCTGCTCCTGTTGCTGCTCCTGCTACTCCTGCTGCTGCCGTTCACAAAGTAAGTGATGAACATATTGTATAACTTGTATATTATAAAGGTACTGACAGTATTTAGGCTCAGAGCTTCGAGTAATAAGAGAAGATATTAGTGGTAGATTTTGTTGTAGATCCTTAATATTAAATTAAAGTCATGACGATGTGAACGAAAGAAAAGTGGTAACCACGATGAATAGTGAAATTATCTGACTTAAATTATTAAGAGGTTTACATACATATATTCAATGTCGTTCAGTTGTTTACAGCTGCACATTTCCTTTTGCCATGTAGAATAAGACAAGATGTAACCGTCAGGTGACCTTAGACAGCCAGGGTCAATGTATAAAGTGACCACGTGATACCCCACCAAATTGAAATGAAGCCGTAGATCTAATAGAGTATATAGAAATCAATTATACCTTATTATATGCATTCACAATGCCTCTTAAAGTGTCACCAGAAGAGAGCCAAAGGATTAGTAATGCATTAGAGTACTTGAATGAGTTCCCTAATGCCAAAATGGCCACTGTAGCTAGGAATATTGCTCTTCGTTTATTCATTTTGGTTTGTTTATTTACTCTAATCCTCCAAACATAATATGATATTTATTCTTATAGTTATATATCTGCTATATATATTTAAGACGTCCCAAGTATAAGTCTTTCTCAATTTACCCTCTACTCAAAAATTGACATTGTCCCCTTTTGCCAACCATGAACCCTCATGGCATTATGTCAGCAGATTTCTCAGTCGTTCATCCTGTCATTTCTTCCTTGCACGTATCATCACCAGTCCAACGAATTTAGACCCGGCGCTTTGAGCGAAGTAGGTTGATGAGCCTCTCATCTGGAGTGGTGAGGAGAATTGAGATGGTTAACGAATGGTCTTTGTTTTGGAGCGTGAAGATCTTTTGTGAACGAGAAGGAAACTTTTCTATATCCTTTTGTTGCCTGGTTTTGTCAACATACGGTTAATATCAGACCTCAATGTCTGACCAGAATACATGAAAGTGAGTGAAAGCGAGAAGTTTCTCGCTTTCACCCGATTACCCGATTAGGTACAAAGCACTAGCATATAGTATATGGATAGATGCTGTGTAGAACCTTGCTCTCATTCTCCTTCAATAAATTTGATACCCAAATCCTGCTGCCGCCCAATCTGGTGACCGATTTCATGAATTCACAACACCAGGGCTATTATGACAACAACTTAGTATCACTCATTTTCACATTTGAGATCTCCACAAGGCAATAAATATTAGCCCGCAATCAAGCAGGGGAAAATAGTAATTCATTCCGTGGCCCTTCAAACATCAACGTAAAAAGCTACTCCTAACTACCCAACCCAAATGCAAACCTAAGTTCGGAAGAGAACAAGAACAGAACATACAAGCTCAACTCATCAACTCATCAAGGGAATCATCTCATCAGCCATAACACACATACAACACACTGTCCAGACCGGCTACACATGTACAATGAAGGGAAACCCCCTAGCTTAGACACCTCTAAACATTCTGACGGTCAAGAACCACATAGCGCCAACGAATCGGAAGGCACTCAGACCAGCAACAGACCAAAGAACAACGCTCATGTAGATAGTGCTCTTGGTAGTATCGTCTGTTGTACTGCTCAACCTCTCCAAACCAGCTGTACTTAGAACGACAGCAGCAAGACCCAAATTGCAGAACATCCAAACGAGAACGACAGCGGATCTGAATCCTTTGTAATAATCTTCTTGGTGTTCGGAGGCGGACATCTCACGCTTCTCGGGAGGAGCTTTGGACTCGAACAATTTCATCTCGTTCAAATATTGGGTGTTGAGATCCGCATCGTCTGTGGGAATATTGACGTCAACCTTTCCACCAGGCTTAAGAGTTGCAGATGGCAGTTTCTCGGCTTTGTCGTCACCCTTGGTACCCCAGGTAATATCGTGAGTATTGCAGAAGGCGTAGACGTTGAGAATGTTGGTGTAGGTTGGAGTCAAAAGCAGGTATTGAAAGAAGGACGTGAACATGTGCCATGGGTCGAAGAAGAGGAAGGAAACTAGGAACCAGAGGATGTATGTTGACATCAAGGAAACGATAATCGTGAAAAACAGTGTGTTCTTGAAGAGATCCGAGACACTAAATCCATTGTCCTTGATTTCTGACTGAACAGATTTGACCGTAATAAAGACCGAGGCAAACATAAGATAACTATTTTTGTTAGCTAGAAATTTCTCTAGAATAAGAAGATATACTCACAGCATGATCATGACCCAGAAGTACACCATGGACATGTAAAACTTGTTAGATCCTTGTGGTCGATTTCCCAGAGCCAAAACGAAACATGTGAGAAGAGTAGCGAGATACAGCCATTCAAAAACAACTCCGAGGACGTCACCGACTGTCCCCAGCAAGTCGTCATCGCCGAGGGCCTTGGTAAGAATGCTGAAGACCAAGAAGAAGTTACCAAGAGCAAACCAAGCGAAAATCATGTTGATGGTCTGATAAATAAATTCGATTAAGAACATGACCTTGCGGATGAAGCTGTGATCGCTGCGGAAAAGTTGATAGAAGTGTGCCAAGGCATAGACTGCTGCGAAGAAGGAACCGTTGAGCCATCTTCTACGTTGCAAGATCAACTCAGCCATTGTATCTGGTACATCGGTTTCGCCAGTTGCAGATTTGACGTATTGCAAGATCCAGTGACAATTTCTCTTAGAAACCAATTCGAAACACAAGATACGATCCTCAGCTAAGTACATATTGGCAGTGAAAATACCGGCGTTAGCGCCGTGCATTTTCTCTCCAGCAAAATACTTCTCCAGAGGTCCTTGTCCGGTTTTATCGTTTTGTAGTGCCAAAAATCTATATGCTGAGAAAGCACCAGGCAGCACACTTATGAATCCAAATGCGGATTCAAGTGGTTTGTCGAGAATGTTGCTCATCTTGTACTCGAAATTTTGAGTTGCAACAAGTGGGTTGAGCAAGTTCTTTCCACCAGGACCCAACATAGCCTTGATTTCACCACAAGCACCAGCGCACATTGGCTCAAGCTCAAAGGCCTTCCAGAGCTGATAGATAGAGTCCTTCCCTGGCTTTGTACCGGCATCGAGGAGGACACAAATATTGGGGTCCAGAACTCGACCAAAAGCTGAGAAGAACCATCTGTGGGAGTTGATCTTCTTCTGGTTCTTTTCTTTGAGACAGAAAAGAATTTGGACGGGCTGTTTTCTTGGAGTAAGAACCACCACATCCTTCTTCACTGAAATCCCTACCTGGGTCGTATACTCGTAGATATGCGCAGTGACGTCTTTGCCATTAACTTGCTGCTTGGCAATTCCATCCTGATAAACACCCATACCAGCCAAGACAGCTCGAGTTCTTGGGTTGATTTTGGCACGTCCATCACTGACGACACAAACCACAATCTTCTTCCAAGCATCCTGGCCCCAAGTTTTGCTGTCCTTTCTGTTGCACATATATTCAATGTTCTTGAAAACTCCGCTCATGGTTCGCGCAAAAAGGACGTCATCTTCATTGTACATGGTAACAACAATGAACAGCTCAGTATGTCTTGGCTTTGCGAACAGCTTCTGGCGCAAGGTGAAGCGCTCCTCAAAGAAGTCATTAGGGTCGCAGGTTGCTGCGGAGTATCTCATATGCGTGAATTCATCTCTCTCGGGCGCTTTTGCGTGGGGGACTTCATTGAGAAGCTTAGGTGGAATTGGACAATCAAGGACGAGATTGCCATTGAACAACTGGACTTCCTTCACAGTTTTCCATCTTCGTATCGGCGCTGGACTGGGTGTGGGTTGAGGGGCAATTCCAGCATAACCCGGGCCATCAGTTGGATCTGGACCATAAGCATTTTCGGGTGCCAAAATAGGACGACGATCGTCTCCAGTGAAATATTCTCCATGTTCACCCTCTGGAGTATATCCCTCACTAGGACTTGGCTGATATGGTTGATTATAATAAGCATCGTGGTGGGCATTAGGATCTAGCGCATAATCTTGCTGGTAATTGCGATTTGGGTCGATTGGGTTGTATTCGTCATATCGCTCATTGTGACCATAGGAGTTATTAATGTTTGTTACCGAGTACTATGATATTTTGTCAGTATATTTCTATATGGAAAGGCTATAATGGCTTACTGTTGGCTGTGCCTGCAGTACATCACCCGCATGGTTCCCCATTGGCATCTCCATATGCTGTTGATATGGTTCATCTTCTAACTGATAGCCATGGTTCAAGGGATGACCCGGCGAAGGAGTTCGGTGGTCCATATTGTATGAGCTCCCGTATTCCTCCTCGTGACTCAGTCCAACGTCTCCTGTTATTTTGTAACGTTAGATATTGTTTACGCAGATATGAGCTTGATACACGTAGAGTGCGTATTTGTTGAGACGACCAGCGACGTCGATGAATGTGAAAGGGTCGATGCGCTGCAAAGACTGAAGCTGCTAATCGAAGCTTGAAATTCTTTGCAAACCTCGAGCTCACTAAATCCTTCAAGTCCTGCTTTGAAGCAAAATATACACCAATTCCTGGTGGTTGGAGTTAAGAATGTGCTATAGCTTCCCTGATTGAAGCGCGCTTGGGGGGCCTCGTGGCTAACAGACTTCGAGTCTCGCAAGACAAAGCACCAGAGTAGGTATGAAATCGAGGCAACATACCTAATCGATTATAAGACATGGTGTTGGTCGTCACGTATCACCTTTTGTGGGGGTTTTGCGCGTCTGTATTTGGCTCTCAGTCCGGTGACAAGAGTAGGATCTACGCCTATTTCCTCCCTTCGCTGCCCCTTACTGCTAATTATTTGAAGTAGTTGGTGGTCTTCGGCGTTTTCGATAACTCGGGTGTGTGTGGAATGTAGGTAGAGAGGAAGGTGAGTGGTTTCAAGTTGAAGTAGGATAACTAGGTAGGAAATTCAAGTTGAGGTAGGGATGCGAGCGAGGTTGTTGTTTACAGGGTGCGCAGCAACAATAAATTGGAGCTAAAGAGTTTCATATGATCAGATAGACGACCTCCCCCCTGGCACTACAAATGACGCACCTTGGTATGAATGATGACTGGATGAATGGAGGAGGATGAGAGGAAGGAAGGTGATTAAGAAAGATGTGAAGATCCTAGCGGCAAGCCAAATGAATAAGATTAAAATTGTTGTTGTTGTTGTTGTTGTAAAGTTGATAATTAATTTGATGGTGAGTTGTTACTGTAGGCGGTATGTAAGTGTTCCTAGTGGTGCATGTACTGTTTGGAGAACGCTCAGACACAGACAAGACTCAAGGTACAGTATGTATGTATGTTGTACGACAAAGGAATTTGAAGGCAATGTGGGTGTTATTCTTATTAGTATCATGGCCATCATCTGAATCTGCATCAGAGTGGGCGAAGCAATATCAGACATTCGCTGGTTGTGATGGTAACCATCCATATGTGCCAGCCTGTAGCACGCCTGGATGCGATACGACTTGGCGAATAGAACGAGTCTGTCCCTCTCTTCGACTCTAGTCATCAAGCGCAAACATCAAATTCCTGCATTTCGCTCAGCTTTCACCATGCTACCATGCTATGTGCTATTAGGATAGTATAATGGTAAAAGTGGAGGAGACAGCAAGCTTAGTAGCTTTGTAGAGGCTGCCTAACGATGATCCGGCATCTAAAAAGCCATGGAAGTCCCACTAAATAGGTCTATATCCTCAGGCCTCTCGTCCCCAAAGCCTCGAACGGTGGGGCACGTAAATAGACATTGATAGACCGCCAGTTGCGAATCACTATTGCGTGTTGCAAGGTCAGCACTTGGGAATTGGGGAGCTTCGGGCACATCGTGTAGGGGTTGCTCAGCACAGCCGCAGCGGAGTATGATTGCGCCACATCCAATCGATGAAAGAACTGGATATGTTCAGGATTCGAGCTCACCATAGCCCTTCGGGATGCTGAAAGGCTTTGATTGCGAGAGGCATCATGATATCAGAGTAATTAACTGAAGAGGCTGATGTCCTTGTCGTGGCAATATGAAGGCAAAAAACGGCAATTGAGTTGGCGAAAGCCGTCGGTAGACCTCCGAAAAGAAGTTTGGTATCGGCGTGTGAGCGTGAAGAATTTGTGAAGTTTTCTTGATGACAAAAGGTTCGCCTTGAAAGTGCCTCATCAAAAATACCCCAATCATGTGGTAATGGTGACGAGTTGAAGGATTCATATTCGGAAACTGAGGTGAGATAACAGATATTTCTAAAGCTTACCTGAGAGATGTAGATGTAGATATTTTTGCACCTATACCACTATGATTACACTATATCTATGAATTCCTATCACCACAATGGTTTCAATTTTGTGAACCATCAAGCTCTGATAATTCTTAGTCGTTGGCTACTTGGTTCTACTTTAAATCTCGGGGTTTCCGCCCCTTAAGTTATTATGAAAGTTAAGTTGTTCATCATTGACTTCTCAACTACTACTTGTATGTATCTTCACCAACTGAGTTATTCAGTAATTGTCTTATTGACCATTAAGAGACTGGATTAACCAAATTGTAAGTGATCTAACGCTTAATCCTTCTGCTTATCCATAAGTTTGTAAGTAGTGTTGGAGATCTCAAAAGCTGACATTATTTATTTATTTTAATGTTATGATTACCGGTCGCCAGCTGCAGTGAATTGGACATATTAAAGAAATTTCATAAAGAGCAGTGAACGTACAGGCTGCAAAGACTGCAAAATTTCATTCTTCCAGTATCCCGACCGTCTGAATCCATTGCCATCTACTTTTGTAAGTTGAAGATCTTACAGTTCTGGATAAATAAATCAAGAATTAATCACGAATGAGATGACTTATTGATACTCTACTAAATGATCACATGAGAAGACATAGAGTTGCGGAAGTGCGGAATTGCGGAGTTGCTCGCTTGAAAAATGCGGTCCCACACAATAAATATAATGGAAGAGGAAAAACAACTTGATCATATCACGACGAACTGACCCATAGAATTATTACAAAAATTCACATACAATCCTAAGACCTATGTGAACACATCTTGTACCAAGAATATTTCACGAGGACGCAAGATAATAAAGATTGAAAAATAAAAGTAAAAATATGCTAAAAAAATTTACTTGCACGCGATGAGGTTCGAACTCATGCTCTGTTACCAGAATCAGTGGACACTATCCCTAATCGGGAGCTTAAAACTGACGCCTTAGACCACTCGGCCACACGTGCTGAGTTGAAAGAAAATTGCTTATCTATTGTCAAGTTCAAGGGGAAAAATATATTCTGATATGTGTCCTCGGAACACCAGAGGACAGAGAATTTACGTAATGGACCAAGCACGGACCATATAAACAATGCCTGAGGCATTAAGATATAGAGGCACGTGCGGCATTTAACTAGGTATATTTAAATATGTGGGCAGGCAGCTGGTGAAGAAGCTGGTACGCAGAAAAAAATTCAAAAATTGGATTTCTCTATAATAAAAATTTTCAAAATTCTTGAAACTTTACATGGATCATCCCTACATTCTTGAGGTGATATTTACCAAGCTTTAGGAATTTATAAGAGCATTGTGGCTGTCTATAGATATTAGTATAAGAGCGGATTTAGTAGATCTATACATGTCCTTCGGCTGCAGTAGAACCCCGAATAAATCAAATAACCTAAACTCACCTGAAAACGATATTGAAACTCATAGACTCTTATCAGGTGGTATATAACTAATAATTATTTAATATTTATATTAGTTGTCTAATTAGCTAAGTGGTTCTATGTTGCCACTTATGTATGTACGTGTATGGCAATAGACACTTTTCACGAGGGAATCCTTGAGACAACCACTTGAATTGCGACCTCACCTGCTGGACCACTACAGCCCCACCTTACTTTATAAGAATGCCAATGGATTCTAGAACGACTCATATATCAACTTTGAATTGCTACGAGGCGACTAATTTTGTGAACCCGCCCTCTGGTGGCTGCAACCAGTTCTTCGCATCATAGGTTGCTCCCTCACCCTCAATAACATGAAAGGTATATATAATTCTGCCCTTCTCACTCGTGTTTTTCTCGCTCTTGTGCAGTAAATTACCATGGATGAGGACCAAGCTCCCTGCTTTAACCTCTCCAATCTTGAACTCTGTGCTTGCATCTTCAGCCGCCTTGCCAAACTCTTCACCCTTTGGAAAAGCCTCTCCATCAGTATCTATAAATCCCGTTCCCCTCCCATCCGGCTTCCTTACAAATCGCTGCTTGATGGGGCTTGTCTTATGACTTCCAGGAGCAAAGCTCAAGCATCCATTTTCAATAGTGGCATCTTCCAATGCATACCAAAATCCCACAGCGCTGGGCGGGTTAGTGTATAAGAATGTGGAATCCTGGTGACTTGGAACAGCCCCACCAATCTCAGGCTGCTTGCAAATCACCATGCTCTGCAGGCAGCGTGGGTCCTTGAAGCCAAGGGATTTGGCAATAGCGGCGGGAGAATGTGATGATTGTGGGGAGAGAAGGGCAGCGAAAGGTGGCGACAGAGCATGTAGATAATGGCCAATCTTGTTGATTGCCTTAGCCTTGGGTTTGGTAAGATTTCCTTGTGCATCGAATGCGTCTATGAAGGATATCAGACGATGTTAATAGGGATCGCGAATCTCGAAGCACGTGAGAGCTGCCGAGTTGATATATACGCACCTTCTTCAAAAAAGAATCGCACTTTGTCTCCACTGGAAAGAAAATAGTCGTCGCCCACGTGCTCGCCACCTGAACCTTCGCCGGTGGAAAATTTGGTCATAGGATGGTCTTCCAGCGAGAAGTTGTCCAACATGGAATGCGTCTCGGTCAGAAGACCAGAAACAGTCTCAGGATCCAATGCATCGGGAATAATGAGGTATCCATCTTGATCCCATGTTTGAAGCTGGTCTTGAGTCAGGCCCATAGAGGCTGTCTTGCCAACTCTAGAAGGCGACATACTAGAATATCTGTTGTTTCTGCAATTGGAGAGGGATCCTAAGATATTCGTTATATGGCGTGAATGGGTAGTTCTTATCAGGTCTTTTAATCGCGCGCGGGCCAACATGGCAGCATGGATGATGATGCTGTATAGTTCGGCCGCATATACCGCTCCGTCCCCCATTTCATTTCATACATCTAGTCTTATTCTATATGACAAAAAGAAATGTACAGCTGTGAATAACTGAATGGCCTTGAACATATCTAAAATTGTTAATAAATGTACAGCTGTGAATAATTGAACGGCCTTGAACATATGAAAACTTGTTAATAAATGTGCAGCTGTGAACAACTGAACGGCCTTGAACATATGTAAACTTCTTAATAGTTTAAATCAGATACTTTCACTATCACCGTGATTACCATTTTTCTCTTGCTTGCATTCACATTATGTAACTTAAATTCAATACTAAGGACCTATCACGCTCCAAAAAACCTACCTATTGACCATCTTAATTCTCCTCATCACTCCAATCGATATCCATATCCTACCATCTCCGGAGCAGGACCCAGAGGAGGACCCGGATCGGGGATACCAGCACCCGGCTATGGGTCCAGAGCAGGATCCAGCTTGGGCCAAGCCTTCACCCGGTCCATCTCCACAGATACAGATTTGTCGACTCAACAGTGTCCTAAATAATGTCAGTATCGTTATAATCTACAAGTTATACAAGATGTTCACCACTTACTTCGGCGGCAGGGGCGACAGTATCAGCAGGGCCAGCAGCAGTGCCGGTGGTGCGACTGCGAGCGGGCGCGACTATATAACAGGTATATTAGCATACTTGTTTATAATTATGGAGGGACTACTTACACTGCACGACCACGGTCACGACCATGTCTGCGGGGCAGCGGCGGCGGAAGATTTTGTCCCCATGTTTCCTGTGATCTGATATACTGGCCCCGTCGCGTTGAAGGTTGATCGACGGGTAGGTAGGTAGGTAGGGGGCACAATCTCTGGCCAGATGGCCTATAACACATGGTAAGTAGATAACGATGAGATATATGTAAGTATTTACGTACCTGGTCGTCCGTAATTCCTGCTGCATCTGGCAGGCCACACTGGTAACAGAATTTGTTTTGTTGGTGCATTGCTGTTTCTGGCATACCGGGGCAGAAGCAGGAGCAGGAGCAGAGGCGACGAAAGACATGGTGCCTGTACCGGTGATATGGTACACAGGCCTGTCATGTTGTAGATGACCTGTGGCGGCGTGTAGGCGGATTATGTCCTATAACACATGGTAAGTGGAGAACGATGAGATACGTGTAAGCATTTACGTACCTGTTCCACCGCATTTGCGGCATCTTCGCTGCTCGGACTGGCACTGCCAGGCCATATGGCCTGGCAGGCCGCACTGGTAGCATGTACGCTGCGGCTGCATTGTTTCTTTTGCTGTTGCTGCTGCTGCTGCTGTTTTTGTTAGTGTTGGTGTTGCAGTTGCTGTTGCAGTTGTAGATGAGAGTTAGGAAGAAAAAACGAAAAGGAAAAGAAGATTGAAGAAAAAGAGGTAAGCAAGATTCAATTTCTCTAGAGGAAGAAAATAATTGCGAGAAATTCCTCTGAAGGTCCTTGGATTTCCTTTGTTGAGTCTGTCGCAACGCAGGATTTCGAGGTCACAGATTGGAATGCGTATTCTTCTTGTAGGTGACTGATTGATGTGTATGGAGGAAGGATCGCTGGTGTTGCTACGATTTCATATTACATGATGGTGCAAGTGCTGGAAAGCGCACTTCCTAATTAGGAACTGCTCACATTGGATGTGAGAGCCACAATGATGTTACCTACCATAACTACCTCTAACTATGAGTGATGGGCACTTATTTTGACAGATTCCGTATGAGTTGTTATTGATGTAAGAGTTATCATTAATTTATGAGTTCTTACTGTATGAATTATTATTTGATGTAGAGTTATCATTAATATACGAGTTGTTACTTATGTGTGAATTATTACTGATGTATGAGTTATTATTGATGTATGGGTTATTATTGATGTATGGGTTATTATTGATGTATGAGTTGTTACTGATGTATGAATTATTACTGGATGTACGAGGTATCATTAATATACGAGTTGTTATTGATATATGGATTATTGCTGATGTACGAGTTATCACTGATGTATGGATTATCACTGATGTATGAGTTATCACTGATGTATGAGTTATCATTGATATACTCGATCAGTCATGTTCCCAAGGTAAAGATATAACTGATAATCTCTCTCTGTTTTTAAACCATTCTAATGCAACACATCAAGCACCGATCAAACCAGGCCATTTTTCCTTGATATATTCAACCACCGCATCTGGTCCCTTTTCAACCTGCAGCCCCTGTGGCAGGGCCATAGTCTTAATCGTAGGAATAACTTCTTTTGCAATAGCTTGGATCTTCGAACTTTCCTCAGGTGTCCACATGCTGGCGCAGAACTATCACCTCATCAGCAACGCCATTGCCTCAAACATAAACCAAGCACTATACATACCAGAACATCTGGCTGATTCTTCTCAACCATTGCTCGCACATCGTCAATACCTGTAGAGTTCATCAGTATTTTTATTATTATTTTTGGACTGGATTCGAGTATATTGCTTCCACTTACGCTCAGCATTGGCCACGTAATCAATTGTATAATCGGCCTTCACATCCTCCACTACCCTCCCAATCAATCTCTTCGCTCTATCTGGTGCTGTGTTGACCGTGACCAATTTATAAGGACCTTGAGGTGCCATGTTGTCGGATTTTCAACAGAATACAATAATGATAAGGCGTTGATTTTAGTTTTGAAAGAGAGAAAAGAATGATGGATTGAGTTGCTCGTGTGAGTATTTTCAACGGTTGAAGAAATATTTGGGAGCGGGGTTACCATTTATTTTGAATGATCCACGGGTATACGTAGGACTACATGCCGTTCGTCATTAGATGTGGGGGTATATTGTAGAGGCGGGAGTCAATATCGGCTTTCGTGATGCCATCCCGGACATTTTCGGGCCCTCGTGTTGTCCGAAATTCTCAGCCTCTCAGCCTTACATTTAGCTCTTGATGTCACTTCGAGTGCATTGGATAAAATTGGCACGATCACAACAGGTGTTTGTAAGAGAAAAGTTCGCGTAATTGCATAAAGTGGTATTGATGGGGAGAAATTATAAAGTACTACGCTCATATACACAGTCGCTTAATGATAACTTCATACCGATGCTTATTGATAAAGCTCCCGCGATCAAACCGATCATTGCCATAAAATTTATACAACCTTCCTATTGATTGTTAATGATTAGCGATCAATGACAGATTGTTACAAACAACTCCGAAGCTTACCAGGTTGGCTCTCCCTTTTCAATTCCTGGAGTGGAAACTTCATTGCGGTCTGCAAATGGATCATTTTCGTCCTCTTCAATCTCGCTCTCTTCCTCAGGCTCAACGGGTGGTGGCGGGATAGGTCTACGGGCAGGTTGTGGAGGGGCCACAGGTGGAGGAGATGAAGGACTTTCTGTCCCTTTCCCTTTGTTAGCAGCAGTAGCCACTGAAAACGTTAGTCTTAGCGGGCCAAAGGCATTCCAAGAGACTTACTATGATATAAATGGGCTTGGTGAGCCATCTCGTCTTCAGAATCACTGTCGGCATCAATTGAGGTGTCAAGTTGTTCGAAGGTCATAAGAGCTGTAACAAGCTCATCATTGGCATGAATGAGGCCACCAAGCCATTGCTCTGATTCGACGTGTTGGATCTGCAGTTCATGTCAGATGAATTTCTCAATATTTAGATCTACAAGACTTACATATCTCAAAATCTGCCGTCTTAAGAGCTTACAAGTTTCAAAGCGATTTACAGCTTCCTTGTTGTCGGATACTCGTTGGTGCTCACGATTGATGAATTGCAAAGCGTTCAGCAAGTTGGTTGAGGCGACAGCAGATTCAGCAATTACGGACTTCATGCGCTCCTTCTCGGCTTCGAGATTGAATGGCTTTCGTTTCTTCTTGTTCTTGTCCTTGCTTTTCTTGTGAGGCCCAACATAACTCGTAGATTGAGGTGTACTGGCCAGTGAAAGTGGTCTATTGGCGGCCGGTGGAGGCGATTTGGAAGAGCTCGAGTTTGTTGGTGGAGAAGAGCGGCCTTCTTCTTCATCCTCGTCGTCACCAAATGGATCTTGCTCTGTTTCGCGAAGTACCTTAGACTGTTGCTGGGTCACAGGCTGTTTCCTCTTTGGCAATTCCTAGAAATCATTAGATTACATCAAATACTGCAGAATTTTGCTGTTTTACCCTGTAAAGACCTGCGATACGTTCCAAACCAGGAGTCTTCTTATATTCGACACTCCATGCACCAAAGAGCTCTTTACACTTCTTCTTGACTTCAGGATCTGACAAATCTGATGTCCCACAGACACGCAGACGTTCAAGTAATGGCTCATCAACAAATGTACGTTGGAAGCGTGATCCTGCATTCTGGATCAGGCCATCGAGAACTACAAGAGCCCGAAGTTGACGGTGAACATTTCCGTACTTCAGTTTCTTGCGAATCGCTCGAGCAGCCTCAGTGGGACCAGTAGCTTGAATCTTGATAGCTTCTACAAGGTCTGGAATTCCACTCAAATCATCGCCCTCATATTGCTCACTAGTGAGTCTCTCAATGGCAACCGTCACCGATGAATAAGGTTTCTTCTATAACATTGATGATATTAGTCAAAGATGCTAGTGTAGCTACAAAGTAGATAGGGGATCAAAGCTCTCTAGATCTTCTGAGAAGCAGAAGGACACTTAGGAAGTAGCAGAAAGGGTTTAATGAGTCAATTATCACATGACATAATACTCCTGGAAGAATAATAGGTGAATATGTACGTACAGAACTGAACATAATGGCTCAATCGCGAACAACGCACCTCTCACGTGGCTACGGTTTCGGCGAGAGCAAAAGCTGCTTTCGAAATAAGTGAACTTTCTCAACACGGTTGTACAAAAGGAAAGCAAAACATCCACAGCTGCAGCATCATAATCGAAAGATTGCAAACTGCGGGGCATAGCGGAAGTGGGGGAGACAATGACTGACCGATAAGAATGCACTCGAGTTACAATGACGAAGAAGTTAAAATGACTCAACTTTGAATACTCAAAGAGAGGGGAGTTGAAAGTTGTATAAGAAATGAAGAGCTTTTCTGTGCGATAAGTACTTTCCCCTGTGGAGTAGAGCAGCTGGTGGCAGAGCATTCAATCGTGACAACAAAACAGTGGGCATGTGATCAGCATAGCTCAGGTACCAATCAAGGCGGTATGACATCGTTCAATTGCCGACAGCCTGATGGTGCCGGTGTCAGCCTTGCAAGCCTTACCCCTCCATAATTTCGATAACGAGTATTACATGTACCATTCAATCTAAGGTTTTATCACTGAGACCTTTTATTATTTTTCGTTTACTAGTAATATCCTGTTTGACATACAGTCTTATCTGTCTCGAAATTCGGGGTGGAGATGTTGTGGGAGGAGGGTAAGTGATTTTGTGCTTTGATGAGTAGAAGGAGAGAAATCAAAATCATGTCGTCCTATCGTGAACAGGAGTATGAGGGAAGCACAGATGAATGGATCCATAGGTAAGGATTCCAATTCCAGGCCTTCTGGTTCATGGTGGCATGTCTATTTCTGAGGAATTTAGTGATAAAAACTCCGAATTTCGCCTGATTGATTCATTCAGAGCTGTTGAACTTTCTCGCTTTCCTTGTTCTATATTCCAATTTTAAGATGGGCTGTCGAGACCTGCTAATGAAATTCATATCCAGGGATACAAATGATATCTCAAATATACAAGGACCAACAGTATCCTTCACTCCTATTAATACTGTAACCAAACCCTTTCTTCCACGGTTTATACCTTTGAGAAGCCACAGGCCTCGACCTCATGCTCCTCAACTTAGCAATCTACCTGCCGATTTTGATACATCAGATTCAAAATGCGAGTCCGAGTCTGAGATTCAGTATGAGCCTGGATCACAGCCAGCTCTAAAGCGCCAAGGCAGTACATCTGATATACCAATGGCGAAGCGACATGCTGGAGCTCAAGACAGAAACAGAACATTTGAAGTTAAGAAGGATGCCGCATACTCTGGTACCAGGAACACTAGCCTAGGAATTCAAGTCAACTCAAAACCTTCATCTACGTCAACAGCTAAAATGATATTAAAGAATAGCTCAGGGATCATAAACCAGACTAGTTTGTTCAGTGACATTTCGATACAAAAACCTGACCTCCAGTTGTCTGGTACTATCAGGGAAACCCACCAACCTACCATAGCCAGTCTTTACAACAGCATCATTACAACCATGGATAGGGTTAAGTCATTGCCCTGTAAAATATCTCAGACGACGTTGGCTAAGCTTGCAAGCTTTCGATACACTGAAGTACCATCGCAGCCGGCAGAAAATGAGACGTCGTCTAGACAGATAACCACTCAATATGCTAGAATTCAAGAGTCTTCACTACCTGGCTCAGATAATGCACCTATCCAGAAACAAATCAGCTTCGGCCATCACCCCAACGATGAATTCGACGATGATTTGAATGATGAAGATTTCCTTGTACTTGCGTCTCAAGTAGAGGCTCATCTGCCACCTTCCGTACAGCCTCCATTTGAAAATGAAATTGACGAAGAAATGTATGATATTTTACCTCTCTCAAGCACTGCGACCAAAAGCATCGATCTACGCTCAAAAACATACTGCCATTCTCTAGCCGATTCTCGCGACAGAAATTTTAACAATATCAGTCTTCAATACTCTCACTCAAGCACATCATTGAACGCCTTAAAGTCAAATACATTTAGTACTGCTATATCTAGTGAACGAGTTGGAGGAACTGACATACCAAACCAGGATATTCCAGTATGTGGCATAATTGATGACCGGGATGAAGCGTTGTGGAAATCTCCAAGGGAATTCTTGCAGGATAGTTCGGGCCAGGAGAGCACCTCAGTTTATCAGAACTCACATACTCACAACGATTTTGGCCTTCACAATTACATTGGTCATGAAACTGTTAGTAGTGACTTCGACATCCCTCCATCTTTCCAACTTCCCAAGGATAGTGTCAACATCAGATCAACTAGTGGCCAGTCTTTACCGTCATGGATCAGAGCCGATGAAGCACACTTGTATCTGCCATTAAAGCCATTTATGAGGCCTTCATTTCCATCGAAGGTTAGAGACCGATCTCCAATCCCTGGTCTCACGTCTGCTCTTGTATTTCGAACCTGCTTTCGAATAGGAGAGGCTATACGGGCAGCTGGGGTATGTGCCGCTGAGAAGCAAGATGCCATTTTCGAGGTTTTTGGCCGAGTAAACTTCTCTTCTCGTGAAGCAGGCACAGCCAAGCAGCATTTCCAGTTTCGAGATCTCTTTTTCGACAAGCCTCCTTTTCTCAGTGGGTCTTTGGACAATTACAAATCTGGTGAGCTTATTGACGCCGAAAGTGCAGTCTTCGTTGGGCAGGAAGGTCGGGGGAAGCTGGTGAGAGTAATGGGCAAAATGAAGAGGGACATGAGAGAGAAGGACTGGAATTTGAAGATTATGAACGTAAGGGAAACGGATTGGGAGGAAATTCGACACACATTGAGAGTCTTGACTGAGGGGTGGGTGAAAGAGCAGACGCCTAAGAGGACCGGTTGATACGACACAGATGAGGAGCATAATAATTGGAATCCAAGCTGATGCTGGGCTTGCTTGGGTTTGCTTGGATACTTGGGTCACTTGGAGCTTTACTATACTATCCTGCTACTCTGGGCTTTTGGCTCAACTAACATACAGACATTAACATATCACGCAGAGCCCTAAGATAGCTTCATATAGCTACAATCGATCAGGACTTACACCTTGTCTGTATTTTGGTCAAATGAATATATGAACCTCGAATATTCGGCAACAGGTAAGTGACTGGATGTTCCTACATGAAACATCTTGATGACGAGCATGAACTGTAAGTATACAAGTGGGTTCTTCTTAGAAGTTTTAGGATATCCAAAGCTACGAAATATTCAACATGTTGTAGCCATCCCGAGAAGTGACATTCTCGATACTACTAAGCTGTTTGCTTGATAACACTCTTGAAATACCTAGTTGATCGATCAATCATTTCAACAAACATCATAGACACCTCCTTTCACATATTCCTTTTCACATCTCATTAATCACTATCTCCACTAATACTCACTCAAAACTCCAAAGGTCTCCCCCACAGAGTCCAGTCACACAAAGTCGATGCAAGTTCCCACATGTACCCAAACCAGTTGTCCGGCACCATCTACATCTCCAGGCACGATTTACAGTACAGCAAACGCAGACCATCCTCGGACACAGCGTGATGCACAACGGCACGAGACGCGCCTATACGGACCCAAGAAAAGCAGCGGCTGTATGCAGCCTCGGGTGGAATAAGGGACGCTGGTCTCGTGGTAACACGATGCAGATACTCGGTGCGGCCAGCCGGAAGGGGCTATTCAGATGGTGGTGCAGAGCATACATACGATATCCCAATAATACCATATTGTCATGCTGTGATGCATTCCCAAATTTGTTGTTGTGATGGTGATATGAGTGTGTCCCCGTCATCGCGGCGAATGACTACGTTACCTACTCTGATTATGAAGATCTAGATACACCTTTACTTGCCTCATACAGTAACAATTTACTACATTGTACAGGTCCATTGCAACCGCCAATGCACATGTAACCATCATCTACTAAGCTTATTCAGTCATATTCCATTCCCAACCCCGAATCCAGACTCATCTAATAGTATGTAATATATCTTACATACATAAACCACAATCCTCACAGCCCTCATTCACCGCATCACTCAGCTGCAGATTCGTGGGGGGGCATCACACCCAACCCACGCCCATCTGCCCTGTACATACAGCATGTAGGGCCTGGCAAGATGCCTGTGTTCCTGTACAACGGGGCCTGTCACCTGGAGCGGGTGACCTCGGCTTCCTGCTCATAGTGGCCCTTCAGCTGTCGCGAACCGCTGCGTCGGGTCTGTTGGGAGGAGAGGCACCGCCGCATTGCCCACGCTCCTGGGATTGTGCTGCTGCTTGTTGTCGCTGTCACACCCTCTTGCGGCGCTGTGCACATGCTGTACGAGAAGGTGTGTCGTGGGCATTTGTGGGTGAGACTCACCGCTTTTCCACTGCAAAAGGGGAGCGTGGGTTGTTGTCGGTGATGATGGGTGGAGATTGGGGTTGGATGGTGGTGGGATTGAAGATTATTTGAAATACGACTGCGTCCTGTACTGCCTACTCGGATTCATCTCACGGATTGAATTGGGGTGACGCGGAGGGCCAGTTTGGGTGGATGAGTAATGAGTGATTAAATGAATGGATGCACAATGTACTGTGTTTGTCTTCTGGAGTATGTGCATATACTTGATGCAGTACATACCCCATACCCCACGCCGACGCTCCTCGAAATTCAAGTTCCAACATCAACCGACCCCAGATTCACTCGTGGCCACAGCATTTTGTCGACAGAATGAAACCCACACACTTCGCAAGGCACAACAACCTCATCTCAGCGTCATAGAACGTCACACACGATGAAATGCTACCCTACTCGGTCTCAAAACCCACCTACGTGCGTACAATGTGTTAGATACCTGGGCATTCGCAATCCACAAAAGTAAGCATCCAACCCTCTTTCTATGTTGCTGCAAATGGAACTCAAATTGGTGATTTACTCCATGATGGAGTAAAGTAAGAATTCCTCACCAGCGATCAGCAGTAGATCTGCTCGCCTTGGTATTCCTAAAAGGACCACATAATACAGCGTCGTCATTGAGACGATAGGCGAACGTCCATGATAGATTGATGTCATAGGAGCCTACACTTTGCGCGTAGCCATGCGATTGCTGCTACTGGGGGAGATGCCATGATTCTTGGGCTGGACAGAAAGTCTATTTGGAAGCGTGGAATGGACATCGAAGTTCCATGCATATGAGCCGAGCGAAAGTGCTTCTGTGAGGTTGAAGTAACATGAACGCTAAATACTAGGTGCTAAGGACATGTCGATGCTTCAATGCACAACCCTGTGGTGCTGTGACGGTTGAGAATGCCAGTTACGCTATGATGAGCAATTCAAATAACCTGGATATCATGACCATCCATGTATGTAACTATGCACGGAGTTAAAGGTGAAGTCGCCTTCACATATTATTCATGTGCGTTGGCGATTGCGTGCACGTAAGTCAAATATTTCCCCGAATATGTCCCTTCACTAGCTTGTTTACTCCAGTCTTCTCCATGGGGTTCGGTGAGGGCCAGCATAGTAGCGCACGTGGGGGATGGCAGAGGACGTCTTTCCCCACAGCTGCACTTGCTCAGTCTCTCGGGCTTCCTTCGGCAACACGGAGAAATGCAGCAAAGGACCTCGGAGAAATGCCAAAGAGTCACAACAAACACTGTCACTGGCGCATACTGCAATCAGCGGGCCATCAAAAGGACCCAGGGCCTAGAGCATCCTGCGTTTTCTGTCAATCATCACAAGCTCCAAAGGAGCACTACTTAGCGCAAAGATTGCAAGCTCACAAGCTCACGAGCTTCAAGTGAGATTGAGATGGACTGCAAGTCATCCACAGTAGGAGCCTCGGCGATACTTCGAGGAGCAAACAAACAGCTACCATCACCATGTGTACTTATTGTCAAGTGCTTGCGTGCTTGCTGGCGTCCTCAAAGGAATGAGCTACGCCGAAGGGTGTGGTGGAGGGGAAATACTATTGAAAATCCTACTACTTTACATATTCAATGGGTACAAGTGCTTCTCTGGCGGCGGGGAGTATGTCGGCAAATGAGGGACATTACTGGGGAACTCCATGACTTTGGCGCGGGCGCGCGGGGAAAAATCCGCTTAGGATTTGCAATGTGGAGAGAGTCGGAAGTTCCTTCTCGCACTTTCTGCTGTGAGGGTACGGCAATAGACGGTAAGGGTACATAGCACCATATAGTACTTCTTCAATGCCCTGCGCGGAGCGGTATCCATTTGTAGAGAGCGTGGTAATCGGCCCTTCTCACCTGGCAATAATCTGCCACCGGGGGGGCTGCGCTTCCAATCGAGATGAGATGAGATTCCAGAGCAATGCTGAGACAACCAGGCTCAGGGCAATCTATGGACCCTCACGATACCTGCAATCTTTTCCTCGGCTGCCGGATCTTTGGGCATCCTTTGTCGGTCATGTGAGTCTTTGGATCATGTGAACGGATGGGTTTTTTTTCTTTCTGCGTGTGCGACTCTTTGCGGTGTCAGCATGCCTAGGCTATCAATAGGTTCACCGGGGTTTGGCTGTGTTCTCGTGATTGCGCACACTTTTCGCCGCAGCTTTGCTTCTTGACTCAATTGCCTCACTTTGGATCGTGTAGAGTTTTACTTGAGTGCACTGTCTGCATTTTCTGGCTGTTCTGGCTGTTTTTGCTGTCCGTCGGCCCGGTGTTGCTCAGGCTCCTCATCTCTTACTGTCTCGCCGCCGCTATGAATTCAAGACCAATGCTTGCTTGCTTGCTGCCAGCATGGGTATGGATTTTCCAAGCCAGGTTCTGCGAAGTTTCGGGGATATATTTAATGTTTAACATTAGGTCATTATTAGAATTAAAAAACAACAAGAAAAACGGTTTTTTTTCCTTGGCTCTTGGGTTGTTTTACAGTTTACTTAGCCTATATTCTCCATATCGATAATATCAAAAAGGGCATATTTCAACAATTAATAAAATAACCTTGAGATATTATAACATCTGTGGAATGGAGTCTTCCGTGTAGACGTAGGGAACGCCTCGGTGAACTTAGCAAGGACCGCAAAACAGAGCCTATACTCGTGGATAATAATTGATCAACACACGGCGGTATCGTCATCTCAGCTGTCCTCATCTCAGCCCTCTTGTAATGAATAAAGTACCTTCAGCCAAAAACGTACGATAGTGCCCCAAGTGTTACATTATCCCACAGCCCATTTCCGACATTCCGACATGCCTACATTCCAACAATAACAGCAGGACATAAGTCATAAATCAGATGTATGCACCGAACACAAATCATTGCATCCAGATCATTTATTCTGATGCTGCACAAGAAAGTGCTAGGCTGTCGCATCTTGACTTTCCAAACCCCAGAGAACCCGACATATCATAGGCCCTGAAGCGAAAGCTTCCTGTCCGTCGCACTGGATATCGCCTCTTGCCCATTCAGGTAATCATAGCCCAGGCCTTCATACCAGCCACTTCATACGGACAAATATCTGTCCCATCACATCCCACATCCCGGGACTTCTGAAACGCAAAAGGCTTACACACAAGTGTTGCGCCGAAGTATGTATGGATGGATGTAACACTGTGTTGTCGGCCGCTTTGTTTTACTTCCCATGTCCCACACGTAACCGTACTTACACACATGCATGTATGTGTACATCCATCCATACGTCCATACCTCCATGCCATCTTCCATGTGACCATTGACACCAAGCTAGCTTTCCGTCACATCTCAGCATTGAGGGAAGGAAGAGGCGGGTGACGGGGCCGTTGAAATTTAGGATGTGGGCATCTGTCCCCGGGCCAAATTACCATTATTGCGTACTCACCCTTCTAATACTCTTTGTCCTGGTGGGTGGTGACGGGGGGCCAGGGTCGAGTGGAAGGGGAGACCAGGGTCGGATCCGAGAGTTTGGGTCGTCGGATTGTTTTAGGTTCGCGGGTGACACTGAACGGAGCTCATACAAGGGCTCCGAGTGCCTATTTTCAATCTCGCGGGCCATGGGTGTTGCTGCCCGTTGGCTTTTGGTGGGTGGTGGAAGAAACATTTCTCTGTTCTGGTATTCAGATCGTCGACTTGGTGGAAATGATAGGTCGCCTTGGGAGTTGATGGGGGCTGCGTGTTGGTGTTGTCATTTTGCAATTGAGGATATTACTATCTGATCTGATCTGATCTGCTAATCTGACGGGATTTATGATTGTGTGTGTGTGTGGATGGTCACCATGTATGTACATACACACAATATAATTCTATACTTGTAGGCTGAATACTATATGCCAGCTTGGTGCTGGAGCTGGATCTTCATGCATTGAGGTGAATGATTCTAGTAAAGCTGTATAAATGAATGTGCATTTAACAACGCCTCTGTCCCTTGATGTTCATCCGTCCCCAGCTGAGGAACAGGGGAATATCAGAAAGCCACGAGGTTAATTTACGAAGTACCTCGTGCTTGTGAACCATTGGTATCATCATGGATACTGTAGGTGAGAAGATGCAAGAAGTACTCACTGTTGAGCCCTGCAGATATGGAAATACAAAGATTCACCAAACCAGTCCCTCGGTGTCAATATCCAGCATCAAAAGCCATCAAACTGGGCGCCGGCCTTTCCCCTCATCTCCATGCCGAAACGGTGGAGCGGGGGAATTTACCCGTATTCTTCCTTTTGGTGTTGTGCCACGAGGAATCGGGAGGTTGTCGTACGAGAGAATGCACATCCTGTACTCCGATATTATGATCCGGAATAATTATTAAGCTCACATATAGTTCTATCAGTTGTCAGAGCGGGAAGATCTATAGCAGCATTTCTGGATCTTCGGTAGAAATCATGCCGGGCTTGCGGAATCATAAAATTTTGGTATAACTGGGAAATCAGCGGGTATGAATTTATGAAGCTGGAAACCAATTGAATGAAATCGATTTACAATTACCCACACTCCAAAGAGCTGACACTTACGTAGCAACTCCATTTTGGGGGTTGTTACTCACGAAGTCCCGAACGAAACTTCGACTATTATCCGGGGAGAAGGAGGAATGCTTCCCATTGAAAGATGCCGGGCATCGATAGTCCCATGGTGAGATATCAAGAGATCCAGTGAGTCGACTGGAAGAAAGGAAGAGAGGGAAAGTTGAAGATGAGCACAGAGGCCCGCGTGCTTTGATGCTTACGCTTCCGCAAATAACAGAGCAGAATTGTGAGCATGTGAAGACAGTAGCATCTTTTTTGGCGCGACTCAGCATATCACGAGATTCCACATGTGAGTAACAGAAGATGTCCGCCAGAAAACTACAGCAAATAGCATGCAAGTACAATACCAAACGAAGGATTTCCCCACGGTCACGAACATAATAAAGATAATCCATGCGGGGTTCTGCTTTACTAGGTACAGCCGGTACGCTGTCGTCCGTTCCTCTTGGAGCGTCGTACCTACAATCCCGCCATGACCTCTCAACGTCAACTACATACTTCAATATCGTTAAGGTGCAAAACAAACAAGGCTCAAGAGGGTCTATTCCCTACTGCGTAAGAGTGAAAATGCGCCCAAGCTCCAAGGAGTAGGTCAGAGCTCCAGGCAGAACAACCAAATGCAAAAGGTAAAAACAGAGCTACCAAACTGTCACTCACTGACTTACATGTATTACATACAGTGTACAGATCAACAGGGCGCCTGATCTCAGTGGGAAAAAGAATACCCGCAGCCTGACTCACAGCATCTAGCCTTCCGACTTTCCGCTGATTAGCAGGGAGGAGCTTGACCAAAGGGTATTGATGTGGCGGAGAATAGCCTACACTTTTGAGCTTTGCCGTATATGCCTCCGCCGTCATGTCCACCCCCAGATCCCCAGATCCCCAGATCCCCACACTCGCCCAGTCCCGCCTCTACCTTTGTCCGTCTTCAGTAGCGCCCCCAACCGGCTGGCGTTCGGGCGGAATTTGTTAAATTCAGGGTCTGTAAAGACTGACTTTGGACATTCTCTGGTACATTCATGGATACGTGCGAAAGTCGTGAGCCATGGTTGAGTGTGAACGGATTCTCTGTTTTCGGGGTAAGGGTCGAGTAGCCGTTGTTTACGCCAAGGACTTGAAGAGCACGAGGTAACAAAATAAAAACAGCCACCAAAATACTCCATTCCGGGAGTTTATGACGAAAAAGGAGTTTGTTTATTATTGTTGTCGAAGTTAATTGAGACTTCTTTTTGCATTTTATTTTTAATTTTAATTTTGTTGAGTCCTTCTTCGTTTACCAATGATTTTGTTGCTTACTGCGTGGATGACGGCGTGGATGAGAGGGAGCTGCTTGAAAAAGATGTGTCCCATGGCCATGGGAGCTGAAGTTCTGGCTGAAGAGGTCAGAGGTCGGATGATACATGTGCGTATGAAAGATATTGCTGCAAACAGTTTGTATCACTCAGCCTTGCGGAGCTGAGTGGTGCATGGTAAACGAACAGCACACCCAACTCATCACTTTGTGACCTTCTAGACAGCTCTGACGACAAGTAAATCGCCCGATCAATCAATCAACGAGAGAAACCTTTTCTGCGACCGTATGGCGCGCATTCACATGTCGTAGTAGGTATATGCACTGAGTACAGATGACCATTTCCTCGGATCCCAATCCCAAGGATTTCAATTCCTGCCCAAGGACTCCCAAGTAGAACGATATATCATTATTGTTAGGTCTGGTGGGATCTTGGATTGAAAAGTAACACGGTGTAGACTATGGGACAGATAGGTGGATAGGTGGATAGGTGGGTAGTGGGTAGGTAGGTAGGCATGTAGGCACGTAGACGTCAATGAACCGTACTCCTTGTCATAGAAGTCCCTTCAAAAAGAAAACAAAGAAAACAAGGAAGTCAAAGAAACGAAAGAACCCAGAGAAGCCAAAGAAACCAGACAACACAAGTACAGAGAGATTCTTTATCGGAGATCCAAAGTATTCTGGTTTTCCGTACACAGTAGATACAACCGATATGCAGCGAAACACACACACAATCGCCTACCTAATGATTTATCATATCACAATATCACAGCCATAACCACACGCACACATACATATCCACATACACGAAACCTCCAGTATGCAGCCATCCCATCTCAACTCTCCAAATATTACTCGTATTGGCCCTACGTTCCAAAAGATAAACGAGTCAAAGTCCAAATGACTCGCAACAGATCCTTTCATATCTGCCACCGATCTGCAGCAGCAGTAGACGTCATTGACATGCTCGTGACCCCACTCGAGACAGGCACAAAGCACAGCACAGCGCAACACGAACACAAACAAGGACGCCCAGGGTCCTTTTGGTGGTTGCGGGCCTTACATGAGGTACATGAAATCAGAGCCTATTCAACCGTATACACCACCACACCATAGTACCGTAAGTACCATTCGAATGCCAAAGGGTCCTCCTGTCTGTGCCATCCAACCTACATACTGTGTACATACATACATACATACGTATGTACATTAACGACCCAGCATATCCTCCCACAGTGGCGTTCTCAATCGCAATGCACATGCGGATATAGCTTTCACGGTTTCATTTACAAAGAATGCGATATACGGACACGTATCCCGTACGAATATGATGATCGAACAGACATTATACTAATATGGAGTGACGGAGAGCAACTCCGTCCTTGAAATTCAAAACCGCTCGCGGCATTCCACATGCAGAACCGCGCCCTAAACTATCCCAACTCCAGCCCTTTCTGGCCAACCTAGACATGTCTTGTACATTAATTTTCCTTCCTTTCTTGTCCCTTTATCCTCCGCAATCTGGTAAGTATGTTACAGGGCCAGAAGCTCCGTTTGGCGGGTGGGGATAGGACGCCAGTTTTTGTTTTGGTGGGGTTGTTTGGCTTAGGTAGGGACCTGAAGTGCACGCTCGGGGAGTGACCCCCCGTCCTCCCAGCGCGCTGCCCGCCACAGGCGTAGTGGGTCTGTGGGGAAATCCTGGGGTCTAGTGGGCCTTGCACTTAGCGTTTGCTCTGGACAAAAAGCCAACTTCCAAAGCGTAACGGACGAATCCAGGTGCACATTGCTCATATCACCGATGGGAGCGTCACCAGAGCTTATGAGGCGCTTTGTACCTTGCCTCAGGGAATGTCTCTCTGGAATTCATGTTGAATGAGTATGCATTGGATCTAGAGACTTCTAGATGGCTATCAATAGGTATGGATATTGGATTTGGAATTGCCAATGCGCGATTCCGATTCAAATGCTGAGTATTTTTGTTGGCCCTTGTAAAGCTGTGTTGAGCTGTTTGCGTGGAGATGAGGGCTGGACTGGTCCGAGGTCTTAGGTTTAGAGATGCGAAGTATGTAATTTTTTTTATTCATTTATTTTTGTCTCTTTAATTTCATTCCTTTTTTAAGCCTACGGTATGTGGAGTCTATACATGTACCTTTACGTGTATGTGTGAGTTTAAAGTCCAGAATTCATGCTTTATGCACTTTTCAATAATCCAGACATTGAGTAAGGAAAGCATCGTACTTGCTGCGTATGTATATCGCTTTTGGTTGAATAATAATTAATGGCTTGTATGATGATGCCCTTGAGGCGAGTACAATTAACAGAAGGATGATACTCGAGCATACCCCATAACAGACTCGTGAATCTATGACACCCAATAAATCATGTGGCCGTGCGTAGTAAAGAAAATGCACAGTTAATAATACATCTGCATTTACTGGTATTTGTATTGCACTTAATAAATGTATGGCTCTTAGTAATCCTATAGCTCTCAGTGGTGGTCCAATGGAATATCTGAGCAGAGTCCAGCTACAAAGATACACCCTATTACAGTATCAATACTTGATCCTAATATTCAAACTTTCATCGTCATCACCACCAGTATCAGCGACGATCAATAAAAGCTCGTGTTTCATGAGTTGTTCAGTGGCCGTATAAGAACCCATTCAGATCCGCAAGATCATGCGCATGACCATCGACATTCTATTTCCAGTCGGTCACGGTAGGATGACTACAGCAACGCGCGCCCTATTGATGGGAAGTGTTTTATGCGCTGTACAGCCGCTGCCTACTGATTGATGCGCAAAGGCGAGTTTGTGCAGTGTACACCTGCATCCCATCAATGGTATGCAAGGCCTTGCCGACATGATTCGCCGCGAGCAAGGGCCCATGGGGAGATGGCCGTCCTTGCAGACTGGGGGAGATACGTGGGGTGTGGGGGAGAGGAAGGACGTTGGACTGGTTCCAGAGTCGACGCTGTCGAGTAGATTGTAGTAGATTGTAGAGATGAGATGAGGTTTCGCTGGATGTCAGCAGTAGTACTCAAGTATTGTGTACATACATGGAGGTCAAAGTATGGGGGCTGCGCATACGATGCTTGTGCGGCGTCACGGCGTGTGCCTGTATTTTTGCATGCAGTGTGGTGGTGGTGGTGGTGGATGTGTGGCTCGGAGTGGGTGAGCGGGAGGCTTTGGTGGTTTGTGTGCAAAAGAGACGGCGGTCATGGGTGGGGAGGGAGTTCATCGGAATGGATTGGACTTGATGCTACCGGGTTCTGGGAGTTCATGTCCGCGCCACGGGAATGTGATGCGCGGAATGTGATGATGCACCGCTCTTCTCGAGATGCGATGAGCGTATGAATAGAAAATGTGAATTGTGATAGCGAGCGAGTATGATCGACGCTCGCGGAGACGCAGACCTCTTTCCGAACAAGGGGGCTTTCAAGTGTGAAGAGCGGCTGTTCGTTGAGTTGAGTTGAGTTGAGGGTGTGACTGTGTGATCAATGGCAGACGCATGGTATGAACCTATTGTAGAATTGACTTTTTAATACTGGGAAGGTTAAGAAGAGGGCTTGGAGTGGTGGATGCGAAGGGGGGAGATTCGTATACATTATTTTATGATAGATGAGAATGCGAATGGCAAGGCAAAGGAGCCCATAGAGCTGACTGTTGGATGCGACGAACCCTCGAAATGCTTGAACTTGTTTACGAGCATCCTTGGTCCAGACGTTGGAAAAAAGAAGTTGCATGGGCATCAAGGGACGTGATTGCTGGAAAAGGAAAGCCGGAGAGTCTCCTTCCTGACCATTCGTCGTCGAGACATGCATCACTATGAATGTGATGCCCTTCCAGAAGGATGTGATGGCCGTTGCTTTGTGTGCGGCTGGGGAAACTCTTCACGCGGGGAGCATGGGGGTGGGAAATCCGTGACAGAGGCGTGAGCGGCACGGCCATCTGATGATTCCAAGACGTGAAAGGCAGACGACGAAACATCGAGAGGAGCAATCCAACATGCAAGGAGATCTCATGCTTTGCCTTTCGTATGAACATCTTGCTTTCAAGCGTGCGTGTGGGAAAAAAGGGGTCCCTACTGGCCAATCCATAAAGGGAGAGCAAAGAGGTCATACAATGCTTTGACGGGATCTGACTTTGCGCTTCGTACTGCGTCGCATGGACATCCAAAGCTGCACTCCGTATACACTGTGATACGTTGCCATAAAGCACAGTTTGTGCTCCCCGCCACGGAATGTGTGCAACGTCTGGTGGGCATTTAAAATAAGAAAATGGTCGAGTACTACACAAATGCAACTGGATTCACGGATATGATTTGAGATGCTTGATTCCCTTGCTTGATTAGTCAACTTTGCACAAAGAAGCAGCAGAAGCTGATGAAAAAGCATGGAATCAAGTATCGACGTCTTCAATTGTATGGATGAGTGCAGCATAACTCGGGCGTGACTACAGCCCCAATCAATCTGGGCCTTCCAAGATATCGGTCATGATACTCTCACAAAGATTAAATCATTGGAGATTTCAATCCCGTCTCATCGGGCGGTGATCATGTATGATTTTCATGCACCCTGCTCGAAAAATATCCGCAGAAATGTATGCGTATAGTGCACGGTAGTCAATGACTGCAAGAAGGATTCTTGGTATATTGCAACGGCAGATATTTCCATCTCAAAAGAGCTCACTTGACCAACAAATATTCTCCAGCTGCCGTTGGCAATTTATGCATTGAAGATCAGATGGCTGCCGTGCAATGTTCCCATGGAAAGACTAAGTTGGTTGTTGATGACAAGACGGGCAATTAACAGCAGGCAAAACATGTCCCAGTCGTTCCAGCACATCCCTTCCTGTCATTCTCCATGTCTTCCATCTCCACAAACTCAGTGTTTTGATCGGGGAAGGGCAGGAAGAATAATGACAGACAGTAGACGCTATGCATGTGTCTATGTGGGCTTGTGCAGGTCATAATATGGTGATATGCAGATGCTCATCTCAGACATCAGGCTCTGCCCTGAAAGAGCACAAATGTAATGCTGACGATGCCCAAGTGTTAGTGTTGGTGGGTTGTATGGGGAAATGAGCAAAAGAGACGCGGTTGTGCTGGTGGTTGCGAAAGGTCTCTCTCTGTTGTCTCAGCGCGTCTACATCTCTGGAAAGTCAGGATGCTTTTTGTTTGGTGGGTGTATTGCAAAAGTGATAGGTTTCTCGCGCGAGACGAACACGCACTTCTCACGAGGGCGTGAATTATATAATTGGGGCGATCCTATTGGTGCGCAAAGACCGTTGGGCTTTTAGCTCCACAGATTATTAGTATTATTTGTTATTATTTATTACCGCAGTATTATTACCGCGGTATCATTACTATGAAGAGTGTACGCAGCGGCGGAAGAGGCTTGATATGAATAAGGTAAGGTTGACTAAGGTATGAGATAGGCTCGGAGTAAGCTTCAAAGTGAATGTGAAAAGGTCGAAGCATAACCTATCGTTTCCTACTCACTCATCTTCACATACATATATGGATTCTCTGTTGATATGGATACTTTTTCATCATTGTCATCTGGCATACGCCGAGATCTTCATGGACCATCTAGGAATACAGCTCCGTATTCATCAGTATGAACGAACCTTAGCACTGTGAATATTCGTTCATACGAGGTGGTATGAAGTAGATCGAGTAAACTAGTAGTCATAGCCACGCTGCACACACACCCCTCCGCATGATAAAGCACAGCAGCCGAGTAAGGGCTTTGAAGGCATAGATCAATTTGTGAATGCTGTGCATGGAGGATAAATGAAATGCCTAGATGGGCTGGCCAGAAGCACCGGTAAGGTATCAACACTTCTCTCTTCCTTCTGACTCTCGGACGGCCGAAGTTCAGCCTCGTTCGAGCCTTTCCAGTGTCAGTGTGCACCTAGGCATCTTATTCTCCGTACCTCAACCCTTTTACCTCATCTCTTCATGCCGCAGAAGAGCCTAGCGTGTTTGTCGATCAAGGCGGTCTCATCGCCTTTGTCCCAACATGGCCATTGGCGGTGGCCCAATCTCACCGCATTCACTGCCGGCCGAGGGTCAGCCCTTTGAGATAGAATTGCTGCTCAAAGGAGTAAAGACTCGAAACAAATTCAAATAAATTATCCCTGCGCTAGGATTACGCACCATCAGAGAACCGCCACCGCCCTCAAGTTCATACGCCCGAGTCCTTTGCGAAATATGGTAGATTTGAGTGCTGCTCCTTTTAGTACTTTTAGTAGTACATGTTACGATTTGATCTATGTCGTTTGTTCGGCTCTGCACCTGGCATTTCATTATTCAAAAGTATGTATTCACCAGATTGATACCGTATACAGACACGCAGAGTATGTAAGCACAATGCTGTACTCAGTCATCAGCCTGCAATTCAAATTCTTATCCCTATTCGGAAATCCCACACTCCTTCACTCATCCCACTCCCCGCAGATTCAATCTCGGTCGATCGCCCTCATACGAAGTATGCGACTGCGCCCAATGCCCTATACTACGCATGACACCGCCTCCATATGCGAGAGCAGGCCAGATCGCATAAGGCAAATGTTTGTCTTCTTGAAGAACATATAAGTATAGAAAATACCGCCTCGGGCCTGGGCTGGGCTAGGCTGGGCCATACAATATCTCCTGTATTGTGCAGAATATGTACCTTAGACTGTCTGAATTGAATGAACACTTGCCCCCATTGACCCCCCCGCCTCCCCCTCAAATCCTCCCCAATTTGCTGCCCCCGTTTCTCCCCCCATTCACCCCCATTCAAACCCCCATTTCCATTGACCCCCCAATTGCGTATGTAACATCAAACAAACCTTGTACCTAGATTCGTGGCTCCTATGCTCCTTCACTGCCTCTGACAAAGTGATGTTCACTCTGTGCAAGGCTTCCAGCGTTTCCAAGCATCAAGTGCTGGGGGCACATTATGCCCACCCACTCCACCCCAACAGGCCCCCAAAAAGCCCCAAATTCTCACCCCCAACATTAGCCCCAGGCATCCCACAATTTCCCACACGACCACCCCCAAAGCCCCGGTAGTATGGTCATCCCCTCTATGGAGTAAGCATTCACCATATCAGCAATCTCAGTAATCTCAGTAATCTCAGCAAATCTCAGCAAATCTCAGCAGTCTCAGCCCTTCGAATCTGCTCACATGTACCCTACATGCATAGCCAAGGCATTAACATAACTCTGCTATTACGCAGTACGAGGGGAAGAGGAAATCTGACTTTTTTCCTTTCACATAATACATACATAATGTATCGTTTGGGGCATCTTACTTTCAATGCAACATTACAGTCAGGGCTCAGCTTTGTCCTGAAGGGGAGAGAGTGGGCGTAGGTATCATTCTTCGTACAGTAATGCCTCTTGACTGCTTTCACGATTTGGCCTGCACTGCGCTGCACTGCGTTCGAACGCCCTTGCGCGCGAGTACCGTTTGGGGATCTTTTACTTGGTCACGAACACATTCTTGCATTACGAGCGCGGGGCAAAAAAAAGGTATTCACGGCGAAGGAAGTACACAGAAGGAGAGTAGCTGAGCATTTCTCATTTGATCTCAGCTGCGCTATACATGAGGATGTGCATGTGTACTTACATAACGAAGAAGATGAGGTAGGTAAGGTATGAAATTGAAATACATACGATGAGATAAGGATGATACTTTGTTTTGCTGCAGTATGTACTACGTAAGTAAGTCGAGTACAGGATTGCCCATCTCAGTCCAGGCTGCGTAGGTACTTACCTACCTACCGCATGGCTCGGGGGAGCTTTCACTCAATCTGTCCATGGATTGTGTTGGATGCTGCTGTTTTGGGACTGGTGTCCATAGTGAGTCGCCCGGAATGGCAATTTAATTCCGAATTCTTCGACAAAGTCCATGTGACATGCTGGCGAAGGTGCAGTTGCTGAATTCATCTACCGCCACAACGAGACTGGACTGGACCACTCAGGCTCGTCACTCGTCACTTGTCACTCGTCAGTCGTCACTCTTTTCACTGCCACACGTAAGAGAGAGCAAAAAATGTACATGGTACTCCGACGGGTACTCCGACTGGCACGTCTTGTCCTGTCATCACTAAAATACCTTTTGGCCGACACCAAACGACACCCAAACGACACCAGAACCAGAGAACCGTATCCGTACCCTCCATTACCCCAAGTTTACCATAAACATCGAATCTATGAATACCACGAGTCATCATCACCACACCTCGGCGTCTGATCACTTAGTTTGCCTTCGGAACACATGTGCGTAGTGCAAGAAGGTAGGAAGAGAAGCCGACGTATTGAAAGTATGAGGGGCGGCTTGAAGGAAAGACAATATTTGCATAAGGACATAAGGACATAAGCAAAAGACTAAGACGGAGCAAGAGTAAGAGACAGACAGAGAGATAGAGTATGAATTAGACTTAAGGACATATGAAGGACATTAAGGTAGAGAGAGGGTAGCAGAGTATTCAATCATCTTGAGAGTAATACACACGTACATACGCATACCCCCGACGACACCCACTTTAATGAGTACGGAAGATTTATCCATTCATTGAACCCTCGTGCTTTTTGTTTGATCTTTTCTTATATTATTCACCATTCGCCGCCATTCAGGAAGCCACAAGAGCGAAGCAAAGCATTTGAAATACATAAATCCATAAATCCACAAATTCATAAAGCCATTAATCCATCAATCCATTAATCCGTCGAAATCCATAAAATCCATAAAATCCCACCCCCCTCTCTACACCCACGTCCCACCTTGTCACTCTACGAAAAAGTCCTTCAGCCATTATCCCCACTCATCCCCTGCTTAACAACTGCGCTACCGACACTTTTTTCACTATACCAATACACTTCGAGACGTAGAATCCATTGACGGGCCTTTCAACCCCTGGTCAAAGATCCTGCGTCTAAGCTCTTTCACAAGCTCCCTCCTCGTCACTGGGAGACACTGGTAGACACTGGTGTTAGGGTATACAAGGATTAAGGCCTTAGAGTCAGAGAGTGTTCGAGCAGAAGAGGCGCGCCGAACGGGCTCTGGACGGAAAAGCACAAACAAGCACAGACAGTCCAGGCTTGCCATCTTTTTTGGGTGGTGAGTGATAGTATCACTGGCAGTGACTGGCAGTGACTGGCACTCCTAGTACAACCTGGCATATCCTGGGAAGTCTGTTTAGCTTCGACGCCTTTGTCGGCACCACCCTGGACGGCGAAGAGGCCTGACGCTTCCCTTCTTCATACCGACCACCACAGCCCACGCTACGCACCCACAGAAACAGCACAAGAGCAGACAACAAAACACCCATCACACCCACCTTTTTCTTACCCTCCACCTTCCCAGTACCCACACACCACACCAACTACCACACACACCTACATACACACATACATACATACATACATACATACAACTCTCTCTCATCTCCAACTCAACTCTACTCTTCCAATATCAACGACTTCAACAACTCCACTCCACCACTTCTACTCGACTCTTCCCTTCACATCACCAAGGGATTATCTCCAGATAACAATCAAATCATTTTTCTTTCATTAAAAAAAGACTTGATTCCTACTCAATCCTTATATGCATTCACCTCGGCACCCATAATCGCCCATCCGTTTTATATGCAAAAGGTCGCATCCTAATCGATTACGATAAACCACCACAACACAAGAACTTCTTTACTCCCCGCGCAACAATCACCACTTTGGCGTCGTTATTAAATCAATCCCCGCCACCCTCCTCTTCTCCCGTCTCGCGATATCCTCGCGAATTCGAACATCAATTGTGTCTTAACTCCCGCACTCGCTCGCCCTTACGAGCCAAGATGCCTTCAAGATTAGATGCGCCGGTACTCACCGTCGACGTGGGTCTCATTCACAAAGTCGACACTCGCAATGTAGAGAACCTTTTCAGCATGTGGACTGGTAAGATGATTTGCCCCCCGAAAAAAAACATTTGACACTCTTAGCTGACCACCTATCTAGTTTTCTCTAGATGCGCTGGATCATTAGAAGAGGGCCGAAGATTGGAGAACCTCAGTTGGAGACTTTGGAACAGAGAAACTTTCTGCTGTGAACCAGGAGAGACAACCACCACCACTCCAGCCATCACCATTAACAACCGTGCTTCCCACGATCGCGAGACCTCCGACATGCCAGAACTCTCCGGCAGCGTCGACTCCTTAGCCGACGAGGAGGCAATCGAATTCGAAAGTGATCAGACCGACTCCAACGCAGCCTTCGACATCCACCCAAAGATCGCCAGACAAGACTCCATCGGTAACCGCAGCAGAGGACGCGAAAGACACATCACCCCAGACGACTTGGAGAAGATGGTCATTACCATTAAGGAGAAGAAGGATTTGGAGCCTCTCGAGTTCGGCACTCACTCATACCTCGCTCCACTTGCCGACTCCATGAGACAGTCCACCGAGGACATCCAGGCCATTGCCACCCCAGAGATCACTTCCGCCGAGCAGTCCTCCACTGCTGTTTCTGAGGCCGCCAGCGCTACTTCTGAGCGTAGCACCACCAGCATTGTCCGTGGCTTCTCACCTTCCCACATCTCTTCCTCCTACCGCTCAATCCCACTCCTCTCTGCACCAGAGTCCGCGCCAAAGACTGCCCTCATGCCAATTGCTAGACAGCAACCAGCAAAGCGCAACATGTTCGCCCTTGGTGGTGCCTCTTCCGGCGAGGAGTCCTTCAATGAGCAGGGAAGCTCCATGGAAGCCCACATGCAACAGGCACAGCAGGCCAAGAAGAAGGCCGGTATGTTCAAGCTTGGTGGATCTTCCGGTGACGACGACAACTCCCTTCCTACGAACATGCAATCTTCTTCTGCACAGCGAAGCTCGTTGGCCAACAGCGTCAACAGCTTGAGACGCCCACAAGAGCCAAAGAAGACTACTTCGTTCAAGGAAGAGGTCGCAACCCGCACCATTCACGAAGACCCCGTCTTTGACGATGATGTCTTCGAGGACACCGAGGACGAAGACGACGTTGACGAGAGCGCCATTGACGACGATGATGACTCTTCCGAGTGGGAGGATTCTGCTGAGGACAGTGGAAAGTCCAGCATCGATGAGAAGACCTTCTTCCAACGCGTGGACTCCCGCCCTAACCTTACCTCGCGCCGTTCCTTGATCACCACCATGCTTCACCAAAAGGATCGCGCATCTGCCCTCGCAAATGCTGCTGCACACTCGGTCCCATCCATGCAACGCTCCCGCACCTCATCTCCAAACGGTCCATCTCTCGCTTGCTCTCCAGAGTCCGACGATGCCACCCCACTCATGATGCGCAAGGGCCGCCCATTGCAGGTACAGCACGAAATCCCTCGCTCTACTGCTCAACCTATCCACATGTCTGCGCCTGCTCCAGCCCACGAGGCTGCTCTTTCGCCAAAGACCACCCGTCGTCAAATGCTCTCTAATGAGCTCACCCAGTCCCTTCGCCGTCACCTTCTCTGGGAGCGCCAGCAAAAGAATCAGACTGCGACTGCCCTCAAGCGTCGTCACACTGCGCACGAGAACCTTGGAAACCTCAAGCAGTTCCCAGACAAGGTACACATGGGCAATGATGACAAGGACGTTGAGTCTACTAGCTGGAACCAATACTTCGGACAGGGTCTCGGAGAATATCACTCCAAGGGATGGTAAACGATCACCACGATACTCGAAGTGTTTAATGTCTATTCTTTGACTAGCTTCATACGAATACTGGAGGACCGAGTCGACTCGACCTCGATAGCCATTGCATATTTTGCATTGACCTTCAATTCTTCTTGTTTTTAGCGCTTTACGCTGCACCCATTTTTTCTACTTCATAAGTGCTTTTGAAAAAGCAATGCATGCCCGTCTGGCACCACGGCGTTTGATCGAGTGCATTTCCGCCTACTGGGTCTCCTTCTCACGAAGGTAAAGAGTACCGCAGCACGGCAACTCGGCAACCAAAAAATTTATTTCCTTTTATTCATGGACATGGTGGGGGAAACATCATGGCAAAGGGGCATTGGCATTGGTACTGGCGTTTTTGTTCCACACAACTTTTTGTTGTGCCCTTTTTTTGTTTTTGTTATTATTATTATTACTTTTGCTTTGGGCCTTCTCTGCATTTCGAGAATGGCTTCTTGTGCGCAATGATACCATAGTTTGCTTTGGTCTTTGTCTGTCTTTGGCTTGACCTATGGGGAGGAAGGAAAGAGAAATGGCGGTGGTTGTATATAGGAAACTTGTACGCAAGTACTACTTTGCATTGAGGGACAGACTGGGACTTGGAGATGGTTCGATTGGGCAGGGGAGCAAACAGATGGGGAGAAAAGATCTGTGGGAGAAGAAAGTAGTTGTCGTTAGTAGTCAGTGGAAGAAAGAAAGAATGAATATTGCATACAACAAAATCTATACTCCTGTGCCTGTGCCTGTACCTTTACCTTTACCTGTACTTTGACTTTGACTTTGAACCTTTACTTTGAATCTTTACTTTGAACCTTTACTTTGAATCTTTACCTTGTACCTTTAGAATTTTGCCTGTGAATATCCATGACATGCCATCTCGATGGTGAATGTGATGTGTATCATTCCCAAGTTTTGCGGTCAACTGATATCCGGGGTTCTGGGGTGGCACACCTTCACATCTCCTGTTTGTTGTACCAAAAGTGCCCATGTCATATGTCTTGCAAGCTAGTTTTGTGTGTGTGTGTGTGTGTTCCTTTGTTTAACCACCCCTTCTCCGCTTCCGCGAAACCTTTTTTTTCCCTTTCACATGTATTCCAAAGAATCTATTCATATTTCACACACCACACACACTCACTCACTCACACACACACACATCGAATATGCGCATGCAAGGCTACATTTAAAGTTCTTAAGGTTCCTACATGTTTAAAAATTGCCTTTGAAATTGGGCGACACCCCTCCTTCTTGCTTACACTTTTTCGATGATGATGGGGAGAGAAAAAGACTTTATGCGTTTTCAATATGCTTTCAACCAAGCATCAGGCCTACAAGCGCGCCGTCCCATGTTTTTTGCGCTTTTCCGCCTCGCCTTTGCGCCTGAAATTGAAGTTTGGCAAGTCAAGAAGGGTTATCATTGGGATGGTGATGATGATGATGTGTGTATCCATCCGGTCTTTTGACCTCGTCCGATGAACGACTGCATCATGCCCACCCTTTGTTCACCTTCATCTGTAACTGTAACTGTACCACCACACTTCACTACATGCTACTGGTTGCTGTATACACATTACAGCCATGACTAAAGCTTCGCTCTGATGCTCTTCAGGCTCTTCACAATCCAAATTCCTTTGGTGCTACGGAAAACAATATTCAGCCCTGTCCCGTAAATCAGGCACCATCCTTCAAGTACCAAAGCTTCATGCTTCATGCCTTCAAGCTTCAAGGTCAGCCCGCGCGTCCTTTAATCACCTCTGACTCCTATGCACGCCGCCATGCTGTCTGCTACGGGGTACATACTCATACTTACTGACATACATACCTACATACCTCAACCCTACAGAACCTCACCACCTCACCTCACCACATCACGGAATCATCCCCCCCCCTCTCTCTCTATCCCAACCTTCAAGCTCCAACCCTCAAGCCAAACCCCACCACGCTCACTTTCACATGCTTCCCATGTTTCCTCCCTTCCTCCCTCCCTCCCTTCCCTCCCTCCTGCAAACACGACATTTCCACTCAAATTCAATGGCTCACACATAAAACCCCAACACAATGTATGTAAATAAATATGTACGTATGTATGTGTGTATGTGTGTATGCGAGTATGTAATTCTATCACGGACTAAGTATCTACCTTATTCCACCGGTACCCCACCAGCTCAGCTCAGCACCAAAACAATTCGCGCCCAACGGGATCGCATACCGCAAAGCATTCACATCACATCGCATCGCATCGCATCTCCAATTGAAATTCGAACCTCCCCAATTTCCTTTTGCCTCGTTCTTTCACCCCCCCATCGGCGCTACTCCTGGCAAGTTGGTGCCTGGTAAGTGGGTCAATGGTCGAATGAATGGGCCGTGAAGGGAAGTCTTTTGATTTCTGCATTGCTGATTCATGAATTTTTGCCATCGATCGGGGAGGAGGAGGGGAGAAGAGAGGAGACATAACAAGAAAAAAAAGTGGTGAAAGGGTGAAGTGTTCTGTCTGCTGTTGTGTGCTGTGATATGTGATGTGCTGTGATGAATGCTGCGGTGATGATGGGATTTTGCATGATGGGATGAGACTGAGACTGAGACTGGGTGGTACTTTACGATGGATGGACGGTATGCTACATTGACTGTGACTGCTGAGTTGTTCATTATGCTGTGCTTTTGCTTTGCTACCATCTCATCTAAATTATTGACGGCAGAGTATGAGGGAGCCTTGGGTCTAGAAATCCATGAATCCTCACTCTGGCTCTATCACCACCATATGCCTTTTCTTCCCTTGCCTTTGTAACGCGCCTGGCCGCCTTCAATCCATCCAACAAGACGCTATTCAGTCTTCTGCGCCCAAAATTCTTCCTTATTACTCAATCCATCAATGCAACGCGCATGCATGGAGGCTAGAAAAGGGCCTGTAACGTGCTTGGCGTTTTCCATCTACATACTACTGCTATGTACATACATACTATGACTATTACTTACTACTTGTTAGGTACATGTAATAATACATTACTCTTCCCATGGAGAAGAAATCCTCTTCTAGCCTAAGGCAGACATTATTTCTCCCTAACACCAAAAAAAACACAAGGGCCATGGTGCACCAGTGTGGTTTTGCAGTTTTTTGCTACTTGATGCCTGTGGCATTTTCTCGGTCCTTCTCGCGGGCCACCCGTGAGGCTCCATATTTCCCTTTCCGAGGCATGTGATTTGCTACAGGCCCAGAGCTTGGGACGGAGTCACCCATGAAAAGGTAGTTCAGTATCGTATTCTTCTCTCGTAATCCCTATTTCCCCTTCGACCTGCATTTCCGACGCTCGGGGATAATGGGGGCCCTGGTACCCTATGATGACGATGTTTATTGCCCTGGGGGGAATTGGGGATTTTGTGGAATGGGCGGGGATACGAGTGGAGAGGGTATGACGATGTTGTCTTACGTTTGTTGGAGAATTTTACGCCGTGAATGGCTTGGGTTTTTGATAATGAGATTGGGAAAGGGCCTCTACGATGGGACGATGCTGCGAAAATTTTCGCATATCGTATTGATATTCGATGGGATTGGCACCGGTGGATAGGAGCTGTGACAATCGGTACTCGGAGCATTTGCGATTCGTGGCACTTGATATTCATTCGTGATCCTTTATGTCCTGACCACGCTGACTCGACTCGACTCGACTCTCAGAGATACGCGCTTCGCGCTGTATGGTGTGTATACAGCAGTACACTGTTCACGAGTGACAAGAAGGCTAGAAACACATGGGATATGCTCCTCCTCGCAGCCCGCCAAACACTGACTCCTTTCTAGAGCGAACTGTCGTCTCTTGAGTTGCCAAGCGCAGGGCCGCAAGAAACCACATGGGAATAAGGAATTCACCTTATGCATGAGAAGATTAGCCTCAAGACCCCTAATCTACTTCCCAGCACACAGGTATGCTACTGGCATGCTCCTCCTCCTCCTCATCTACTTGCCCACCGCAGAGGCCTGCTAGGCCTGCAAGGCCCGCCAGCACAGAGCGAGGCCATGGCTACCGGCCATCACCGCAACGTTTCTTCGACATCAGACCGCTCTGGAGTCTTTTGATTCAAAAGTGGAACCCGTCGAACGCGCAAGAGGAGGTCCTTGACGACGAGACGACGAGAGTCAGAGTCAGATCTGCCCATGAAGTTTCACATGGCGCTTGCGCCTCGTCGCGCTGAGAGTGGGTCAAAGAGAGATCTCTCTCGTGGATGTTCTCCTTCCACCGCCACGGTTTTACATACATCCTCGTCTAAATTCCGCGCACGTTTTTTTCCCTTCTCTTTTTCGCTGTACTGCGTAGAATGAAATGCTGCCCGCCGCCTGTCTACTCCGTATTTGTGCTGTGCTGCATTATGCGCACCTCTTTCTCTTCGCCTGAAGTGTGCTACTGGATTGGTTACGCATGGCCGAGCCCCTGCTCCGGCTCGTCGTCTCGGTTTCTTTTCGTTTTTGTGGGCAGGACGTGGGGTTCACGATATGCAGAAGGCCAATCAGTATCGTCGGAATGCCGATGCTGTAGATGAGGCAGATCTATATTACCTCAGGCTGCAGGCGGAGACCATTTTTTTACCTTAACGGGTTTTGTGAGAAGTGTCAGAGTGGGGCGGAGGGAATCCTGGTCATGGAAGTGCCAATGGGAAATTCATGGATTGCTATTCCCTGTCCCATGCGAATTCCCAATTACTCGAATGGGCGTTTTTGCCAGCTGGAGATGGGCTTTTCGACACTGAGGCATGTGCTTTTCTCGGCCTCTGCTCCCATTGTTTTGTCAGTCCGCTGCTTGTTATGCGTGCTATCCTAGAGTATTCAGATAGTGTATTCCTTAGACAGCTTGGGCGACGTACATACTGTACGTACATAGTACGCACGTATTGGCCTGCATAATAGGCGGGAGGCATGCCTTGGATGAACTAAGGCCGCCATTCGAATCTTCTACCGGCAGCAGCGCCATGGGCAACTGCACGCCAGAAGATATGTCAAAAGTGTCAAAAGACGACGAGCAAAGTCAAAGACGAATGGCAAAGAGGCACCGAAGTCTATATCTGCACTATCTACGTACTGCAAGGAGAACAAACTTCAGTTCTCCAAACAAAACACCCTTTCTACACAGTACTACTTTAGAATTCCGGCAGAGCTATCCGTACATACTTCGGCTGTTCCTCGCGTTCCCCTTCAGAACCTTCAACGTTGGAATTCCCCAATACGTATAGCTGCAGAGCCTGCCCAAATTGTCATCGCCGTAAACTACGTACACAAAAACTATCAATATCTTCAAAATGAGAAAAACTCTATTGTGCGCCGGCTAGGATTCTGTTCTGCTGAAGGTTCAATTCTACTGTAACACTGCACGGCGCCCGGCACTAGGATGTTCGATATCAATAGCCCTGAAGCTCGTTTCTCTTGGACCACGGAGTACGGCAGGCTTAGACCCTTCAAGCCACTTCCCTTCACCCTGGCCCACGGCTAAGCCCTCGTTACGCCCGCGAAACCCTCGGAGTCCAAAAGTAGTAATTGAGTTTTTAGTTTTTGCGGCAGAAAAGTTTTTTTCATTTATTTTTCATTTTTCATTTTTATTTTTTAAAATTGACTTTGTAAGTACGGCAGTAAAAAACAAAAATGACGGGTGAATACTCCGGTCCCTATAAGCTTTCATGCACGCTGCAGCAAAGCTTGATAAATGATGATGAAATGTCTTCATACCTGTAATGATCCGCTGCGTCTTTCCCTTTGGATACCTACGTCTCTGGGGTGAGAACTTGGATCGAGGTCATTGTGCAGGTTAAAGCTTGCTTTCTGGAGAAAGGGAAAAGTATAATTTGCAAAAGTATAATGTTGAAGCAGATGCTGGATACATTGTTGAGTGGTCCGGATATTAAAGTCAGAGTTGAGTTGTGGAGTGAAATGCTGTTTCCAGTACCTACATTTGCTGGCTATTTTGTGCTCTACTGTGTACTGACGTCCTGCACCGCTACGCGCCTTTTGAGCCTCGACTTACGTCGCACAGCAAGCTGGGGACTTCAAGGTTTCTCTTTTGCCTTTGCAGTAAATACTCTTCTGTAGGTGATTGATTTTCATTTCAAGAACACGGGTTTATTTTTTGTTGTTTTTCTCAATTACTGCTTTGGAGTAAAATACCCCACCCAAAGGCCCTTTCATATCTTTCGTGCATGTACTATGTGTCTACTTATCTATCGGCTCTGCTGGCTCTGCTGGCTCTGGACCGAGCCAAGGATTTCTACATACACACTCTCTCTGTGCCGGACTTGATGCCTTATTATGTGTCGACACTTCCTGAGGTATGAACATATACAATCCTTCCCGTCGACTCCGCCAAAAGCCGAGGAATAAAACCCTCAATTCTCCGAAGTTCTTCCTATGCATCTCGGCGGCACTTTTTTCTCACTATGCATGCTGACGGGATAGTTGCCGAGGTGCGAGCATAAATTCAGATTTCTAGACACCTCGAATATGAGGTATTAATGTCAGGCTCGTCAGTTCACATCCAGATGAATCAGAAGCTCATACTGTAGTGCAGTCTGATGCTGCTCCCATTTTACTCTCGTACTTGCCAACCATCTCCAAACTTCACCTTTACTCTGCTACATACTACGTAGAATATTTTTGTCTGCTACTCACACTTGAACTTGGTTTTATTCCCGTGGCACAAAAGTCTCCGCACATTGCGTTGGAGCGGAGAGAGTCTCCATATGACATTTGTTTGGATACCAAAGAGAAGGGTATCCGCAACTTGATTCCAAGAGCGGAATGATTTCTTGAAATCTTGAAATCATGAATTTTATGGTTGCTTGGCTTCAGCACGAATGCAAAAAAAAAACTTCCCGCAGAATGCTGTCTTGCGCAAACGTGGATATACGTTTGTTGTGATGACGTAGCTTTGGAGGGGTAAGCATGTGCGCGTATCTATTTTTTAAACATTTTCACTTTCTTCACTGACGACGCGGCGTTTTTGATACAGTGCGTCGGCGCTTTTTATGCTTCAGTTCAGCACATATGGATGTGTGCGCCGAGCTGTTTTCGGTGATTGCTTGCACTCGAGTATCGTACATATGGACATTCGGGGTCGTTACTCTATCTGATCGACCTTATTGAAGAGTCGGAGACGGAGGCTGTGCGTAATGTCAATCTTGCTTTTGCAAATTGTGCGGTCCAGTGCATCGTGAGATCGTAATGATTGAGCCGTGTTGTGACCTTTGCACACCTGGCTACCCAAGGTCCTTTGGCGATAAGCTATTGTGTTTCTATTTCCGGTCGAGTCACGGGTGGCGCGCTGCGTTCACCTGCTTGATTATGCTTGTTGCAACTCCCGATATGGATGAGTAAAGTTGTTGTTGGTGAAATCATTGTGTCATACTGTGTATACTCCGCAATCTCCACATGCAAACAGATTCACGTATGGCAAGGTATCGTGGGTATTCAAGTCATCTGGGGAAAGATTGTGATGATTATTCAGCTCATCTGAGCTTGTCGCCAGCAAGTGGACAAGGTAGACGCTATGGGTGGCGAATAGTTGCTCGAGCTGCAATAAAAATATTAAAAACGAGTTTCTATTTACTCACATTGTAAATAGGTGTATGTATCTTGGTTCCACCCTGCGTAGTAACAATAATACTGACGTGGAAGCCGAAAGACTAGATGTATCATGATGTATAATAAAAAATACTTACTCCGCACCAGAGGTCTCTTGTTCAATAAGAATCGCGGTGTAGAATATTACAATATCAATTTACATTATGGTCAATACTGTGTGACTCATGACCCCAAAGTTTATGGGTACAGAGTGAGGCTATTGTCGTTCAATACTGGAGATGCGGAGTCATACAATGGAACAGTATGAGTATTGCAGGCGATGTCATTTACAAGGCTGAGTCACAACGGTGAGAGTGCATTGCGGGGCAAAAAGGGACAATAAGCCGATCATGGCAAGACAAATAGAAGAAATAGCCAAGATATCAGCAACAACACCACCTTCAAAATACTCAAAATACTCAAGATACTCGGACTGTTAGGATACTCGTCGATCAGAAGTCCACATATCCAGTTGTATTCTCTACATCCCATTACTTGGGAGCCCATCAGCCCCACAAGGGTCTTCAAAAGTCTGCAACAATTAGGCTTCACCTCCAGATTTCCTCAGCAGCCTCGCCCCACAGACCCCGTTTACAACGTTCCATCAATCGTCGAAGATCCGGTGAGAAGGGAATATCATCGCCAACTAAACGCCGATGACAGCATCGCAACAAGGTCAGCAGTCAAAGCCTCTCCCTCTATCCAAGTATCTTCCCACTCACCGCCCAACCCAACCACTCTCCTCTCCGTCAATCCCTCCCTATCATTCCTGTTCATTCACCCCCAACAATGTATTTTCAATACATTGTATACACACTCAGCCCTGCATAAAAGTTACCAGGACAATATGCACGTTTGGGGCATTCTCTGATCATCTGCTCACCTCCGATGCGCTGGCAGACATCCATAACCCTCAACCCGCTGCGACCGCCTCAATGCACTCGCCCGAAGCACCCCCAGCACCCGCTGAACCAACGAAACAGGAACGGAAGAAGAAACTCAACCACTGTCGCTTTTTTGCTTCTAAATCAGGTAATTGACTTCTCTTTTCCTAAATTCAAATCATTCATTATCATCCATCCAACTTGGGCTTGATGCCCATGCAAGCCTCTGTTGGCTTTCCGATCACGCTTTGCTATTTTCGCCCGCCCCCCCCTATGAATAAGTCATACATGTCATTTACTCCTGATATCATATCTCCAATTCGTGGTCCCAACCCGTTTTTTTTCTTGTGGGTTTTTCGCGCGCGCGTGCCTGAAGCCTTCAGATGACGCCCGTTGCTGGCGTCGTGGGGACATATGAGATATCCCTAGTCGGTTCCGCCGATTGGTGACACTTGTACCCCACATGTCGACTTATTCAGCGGATGTGGCTGACGTGATAGAAACTGGGCGTTCCATGTGGTATACTGAAGATATGGAAACTGATATGATCTTTTTGTAGGCTGTCGACTCGGTGACAAATGTCCGTATGTCCATGATGTTACGCAGTTGCCACAGCCAACTGTCGTCAAAGGAAATGATGCAGAGCCGCCGTCGACTGGTCAAGCTCCCACCTCAGATGATACTGAACGGGATGGCATGGTACGGGATCGTAGTCAGGTGATAACTTCTGTTCCCTCATCCAGAGTTGTAGCAAAGCCGGTACCCAAAGCCCAAGTCGAAGATCCAAGAGAGTTCCAATTGGCCCAGATACGTCGTCGATATTCTCCCAAAGAGTCGACAGAATCTGGCGTCTCAGGAAAGGGTACGACGGTACTTCGTCTGAAATTGGTACCATCGGATCCAGACTTTCCATTTGAGATGGCAGCTCTTGACTGTAGTTTGTCTGTACCCTCTGATTATCCCAATGAGAAGCCAAGATTGAGTGTCAAGAATTCTGATATTCCACGAGGATTTGCTCTCAATATTGAAAGGGGCTTCGATGGACTCGTAGAAAGGGATTCACCGGGAACTGCCACGCTCCTAGGCTTACTAAAGGAGCTGGACAAGAATTTGGAGATTTTCTTGTCAGAGAAGAAAGTCGAGACTGTAAAGATCATGGCCAATGCAGATATGAGGCATCTTCAAAATCTGCCGGTCAGAGCTGTTACAGCCCCTCAAAAACCCGTCCAGTCCATCCAGACCATACCAACTCCTGCACTGGCTCCTCTGCCAGTAAAGCGTGTTGAACCTCCAAAGGTTTACACTGCAACACAAAAGGCAGAAGCCAAGCAGAGAAGAGACGTTGAGACACGTCAATTGGAAGCTCGACTTGGACGGCTCCCCCTATTCAAGAAATCGGGAGATGGAATTGCTTACACTATTCCTCTTGAACCTCGAAAGAAACATGAGCTTCCGATAAAACTCCAAGCAGTGAAGTCGACGAAGCTCTTTGTGCCACTCCTATATCCCTTAGAGCCTTGTCGCATCAAGCTTGATGGGGTCTATGGTGATGAAGTACATGCCGTCGAGACTGCATTCGAAGCAAGGGCCAGGAAGGAAAGCTCACTCACATTAATGGGACACATCAATTATTTGACGGTCAATATGCTCATGTTTGCCGAGGCTGCTCCTGAGCCCAAGCGAGAAATTGCAGCTCCTCCAGTAGTAGAGCAAATTGTGGAAACACCTGAGCCTGCTGGGATGGAGGCTCAAGCCGACGATGATGATCGTAGTCACATCAAGCATATCCCCAGACCTCCCGAGTGGGAAATCATTCATGAGTCAGATGTAGAGGACAGCAGCGATGACTATTCCTACGACAGTGGGGATGACGAAGAGGAATCTGATAAGGGGGGTGTTGAAATTGAGGATCTTCCAGAACAAGCAGGCCACAGCACATCGAATAATGAGCGAGGAACATCGATCTCTTTTCCATTCATGGAACTCTACGGCATTGAGCTCTTGGAAGTAACGACACTCAATCTTAGCATTAAGTGTGAACGCTGCAAAGATACCATGGACATTACAGGGCTCCAAGACGGCAAATCCAAGACTGAGAGCTGCAAGAAATGCGCAAGCAATCTACTCATCTGTTTCCGCAAAGAACTCCTCCACACCAACGCCATCCGAGCAGGCTTCCTCGATCTCGAGGGCTGCATAGTCCTTGATATGCTCCCAAGTACATTTGCCCCAACCTGCTCCCAATGCTCCACCACCTTCACCACAGGAATCGTCTCCGTTCGTGGTGAAACAACCTCCAACGTCTGCCGCGAATGCCACCAGAAATTCTCCTTCAAGCTTCCCGAAGTTAAATTTCTGCGCATTACCTACTCCTCACACCTTCCCTCCGCAACCCCCCGCCGCAAAAAGGAGACACTAGGTCTCGTTGCTGGCCAGGAGCTGCCGAAGCGTGGACGCTGTAGACACTACGCTAAGAGTTATCGCTGGTTCCGCTTCAGTTGTTGCTCGAAGGTGTATGCGTGTGACCGCTGCCATGACGAGGTTGAGGAGCATCCGAATGAGCATGCTAATCGCATGATTTGTGGCTTCTGTTCACGCGAGGGTAATTATCGCCCCGAGGACTGTGGGACTTGCCATTCGGTTCTCGTGGGTAAGAAGGGGAGTGGGTTCTGGGAGGGAGGGAAGGGGACTAGGGATCGGACGAGGATGAGTAGGAAGGATAAGAGGAAGTATAGAAGAATCGGAGGGAAGAAGACTTGAGTGAGGGACAAGCCGAGGGCTGGAGGAGGGAGAGGGTGGCTGTAAAACAGAAGTTATATGCAGTGGATGAAAACTGATATAGGTTATCTAAAATGAAGGTTCTGAAGATCCCAGTGCTATACAAATGTGTAGGCTTGAAACATTCAGACAAATTGACCTGTACGAGTTTGATTTAACTGGTTTTGCCTAAAAGGCCTCGGCATTGGAGCCTTTCATAATGTAAGATAGTGAAATTAGAAGCGGCTAATGAACTCTACGCTTCAAGCAGCCATATTGCTGAGAGATATACAGTTACTGCCAGATGTACGATATACACTTCTTCAAAGCCATACAGAATCCAGATTTGCAGAATAATATAACACCTCTCTGTAGCCGTAAACATATCGAGCTCTATAGTCATTCGGAACCATAAATAACTTGTACAAGTGAACAACATACATAAAAATGATGATATGGTACACTGTAGGATGATGAAGTAATATGTTTGAGACTAAAGATTTTAAAGCACAAAAGTTCCTGCTCGCTGACAAGTCTCTATTCTAAGATGGTGCTATCATAGTACATCGCATCTTAAAGCTGACTAGTTCTCACAGATTATATTATTTATAGATGCGTAGTTACATTTATAAAATAGGATTATGCAGACAATATGCTTGTCTGGTTCCTCCATTGTAATCAATTTCATAACCTAATACCTAATAGTTAAAGTCTTCATAGATAATCTCTTGCCCAGGAAGCCATTTAATAAGAGATTGTCTGAATGTTGGACTAGTACAAACATACCACCTGGCTAATGAGCCAGCTGAATCCTTCCCAACATCTGCAGTAGACATCCGTCTCTGGTTGGCAGCTAGACATTCTCTCTTCAAATTTTTTAACAAGTCTTGGTTAACCATAGCATCACCTGTGACAAACAACCTAGTCGATTTTGACAGCCCAGGCATCTTCTCAAAAGTATCAGCAACCATTCCTAAGTCTGCAGATTTGACATTCCAAAACAGGACCAAATCATCATAATCGATATGGCCCTTATGACTCAACAAAGGCGTGATACCCACACCTCCTGCAACAAATCCCACTTTCTTACCATGTTCCTTCTTGATCTCAAAATTACCTTCGATACCTCTGATCGGTACTTCAAGTGGCCCGGCCCTCTCATTCCGATGGAAAAGATAATTTGTAACCTTTCCCAGCTTTCTTATAGTAATCTCTAACCGCTTTTTATCTCCCGGAATAGGCGGATTGGAGATTGTAAATGTCCTGACTAAATCATCGTTGAGAGATGCAGGGTCGTCATCACGCATATGGCTGTAACCAATGTCCAGTTCATCGAAGAAGTCTAGCGCAGCATACTGTCCTGGGGTCCAGTTTGTATCTTCTGAAAGTTCGAAAGTAAATCTGGCAATGGAAGGTGCCAATATCTCACGTTTCAAGAGCTTTGCCTTCAACTGTGGAGTGTTGCCACCAAGGACATGTTTGGACTCAGATGGTAGGTGCTGAACCGGTGGGTTATAAGGGGAATATTCTCCAGGCTCGGCAGTAAAAGCCAGGCCTTTCTCAACAAAACGGGCTTCGGCAATGTGGAACTTGACGGCAAGGTTGGATCGTGCCAGATAGGCTTTCGCATCTTGACCCGTGAGAACTTCTGCGCGAACAGTGAGGTAAAGAACGTTGCCGGTGTCAAGATCTGGGATTAACACGCCAGCAAGAGGGGAGACCTGAAGGTTCCCTAGTGTTTGGTAGAGTCTGTTTCCAGAGTATTCTGGGTATATCAAAGTACAGTCTTCCTTGGTATTAGAGAGTACCCGCACGAATCCCGGTGGACCACCGCGGTAATTGGTATCCATGGACATCTCGTGGTCAGAGGAGGAAATAAAAAACAAATCAGTTTTAACTATCAGGTCCAGAGCTTCCTGAGTAAGGGGTAAAGAGTCCGATATCAGTCGAGATTGCGAAGTACGTGGGACTATTTGTTTGCGATTGAGGTACTTGGGACAGTTTCCAAGAGACTCCTCGATCCTCACAGCAAGCTGTGCTTCTCCAATGCCTGCTTCCGTCTTGCTTAATGCCCCAGCTAGCATTCTACCAGCGAGTTTCACACGCCGTCTGTCGTTGAGATGAATAGCCAGGCCACTTAGTAATTTCCCTCTCCCTTCATGCTTGACAACTTCGCCGTCTACTTTCCCGTTTACCAGTGCTTGCACAACAGGATCGTTTGATAGGTCTACAGTTGTCTTGATTCCTATCACAGACTGTCCTATGGGGCCGGCAAAGCCAGCCTCTCCTCCCAGAAGGGTTGTCCATGGTCTGTGTTGGTCATCGAACGTTCCAAGTGCGAGGAGAGGTGCTCTCTGTAATAGAGCTGCTGCGGCTGGCGTGAGGAATGGTGACGTTGGATTATCTTTGTATGGAACTTTCAACAAGTTGTGCAAGTGCTCCTCGCCCGAATTCCAGGGAATACTGTTCTCATGAATTGTAGTCATGCTGAGACTGATTATTGAGTTAGTTGTGTGCGGGATATAATTATGGTAAAATACTGTGATGGCTTCCGTGACAATAAGACAGCATTGACTCGTCTTTGTATATACGTCAAGAACAATCAATTTGATATTATAATTCACGTGTCTGCTGCTGATAATTACTCAGCATTGTACATAATGTGCGATCTGACTAAAGTGAGGAAAGTGGCTTATAAGGAAGCGGAAGCGATCCGATGCACACGTGACGGAGCTACTTTTCTATTGCAAGAACACGATGACTCTTTAAAGATTAGGGATTGCAAATTTTACAATTCTAGAAAGTACATGTTATTCATGAACTGTCATGCTATTCTCAAGTCTAGAAAATCTATATATACTCAGATCACTAAAGCCTACGTCTCATGTCTTCTTACTCCTTCTTCTGCTTATCCTCCTCGATTTCACTCACTCTCCGCGGAAATGCAGCTGTCTCACAAGCACTAATAAGTTCTTTGCTGTTGATCTTATTAAAGACTTGTCATTTTTGCAGGCTCCTACAAGATCTATCAATTTCTTCAAGTACCGATCAATCCTAACCTAGCTTATCATCTTCCAGAACTCAAGTTAAGATTTCGAGACAATTAAGACCAAAGAAATATATGTATAACTAAATATGTTAGCCCTTATTCATCTAAAGCAAATATATTATTAGTACTATTGAATTACTTAAGGTTCTTTAATAATCTAGAGTCCTTTAAGTATTGTAAGTATATATAGTAGTTGAGCTTAGCTTACCTATATAGACTTCGGGTTGTTCAGTTTATGGAGCATGTCCAACTAAGTAATTTAAATATTGGGAATAATTCAAATACTCAGCCTTACTCAATGATTGAAAGCTGCTAATGTGTACATAACGATATCTATTGTTGTAGATGAGTACAGCTTATTTTACCCAATGCTACTAACCCACCAACCTGAGCAATACATGTGACAATAGAACAGTTGGGATGTAGCTCTGGCAATTCCCCTAAATAAAAGGAGTAACATCGGAAACTTTTCCTACCATTGAACGCCTTCCGTGAATAAGTTAATTTGAAGCAGCGAAGATATCAGCGATAGTCTAGGAATGGAATTGTGAGCTCGAAAAGTCTCAGGGAAACCACAAAATAAAACCATTCCAAGTGGCAGTAAGGTAACATAAGTGAGAACAACTCCCATACAAATAGACGCCTGATATCGAATTTCATTGAGTTCTTTGTTACTTGCAAGAGGAAACGGAGGTAAGAGACGGGGCACGCACGTAGAGGCACAAGGCTGTGGCGCTTAGCCGAATATAGTTTAGCAGATTTTTACAAAAGTTCAGAGAGCATCATTGCCTGTGGGTGATTGAAGACCATATTGCCATTAATCCCTTCGAAACCAACGATCATTCTAACGACTACTTCCAAGCGCTCTGTCACTGTAGTACGAAGGCCGGCACTACCGATATCACGATATTTGTCGACGACTTGGAAAAGGTTGCTTAAAGCGAACGGGAGAATAAAAAGTCATCATAGAAGATGGATCACACCCGAGACCCCTGCCCATGGGTGGCACTCAATGATTTCGGAGGAGCCTTCTGTATGGGAGTAAGTCAATTCAGTTCAGAATATTGATTAGTGAAGTTGCAGATATCTTTGTTCGCATTGCCTGGAGGCTTCGTTGTCACATTGTTCGTTGAGATAACGGCTAACATTTATCACAATAGGCTATTGGAGGAGCAGTATGGCACGGTGTGAAGGGCTTCAGAAACTCGCCCTACGGAGAAAGACGAATCGGTGCTCTCACAGCAATCAAGGCGCGTGCTCCAGTACTTGGTGGTAACTTCGGTGTCTGGGGTGGACTTTTCTCGACGTTTGACTGCGCCGTGAAGGGTATCAGAAAGAAGGAGGATCCATACAATGCTAGTAGGTTACGAAATTCTGAATCTCTATAGTTGATTTTATTGGAGAGATGTTGGCTTTGATTGAGATGGACTGAATACTGACAATTCTATAGTTATTGCTGGATTCTTCACTGGTGGCGCTTTGGCTGTTAGAGGAGGAATGAAGGCCGCAAGAAACTCCGCTATTGGTTGCGCTTGTCTTTTGGCAGTTATTGAGGGTGTAGGAATTGGTTTCCAGAGAATGATGGCGGAGAACACAAGACTAGATGTGAGTATACTTCAATCAGCTCCATATGATATTTGCAATGTGCTCTACTTAAAATACGATACTGACTTATCGTCCAAAGGTTCCACCACCAGCTGCTCCATCACCGGCAGAAGCAGGAACTCCAGCTCTCGCATAATTTACACAAACTCGAACATATATAGACTGATATCGTTCGCCCCCACGATATCACAACCACGTCTCTACTCCTTCCATCGCATCAAAGAGGATATCGATGCTGTATTTTTTTGGGTCTGGTTTTTATGCGGGTGGTGTATTGCATATGGTGTACATTAGAAGAGGTCACAGATTCAATTTAATGCTATGGAGTACAGATTCGCCAATCTATTTCCACATCATTCCTCCAAGACACGAGCCATATAAATTTTTCACATGGAACACTAAAACTGAATAAATGTTGTTCTTGAATTAATAAATATGAAATAATTTTACCTATGTACTTCATAATTTACACTTAAGTATCAGGTTTAATTTGGACTTGGCGAATAGAGAGTACCACAGAGATAAACTAGAAACTGGCATCCATGAATGCTACTTAATATAAAATACGAAGAATCTCTCGTCCATCAAAGAGGCTGACTATAAACTCTAATGGGTGAAGTCTCCAGAGAAGATTCCAGACGACCAATGACTGGACCAGGATCTTGCCTTGGCGGTGAAATGGCATCCTGATGTTGAAGATCAATCCCACAAGCGTGCACAGCAGTGGCTGATTGGACTCTACTGCGTAAGCCCATGTTGCGTGGCTGTGGCGCACCGACTCCCTCGTCATCCAAGATATTCTTGGAACGCCAGCACAATATATATGTACCAGTGCTGCACCCCGCAACTCCAATCCAAATCCAAAATCCAAACCAGACGTCAGCAAAACAATATACCATTAAAAACGAACACTCAATCCGTACCTACTCACGTACTTTACAAAAACAACCAGTGGGTGTTTGAGAACAAGGCCATTATGCTGTCAGCACTAACACTGTCTTCTAGAACATCGAACCCTGAAAACTCACAATCATGTGCGCCTCAACCCCAACTTCTCTCGTCAACATGAACGGTCCAGGCTCCAGTGCCGCCTCCACAATCTCTTCCATCGTCAAGCCAGACAGCGGCGCCGCTGGAAAGACGAAGTGCTTGGAGTGCGATGGTTACGAGTGCTGCTGCATTCCTATTCCTTGCACCGTCATGTAAAGAGTTATGCGGATTTTTCTTGGGCGAGTGGATACAAATACTCGATCTGAGAGTATGTTCGTAGAGTCTGGAGCAATGCGAATAGCAACGGTTTTGCTTGACTACCGGCGGATGGGTGAGCCTTTATGATAGCTGGATATGAGGAGTTTGGGTCTAGCGAATTGAATTGTGATTTACAAGATTGTTTACTTGGAATGAGAAAGATTGGTTATATTCGAGCTTGAACATATGAGACTCGATCTATTGTGTTATGGTGACAACTCTAAAGCTTTGCAGGCATGGTCGCTAAGTAGTGAATGCTATCTATTGCGATGTATGGGTTACTGAGCTCACGAATTATATCCACAAATCATTGCACACAGTATAATCAATCATTTGATGGTTCAGAATATTTTATGTTTCAATCATGGGTATTATGCTAAGCTATGATATGTCAAGTATTTACAATAAATTCACACCTCTTCTATCCTTACATCTAGTAAGATGGGAAAACAGCGTAATCCCACTCGTTACTCTCGTTGATCAAAGCAGTAGCAAGGCCTTCTCCAATGGCAGCAGCGTAGAGCTTAGTGTACAAGACCTCAGACCAGTAACTGAAGGTGGTGTTTCCAGGAATGAAAGCAACATCACCAGTAGTAAGTCTGTTGGTTTCACCAGCCATAGCGAGGATCAGTTCACCCTCAAGAACTTGGAGAGCCTGTGGCTCAGCGAAGGTCTGGGCAGCGATGGTCTGGTTGGATTGCTTTTGGCGGATAACGATGGTGGAGACGGTGAAGTTGCCACCAGTCTCAGCGAGAGAAGCACGAGGAGCAACGACCTGGCCAAGCTCGGACTGGAGGTACATTGGGCCGTAGTTGGAAGCAATGTAATATGGGGTACTGTCATTTCCTGGGAGAGTATTGTTTCCGTCGTGCCAAACACCGTTGTCGGTGGTTCCGTTCACCATGTCGTAGGCCAAACCGGCAGCATCACCAGTGATGTGGACATCGAAGGATGGAGCAACAGTGACGAACTGCTGGACTGGGAAGTCGAGACCACGGTCTGGTGGGAATGGACTGTTGACACTTGGGTCGTAGGCAGTGGAGACATTGACGAAGAATTCCTCAAAACCTCCTGGCTGAATGAAACCAGTCAACTGGGTGTCTGGATCGATTATTTGGTAGCTGTGATTCTGGTTGTGTGGGACAGCACCAAAGTCGTGAGGAGTGAGTTCGCGGGCTTCGTGCTCAACCCAAAGACGAATACGTCCCTTGACAAGGAAGAAGGTCTCGTAGAAGCTCGAGTGATAGTGAGCTGTGACTTGAGTGCCAGCTTGACCGTTGGTACCAATCAATGTGAAAGCACCGCCGGAAGAAGCCTTGGAGACCAAAACACGGAAAACATCGTCGCCCAACTGCAACTTTGTACCCTCAAGGTTAGGAAGAATATATGGGCGAACGATGGAAGGTGGCTCCGTAACAATAAGATTTGAGTTTCTGGCTGGGACGAAAGGAGAAACCGCAGCCGCGAGGCTGGTAAGAGAAAGGAGAAGCGTGGATGTGGATGGAGAAAGCATCTTGAAGCTGGAAAGATCTGCTAGAGAGTAGAGAGAATCTGGGACGGGTAAAGAGCTCTAGAGATGGACCTACATTGTATCTTGTAGCATCGCGACTTCATTTTCGTAGAGTCCGAAAGTCCGATTGAGGACCTTCTGCAAGCATTGACACCAAGTAGATATTCAATAATGACAAGGTCAATACCTCAGTAGGAGCTTTTCTGGCAGGTACACGGTCACAAACATGTCTGTTTTGCATGGCAAGGGCAAAGGCTGGTAGATCAGACCCAGATCAGATGAATTGAAGTGTGGAGTCTTGAACTAATTGGCCTATGGGCGACCTCGAGAGTAAACAAACTTGAATGTCTAAAATCCTCTAAAATGGCGGAGTACAGGACCGGAAGCCCAAGTTGTTTGAAAGTCCGTAGACCCCACGCAAATGTGTTCCTAGATTGTCCCTCGGACGCAAATAACGTGCGAATCGAACCAGGGTATGTAAAGCGTAGGGAATTGCAAGGGGTACAGGCCCAGCATTCAAGCATACGGCTTGTAAAGATGCGTCTAAGTACGAAGTACCGACATGCGCAATACGTAGTATTGAGAAGTTGAGAAGAGAATAGCGGAGGGGGATTTGATAGTACATATGAATAGTTGAGGTTCAAGGTTGTGATTTGGTGCAGCCTTTCCCGTGTAGCGTGTGTTAGAGGCTCCTCTGTGGCCGTTTAGCCCAGTATGGTGGTATCTCTAAGGCCAAACCATGTGCCGATTCCGCGAAGCACCGTCATCGTTATATCTTTCTTTCAGCCAAACTCGGTCTTGACGGGCACCAAACAGTAGTCAAAAGCCTCATGTTCTTCCATGATGTACTTCACATGACACCTTCTGGATAATCTTTTTGATCTCCACCTAAAATGGATTTTGTTTATGAGCGGTGGATCTTGTCGACGTAATTGTTTCGAATTCTTGGAGAATACTAAGAGGATTGTTTGAATTTGTTAAGAGTCCGAGGCTAGGGGTGCGGACTCTTTGAAAAGACCGAAAACATCAAAGTGGTGTACTTCCTGGTTCCCAACCTAGCCTAAGTAAACGGTTAAGCATTTTTACTTTCTCTTCAATTAAGCATGCTGTCCAATCTATAATGTGATGTGCCACATTCAATAATTGCTACATCATCATATACATGTACCTGGTATTCACAATGTAACATCACGATGGCATCAAATTCGAAATATGTTTGCAATGTCATGCATTCTTTGATGGACACTGTTGACGACCATCGGGCACCTTATGCCACTATTCTTTTTTCCCCCTTCTCCCTTACCCCATAATCCTACACTTCAATTAAGGCCATTCGAGTGACCTACTTAGCATTTTATGCTTTTTGTTTCCATAGTCCCACCCTTCATCACAGTTATTCGAGTGACCTGCTTTAGCATTTTATGCATTTTGTTTCCATAGCCCCACAATCCATCACAGCCATTCGAGTGGACTCTTCTGCTTTTTCTTCTTCTATATTTCTAGTTCCAACCAAAGGTCATCAAGCGACCACTTCTTCCATCTAGTATATCTCCCAGTGTCGTTCAAGCGACTACTTTTCCCATACTAATCCCCCGGTCATTCACGTGACCATTCCCATATCATTCCGCATGTTGTTTCTTAGTTATTGATTTGTGATTTTTGGTTTGTTGTATTTGTGTGTGTTGAAAGGTTGTGATTTGTGATTTGTGGTTTTTGATTTGTTGTATTTATGTGTGTTGAAAGGTTGTGATTCAATGCTGGCTATGGATGTTTGTGTCCAGCTTATTCGATGTTGTTGGCTCAACAAACGTTGTGGCTTAAGACGATTTGATATCCAAGGATCCGTTTGCTGACTTGGTTTATTTTGCAGGTCGAGGTGTTTGTCAAGTTCAGTAGACTCAGCTAGTTTGGCCAAGGTCAAAGTGTGATTGTTGGTGCAAGCTGAATCTTTGTGCCGATATGATGAACGGTGAAGTCATTCTCATCTGTAAGTGACCGGATATGTACAGGAACTGGTGCGAGTAATAAGGCAAGACAAACAATCTGTGCCTTCCAAGGTATTTGGGATGTTGAATGTTTATGAGGCTGGTGCTGGAAGGCAGGCTCGGACAAATAAATTGTCCCGCCACTTTTGTTCATCCTTCATTGACATTGCATTTATTGAGAGAGCGAGACGGATTGAATGCAGGCAGGCGATGTGTCGCCACGATCCCCACCATAAGTGAAGGCAGGCGACACACCGCCACAATCCTGGTTCTAAGTAAATTCCTTCTCAAGCTCATCCCATGCATTTGTTTCGCATTCAGCTCTCACAATCGCTTCATCATCCATTTCTTGACCCAATGGTGTTCCTATATCCGCAGTATCGACTTGTCCTAAGCCTTGGATGACTCCTTCAACCTTTTTCTTCATCTCCATGATACCTTCTGTTTCTCGATTTGAACGTTCAAGTTGATCTTCCATCATCATGATCAGTGATTCGCGAGCTTGATGAGGTCGGTATTCATTCAGAAGATGGTGGAAATTTATGAAGTGGGTTCGCAGGTCTTGGATCTTTTCCGCGTACTGTTTCCGTAAACGTTAGTGACATTCAATAACACGAGGACGTATATATGACAACTTACATGGTCTGGATTGACACTTAGAATTCCCACAAGTTCCAGAAAGTTCAGAAGGATCGATTTTGCAAGCTTTTTGAGGTAGAACGCTCGATCTTCGTGTTTGTGGTCATCCTCAGTTGTGTTATACAACTGTTTAACGCCTGCTTGTTCGAGAGTTGGTAAAGTCTCATTTAACTATAACAAAGGTTTAGTGGGAGTCGCGTAGAACATGGTTATCTCAACTTACATCGAACTGAGCCCCGAAACTTCGATATATTCCATTTGCTGGTGGCTCTGGTGGTTGAAGATAACGCAATTCAGCGGGTAAGTCGAGTAGACGCAAGGTTGGTTTGGAAACATCTGCTGATTTTTGGGCACCACCACCATTGGATTGATCTGATAATTCGTGTTCGCTCAGTAGATTTTGGAGACGACTCAGATTATCGGGTGTAAAGTGCTTATAGAAAGGTGGTGGGGTTGGAAACGCAGCTGCGATTGAGTTGCCCTGCTGTTGCTCGGCCATCGTGATCGATTCCTGTCAGATCGAGGTGATGGTTCTGAATATATGCCTGTAAATGTAGACGTGCACGATTGACCTCTGTCTAATTGTGAATGGAGGTTTTGAGTGTGACGTTTGTGTTTATGGCGCGTAGTATCGATTCCTCTTGGATAGTGTGAAATGGATTCTGAAAATAAGTCTGAGGATGTTTGCGCAATCGCTCTGTACGGAATCGTGGAAGATGGGATCCGAAACGAGCTTGTGTATGTGTGAGCGTACAATCGCACTGGCAGACCGTAGGAGATCGAATTTGAGTATGAGTATGTGAGTGAAGCTCAGCTCTTCTTAGATGTGGAAGATGAAGTCTCAATCTAAGCGTGCGTATGTATGTGACCTTGAACGCTCTGTGTCAGACCGTGGAAGCTGATTGCTTTCTTTCAAAACATGGAAAACAAGGTTTGATTTATAAGAGGATGCAGCACATAGTTGAGTGATGAGGAGGTCAAGGACACACTGGATTTGCTGAGTAGACACCAAGTGAACTGTTTTTGGTTGACTCCCACTCTGCGCAAGTTATTTTATTCTGAGAATGCGACGTGGACGTGATTCGCGGAAAGAAAGGCTGAGGCCGACGGGTTGATGCTGGGGTGAAAGCACAAAGGGGTCCATGCTCAAGCTACTTGATATGTATGAAGCGGAAGGGTACTGCCGACAAGGCTGAGGTGTAATATGGATTGTGTGAGCGATCGTGTGCCACACTGCTGGTTGGTTTCGTGAGAACCTCTGAATATCTGCTGCAAACAACCTTTGTGCTCCCTTGTTTCAAACTCTCCCTTATTTCTGCCTTTGAATTTGCATTTTTGAGAGTATTCTCTGCGTGTGTTATGATGTCATCACCACGGAGGAACGGCGGTCTGGCAAATAGGACAGGTATCGTGGGATCAATTGCCAGATTTTGGCAGGTATGCGATCAAAAGTCCGTACCTGAAAGGAGAAGCTGATTACGTCTCACAGAAGACATATGCACCGGATTATGTTGGGCTAGCAGTGTTATTAACCGCATATCTCCTCGTAAGCCCATCACGCATCCTATTCCCAGTGTATCATGTGACCCAAGAAATCACTTCGACGTCGAGTAAGATGTCAGATCTATACTGCCTGCAGCGTTGTGATCAATGTCGTCGACTGCTTGGGTGTTGTCCGGTAGTCGAATTGGCTGACATGCAATGACAGGTCCAGTTTCTCGTGAAGCCTTTCCATCGAATGTTCTACCTTGACAACATCAATATCCAGTATCCTCATGCCATCATAGAACGGGTGCCTGTGTCCTGGCTGTTCATATATGCGGGAGGTGTACCGTTATCGATCCTGCTGTTCTGGTGCGCGGTGACGAGGGCTGGCATCCATAAGAGCCATGTCACAATTCTCGGGTTCTTCATCAGGTGAGCTGCTCTCATTGTCATTGCCGGGATACGTGTGCAAGCAGGGACGTATGGCTCTTTGAGAGCACTCGAAACTCGCTGATGAATTTGTCGTATCGGGGCGGTCTTCGAAATGAGCTCGGGTGTTCGAACGTGGCTGCATCGAAAGATGCAGAGGGGTAATGCCGTCGAATCACAAGCCGAAATGCTCAAGAATTCCGAAGCCGAGAAGTCAAAGTCGGCACAGAGGCTGACAATCTTCAGCATGATCTTGACTTCTTTCATAACCGATGTAATAAAGAATGCGGTCGGACGTCCACGACCGGATCTTCTTGCACGCTGCAAGCCATTGACAGGGACAGCTCAGCACAAATTGGTGACATGGGAGGTTTGTACCGAAACAGATTCGCACACACTTCATGATGGATGGCGAAGCTTTCCATCGGGTCATTCTTCCTTTGCCTTCAGTGGGCTCGGTTTCCTGACCCTTTTTCTGTGTGGTCAAATGCAAGTGTTTCGACCTCGTTCTGACCTTGGTCGATGTCTCCTTGCGCTGAGTCCGTTGCTTGCTGCTGCGATCATCGCTATCAGTCGATGTGAGGATTACCGGTGAGTACTTTCCTCAACCGGCAAGAAACACGATGGATGGCCTGTGTCCTGGCTCATCATCCGAGTGTTGTTGTCAGTACACGCCTTTGCTGATAGTCGCAGGCATGATGTGTACGACATATCCGTGGGTTCAGTCCTTGGGTCTGTGATAGCACACTTCTCATATCGAAGGTACTTCCCAAGGCTGAGATCCGCACGGTGCGGCGAGCCGTTTCCATCAAGGGAAGCGAGCTTTAATGCCGGCTTTTCGAAAGTCAAGGGCGACGAAGAGAATGGAAGGGAATTGCGGGACTTCGAGTTGGAAGACCTCGAAGGTGGCGAAAGCGAATAGCGCAAACAGTGGGTGTCGATGCCATCTTCGCAATCATGATCAAGCAAGGATCTGTGACTGCGATGGTGTCATGAAGGCACCGACAGCGCCCCACGTGGCGAGCTATTGTTGAAGGCGTTTAACCTCGCTCAGAGCTTCGTCAAGCTCGTCGCGGGTTCTCGTGAGTTCGAGGTTCAATTCGTTCCATTGCTGGTCGAATCTCTCCTCATTGGCCTGATTGACCTGAGCCTGAGCTCGTCGGGTATCAGCCATGATCTCCACCTTCATCTTGAGCAGCCTTTCTGCCTCTTCCCGAGCTGCTTTTTCCTGCTCGAGCTCTTGCTCGAGCTTTCTGATCCGATCCTTTGCGGCATCGGAAGCAAGCTCATTCTCCTCGAGCTGGCCACAGGCGAGTTCGAGGTTCATTGCCGTGTCTTCGAGTTGCTCCTTCACGGATGCCAACTCGGCACTTGCCGCCTCTGTCTTACGCTCTGCCTCGAGCACGGCATGTTGCGAAGACATCAGCAGCTCGTCATAGGCACGGCTCGCCTCATCGCGTTCACCCTGGGCATCAAGGGCGCGTTGTTCAAGCTGGCCATAGATCCGGGCCAGGTGCGGACGCACTTGCTGCTGACGATGCTGGTAGGCCTCTTCAGCAGACCTCCGAAGTCCAGCAATCTCGAGCTCGTGCGCCGCTCTGGCAGCTTCCAACGCGGCATCCCTTGTTCTGTCTGCCTGCGAAGCCAGGAGGCGTCTCTCGTCCCGCATTGCCTCAGCCAGCCGCTGTTGAACTTGAGACTCGAAAGTCTCTTGCAGCTGTGAGGCAGCGATGCGGGCCGCGCGCATCTCCTTCTCGGCTTCTTCGACTTTCTTTTCGTATTGACCGATGGTGGCGACGAAGCGAGCTCTCTCGGCTTCGTATCCGTCGGTCTTTGTCGTGAACTGATCCTTGTCGCTGGTGGTTTGGCGCGCAGCGACGTCGACCTGGGGAGCAACAGTGGCACTGTGCGAGGCAACGGAATCTGCCAAGCGGGCTGTGCGCTGTCGCTCGTTGTCGAGCAGTTGCTGAGTGCGAACGAGCTCTTGTACTTGAGACTGGTACTCGAGCTGTTTGTCGGACAACTGCTGCTGGAGGTCGACGATTTCGAGACGAAGAGGGTCCTGGAGCTGCAGGTCAGGTTGACGCTGCTGCTGGGACTGCTCCGAACCTCGAAGTTCAAGGACCAATCTGTTCAATGCCGTGATCTGGGCGTTTGCAGCATTCAAGCTGGCTTCGAGAGCACGAATGCTAGAAGGCCAGATGGTGCTGAAAGCTAGTTCACGGAGTCTTCCACAGATGCGGAAAATGTTTCTCCAGATTCCAACCGAGATGTCTTCCTCGTGGGCCATGACGAGGTACAGGAACCCAACCAATGCGATGATTGGTTTGATTGAGCTGAGCACGACGTATTTGACTACGTTCCAAATGCTCACGTCGAAGGAAAGACATCCAAGGAGGAAGAGGAAGAGGGAAGCAAAGATAGTGTGAGAGAACATCGTGGCGGTAATGAATGTCGTGGTTTTGAATTGATTCTTCAAAGTTATCAAGTTTGTTGAATGATTTGGTGATTGATGATCGTGATCGTGATGGTGATTGCTGGTTTGCTGGTTGCTGGTTGCTGGTTGTGATGTTTTGATGTTGTCAAATGTGTGAGCTGTCGTTGTTGTTTTGAGATCGTGAAAGAGTGTGAGAAATTCTGAAATCCTGAGTATGTGTGCTGGAGAAACAATAATAAGGCTTTATTCAGAGCTGGTTACAAGAACACTGTCGCTCACATTCAACATCGCTTCCTATTCGGGAACGACAACAGCACTTCGCAATATCCCACGCGCTACACAATCAGTTTTTTCAATTGTAGATTCATATTATAGCTGGACTGCTGACATTGTAATGATCAAGTGGACTAATTGTCTTCCTCTTTTGTGCAATGTGAAACGTTCATAACGTAGAGACCATGGAATTTTCATTTAACTTTAAGTGAGGTTGTTTGGTTTGCTGAGTATAGCTACCCACCCATTGCATGGCAATAATAACTATAGATTAACCAAACCAATTACTCTCCCACAAGAGCAGTACAGCTAAACCTTGATTCACCACTCTCGGCCGCCATAGCCAGCAGCTTCCCCATCTCAAGTTCCAGCGCCTTTGAACTCAACAAATCCTCTTGACCAATCCACCCCCTCTTCAATGGCCCTTTCCTCCCTGCACCTCCTTCAAGCTCATATAACTCCCCATCATCGCCTCTCACAAACGCCACGAAATGGAAAGGCAAATTGTCTGCGTCCTCAGGAGGAGCTGTATCACCCATCAACGCTGCCTCCTTATGCGCCTCCTCCAGTTCGAGACTATTCTCCAACACAGCCGCCCGTTCCATCACCTTCAACGGCACTGCCTGCTCTCTGATCTTCGCTAGCGTGCTCCCGGCCTGAATATACTCCTTTGCACTCCCATTGAGACAGCAGTGAAGCAGCCCGATTAGTCCACACGCATGCCCAATGGTCTGCTTGAACCAGAGAACTGGCTCATCTGGCCCAGACGCCGTGTACTCAGGTTCGTGTGCATCTTCTGCTTGTCGTGATGCTCGCCAGGTTGGCGTCATGGGGATTATGACCAGTAACGCATGAACCGGACGGGGGATCTGAGAGGTAAGTTCTTCATCAAAGGAGAAGACATCATGGAATTGCAGCTTTGGTGATAGACCTAGTCTGTGAGAGAGATGGGTGAAGACTTCAGGGTTGTTTTCTACCATTGTTAGTGAGTTTCCATAAATATCGTATAGACCAACCTAGAGGTATGAAGGTTTTCTTTGGCATGGCTGATAATTTTTGAGATTTCTCAGAAGGATTTAATAGTATGGCCAGGTGAATTTTTGATACGAAATAATGAGGTGAGGTTGATTAATATGAGGTCTAAATCATATTGCGCTAATCGTTATCAATTTGCGGGGGAAAAGTCTGGGGAAGCTTACGACGCTTAGTTACCTGAAATGCATGCTAAGATGTCATGACAACAATAAACACAAAAGAGTTCAGATCAGTTGGTATTGTTATGTATTTCTTGAATATAGATTTTTACGTAATTAATTACTTTAAAATAAGATGACAACATGTAAGTCCTTTCAATGACATATTTCCTTAGAAGTATCGACATGAACTATAGATTGTACTGAGCTTTCGCTATCCAATCAATACAGTTCAATACAAATCATACATCCTCCTTTTCAAAGCCTGGGTAGAGTTGGAGCTAGTTGTGGTGTTTCCAAGAACTGTCCCATTCGTTGCCTGCGTAGCCCAAGCACTCTCCAAGCCCCAAACAGCCACGCTGACAACTACACCTTCATTTAACCCAGATGCTGCAATCTCCATTCTATTCAATGCCTGACTTGGGAAGAATGTAGCTATAGCGCTACTTCTGCCTTGATCCAGGAAGACCTCAAGGATAGATCTATCAATAACGCCTTCAAGATAGAAGGTTCCATTGGTGTTAATGATGTTAGGGGTGCTGAACTTATCAGTGAAGAATGGGTTATCAAAACCAGTGATAGCTCCACGGTTGATCCAGAATGGGGTATCACCACCAAAGAAGAATCCGCCCGATACTCTCTCACCAGAGGAAGATGAGGAGAAAGTGAAGTTGAGGGTTCCCATAGCCAGGGTGTTGTTGGGAATGTTGGATACGTTGCATTGGAAGTAAACAGCTCCACTTGAGACGGAGGAGTAATCCACAAAGACAGTACCGTTTCCAAGAGACGAATTGCTTGCAAGGATGCTGTCATTGGAGTATAATGGACTAAGATCATAAGGTTGCTGGAAGAGATCGTAACCGATACGAGTAACGTTGGCCAGGTGCAGCTTTCGAGGCAGACTCATTGCTGAGCGCCAGCCCTCGAGTGATCCAGTTGGGACGACCTGACCGTACTCCCAGTTCGAGGCCCAGGCAATGAACACTGGGTCATCCCCATTGGGAGTACCATAAAAGAATTGACCAGCATAGTTGTCCTTTCCAAAGTCAATGATTCGTGCAGCATTATCAACAGGAGTGAAGTGAGTTCCATTGAAGGATCCAGGGAAGTACTGAGTGACTGAGCCTCCTTGAGGTCCTCCTGGGTTGTTACTGATGATGAGGAGGTACATAAGCTCGTCACTACCCTCCATTGGAATAGTGACAAGGTTTGGGCACTCATATTGAAGTCCGAGCAGTCCGTGATGGGAGAAGTTGGATGCATGGGTCCAGTTGACCAAGTTTGGCGAAGTGTAAACTCCAATAGTGAAGTCTTGGGAGTAGGCCACAACCATTACCCAATGATCCTCGTACCAGATGACCTTTGGATCACGGAATTGAGTAGAGTTGATAGAGATGACTGGATTGCCAGAGTACTTCGTGAAGGTGTATCCACCGTCAGTCGAATAGGCGATTTCCTGTGTCTCCTCCTGAGGAGTGTTCAAGGTGTAAATGGCAACGACACCATTTGTCTGATTTGGGAAAAAGCCTGAAGTGTTGTTGACATCGACAACAGCAGATCCACTGAATATTCCCTCATCACTACTGCCAGGGTATATAGCAATTGCTTGGTTCTCCCAATGATACAAGTCCCGAGAGGTAGCATGGCCCCAATGTTGGTTTCCAGCCACAACATCCGTAGGATTGTACTGGTAGTAGAGATGCCATGTCCCATTGGCATCGACGAACATACCATTGGGGTCATTCATGAACCCATCAGGTGGTGAATAATGGATCTGAGGTCTTAAAGCACCAGTATATACACCTGGGACTGGTTCTCCAGTAACTACAGGCTCAAGAACAAGAGAAGCCAAAGTCTGGGAGGTAGCCACCCCAACCAATGAGGTCACCGAGATGACAGAAGTCCAAAACATTATGAAAACAGTAAAATGGAGCTCCTGGAATGAGAATGAAGGGAGTACGAACTTGCCGATTTAAAATTTACAATAATACTTACGAGTACTTATACTTACTCTGTAGAATGCGCCAATGTTTGCCAATTTCTCCATGGATATCCACTGGATTAGGTTTCTGGGGTATTCTGCTTGGTACCATCGAAGAAACCTGCATAAACCGAGTCTAATATGTTGCTGCAGTTCAGATTGTGGGGTAACGGGCCGGCCGTCTTTGAGGTAGACGTGGGGTGGTGAAAGGCGAGAGGAGTTTGAGCGAGGAAAGCAGCGGTGCGCCTTCCACCAGAGTCATCACTTGACTTGACAACGCCTATTGTGAAAAGGTACCAGAGATTTGTCAAGCTGCCTCCACTATTTGTAAACAGCATCGTATGACGGTGATTGGACTCTTGAGAGATCGCAGCTTGGTCCGGCTTCCTTGGTGCGATTCGAAGAAGAAACAGTTGCACCATTCTTTTGCCAAGAGGCTTTAATACCATTATCGTCACTCCCAAAGAACTTCTTAACTTTAAAGCAGTGTCATCGTGGCATACCAGCCACTTCATAGTCGTATAAGCTTGAGAGTTCTCTACGATCAAGTAATCCCTCCCCACAAAAAGTCCGGCACTCCTGGTGGTTATTTCATCAAGGACCTGGTGGGACCATGGGAGAAAAGATAGAGCTGCAAGGAATATAGTTACCAAGTGGTAAAGCAGATGTGGCATTTCTGGGCGGGCAAGCACTCTAATTAATTGGTGCGCAAATTATTGTTTGTTCTTCCAAACTTAAGATTATTTCGTCATAATAGATGTTCGGTCCCATCCGAAAAGACAACAGAGAGCGGAACTGATGCGCTAAAGCTCCAGAACCTTAAGCAACGCGTTCGGCGCGTCTCCCCAGACCTCCGCATACATGTACCTACGAAGAATGAGCCTCACAAGCAGTCCCACAACTAACAACATGAATACATAGTCTCGCCAATTTAGCATTCGAAAACATCGACAAAAATGGCGCCCGAGACATCATCCATATACCCCCTTTACAATACAACCTTTACTCTCCACCGCGTCTCTCCTCTCTACACCGGCACCTCCAAGCTTACAAACTCCACACTCTCCACGCATGCCCGCCATCTTCATGACATCCTCCGCGGAGAATCCCTTCGCGGTGTGAGAGTCGGCCTTGGGATAAATTCGGAAGAGAATCTTGCGCGCGTCGGAGTCCTGCAGAGAGTTCAATGGCGAACCCTTGCAGCAGAGAGCGGGTTCAACCCGGAAGAGACATTGGGCAATGAAGATACAGGCGCGGACATAGCAGAGCAAGTAGGGAATGTGCTGGATATCATCTACGAAAAGGCAGAATATAGAGCCATCTTGTTAAACAGCGGGAATGAGAAGAATGATGGAGTGGATGAAGGCTTCACAAAACTACCCTTCTTGCTTACTCGCATGCCCGGATCTCTTCGCGAGACGGTTCTAGACTTCCTAACTACTACATTCGATGTGAGGATTTCAACGCTCAAGCTATCATCGGATTTTATGTCGGAGAATCTCGAGAAATATCTAGCCGATTTATTGCAGCCCGCCGATCTGGGCGAAGAAATGACTTCTACGCTTGCAAACAAGATACTGAGACAGGCGATCAAGGACTTACTGGTTACAGTGACATTTGCAGAGAGTTTGGCCCTGAAGAGCATGGATGTCCTGATCAGCAAAGACGATCTCTATCGTATGGTTACGCGAGGAAACAAACTGCAGCAAACGCATCAGGGTCAAGAGCAAGGGTCTGCCATTTTAGTAGCTTTAAATCACTATATCCAAGGGAATATGGCTCTTGATATAGGCCATGAAAAGGTCAAGGTGTCGAGGATAGCATGCGCAGCTTTCGTGCTTGGTTCAGAAGGAAAGATGAAGCTATTCCCACCGCAACTGAAATCAACAGAGACATTAGAGGATAGCACGCAATCGCAAGCTACGAATGCTCTGATCAAGCGACTTGTAGCTGCAGCGAGTTTGAAGGAAGTAGTCTCAGCTGGTTGAAAGATATTTTGCGTTGCTGAAGAATAGTAATGTCAGTTGCAAGAGTGCAAAGTTTGATAAATCGACCAAGGCTAGAATAACGGCAATGCCGGAGTAAACAACGATTTTGTGGGCGTATAAAAAAAAGTTGTTGGAAGATCAGGGGTATTGTCAGCAGCCAAGGAACCACAACCCACAGGGTGGATAAAAAGTATATGGTAGTTTCAGACGCGAGGGAAGCGAATGAATCCAGCCTTGACTATCGTTGACAAAAACTGCTATGATCATAGGGTGATCGGATCATGAAAATGCTTTTGTCATTGGTTTTAGACCAAAATTAAGGGTATTTGTACATAAGAATCCAGTTATTACAAGCTTGTTTGTAAATCATCATCCTTCACACGAGAATCTTTTTCTTCATCTCTTCGTCACCGCGTTGAAACAATCCAGAATCTAATAATCATGAGCAAATACATCAGCTGGTAAAGAGATTACATACCGTATCTGGAATGACACCCTGGTTGTGGAGATGCTTGCTAATACCCTTCACAAGCTCAATCTGCTCATCCGGAGTGAGGCCGGTGATTACAGTCTCGATGACACCACCCAATGACACCTTGTATACTGCAATGAAGCTGTGGTAGTACATGTAGGCGAAGAAACCCATGATAAACTGACAGTCCATACGATCAGTCATACCACCATGTCCTGGGATAGAGTCGCCAAAGTCCTTGATCTTGAATGTGCGCTTAAGTCCTGAAGCGAAGAATCCCCCAAAGGGTGCAATGAGGGACGCAAAGGTTGCGAATACCAGAATGTGGAATTGCATTGGGGAAACAGACACTGTTTTGGCGAATGGGAACCATATTGGGAGATCATAAGTGTGTGGGAAAAAGACTGGGTTCGGGGTGCATTGAAGACCGCTGTAAATATTGGCGCCAAGGTCCTACATGATATGTTAATGACTGATGTTTAACAGGAAGGAAGCCACTCACATTAACGGGACAGATAAAGTACTTGTAGCGCATCAAGACATTAGTCATACCAATACCAAAGATAACAGTTAAGATCCATGCACCAACGAAACCCTCAACAGTCTTCTTTGGGGAAAGCTTGATGAGCTGCGTACGGCCAAAGGTAATTCCGCAGATATATGCGAAAATGTCGTTACAGATGACCAAGGAAACTGGAAGGAAAAACCAGATCATGCCCTCAAACACATTATTCATGATAAAATGTGCTTGGACAACGATGAGGTATAGCGCCATATGCGTCCAAGCAAACTGGGTAAATTGAAAGCGGTAATGACCGGCTTGCAATGAAGCGACGAAAAACACGAATCCTGAAATAGGGGTAAGCCATTGTATTATCAGAAGCCTGATCGGAGATGTAGTTACCAGTGGTGTAAAGCATGAAACTGATAAAACGATGGTGGGTTGCGAAAGGTAAAAGGACCTTATCCACGAGAACAATATGTTTGAAGTAGTAGATGACGCTCTCTCCATAGAGGAAGTACATAGTCGTAGCCAGCCAATACCAGTTCAAGGACTTGGTAAAGCGCAGTCTACGCGCACGACTGGGCACATTGGCTATCGCGATGACCTCTTTAAAGGAGATTATTTGTACAGCAGTCACGATAGCAATGATGTAGAGATGTCCCATGAACATTGCTCCGAAGAAAGCTCCAATCATGACAAAAGTCCATATCGCTCGTGTAATGAAAGTTTGCTTCTTCTTTTCGTATTCAGTGACTGGCTTTTCCTGGAGCTATAGAAAAGTTATTTATCAGCGAAAATAACATGTAGTACTTAAGGATTCACTAACGTCTAATGCGACATCTGTGCCATCATTGGACTTCGCAGGAGAGCCAGGTTCTGAAGCACCTTCACTGATGTCTGAGAAACTGCTTCTTCGTCCGCCGTCCATGCTCGTGCTATGGCCATTACGATGAGTAAATTTGATGTTGCGGCGTGGCTTTGCCATGATGAACCACTTCTACGCCTTGCGCAACGATGAATTGATCAGGACTTTCTAAATCGACGAATGCCGAGTATTCCGAAATATTATCGAGAACCGTTTCCCTCGTCTTGCCAGTATATAGCCGGTAATAGAGACGCTTTGGTAAGACTTCAAAAGGAGTGCTGTTGTAGGTCTCGCAATTATAGGTTGTAAATACAACGTTGTCGTTTGGGCACTTTTCGCGGGATCACGTAGCTTAGATTTGCTTGGCTGGCTTGAGCTTGATTTGATGCGCAGATACGTCAGCCGCCCTTCTGCCTCCTTATGCTTGCTTGTGACGATGCCTTATTATTGAGGTCGCCAGCCAAATTACAGCAAACAATATATATCTTTATGAAAATAGATAAGGGGTTAGATCGTCTATATGTATCAATAAGAGAAAAAATTAGACTCTCTCCAACTCCCCAGACCTATCGGAGTTTTATCAATTGTATTTGTGTCTTCCTCAGCCAATCGTAGACTGCCTAACCGGAGATGGTACCTCAAAGGCGGTGCCTGTCGGCATAATCAGTTCATATCGCGGCTTCTGGCTGGTATCTTGTAGACGCGCTTCGTCTTGTAGGATCCGCGTTCCTCATTTATTTAATTATTTTGCAAAGCAATGATAAACAACTTTTTACAGGAAATTCAGGGACACCGTGAAGGAGGAGGGCATCATGGCGCACGATTTTTCCGATGACGATTTCGATGATTTACCTCTCAACACTCTAGATGAATTAGAGAGCAATGCGATTCAATTTACCCAGCGCCAACAAACAGTTCACGCATTGTCTTCGGATTACGGCGATGACCTTGACAATGACACCTTTGATGATGCGATTATCGTCGACGTTGCCGACAAAAATTCGATTTCGAATCTACAGCCTTCGAAACTCGCAAGACCAGTACCAACAGCGAATGAGAAAGCTAGGCTTTCGCAATATTCCTCTTTAAATCAAAGCCAATCCCTGCCAGCTCCTTCATTGGCTTTTGCTTCCGGAATACATACAAAAACTGGCGGCAGGATTGCAGAAGGGCGGGGTCAGAACGTCCAAACACATCAGAATGTTCAATTACCGCCCACACCTAAGACGGCTGATGGCGGGGTCGACGAAATGAGAAAACAGATCGAAGAATTAATGAGGGAGCGAGAACAGTTAAAGCAGCAACTCACAGCAAAGACTGGGGAGATTGCGATAGTTCGTACAAACAATGAGAAGGCCGTCAAGGAACACGAGAGGCAGCTCGATACTCTGAAGCGCCTTAATGCTGAAGAGCTTATAAGGCAGAAGAAGGCCATAGATGTAGCACGGAATGCTGAAAGAAATGCGGCGACCGAGTTAGCATTTGCAAAGAGAGATCTTGCTGAAGAAGGTGAAAAGATACGGAACCTGAAAAAGGCAAAAGACAAGGATAAGCCAGTGTCTGATTTATTGAGCACACCGAAGAAGAATAAATCTCTATCCTACAGAGATGGATTCGATGATGACGAAGTACAAGTCATTTCTCCGTCAAAATGGCAGCCGAAGAAATCAAACCCCAGTACACCAACAAAGGCAGGGAACAAGAGAAAACGAAAAGGTGTTGAAAGTCCCATAGCAGCACTTGACTTGGTGCAAGGTCCTGATCCAGCCCAACCCGAGCAATCACAGACATTAATGTCCCGAATCGATCTAGCCTTGCTAGAGAAACTTAGCAAGGATGATCACAGACTTGATGTGAGTAATTGCAAGCAAAGTAGGTCTACATTGCTGATTCGAGTAGTTTCTTCAATCCATGTTGAATCATCGACCACATCATGGTCATCTACGAACCATCGAAGAATTTGGGAAGCACTTTTTTCCATCTAATCATAATCAATCCTTTTCCTCCATAAT